>CM062858.1:29978138-30616100 GCA_031772225.1 Eubasilissa splendida | reverse complement strand
AAATTTGCATTTTTTTTTCGGCATTTTAAAAGGGTGAGGCTGCTGTGACGTACGTCACCTCACTAAAACGTCCACACACACACACACACATCGTGATTAGCGTCGCCCGCCGGGACGCCGGGACGCCAAGGTGGGACAGAGACCGGGACAATCCTAAAATGTGACGGCTAGCCATGCCGTAGAAGACGGCAACTGAAGAAGAAGACGACGCGGCGAAATGTAGTGCATCACCGATTATAAAATGGAATGAACGCTTCACCTCACGGAGAAAAAGATAAAACGCTTATTTAGTCACCTGACGGTTCAACGCTACAGACGCGCATCGTGACATTTCCCAGGTTCAGCGTCACAGCAATCGGCCATCCGAAGTTTCTGCCGAGTTTCTGCGGCGTTCAGTTGCAGCGTTGCAGTCAAAATAGTACTCTTCGCCTGGCGAACCCGCGTCATACCAGGAAGTCATCTATTTTGCTGAGTTGGACAAATCGCACTTTTGATTTATTATGTATTGTGGTCTTTTTAAAGACTACTACACTTACATATCCAAATAGCGACATAGTGTCGTTATATTATTAGGTTACACTTTTTAAATATTACTCACAGTTACATTTCAAAATAAAGTACATTAGCTAGGCTATTATTTTTAACGTTATTGCAAATCAAAAGTAAAAGGCGCAATTGAAACGCGTATTCATAAATACAAATATCACAAAGTGTTAACAAAAATCTATCTAACCTATGTCCTGAATAATTACAACTTCACAATAAGAATGTGTTCTCCTTAATAATGAACAAAAATCAATTAGTAAATCGCTCCGAGAGTGTCTAACATTATTTTAATTTTTACAACTAATCTTTGTACTACGCAGAGTTTCGAGAGCTGTCCCTCTCATCATCGGGTGATAACTAAACTAAATACAATACAAATTAAATGTATGAATTAGAAAAATCAATTTACCGAAAAAATATTTTGGTTGCTACCGGGAGAAATCGATTTTATTTGTATATCTTTCCAATTGATACATTTAATTTGTATTAAAATACCACATAATAAACTGCAACTTCACAATAGTAATGTGTTCTTATAAAAAAAAAACTAAATACTGTTTGTTCGGGCAGAGGCTGCGGTTTGACGTTTTCTGCCTTTTGTAATTACCCCGAATGAACCGTTCCTTTTTTCTATCCGCATTAAATCGGATCCGCCGGAACGATGACCTATTAAGAAATTAAAGGAATCTCGGACATTTCCGGGTATTTATTAAGGTGTGGGTCTCCCGCTGGGGGTCGCTAGGATGGGCGATGCCTGGAAGAGCAGTGGCTAGAGAGACCTAACGGAGCATTCTACCGCGACCTGGACAGGGTGAATTTCTACCGGGCTGTGACCGAGTTCTGCGACTGAAACACATAAATGTGACGTCTACCCTCCCCTTTTGGGGGTGTGTGATTTCTATAGCTTCTTTCTGGCTGCCTTTTGAAATTAATGTGACAACAAGTCTCTCATATTGCACAGGCACGGTTCCGGTACGACCGGAGCCAACCTACGACGGTGTTACGATGATATGACTGAATGTAATAAAATAAATAAAAATATATGTAATTATAAACGAGGGTAAACAACTCTCAAAACGATTCGATATGGGTGGAAATAAAATAAATAAATATCCGCATTAAAGCTATTCCACAGTGAGAGGCGAGTCCCACCCAAACTAACTAGTTAGTTAAACTAATTAGTTACTAAAGTGTCCACCCGAGATTGGTTTCCAGATATCTTATTCAATCTACGCGCGAGGCTAATAACTAGTATCTCCCCCTCCCGGCTGGTTTCATTTGAATATTCGATTCGCGGAATAATAATATTATTGTGGTTCTGTGGATCGATCCTGGCGCCGCTCCGGTCCGGTCGGAGCCCCGCCGCGTGTCGCTGCTATTCCGAGATATCGATGGTTCAACATTCTAGATACGGTGCAGCGAGCAGTGAGCGCACGGCAGCGCACGGCAGCGCACGGCAGCGCACGGCAGCGCACGGCAGCGCACGGCAGCGCACGGCAGCGCACGGCAGCGCACGGCAGCGCACGACACCGCACGGCAGCGCACGGCAGCGCGCGACACCGTACGGCGACACATTTACTTTCCGGCGAACTAAAGCGCGGCTGTTGCTTCAATCGATGTAACCATGGCGACCGTTCCGCCCCCTCCCCGACGGTCGGGCCGCCCCGCGGGCGGAGAGCGGGCGGAGAGCGGGCGGAGTGCGGGCGGAGTGCGGGCGCTGCCGACAATCAAATTATGAATTAAGGTGGAAACATGTGAGGAACCGCACGATGTTTGCTCCTAAAGCGATACTTCCAGACCGCTACCGCTCCCCGGGGCGGGTGGCGGGGAGAGGGGAGGGAGGCGGTGCTGTCTCCCTTCTCCCGTCTCCCGTCTCCCTTCTCCCGTCTCCTCATCGCTCCGAAGCTTCTGATGCGGCGAAAATTATTTTAATAAACAGAAAACATCAATTTACTAATTATTTTGAACTATTTTTTAGATATTGATTTAACTTTTAGCAAAGCGGTTGTGGTTGGAAAAGAGTTTCGGCCGATCCTGACTTGACCAAAACAAGATTGCTGGCTGATGGTAGATCTGGTCAGACTCCGTACCTCCTGCCTACTAGGAGTATGCCGGGTGAGGATGAAACTTTGCTCACCACGTCACCACGACTTTCTGGGCTGGACATCCTTCCGTCGAGCCCATTGTTATATATTACTTCTCAAATATTGCTCTATTAAACTACTTCAATTCTGCTAGTCATTGTAAAAAAAAGTTGTATTTGAAAAAATAAATAATCAAATGAGTATTTTAATCACTTATTCAGTAAGCAAATATGTAAATGTAAAAATATCCCACAAATGGAATAATGATTTTGGAATTAAATGACACAACGACCGCAACCGAAGAGTTGTTTAGCAAAAATAAATTAATTTACAAATGAACAAAGTTCAATAAAATTGTAATCATAATTGTTAATCAATTTGTCTCTAAATGATTCCGTTAGTGAAGTTACCACGAAGCTAGAACACAGGACATCGCGGCGAAAAGGTTACTCACCACGATGTCCCACGTTTCAAATTATTAAACTATGGTTTACAGAAATGTTCGATTCAATAATCGCGTAGTACTTTGTTATGTGCATTCCGAGCATTTGTTCGCGCTGGCGAGAATTCCCTTAACCTCTACCATACCGTGATATAACATACTCGTACGCTGCCACGCTGTCAACTCGTGTTACCGCGAGAAATTAGAGTTCTATTAGCCATTAAAATGTGAAAAAATGGTTAATGCCATAAATTTACTTTAAGTATTGAGCATTAAATATTTTAAAAATATGTAATATTATAATTTGGAGTATTCATGAAGTTCTGTATAGGAGGTTGCATTGTATAATGCAACCTTCTTTTTTATCTATCTTTACACCATTATATTCGATGTTTGTTATTGTTTTCACTGTGAAATTAATGGGTGATTTCTTTCTGCCTTGTCACAAATAGTATTTTTGTCAACGTATTAATTTTTCAACGGAATGAATTAAAAATATTTTTTTTGTAGGATTCGCCTTACATAATTGATTTTTCACTAGTCATTTCTAAGCGTAAATATTTTTCTTCAAATTAACCAAAATATAAAGTGTGTATCACGTATATTTACCGAAATATTACAGATTTAATTAGAGCGGTAGACCTGTATTCCTGCACGGTTTGGGAAGGGTTAACGTGGACAGTCCGACGCGCTATCTGCTCTCGTGTTACACCGCTCACGGTAACAGTATTCGACCGGCTGCTGAAACGATCAATTAAAACTAAAAAATACTCAGTTGCTACCGGGATTCGAGCCTGGACCTCTTCCTACCCGGGGAAACGTGTTAACCTTTCCACTACGATTGCTTGTAAAGGGCAAATGGACGAACAAAGTGACTCTAGTGCGAACAGTACAGCGATCAAAATATGAATAACCATTTGCAGACGGACGCGGTACGGACTTTAGGAAGGCATTCGACAAACTTTCACATAAACTACTATTCAAAAATTATAAACTTTGGGATTAAGCAATAACACCTTAAAATGGAACTTTACGTTAAAATACATCATTATAAATCTTTTCAAGTTGTTTTATTTTTACTATTCATAAACGACATTGTTGACATTTTTAATGGAGTTCGCCTTCTGTTGTTTGCAGATGATCTTAAAATATATAAAGCTATTTCTATTACTTTGCAAAATAACCTAAATTTGCTTTATATGTGGCGCTGTGCTGACAAACTATATCTAAATGTAGAAAAATGTAAACAAATAAGTTTCAATAGAAGTTTAAAACAGCATTAACAATATTGATCTAAGTAGAGTCGCACTTGTGCTCTTTGACAAACAATTGGCATTTATTCAACATTACAGCGAAATTTGTAACAAGGCGATGAAATCCTTAGGTTTTGTCTCGAGGACAACCAAAACTTGAACTCGCTCCGCTCTGTGACAACTCTATATGCGCCTACTGTAAGAAGTGCGCTGGAATGTGAAAAATCGAAAGAGGGTAACATAAATTTGTAAGATTTATCAATTTTAAATTGCATATTCAGTAGCAAATATAAATTACGATTACTTAACGAGTCTACTTCATATGAAAAAGTTAGCCCGGAGAAGAGATGTGAGCGATATGGTATATCTATATACAATGATCAATAGCATGTTGGACTGCCCTGAGTTGACACAAATGGTCTCCTATAAAGTAGCAACCGATCAAATGAGACAACACGAAGTGTTCTCTGTCGGTACACATAGAAATAATGATGCTATTAACTCGCCAATATCGCGGAATTACGTTGATATTTTTCGTTGCAGGAGCATACGTGAACTGAAGAAATATTTGTACATAAATTATACTTAGTTTTTTTTTTGTTAAATGTATTCTTATATAAAAGCCCACAACGGCGTTAATGGAAAAAACATTCTAGATACTACATTGTTAATTCCGGTGCATCATCGCTCGGGAGGATCCTAGTTGTCGGTAGCGTCCTTCAAATCAATTAACAGCCGCTTAGATAAAATTTTAAAATGTGTTTAGAATGTTTATGTGTAATGAATTCGCCAGTGCCAAATTGTTTCTAGAGAATTGGGAATACAAATTACGAAGCGAGGTATTGAATGTCCTAGAACTTAAAGGCTCGGGGGTGTTATCCTCTGAGCGTCCTGCCAGCCCGCTAACAGCTGGTTTGCACGATGACTAACGCACAGGACTGAAGTGATTCACAGGTGAAGCGGGGCGGATCGATACTCCATGTTTTTCAGTGTTTAATGTTGCCAGCCCCCCCCCCCCCCCCTCCCCCCCCCGCCCGGGCGGAGTCTCCTCCCTCCGCCGGCGGGCCCCGCACCCCCCGCACCCCCCGCACCCACCAACACCGTAAGATACAGTGGGAAAAGCGATTTCTCCGGAATTTATTCATTTGTGATACGTAGAAAGCAGAACAAATATTTTTTGTGTGAAAACCGTTCAGCATGCGTTATAACATATAGGGTGTCCAGCGGTAAAATTGCAAGATTACATTGTAATAGCTCGTAAACCATCAGGGTGAGGTAAGTGGGAGGGGTATTGTTCGACGCGCGTGATTTTCTGAATTGCCAGTCGCAATGAGTCACTGGTCGGGAGCACACCGCTCATTTGCGGTTGAGCAATATTTAAAGTGCGGTGATTCATCAGTTCGTGGCACTTTTTGTACTCACTTTAATATTCGACGAGTAAGTGACGGGCCGAGCGCGCTACTTATCTGGTAACAACACCATCTGTCAAACTCCTCCGGGACCATCAACGTCAGCAGCGACGCCAGAACACGTGGCTCAAGTACGACGTGAAATTATGCGCAATCCGCGTAAATCAATAAGGAAGATTGCAGCCTTTATTGTAAAACTACATTTTCACCCATACAAACAGTAAATCGTGCAGTTTCTCAACGAAAATGACTATTCTTCACGTGAAACCTTAGCGAGAACAATCCTGGAACAGCACGAACGCTTGGAAACATTGTTTACTGACGAAGCTATGTTAATAAACAGAACATGAGATACTGGTGCCCCGACAACCCAAAGGAACGCCATCAAAAACGTTTGCATTGTCAAAAAACGACAGTGTGGTGTGCAATTTCCGCCCGAGGGGATAATTGGCCCTAATATATAATCGACGAGTTTTTGGTGCCGCAACTGCAGCTGTTTCGCAGATTCATCAACAGAACACAATTTCTCCACTCCACTCCACGCCACTTCACACACAGCTAGAGTTTAATGGAGAAGCTGAGGGGAATTTTTCCCAATAAATTAAACGGCAAGTATGGAGACATACCCTGGCCACCTCGGTCACCGGACCTTACACCGTGTGACTGTTTTTGTCGGGATACTTTAGCAACAATCCTTAAAAAATTCAGGCCGTACAAGAAAATATCCGCCGTGAAGTTGCTGCCATTGAACCAACGCTTTGCTCTCGCGTGTTCGCAAATTTAAAAGTCCGATTGCAAGTGTCTCGAGAGAGATGCCCAGCATTTAGACGATATTGTTTATAAAACGTAAAATCCGCATCGTTAAACTCCATTTTGTATAAATAAAATATGAGAATAACATTGTAGTTTTTTTAAATTTAATATTAAACTTGAATATTTTCCGCTGGACACCTTTATAAAATTTTTAACACTCGGCACACTTTGGTTTAAATTATTGTTAATACAAATTAAAGGAATCAACTAGAATAATGAACACAAAAAATCGAGATTCGAACCTAGACCTCTTCCTATCCGGGGAAGCGCGTTCACCGTTTCGCTATTAAATTATTCATATTAATAATTAATTTATTATAAATTATTACTCATTTCAAAACGAACGTGCAATGTTATACTATTATATAACATAAACATTATACCCGGCGGCGTCAGAGTAGGAAACGTATCCGTTGGTTATTTGTGCAATAAGTTCGCGCGTCACAACTTGTCAGTTGTAAAAAGTAATAATTGTGTCCAACTGCAAAGTTAACGATACAAACATCAATAGTATTAATATGCAATACATTGCACAATAAAAGAAGGAACTCGCCATGTTTCATAACAAAATAGAATAAGTGCAATGAAAGGCATAACTGAGAACATTCAATAACTCCTGTAGATAATTCTACTAAAGTAATAAGAATGCTACGATGGCGTCAATTTTATTAATTGCAAGCAAAAAACAATCGGCTACTGATAGTAAGCGAAGATGTCCAAACCTGGCGATGGTTATAACAGACAGAATGGGAAAAGGGCCCCCGAATGTGCCCCCGTGTATAAGATATACGAATATTAGTACATACTGCGTGGTTTACCCTTAAATAGTAGGAACTAAATTATAATTATATAATTAGACTCTTGTAATATTTACACTTTCATGAAAAAAATTAGTATAATTGTATTTCTTGGTGTGGATTACTATTGATGCTGGAAAAGCCATATATCAATGCCAAATGGATTGTAGAACACGACATTTTTGGGGCTCCAATGTATCGCTTTGGCGTAGTTACGCCACTGGCTATAAACTGTTATATTTTCGGGAACCCTCTGTACATTGGGGAAAGTCGCCGAAAACGTTAATTCGCTACTGGAGACTTGAGATTGTCCTGTTTGTATTTTCGTTTGACTTATTCTATCTCACTGTTAGCCACGTTTTCATTCTGATACTGAAAACTTAGGATCGGAATGAAAAAGTTCCATTAATTTGTCTACAGTAGCCTGGCAGGCCTGCGCCTGTCTGCAATGGAAGTAGAATAAAAATCAATACATTATACTCTTAAATCTACACGTGAATATTAAAGTTATACAAGTTTTTTTGTGCGTGCGCGCTGTCTGCGTGTGTGTGTGTGTTTGCGCGCGAGTCTAGAAGAGAGGGAGGAAGAAGAGAGATCGCTCTCAAGTCGAGTCTCCTTTACGTAAGTCTGAGGATTAAAAATAATATTAATCATTGCAATCGCGAGGTCAAACTCCAAATGGTACTTCACGATTCCGGTTTTAATTATTTTATTTAATACACCCTTATCTTACGTGCATACTAGAGGAGTAGCACGGCACTGCTATCATTATTGGACCGAGTGAGAACAATTTATATAAAGAAAAATCTTAATTAAGGTGGGTCGGACACGTCTTGAGAATACCAGACGGAGCCAGGACAACCGGCGGCAGACGGGGTCTCGACTAGTCAGCCAGTAGAGCCTTACGGAGACCTTCGGTACCGTCTATCGCGACACACTAATAGGTATAGGCACTTTACCTGTAGAATGCTTTACTTCAACTTCAGAAAATAATGAAAAAAATTGTGAACTCCTCTTTAGTTCGTGAATTCGAATGTGAAAAGTAGTTTGGGCTAATTTTGTATTAAGAGTACAACATCTCGGTATTAGGGTTTCCGCTTGTGTCCGATCAGCGACAACAGCCCCGCAGCGAGATCCGAAACGTCGGTCAGAGAGGTCGGCTGCATACGGCACAACAGCCCAGAAAACACACGGAGTATTCCGAATGACCGTGAAAACGTGAGAACATTGGACATGAACCTCTGTTCTGTGTCATGCTGCGCACTGCTATACTGCTACACTGCTGTACTGCTGTACTGCTGTACTGCTGTACTGCTAGGAATGGATAATATTATTTGTATTTCATTTCAACACAAAACATATCGAATTAGGTTTTCTCAGAAACGCATCTTCCGACCTCGGCGCGGTGCGCGCGCTCCGGAGGAAGAGGCCCGGCCGGGGGAGGGGCCACCCGCGGCGGGGGGCGGGGACCCCCCGGGCAGGCCCCCCCGGGCGGCCGGCCGGGCCGCCAGTGCGCGCGGAACCTTCGCACCCTCTCCGCCGAGTACGCGACGTCGCGACTCTGCGCTGTGGCGGTGGTCGATACGTCCCGATTGAACCCCCGCTCGGGGCCGGACCGTCGGTTCCTACGACACATTCAAATGTGAACACTTTTTATAAATGTGCAGTTTTAGCGAAGAAAACAATTTAGAATAATGCGCTGAATCGTTTTACTTTTACTTGAACGCAAATATTGATACGAACATTATCGGCTAACCGAATAGCGGAACCATTCTATACACATTGCTATCTCCACTGCGGATCGAATTGTTCAGAGCGCGATACGTCGTCCGCTTGTCCGGCGCCCCCGCAACTAAGGGAGCCCTACCCGCTACCCGCTACCCGCTACCCGCTACCCGCTACCCGCTGGTCAGAAACGCCCGAGCTGCCGCCCTCTGGCTCTGTCGAACAGGGGTAGCATTCAGGCTGAGTAACGGTCCGCCCTGCGGTGCAGCTCTCACTGTACCGCGCTGCATCGTCACTCGGCACAATATTTCACTTCTCTCTTTTATTTATTCAAATAACAGTTTACCGATACTCATTTGTAAGCTGTATATTTCAGCTTTCGGTCACTTGACCAGATCCGCCGGATCGCGGTCGGTTCACTCATTTTAAATTAATTGTTCTATTATTACGTAGAACAATTAAATATACTCTCGTATAGAAGAGGAAAAAATATAATCTCACTATATATGTACGTTTATTTGCGTTCAGTGTTCGATCTTTGAGTTGCAATAGAGAGGCGGTTGAAACTGTTGAAAATAACCCTAAACCATGTTACAAAAATATTGATTAAACGGATACTACCGCGAGTGAAGTGAGTGAAGCGAGTGGGAGCGGGTGGACATGCTGAGCCCGCACTAGGCCAGCCTCCCGTCCGACCGTCCGACCGTCCGACCGCCAGACCGCCGGACAAGGTAGGACCTGCACACTAGGCTTCCTCGGCTATACACATTTACACCTAAATACATTTCAAGACGCGCTCTCCGCACACGTCTCTGCCTAAATTCTGAAAATATCTAAGCTGTACGTGAAAATTTTAAACCGTCTTGCATAACTGCAAGTCGGTTTGGGTGAAATCAAAAATGGAATCTCTATGAACGTAGAGACTTCATTTAGGATTGTCCTATTGGACGCCGCCGGGGTGCGCTGCATCAGGGACAAGGTTGGAAATAGAATTCTCGATAGTCGGGCAAACAGAGCAATCACCTTTACCGATGTAATGTGTATTCATACTTAAAGTCATAAAATATTATTTCATAGTTTAAAACCGTTAAAAGGAGGCGCAACCAATAAGTCAACTCTTCACATTGTGTACTTTAAAACAAGAATATATTGAAACAATATACATGTTATATGAATTATTTTATTTGTATAGTGGCACTTCTTCTCGTGCCCTGTCCGCTATCAGTTAGTTAACTGCGGCCCGGAAAATGAATTATTTGAGTTTTTTATCATCATGTTTGAATAACCCGCCATGTTTCAGATGTTGTTCATTCCCCCTCGAGCCTCTTGAGCCCCTCGAGAGCCCCTCGAGCCCCTCGAGCCCCTCGAGCCTCTCGGGCCTGGTGCCTCGAAGCGTGGTGCACTTTCAGCGCATTGAGCACCAACATATTCAGAATCGAGCGACCGTTCGCATCGCTGCACACTTCAAGCAAACTCCGGGCGGACGAAAGAGACGGGCGAGCTCGCGCGAGAGAAATGTTCGATATGTTCTAAATTAAATGAGAATGATCAAATACTACGTGTTCTCTAACTAACTAACTAACTTACCATCACGCCGTTTCCCCGCGGGGGTTGGCATAGAGGGTAGAGCGACACACTCTTCTGTTCCGACACACAGTTCTCGCCTCATCCGCATCCGTGCATCTTCTCATGCAAGCTCGCCGATTATTGAGGCTTCTAACAGGACCATCCTCGGTATCTGGTTTGCCCGGTCTTCCACGGACGTCCTCTATTTCTGGTGCCATCAAAACTTGCGCCATATATCTTCCATACCACTCTCTCCCCATTCATATGACCAAACCACCTTAGTGATCCTTTCTTAATCTTACTCACTATACTAACATCAGCCTTATTTCTTCATTCTTTTCTCTGTCACGAATGGATCTGCCACACGCACACCTGAGCGATTTCATTTCCACTGCATTCAATCTACTTTCGTTCCTCTCGTGCCAGCTCCAGGCCTCACACTTCCATACATCGATGTCGGTACAAGGACTCCATTGTGTACCGCTAGTTTTGCCTCGATTGACAAGTTCCCATTAGCTATAATTCCATTCAATGCGCAGTTCACTTTATTTCCAGCAGTCACCCTTCTTTTGATATCTTTCTCAGCCTTTCCGTTTCTATCAAATACACAAATTCATTATAATTCAATAAATAGAATAATAAACTAATTCTCGATTTTATTTTATGGCATGGCATGGCATGGCATGGCATGGCATGCTGGACACTTGCCGAAGAAACGGTGAGGCGACTTGAAGCACTCGAGATGTGGGTCTGCAGAATAATGCTCTAAATATGTTCGACGGGTAGAGTTACGAATGGTGGTGTTGTGGTTTGGGTGAATAAAGAAAAATAACTATTTCAAACAATCAAAATCAGACAATTTGAATATCTCGGCCATAAGATATCCGAAGAAGTACAAGATCTTACATCTGCAGGGAAAGATCACGGCTTAAGAACTAAGATAATCAGTTTGCTATAGAGCTTTTCTGGACCGCAGTAAACAAACTGATAATAGCTGATGTGAGGTACATGGGAGGCAACGTGGACAACAAGAGTTCAGTGGTATAGTTTCACCACAAGAATGCACTGAATATATATATATATTATTTGGCGATATCTGAGTATATATATAATTTCCGCGGCAGCTCAACTATTGGCCGCTAAGAGCGCGGTGAAGAAGATATAAGATGAAAGGCATGGAATGTGTCACAGCTATAGTATTGGATTATCGGATTAGTGGTAAACGACAGTAGGTACAGATTAGTTCTCAGGATACCAGGATACCAGGAAGATACCAGGATACCAGGATACTAGATCACCGATCGGCTCTATATCGCCAAAGAACATATCAAGCGAAACTGTGGGGGTGCAGCGGTTGTATGGAGACAGTTAATCAATCTGTTCCGCCCTCTCGGCGCTCGGAGTGGAGTGGAGTGGAGTGGAGTGGAGCGGGGCGGGGCGGCGGCTCTCTATTGATCAACCCCCCTAGATGCACCGCAGAACACTCGACACTGAACACATCGCCACCGGGAACTAATTAGCTTCACAAAAGCTTTGATTTGCCGATAACAACAGCCCCCGAGGCAGAGTGAGCGCCTCGGGTGCCCGACTACGGGGCTGATTCAACCGGAACAACGGTCGCATCTCTCGGGGGATTATTATTACAGCGGAGGACAATAATTATTATTATTATTTAGATTCATAGTACAGTGTGTTATATTGTTATAATCGGATAAACATTTACCCTGCCTGCAACATGCCTGCAACATGTCTACGACAACTTTTCAATCGTAAAACATTCCATTGCCCGCGGTTAATTCCTACACTTTTCTTTCGCTAAAGTTTTATAAAATGTAATAATATTGGCTCACCGGTCTCGTAACTTTTGTTTGGGCGATGCTCGCGGAGCTAAAATCAGTTTGTAAACAAAGTGTTAAAGTACCGCAGTACAAGTATATTAACATAAATCCTGCACTCTTTGAGATGTTGTTACTTTTTTTGGGCCACCATGTAGAATACTCCCGTGTCAGATGATGCGCACCCCAGAGATCATCGCGGATAAGGTCGCTCCTAATGTGTACTTTATTGTAAACGTTGAAACCGAAGAGGCGACGCGTGCAGTGACTCGTGCAGTGACTCGGGCAGTGACTCGTGCAGTAACTCGTGCACTGACTCGTGCACTGACTCGTGCAGTGATCCCGAATATGATCTGTCGCTGAATTAGGTATTGCCCATTAAAGCTTCGTATATCTTCAACTTCCAAATATGTATTATTCTGGCAAAGAAATATAATGTAAAATAGAGGCCTGGAGATGGATGTCACGCGTCCCGCGGATTGAACGGTTCAATGTTAATGTCCAAGCACAGTGAGCCGAACATTCCTCGGTCAATGTGGCAGCCTCGAGAAGGAGATAATCCTGGCCACAACTGGAAGAGTGCCACAGCGGTGTATATGTCATCACCGACAGAAGAAAGAGCCAATAGAATTACTTTCTCCTGACACCGCATTTATTTCAACACACGTTCTATAAAATAAGGATTCCTACTAATATATCATATATTGTTTTACACGCATAACTATCTATATATAGTTTAAAATGTTCTTCTTGTAAAGGCCATTTGCTCTTTACTAATTGTCATACTTTGCTGCGAATATAATTGATGCGAGATATTAATATTAAAATACGTCACAAATAAAAACAATTATATTATTATTATTATTTAATCATCTAACGCGTGACTACAACGGTTTCTTCCTTCTACATAAATTTGAAAGGAAACTGATATATTTGAGTGGAGCAAAGTGTCCATTTCCTTTTTGTTATGAAAGTATAATTTTAAAAATAAATAAAAAAAAAAACAAACAAAAAGGCGTAATTTGTTGAGAGCTCTACTACACGTTACACGATAGGGCAGGAGAAGGCAGAGAGAGAGACCTAAACTGTAGTAATACCTACTGTTAACTGGGTCGGAAAGATTTTAATATTTTTTGTAACTAAATTTTGACCTTAATAAATTTATTTTTTAAAATGGTTGAAAATGCCATTTTTTGGTCGAAACCAAATTCCAATATTCATTCGTTAATTTTACAAATAATTCATTATAGATTAGTGGCTGATTGCTGGCGGACTAGGGAGATGCCTGTATGTGCTGCGGGAGATGTCAGTACCTACATTCAATTATCAACGCGTAATATTTATGACATTACACAAAAAGTAATAAAAAGAAATCGAAATGTAAATAAAGTGATGTTAATAATGTCCTAAACTGTACTGACCTGTCTGTATGAGCGCCGCCCCTGTGCAGTGTGCAGTGTGCAGTGTGCAGTGTGTGACCAACGTGACGTGTTCTGCTGTTCCAGATGTGGCCGGTGCCGGTGCTGGTGTGCGCCGCGCTCCTCGCGGCGCCCATTCCACCCACGCAGGCCCAGGACGGTGAGTTTCCTTCGCTTACTGTACTACCTATTACATATATATTCAATACAGGTGTCCGGGAGCTGTCGAGAGAGAGAGACTACTTACCCGATACATGCCGGCCTCTACAGACAAATCTCTGTGACGAGAGATCAAAGTCTCACTCGCGCACCGCGCAGTGACGGTGGGTAGGTAGGGTAGATCAGGCCCGTTCTGCAATTCAGACATCATAACATTGGTCGATATTCCAAATTAAAATCAAATAAAGATCGCTCAAAAATATATATTTATGTAGGTAGGTATCGCAAAAGTAAATATCACACGTTAAAATGACTTTACTGATTTTCTGGATAAATTAGTTTAATCCCAACATTAGATATATTGCCGACAAATCAGAAAGAATACCAATTCAGTGGAAACGAGGTCACTCGGCCGTGTATCGGAACATTAGTCAAAACGGTTTGGAATTTTGGAGGCAGCTCTGAGTATTATTACAAACTAAATCTATATCGCTTAAGTGAACCCATTCACAATCGGCCGAATCGGGACAGACTATTCGGTCATCTCGTTCACAGCATCTTGGTATTGAATTTATTAGATTCTCTTCATAAAACGGCTCCACCACTTAGCGCTCAGCGCCACGCGCCACGCGCCGCCCCACTCTTATTCAATTATGTGGGTAACATGAAACAGACGGTTAGCTCGTCACATACCGCCTGCTGGAAATATTGGAACAAAAATGTCAGCGAGACGTTCCTCTGGCGAAGGTTGAATTGTGTTAATATTTAACCCAGCGACGCGCGCGACATAAATTGCGTTCCGTTTAAAATAAATCCCACAAAATGCGCATTTTATAATCCAGAATATAAAAAGCAAACGTTTTATAGCTAAATGATATGTGATATATTACTTATACGAGCTCGCCGTTTTCAGTGCAGTCTTCTTAATAAAAAAGTATAGATGCGTTCACAGAATGTATCTCATATCCTAGCTAAGCTAAACGCTCGCGGACGAGGTCCAAATTCCTCTCATTTATACTCTCACTAGGGAGGAGTACCGGACCGAATGTTGTCCGTGTCCACGATGATCTCTCAATGAGACTTTGATCTCCGAGTGTCAGAAAAAGTATTTATAGTAGATGCGTCACGAAGAGTTCTCTGTTTCTATCTCCCGGAGAAATGTCATCCTTAATAGTTCAGTTCGGATTAGTATTCGGGCCTGTATTTGCATTCAAAAGAGAGAATATTTTAAAGGAATGTGTTCAAGTCTATTGCATACATACAGTTGAGTAACTGCGTCTGAGTGCATCGGGGCCCGCGTTGAAATTGTGGCCCAAAAAACGCGCGCTCGAAAAAAAATATTTAGCCTTTCTGATAAATGAATATGTTCCTGCATAACGCAAGAGATGTTCACTGTCTCTAGTGTCTAGAGCGAAGTGTGCGCTGTACTGAAGAAGACAGGTTAATCAGTGGTACCTATACTATACCCACTGACAATTTTTAAGAATCAGAATTATAACATTTGAAATATCATTTGTATTACAAAAAGCGTATGATATGCCAAGCGAAAATTTCCGTCAGTTACGAGAACATATAAAACCTAAAAACACACACTCGGTTGGCGGCTGAACGGATAGAAGCACAGTCATTCATATTATTATTCTTAATACGAGTATGGTGCCGTAAATTGGCCAAATCTGTCACTACACACTAAATGCGTGAAGTCTCCACGAGCGTTAGTCAAATGACAAATAAAAAGATAATATCGGATTAACCCAACCTAATCTAACCTCTTCTTTTCATTCCTATCGAACATTTCAATTCGGATTTTTTTATTATTAGGTTAGGACAAATTTCGAATAAACCAAGTATTATCTTTGAAAATAGTTTATTTTATTTGTACTATTAATTATTGACAATGTAGTAAGAACGGGATTTGAATAAAGGTTGCAGTAAAGAGCCGATATTATCTTTACATTATACTGGGGGCCTGTCTATTTCTCATAAATGCCCGGTGCCTTTTTACCATTTTGCATTAGAACCCATTTTTTAGTTACGTCACTTCTATTATATTACATTAAAAATGCTAATAAATCCATAGTCCAACTCCACCCGGCCGGGTGCCTGTCCAGCTCGCACGGGGGCAGGGGACGTTTGTAATGAAGTATGGACATGAAAACATCGCATTACGCTCAATTATTATTCCATTATCATTCTGTTGATTATGAAATTAATGTACTGTAATGGAGTCCATTTTGATCACCGCTGGGAACTGGGAACGCGAGGGAGCTTCCCGAACATCCGAGCTGTGGTGCCGCACGGTATCACAACTCATCAAATAAATAAACAAACATTAAAAAGCGACGAAAAACAATGACGAATGCTGAAACACGCGATTTGAAAATTTCAAAAATTAATGTAATTTGGTTCCTTCCCAGTAAACAGCACACACGACACACTCGCGCGCGCCACGTTTACACCTGACCGTGAGAGTGCTAAGTTGTGGCCACTTCATTATTTTCAACCTATTTGGAATCTATTGTGTCGTATCTATTTTAATGTGTTTTGTAAAATGGTTGCAGAATCTCGTCCGTCCACAGTAGCCGTGTACACCGTGTACGCGGGGCCGTGGAGCCCGTGCCGGGGCCGCGCGGGCGCTCCGCGAGCCGCCGGGGGGCTCACCTTCGAGCCCAGCCTGGGCGAACAGACGAGGACCGTCGTCTGCAGAGACTTCGAGGGAAAGGACAAGGACATATCGTAATATTGCCTCGAACTTTGCTCTATTTTCAATTTTTTGCTATTGTTATATTTCGAATTAAAAGCCACAATCGCCGACACAATGAGGTAACCCATTTAGAACAACAATTTACAAAATTAAATGTAATAAAGAGAAGTACCTATCGGACATACCTATTTATTTTTCTTCGTGGATAAATCGAATGAAGCGCTCCGAGTGACAAAAAATGGCGATTCAACGCTAAACTTCTTCGTCCAATTGTCTCGGAAAATTCTATCTCGCACGTGTCATCGGCTGAAGAGCTGCGAAATCTAATCACCGATCACGAACGAAATGGCGATGGATCCCGTGTTTTAATGCTAAAAGAAATACAAACAATTCAATAATAAGCAAGATTAGCGAACTTCGTATAGTTTTTAATTTTATACACCGCTATGTAATAATCGGATTCTAAAATATGTTCTCATGAGGCGAAATTCAAAAATATCCGACTCAATGGAATTAAAGATTTCATAAGAGCTCGCTCATGTACCTCGTAGCCAGAAAATATAAAATGATGACGATATATTGTGAAACAGTGAACCATTTAGCGATATTACAGTTTCAAAGGCGGTTGACATTACCCGTCATGAAATGGATCGTCGCAAGGGAAGACCCAAAACAATTATCTTAAATGCATTCAGATGAAATTAAAGGGATGACATCTGGAGAATATTACCATTTTGCTTTGATTGTAATTTATTAATTTGGTTTACATCGTATCATCTCTTTTAGCAATATTAATCCCAGATAACACATATCCATATATAAATAGATACTAATATGACTACATCTTACCAAAGCTTTCTGACTGATTTACGCCAAACATCTCTCGGGTGGCGATTCTCAAATGACCGCAAATATTCACGTACACTTTGACAACCAGTGAAATAATTGTACCCCAGGATCATAGACATAATATAATATTTGTACTAGAGGTCACGTGACCCAGGGCAAATGGTGGCGGGAATTCGAATTTTCAAGGTAAAACGTCCTTTAACGAGACAAAATCTCTGGCATTTCTTTACATTTAAGATAGGAAATTGAATTTGTTTTGAAAGTTTACAGTTATAAATGTATTTTTCCAATTGTCTTAAGACAATATTAAATAAGAAAAGTAGTCTTCCGTGTTATTGTAATATTAATAAGATCATTATTTATTTATCGGTAGATATATACAAAGCTTAGGCTTTTAACACATACTAACATATTAATACATCATATTTATAACAATTCATTAGTGGTGTGTCATTGAGGTAAGAGTATTATAGTTCTTGAAAGAGTGAAAAATTCTGACATACGCATTCAAGACATAAATCTGAATTTGTTTTAAAAGGTTATAATTTATACGAGTTATAAGAATTATCTTACGCCTTATCATTAAACGGCGGAAACAAAGTCATCCAGTATAATAAATATCAATCTGAATAAAAGGTGGAATACCAGTATTTTACTAAATCTGTTCCTTCATTTTGTAATAATATATTTTTTAATAAATTTTTAAAAATTCCTTATTAAATTTCAAAATTGATAACTATCTAAGTATAATTTACAAATGGGGTATGAAAGTTCAATGTAATATAATAATCCTAACTATTATAACATAGTCTAAACTGTAATAATTCAAATTTAAATAAAATGATTTGGTGTGATTGTCACGATAATCATCACAAAATCTCAAGAATGGGAGATGGACGCTACACTTTTCTCCTTTTCCTTTACTCTTAATAATCTGCTATTAATACCTTTAGGTATGTTACAGTAGACACGCAACTTACCTTCAATTCACTAAATATGTCAAATAAAAAAATACTCAACAATATTCAACAGTATTTTACTAGTGTTTGTTTGGATTTTACCCCAGATCAGCTGTTTTTATGTTGACTTGCTTTAACAGTTCTGACGCTTGGTCCAATATTGTATTATATCTATAACTAGGACAAACACGTACCAACTTCGAAAATTGAAAAATCCTGCGCTGCATTTTAGAAACCCGTTTAGCTACCTATCTCCCTTCCTTTAGGCGCTCACTCGCATCCATAATCACATGATACAAATACATTTTTTCTATTCGCTCTACTTCTCATAATGAAAGACACAAAAAAAAATTTTGTTCTCTGCAAAATTTCATTTGAATTTTATAGTTTTAAGGGTGCAGATTCTGAATCTGAGTGTAGAATCACCCACCATTTTACTCGGCTGCCCCTGAAGACATGTGAGCAAGACATCAATTTACAGATCAGCACACATTCTACATAAATATGCTCATTATATCTTAGTTTATCTAGCAATGGCTTTATGTATTTTTTTTTTCTCCTGTGTTTCTTTCATGTATGTATATTTCATGATCAACTAAACTGAACTTCAATGAGTTAATAAAAAGTCTCCGCAAATAATAATAACAATAAAACTCTATGCTAGTCACTGCAAGTTCTTCTGATAAATGTGATACGTTGTTACGAAAAACTAAATCACCATCCACTGAAAATATATTTTAAATTCCCGACTCTCTTCTTCTGTAATACAATGCATTTACTCTTTAACTTTTTTCAAGAAGGTTCAAGTCACAAAAATATTTTCAGTTGGACTTGAATGTGAACACGCCAGGCGCTCTGGCTACACCGGAGAATTAATTAGATTGACTCAGAGCATCTAATTTGAACAACACGAAATATAAGCTAATGAAAAAGTTTAAAGACTGTGTCATGGTATTGAAATAAATATTTAGAAATAAAAAAATATTTTTTTTATATAAAAATTTTTGTTAAAAATTGTCATTTTTCTCAAATTGATCAATTTTTCTCAAAAATAATGTCCTGGAAGATTTTGAACTCATATTCAGCACCCTAAAATACATAAAGTAATGTAATTTGGGAGAATTTTGGTTATGATCAGTCTAATTGTACTGATTAGTTATATTATAGGTAATTTAGCATTTTTTTTACCTAGCTCCATATTAAACCATTTTGTTGGATCTTGAGAATAAAATACTGTAAGAAACAGAATAAAAATAAAGAAAAAATGTATAAAGCGCTATCTTTGGCGTTGCAGGAAGTGTATGTGGCCACCCCAGGCGCCACCACGGATTCGCACGTGCATCGTATCTGAGGACTGCGTGCTGAGTCAGTGGTCGGAGTGGCGCTCCCCCGCGCGCTGTGCGCACACGCTGCTGCCCAGCCGCATCACACCCGCAGTGCGCACCCGCACAGTGCTGGTGCTGCCCCAAGGTCGATGCTGGCTTCGATCATTTTTTAATATGGTTATATTTCCTAAGACAATGTTTTAAATACGAGTTGGTATTCTCAGGAGATGGCAAACCTTGCGGGCCTCTGCAGGAGACTAACGGGACGGAGTGGAGCGACTCGCAGGCCCTGACAGAACTGGTTCGCTGGGCCCCCGGAGCCTGGGGACCGTGCCGCGTGCACCGGGAACCCTCACTTTCAGGTAGCGTCCTAACGTGTGATATGTATACATACTTGAAATAAATATACGAGTGGTCGTGTACTCATTTCAAGTAGATTCATTTATATAGATTTTACCTCAACTAGGGGTATTATTACGTGATTGAGTAGCGATTCACAAAAGTTGCAATTCAGGGAAATTTTAATATCCATTTCCATTACTGACTCATAAATGATAAATATAATTAACTTTCCTGACATGTCCTTTGGTCTGGACAAATCTTTCACATATGTAAAATCAGGTGAATTCATAATTAATAAAATTTAAGATATAGCTTGCTGAATCGAAGTATGTGCACAGAACCAGCCGAGGAGGGTGCGCGGTGCGGGGGCGGCCTGCAACGAAGGGAGGTGACTTGTGTAGATCGTTTCCGGCGGGTGCTGCTGCCAGACGCAGCCTGCGGCATGCTGGCCACTCCGCTTACCGTACAGCGCTGCGAGGTACGTATTCGACTTCATGAGAAGTTCAATGAAGTCTAGAAAAATATAAATATTGACCGATGAATTGCCTTACGCAGGTGCCATGTCCCCGCGACTGCGTGGTAGGCGAGTGGGGTCCGTGGGGGCCGTGCGAGCCGGTGTCTGGCTGTCCCATGACTCCCGTTGAAGAGATCACAGCCACCGGTAACTCTCTCAATAATCTTGTGCAATTTAATTTCTAGTCAAATTAAATGTCATTGGAATAAGACAGAAGGCAAATATTTTTAGAAAATGTTGCCACCGGAACTAAAACTAGGGTCCTTTATATTTACCAGTACGCTACTCCTTCATCCTGCTCCAACTCAATTAACCAACCAATGTATGGATATAAATGAAACCATGTATTACTCTACTTGAGTTTAATAAATTAATATCCATCCATTATGATGAAACTCCACAAAGTTTACGCTGATTCTATTAATAATAGAAAGCTACCAACTTTAATGTTATGTTTCTCAGATTTATTTTAAAGAAATTTGCTGAATGACGCTCGAGTACCGTATATCTAACAATTTAAGAATATTTTTATATTACACACGTCTATTCTCACAATAATCAATGATATTAAATTCAATATTATTTTGATGTCACATTATTTTCAGAAAATTATCAATAAATTTTAAACATTATCAATTTAATATCACTAATTTCCATACTTACATTTTGTTTACAAGGGTTGTTGCGTCAAAGTGGCGGAGTACAAAGTGCAAGAATATATAAAATGATTTACTTATTCTGTTTTCATCTTTCTTTTGAAAATATCCAGGCCATTGATTCCAATTAAAGATACTACCCCTAAATGAATAGTTTGAAAGACAACAAAGCCAAACTTCAAACAGATCTTATTTGTTTGACGGTTCCACGCTGGTAATGTAGTAGTCCTGAAGTTTTAAATATCAAGTAATTAGTCAAGTTTATCTATCAATAAAATTTGAAATATTTGTGTTCAAATAATGTCAGGTAATGGAATAAATTTATCTGACGAGAAGTTATGTGTAGTGGAATACAGGCGGTCCTCGACATTCGTACTTAATTGGTGGGTCTTTTTCCATTTCCATTCATATGTGAGATATACGCTTTCCATTGCGATCTGTCAAGATGTATAAAAGCTTCATTCATATTCTTGATTGTCAAAAAACAATTACATAGTATTATCAGCATCTTTTTATTCTCCTTCATTTTGTATTTCATTAATCTCTTGTTTTCAGATTAATCAAATCTTCATTCCATAAATCTAATGAGATCCATTAATATTTTCATTGTTGACATTCATAGTTTCAAGAATTTTTTCCACAGAAGTTCACAGAATCACTCATCACTTGTGAACATATCAGCCTTTTATTTTTGACTTTTATTTCAGGCTATAGTCCTCAATAATATTTATAGAACTCCTTTTTTCAAAATATTATCACCTGACAACGCACAATGTAGTCCTAACTCAAGACTGAACCTGTGACACTAGAAACGGAGCGGGACTAATGACGGAGAGTGGTTACAAAGAACTGTGTGCATTTTTAGGATACAGATCAATAAAAATTAAACTTTTAAATATGTACAAAATAGAAAATTGTACGAAAGTCGAAGACCACCTGTAGATTTTAATTAATTAAAATAGATATTTTATAATGACCTAGTCCCCTTCCCTCTCCGCTGAGCTAATTAATATAATTTGGCCAGGATACAGGAAGCGCACGCGGCGAGTTTCGGTGGCCGGCTCCCCCGGAGGTTCCCCGTGCGGACCCCTGGCCGAGGTGCAAGCCTGCGCAGCACCCGCATGCACGCACTGGCTGCCCGGGTCTTGGGGCTCTTGCCGTCTACCGCCCGGCCCACGCTGCGGGCCTGGCCGCCGGGAGCGCCATCTCTCCTGCCGAGACCTGCAAGGGGTAACGACATCACTCCCACGCTACGCACTTCCATGAATGTATAATGAATTGACACTTTTAGTTTACAAATATTAAAAAGGGGAAGTATTGAATTTATTCTTATCACACACCACCACATTATTCATTCTGTGTGTTTTTTAACATTTTCCTAAAAGCTAACATTCCACACTCTTGTCATGAAGAATTTTAGTAAATTAGTTCACATATATATATATATATAAGGTGTGTACTATAACTGTTATGTATTTAAAAACTGTACATTTACTATTAAATGGGTAACTAAGTTTTGTCTGTTAAAGTCTTCATCATTACGGTTTATGCCTCTCCTATCCTTTGTCGGATCAGCCCCAACATGTCATTAATAATTAAATATCATTGTCAAAAAAAACATTGATTTAGTTTATAATTGATGCCCGATGAGTTTAGCCCACCTCAAGTTGAAATCATACCTTACAAAAGAAGATTCTAAAACTAATATGGGTGTCTTCAGGGTGAGCTGTCTGAGGAGCAGTGCGCGGGCGCGGGCCCCCGGCCGGCCGGACGTGAAGACTGCCGTGTGGCGTGTCCGAGAGACTGCGTGCTGAGCCCGTGGGGGCCCTGGGGACCGTGCAGTCGGCCCTGTTCCACCCGCCACCATCGTGGCTTCCGGTACCGGAATAGAACCATCGTAGCACCCGCTGGAGAAGGTGAGCAATGCACGGAAAGATGTTCTGACAAATTGGAAAACTGAAGGGATTCACAGTCCACAATTTGATGATTCTTCATCGAACATGCCCCAGTACTGGACTACTCCAATATCATATTTTCTGATGTCTTGTTTGTCCGACATGATTTGGGTTATATTTTTTTTAAATAATGTGATATTGGAAAGATTTATTTTAATTTTTACGAGTTCGGAGTTACTCTTAATGAAATTATTAAATTTATTACTGTGATTTTCAAATGTGTACAGATAATGATCAATTCTTTCAATTAGTGGAGTTCAATCAAATTAAAATAAAGTAATTTCATAACGAAAACTATTGTAATGAAATATCATTCTATATACTTGTACATATAACGTTTAGCTACACAGTTAATAGGAATGTTTTGTTTCTAGATGGTGAGCAGTGCCCGCCACCGGCTGCCCTTCAGCAAGTGGAGGAGTGTCAGCCGCAGGGCTGCCAAGGCTACTCCTGGCTGACCTTGCCGTGGCAGCCGTGCTCGGCTCGCGCGCCAACCGAGGTACCGACCCGTCACCGCTCACCTGCCGCACCACTCGGCCCGCAGTCCACAGCGCTCACCGTGTTCTGGTACTTGCAGGGCGACATGGCAGTGGAGGAGGAGCAGGAACCGGAGGCCCGAGACAGGTTGGAGGGCTCGGAAGAGCCGTGCGGCAACTCCCTGCAGCAGACGAGGGAAGTGTGGTGCATGGAGAACAGTGATAGGAGAGTCGCTGATTCACAGTTAGTACTCCTGGATTATAAAATATCTTTCCGTAATATATTCTGGAATTTCGTAAATTTGATCATACATTTAAATTATTAAGACGTTTTTTGATAACATTACATTTTAAGCTAAATTATGTGTTGGTTCGAAAAAAGGGCCAATTTGTTAATTAACACAATAAATCAAACACATTTTTTTTGGTTCTACATTTAATTTTTCCAAATAATTGGACGATCGCTTTGGCGTTAAAATAAATCATAAAATGAATATTGTCTGTATTCAAAAAATAAAAGTGACAATATGTATGAATAAATTTTTGAACTAGGTCGCTAGGGATTATTTAAAAAAAATTATATATAATTGTATACAGTATACTAAAATAATTGAATAATTTATTGTAGTATACTGCAACTTTTATTGTATCAATGTAACAAATGACTTTGGAAACAGCTGTGAAGAGTACGCCATTTTTAACTAATGACTTACAGTTATTACCATTTGATATTGAAGAGTAAAATTAGTGTACTATTGAATGTACTTTCAATAAGTAAATATTTTTTACCAACAATCGAACAACCTGTTTTCACAAAAAAAAATTGCTAAAGTAACTTTTCTTACTATAGTAATAATTTTGCACTGATCACTCAACTGGCCTTGACTCTTATCTTGAAAGCAATATAACTTAATATGTTCCCTTTCCACTACCAATCACACTAGGTACACTAGGTACCATGCTATACCATGGTACACACTAACTCATGTATGTACAGAGGATAAATATACATTAACATAATATTTTAAGGAGAACACATATCCCGGTAGCAACTAAATATTTTTTTGATTTTTTTCTGTTAATTCATTTAAGTTGTATTAAAATATTTTACGTTGGTATTGTCCTTTTTAGTCCACTTATTGAATTTCTTTCATCCTTCATCACAAGTGTGAGCCTCACTCCGTGTGTTACAGCTGCAGCCCCTTGAGGAAACCGGAGACCCTGCGGACTTGCGAGAAGGCATGCACCGAGCCCTGTAAGCTCTCACCCTGGTCACAGTGGACCCCATGCCCTGATGACTGCGGTAACTTAACACTTTTCTTCTAGTATAGACTTTGTAGTAACAGAATGGACGGGAATATCAGGTCCTTTACACATACCAATAGAAGTAAACAGATTCAGTTCTGTTCAATTCTGCATTAAGTTAACTGATCAAAGTTTCCTTAAAATATTTAATCACAATCAGGTAAATTGACTTAAATTAATTATCGTAGAAGGAGGAATTCAGGACCGGGAGCGATTCTTGGAGTCGGGTTGGGACAGGGCGGAATCTTGCGGAGCTCTAAGAGAAAGGCGCTCTTGCCCTCCGCCCACATCCCTGACGGGGGCCGGGGAGTCCGGTGGTCCCGCCCCACACTGGGCGCACGGTGCATGGTCCCCCTGCCAGCTACCCTCTGGACTGACATGCGGCAAAGGAATTATGACCAGAGGTACACTTACCTGTTTAGTATGCACATTTATTTTTTAATATTCTTGGACTTGGAAGAATATGTAATACGTAATAGTGGAAATATGAATATTTTAATGTTGCACTTGTATAGGTATCTGGTGCTCCCTGCAGCACCATAAAGTGAACGTAGGCGCCTGCTCCGGGCCCCCGCCCCACTCGGCTTTACGCTGTTCTGTAGATTGCCGCACCCAGTGCCAGCTGAGCGCTTGGTCCCCATGGAGCCCCTGCACAGAGCCTTGCACAGGGGTCACCACCAGGTGTGTTCAGGACTTACTCTATTCAACTGAAATAAAGCGCTCATCAGCATTACAATTTTTGTTTTGTATAATTAAAGAGAAGTAAATTGTTGAATTTTGTTTTGTTTTTTTTAAATAGAGATATGTACGCGGAATACGTGTCACATAAACATTCTTACTATTTTCAAACTTAGCTAAATGGCTGTGCTATAAAAATAGGACTAACTTGGTGATTTCCTGAAATGAGGCTCGAAGAATCTCTAAACTTGTGAGAAGCATTAAACATTATATATTTAAAAAAGAAAATAATGTATAAAAGTAAATATAAACACTATTGTCACTATGTATTCTATTTCAGATCTCGTAAAAAGTTGGGAGATTCTCCCTGCCCGAACACTGTCCTGTACGAAGGTCACGAGTGTCCTTGTCGAGGCTTCCATGCGCAGTTGGTCGGTTCGTGGTCCAGCTGCATCATTCCATTGCCCTCCTCCAGTTCATACACCAGGTAACCTGTTTTTAGGAATCTACATAATACAAATTACTCTCTCTAAATCTCAACATGTTACATAATTTATATTACAAAAATGTATACAAACGAGGAATGTTTCAGCAATGAGGTGGTCACCGACCCTGATAAGGATAGAGATAGTGGAGAGTGCGGAGCGGGTTGGCGCTACAGAAGATTAGTCTGCCTGGACCCGGCTGGCCGAGCCGTGGAGCCCCACTGGTGCCGCTACCACCTCGCCGGCCTGGGTGACTACATTTATACTTTTTATATCTAAAACCAACTGAACAGTAGAAATGCCCAAAAATTTAATTAGGCATAAAAGTAATCAATATAAATTAACACAAATAACCACACCATTAATTAACACTGAAAATAGTAATTATCTTTACAATTGTATCTTAAGAGCAAATAAATTATTGCACTAGTTATAATTAGATGTGTTGATTTTTTAAATATGTAGGGTTTAAATTTGTATGACTGTTCAGATACTCTACGCTAAACAATAATTCGACCATAAACAAACGATATATTAAAAAAAAAAACACAATTTTTTTATAAATTTATGAAGGGCCACTGAGCACTCAAAGACTAGAAGTGGAAGAGAAATGCAATAAATAATATTTTATTTTTGCGAATTTATCTTCCATCATCAACCAACATTTCAACCTTTAAGGGCAACTTTCATTTTTCCAGTTTGAATTTCGATATATTTTTGCATTTTGAATTCCATTTCAAGATGAGACTAATGGTTAATTCTTTTACAATGTCAAGTAAACATAAAAGTGCCTTATTTTTTACGTAAATATTGCTAGAGTGAAAGGTATCAACAGAAAAGGACAAGTATACGATGGTTAGGTCTCTTAAATTCGTAGGTAATAAATAAGCTATCAGAAAATAGCCATTTCTTCAGCATTCATAATACATATGTGTTGCCATTTGAAATTATCAAGCGAAAATTAAATATAATTTGTTAAAGTTCTCACCTAAGAATTGTTATGTTTATACTATGAAGAATTATTATGTTTATGATAAAAACCATTGTTTGTGTCGATAAACATATGATTATAAAATATTACAATTTTGCCCCGGAAGGAAAAAATTGATGTAAATTCATACTGATAAATAATATTGATAACTTTTGAAGCAGCTGTATTTGTGAAAAGAAAACTGTTTATGCTAATATTATTATTATGAACTCTGGTTGTAATAAAACAAACTGTTTTTTTTTTAAATATGTTGTTTTAATACATTACATATATATTTAATATTAAAATATGACAAAAGTATTATTATTCACTGTTAAATAATTAGTTGTTCATCGAGCGTATTATCATTCTCCAGAATTTTGTTGTTTTTTTCTTTACACGTATTCAAAACAAAATTTGATCCACACCCACACACATTACACTTTAAACTGAATTTAGAGATGAAACCTGACGTTCTTTCTTATATTCAATATTCGTTCCTGTGCACCCAAACATCGATTTGTGGGAGTAAATTTGATTAATTTGAGAAAAGAATTGGTGTATGTCGACCATTCTTTTGCCATCCAATTTAGGAAGTTCACACGAGTCCACACATTCAATGCTCAGTTCGGGAACATCCTGAAAATAATTTATAATATTATTATTTTTGTTATTAGTATTTTTGTCTAAAATATTAAAATACGTGTTTATTCATTTATATGACTATAACAAATACATTTGTATCAATCAGTCATGAATTATTCTTTTGATAAAATTATTTATCTTTAAGGATATGTATTTCCAATAGAAAATAATTTATCTGCACTACATAATATATGTATATTGAACTATGTAATTTATATTATTAAATCAAATAGATAATTGTTATAGGAATGGTAAAAATTATCAACTTACGTTGCGATTTTTTTTCGAAGTTTATGAACATTTAAAATGTTGTTGGGATATTTCCTAAAGCGTGTCAATGGATTTTTGACCTTAAGCATCTTGAGTCACAGGAGGCAGTAATTTCCGAACAATAATGTATATAATAATATATTATTAACTGTTAATGAGAACAAAAAAATTATAGTTCGCAAATTTCACGGCAACATTGCAATACAACGTTGTCATCTTAAAACATGATAGCGCATGCGCTGTCAGTTTCTAAAACATTACGAATGGTGACATGTTTGAAAATGATTTCTCCATTGTAGGTGTTGGTCAAACATTATTGGATTCTCTAGAATGCACTGAACATTTTAAATAAGCATTGATTTATATTGTCTTATTTCAGTGGACAGCGGTCCGTTGGCAGGGCTGGTGCGCGAAGAGTGCACCGTGCCTTGCGAAGTGGATTGCCGAGTAAGTCAATGGAGCTCATGGGGACCCTGTCTCCTTGGAGCAGCTCCATGCGGTGTGGGGGTACAGCACAGAACCAGGTAAACACTAGGCAGACCGACCATATGACATATAAACTAATGAAACTAGTCTCAGAGACTTATCTCAAAAGCATGTAAAGGACAGTATAGACTTCAGTGCGAAGCGAGATATAATTCATTGCCCCATATATTTTGTATGCAACTGATACATACCGACCGTTGCTGAAAATCTCTGAGACAAGAGATCAAAGACTCGTCATCATGTGCATGCACCATTAAAACAAACTCATTTGGAACTTCACTGATAATCACAAATGTTCTGAATAAATATTCTTTCAACAGGAATATTCTGGTGAATGCCACTCGTCGGGGACGACCTTGCGGAGAAACGATCCAGTCTAAAATATGCAGTAAACCGTGTGAGCAGTTCAAGTGGGAGGTTGGCGGATGGAGCCCCTGTCAGTTAATTTCCCATCAAGTAGCGCGTGGCTGTGGAACTGGGGATCAGAGCCGGACTGTCAGGTCTTTTAATAATAATAATAATTTTAATTTAGTTAACAAGATCATTATTAAACAGCAAGAATGTGCAGCGGGTGCACATTATTTTTAATTTTATAGTTTAAAGCTAGTCATTTGCTTTCATTTTTCATCAGATGTGTCATTGCACTGTCCCCAACATATGGGATCCTCGTAACACACAAAGGCAACGAAACCAACACAAAAATTGCTAAGTTTCTTACATTATTTATAGATTTTAGCATACACTTTATTTTCAAGTCAATGAAACTAATACAGATCTATATAAAATTTATATTATGTATTTTTTTTACTGTGAACAAAAGACTTACAGCAAAACATGCTTTCAGTGTAACAGGTTTCTACATAATGTTAATATAAAATAAAAACTGACGGCGTGGCGTGATCTGCTGCACAGCACACTGAAGCCAAATACTAAAAGTAATAGCTAATATAATACAGCAAAATAAAAGTTACGAGTGCTCTGCGCACGGTGCAGATGTTTGTATGGACATGCAAGGTGTGCTCTCAGCATTGGACATGTTAAAAAAAAATCATGGAGTTTGGCAAAAAAGAACTAACTAGAAAATATTTTCAATATAAAAATTTACGCTAAAAAAATTTTGACTAACATTTTTACATGCCCTTTCTAATATGAGTGATTAATAATATAATAATGTATCACCTGCAGATCCCCGATTCTTGCGCCACAAAGTTGACCTGCAGTAGCTCAAATTCATTGGTATTAAGCTAAGAAAATAATCTTTTTATTAACTTTTCCTCCTCAATTTTCAATTAATTTCAATTTTTTGTCTGTATTGTATGGTACAAATTATGTATCAGCATTATATTAGTTTGTTTTTCATGTCCTAGATGCATAGATACATCATCAGGGGGCACAGTAGCAGATGCCTTGTGTGACCCGGTGGGTGCACCCGCGGATCTGAATGCCTGCCACATGCCGTGTCCCGGCGAGTGTGTTGTATCGGATTGGAGTGACTGGAGCCAGTGTGCTGCGGTAATTATATCTTATTAAATTTGATGATGAACCGAGTGAAAAGAGTGCAATACAATTCAATAATTTACGAGATAAATATCAAAATGACCTATAAAAATTATCAAGATATACTCGTTACTCACTGTGATGAAGCTCCCTATAATCAAAAACTCTAAATACCAATAAGTATTTTTTTATGTAATTCACAAAAAGATATGATATTATTAAACAAGTATGATTTATTAGATCAATCCTTCAATCTTTTAATGGCCATGAGTGAGTTAAATCAGCAAACAATGGCTAGCACTATAAGCCGTTGCAGAGAAAGCCTCTCAGACCTGCTGATTGCTGATCTATACATGACCCACATGTCAAATATGGCTCAAAGTTAAAAATAGAATTGACAATCAATCCCTGATAAGCTGATTTGTGATCTGCGAGTCGCATATGAGAAGTCTGTGAATGTGTGGATGAAGTGAGTTGCATGTAAACCTGGTGTGACGGTTAAAGACATATTAGTATCATTATTGTAAAGGAATCCTTATCTGCAGCCTTGTACGCGACGGGCGCAGCGGGACCGAACCCGCGCCCTGCTGCGAGCCGGGCTTCCGAGGCAACACTGCGCACCTCCGGTGCAGGCTCAACCCTGTTTACTAAACAGGACCTGTTTTCACTACCATTGGCGCATCACTCCTTGGGGAGCTTGCTTGCCACTAGGTAGGCACCTTCTACACATATTTTAATTCTTCGGGGTGACTTTAATTTAAATTCTCTAGCACCCAATTTATACATATTCCATTTTAAGGTTTAAACATTTTTAACCTATCAAATAAAAATATGAGCGCAGAGACATCAAACCGATGACACACATTTATAGTATTTTTAAACTAAGCTAAAGTGCATTGATGTAAAAATAGTACTAACTCGGATCTTTGTTGCTGACCTTTGTCAAAGACAGTTACTTATGTAGATAGCTTACACAAGCAAACTTTGTATTTGAAGTTATAAAATAAATTTAAATACCACACATATATATGGCTATAATATTCATAGCATTTTAACATTATCTCACGACTCATATTTTGCACAGATCGCTGTGCCCCAATATACATACACATTAGCGGTGCGTCATTCGAACCGACACACTGAGACATATCTTATCGTTGAGCCGGTTCAACGGATCACCGACTCACCGGTTCAACGGTTCAATCCACTCCCAGAACAATTTGAGCGAGCTGAGTGGCAAGCGGCAGATCAGTTGAAAATCGACCTGTGAACCGACAGCCGGCACGGATCGCTCTGTGAGTTATGAAAGTTGGCACTTAAAAACTATCCCAGATAAAATTATTAGGACAACGTATCGTAGAATTATCTTGTTATCAGGGTGTTCGGTTATAAAACAAACTGTTTTTAAAAGTGAATTATTATCAAAATATTTGTTTCAATTACTTACTAGTTACGTTCTCAAAGCCCATGTAATGTTATTTAAAAAATAATTATGAGGTCACTAAACGACTAAAACGTCTACGACAAAAAATAATATTGCTATATCTAGCTAGTATAATCTTCCAAAGGATTTTTATTTTTAAGAATGTTAATTTTTGATTAATACAGATTTTCTTTATTGTTTTTTTTAAATATTAATGTAAAATGTATTCAAACTCAGTTAATGACAAAGAAAAACTTTTAAATCATACCATTTTGAAAATTACAATATACATGTTTCATCGGCCATTTACTAGAGATAAGAAATATGTATAATATTATACTACAGTCAAGATGTATAATTTAACATTTAAAATGAAAAAAATAACTTACACGAAAATTTTTTTTTCGTTTAAACATAGCTTGTCTATTTAATTTAATAATATCAATAGTATTCCATTATAATTAAGTATTTTTTATTTCAATTCTATGAATAATTTTAGTTTCATTACACTGGACGTAGTAAATCAACCTTTAATAAAAACAATATAAAAAATAGTTGACGTTATTCGAATACAGATATCCTATCGGGAGCAATAGTAATATGACTCATAAGAAAATATTCCGCATACGTCCAAGTAGCAACATATTCCCAGCCCGACTGAGCCGTGAGCTATGCTTTCATCGCTTTCAAAAGATCCAATGGTTTGATTGAACCGATGATTCATGTTCAATTTGGACGATTGAGCGGGTGAACCGGCTCAGTTATCTGAACCATATCGCCCATGGCTAATACACACAACATTATTACCTGTGTGATAATAATGTCACCATCTAACAAAAATGAACTTGAAAGAAATACATTTTAGTTTGCATCATATTATATATAGAATTGTTTGACAGGATCTAATTCTTCTATAAAGTTTTAACTAAAAACAATTAAAATTCAAATAACTTGTGAACTGACAAAGGATTTAATAAAATATTTTGACAGGCGGTTCACCATGCGGAGAAGGAATGCAGCAGCGTGCCATCTACTGTGAGAGAAGTGACGGCAGACAAGTCAACAACTCATACTGTGATGTGAGTTTAGTTTTTGGATGAAATTAGTTATTTCACTTTCAGCGAATACGGCTCTAAATCACCTAAAATCTATGGGTAGATTTGAAATCATCTGAAGCTAATTTTGAAATATAACTTTGTGTTTATAAATTTAAACAACAGTTTCCATGAAAAACGTTACATAAAGGAATGATTTTATTAAAAATAGTTTGCTAGGTTGCTACTCTAAATAATTTATATATTAGAACTATGATTTCTCATTTTTTCAAATACGTAATGAGTTAATATATTAATGAATAAAATAAAAAATACATAATATAAAGTGTTCAGCAAATCAATTTTTCATTTTGATTTTTTTCCCAGAAATTGGAATTGAATGTTACAGATAATATTGAGTATTGATGCACACTTCAATATGATATATTCACTGATTGATAAATTGATGTCAATTCTTGGTTCAGAAATGTGACCTACCAATGCTAGACTTTGTGACAAATTGCAGTCCTACAGTCGTCCTGTGGAGCCAACTGACCAGTTCTGCTACGTGGACTGTCCCATTGACTGCGAGTTATCCAAGTGGGTGGAGTGGAACACCAAGCTGTGCGGCTGCGGCGTGCACACCAGCAGCGTCCACGACCTCCTTCGGTTCAGGCATGTCCTTAGTTAAAATTATGACACAGTTCTCCTTTTGCAACATTTTTTGATCACATAAACATCTACATACTTATGAAATAATCTTTTGACATTTATCATTTGAACGCTGCAGGGCTACAGTGACTCCCGCCTCGCCGCTGGGACGGCCCTGTCCTCCTGTGACGGCGCAGAGCGTGTCCTGCCCGCTCACTCCCTGCTACGTGGTGCGAGGAGAGCAGTGGTCAAAATGCCAGTTGGATGTAATTACTTCTTCTGTTAAAGTGGCGTGTGTATCATCAGTGATGTAACTGCAATAATGGGACCCCAATGCCTAATGGAAAGAAAGGCTGTGTATGAGATGTACTAACATTAGTATTGCGCTAATATTATCCATTAAATAATTACAACCAAATTAGTCTGTCTCCTATATAATATTCACACTTTCATGAAGAAAACATTTACAAAGTTCTTGCTTCGCTTTGAGGCAATTTTCACTTTACAGAGTACTGATACTGTATAGATCGATTGTTCTGTACAGGAAACAAGACTGTAGATTTATCAAGGGCGATTCGCAGGTTCGCTCTGGTGTCTCGGACGTCGATGTCTGCAGTGGCGTACAGTGGTCCAGGGGTTCCAAAATCGTCGTCCAGTGTAGCAGACAAAGTCAAGAATTTTCCAGGTTCAGTCCAAATGTTGTAGCCAAAAGTCGAGAGTCCAAGAAAATCCAGTGGAATAGCAGGGTCGAAGCGGAGATAAATAAAACACAAGTTACTTGAAGAGTTCAGCGGCGAAAGATGGGAAGGGAATGCTCTCTGCAGCCGCTGGACCAGTATTTATTTCATATAAAAAACTTTGGGAGCGTAAAGCCCCCTGTATGGCTGGATCCAATCGGATGGCGCGGCCAGTCCCCGCGCTACCCTGATTCGCTCCAGCGCCGCCATCCCCTGGCGGCCAGACTCCAAAACTCGGATCATTTTTTCTGCCGTCCCACCCGGGCCGGCCGATCTCATTTTTCTCCGCTATTTCTCCCGTCATATTTTTATCCTTTATCTCTCAGACATCGCAAGTATTTTATCTCACAGATTTTAATCCCCCTCGCGATGCCTGACAGATTTCACCTGGGGCAATGGCCCGGGAAATTATTTATTGCACCTTAAACTTAAAAAATCCATTTTAAACCTCTAAATGATTTTTAAGGTGCATAATTTTATCGCCAGGCGATCGCCCTTTCCAAACTCTTTTTATTGTACAATATTACATAGTCATAACATTTTTCTAAGCTAAGTTATTCCATAAAAACTTAACCATAATTCTGCCGCTTGTCGGATGGGCGGAGTCCCGCGGCGGCCCGTTACCCCCTCCACCCGGCGGCCTGCCGAGCACAGGGGCGTAGGGTTTCCAGCAGCGCGGAGTGACGAGCGAGATGTGTCCGTAAAGCGGGAAAGATGGCCCTCGCATTGAACCATTTCTTGGGCCTCGATTGTCTCGGCCCCATAGGCCCGTAGCTGTGCGGAACATCGATAATGTTTTCATAATACACATGAGAATTTTTTTTTTAAATTTTGTAATTTAATATTAGTTCAGATCTGGTTATAAAATCATTCAAATGCAATATTTAGATACTTTTACACAATAAAAAGCCTCAGATTCACACACTTTTATGGGGTTGCAGAGCAACTACCATAAAGACTATACTTTTTCATTGAGATTTTAAACATAAACCATAAACTTAAGCCAACCAACTTTTTTTATAACAGTAAAGCACCACAAACTATAGACCTAATTTGAAGTATACATCACGCATTGCAGGATGGAGCCACTTGTGGATACGGATTCAAGACCAGGAACATCACATGTGCAAGGGAGACAGATAAGCAACAGGTTCCCCTATCTTTTTGTGGACTCAACACAACCACTTGGGAAGATCTCTACCAAGAGGTACAGATTAACATTATTTTTGTTATATTTCTGGACAATACGTTTTTTGTATTTATTTTATTTTGTTTACTTTCTCTTTTTTAGAAAATTAGGATAAAGACATAAAGTCTAATTAATTATAAAGTCTTGTTCGAGTTTATTTGGGGTGCACATCCCACAGTCGAGATCAACGTTAAAAGAAATGTTTAAAATGTGGTTGCAACGATGTGTGCTGAAGATCTTCTGGATTGACCGTGAAGAAGTACTAAGATGCACGAACAAGTCGAGAGAACCAATAACAACTATCAAACAAAGGAAAGCTGCATATACGAGTTCGTGGGAAAAATACAGAGGACGTCGACTGAATAAGAATTATCTTCAGCCGGCCCGAACTGAGTGCTCCGTAGACAGTGGAATGTACAGGGTGATCTGAGCTCAACCGAGGCTCTGTTTCACCAACAGCAGGTCAGATCAATCTCAAGTGCTCAGATTGTTTCTATAATAAAATATCGAATACCAGCGGACAGAAAAAAGTAAGAGTCACTCGGGAAGGACTCCATTCAGCAGTGGATACAAAATCAATGATGATTACCCAAATATTTTCAAGCATAAAAGACCCATTTAAATGGTACTTAATTATTTCACAAAAATAGGGTAATAAATATACAGGTATCACAGATTCCACCAAGTGTGAATTTTCACAAATTGTCACGTGACTTTTGATCAAGTCTATTTATCAGCGGTCTAGGCAATTTTTGATAACCAAAATCGTAGTGAGCCCCACCAAAACTGAGGGAGTTCCAATGCTCCCACGATTCTTGCATGTAGATTAGAATTCCGCTATTGACAGTTCATCACAAACTGTAACCAATAGGTGCACCGTAGATTTATCACAATTGTAACCTTTGAGACGAAACATGAAAATGTTGACTCTTGAAAATACCATCATTTGAATACTTGTAGGACACCAACTTTCTAATTTTAGTTTAAGACTTCTTATAACAAAAATTAAAGGATAAGATTAGAATAAAGAAGAAAAAAATGCTGCCAACCATGTACATTGATTTATATTAAAGATGCTTTTAGGAGTCGTGTTACGTGGACTGCTACTCGGACTGCCGTAACTCGCAATGGGGCAGCTGGTCACTGTGTGATGGTGGCGGAGTTCGCTTCAGGAAGAAAATTACGTACAAACCTGAAGGACCCCCCTGCACCCCCAATACTAAAGAGTAGGTCTCCCTCCGTGTCTCATTTCTTGTAATCTATCCCTTTCCCACTTTTAGATTCATGATAAAGAGAAAGAATCAAGCTAATAATTAATTTAAAGTAATATGGAGGGGTGTTTAGATCCCATTTTGTTTTGAATCTATGTATGTGTAATAGATTAAGCAGAATTTACTGTAATCCTATAATCACTCGCATGTATTTACAAGCAACGCATGCAAGCTGTGAGATCATTGAGTACAATTCACATGCAATATTATAAAATGATGGCATGTGTGAAATATATTATCCAGTGAGGAGGTGTTTGAGTACGCCAACTGTAATGTGACTCGGGCGGAGCTGAACATGGAGCTATCGGAGTGGAATAGCTATGCAGACGAGGAAGGTGGTGAGGAAGGCGGAGAAGGGTCGGAAGATCAGAAGGAGGCTGGAAATGGACAGGAAGACTACTATGTTCAGCAACATGACCAGCCTGAGAAGACCTATCTGGGTTTCCCAGGTACAAAGGACATTTAATTTTTAAGTAATTTTAAAAATGTATGTAATTGTTAATTCTAATCTAGACAATCTTTGTGGTAGATTTGGAAGAAGAAACATATTTACATTAAACACAGATTAAATAAATGGGGCTATTCCTCGCCTTACACATGCTCTGGATCTCCAGAGCTATGTGACAAACAACTTTTTTGTACTTGGCAATACTGCTAGACTATATATGTACACTGCATTGAAATATTCAATGACCATACAGAATATGTTAGATAAGAAATAACTTCAAAAACTAGGAAAAACATTTCTGTTGATAGCTATGGAGTTTTTATCACGATCATCATAATCATGATAATGACGAAAGTTCAAGCAGAAGTGTTGTGAATGATGTAGCTAAAGATGTCCGGTACTATAAAGATCTTTACGCAATGCGTAAAATGAATGCAGGACATTTAATATTTACATTAGATATTTTTTTATTGTTAGAATTTATATTTTACTATTTGAAAGTTTATATTTTTCATTTTTTTAAATATTATGCGTACATAATTTTATTCATAATTTTTTATTGCATATTTTGTTAAACTTCTCAATATTGATAGATATCTGAAATGATTTTGTTTTGTTTTTGTAAAGTTTTTTAGCATAGTATAAAACTTTATTAGCATTTGATAAAATGTTCACAATGATTGTGGAACATATATCGTATATTTCTTTTTGCAAATCAAATCACCATTAATTATTTACTATTCGCAAATCAAATCATATTTACCATAAGAATGGTAAATATGATTTGATTTGTGTTGTTTCAATGTACATCATACTTTCCCGGAACGTATCCCAGGCACACTTAGATTCCCTAGTTTATGTTCTTTGACACAGCCCGACTTATATTCCAGCAGCGGACAAACGAGCCCCCGTAGAGCACACAGCGCTAGCCCTAGGAATTGCCTCAGCCTCCATGGTGAGCATGCTGTTGCTCATCTACCTCACAGTCAGGTAGCTCTCTCTCTCTCTCTCTGACTGAACATACACAGTATAATCTTGTACAGCGATCTTATCGCCACTTCTCTGTCCGCAGATGTCACAAGGAGCGCACCGTCCACAAGGTTTAAGCGGTCGAGATGTCGGCCGGTTCGAGGACTCACATTTCAATAATATTCTCCACATTAATGTTTATATTCAGCTGTGTCACTTAATTACTGAACAAATCGGCCATATCATGTAGGTGGGAGGTGGGGTAGGAATAAGAGTATATTATGCATATATTTTATATAAAACATTTTGTGTAATTATTACGTACTACTCTAGAAACATTTCCTAAATGTCTACACATTTTTGCATTTGTAGATTATAAAAGCTATGTTAGGATTTCATGTTCGAAACATCCTCCTCTCTTCTAGAGTGTCGTCCATTCACACTCTGAGGATCTCTAAATGACTAACATGTTTTACTTTACTCGGTGTACTTATCACTGATCGGAGGTGATGGGCAGGATCAACATACAGTACACGCTATGAATAGCTAATGTGACAAGCAGTCAAACTTCAAGTTTGACTCTGGATTTAGGGAGTATCACGGGACCTGGAGACTCTCCTGCCTATGTAGTTTACAGTAAAGCTGAATTATGAATACAAATATTGCATTGCAAAGTTTTTATAGTTGGCGGTGGAATATGTATTTATCATAAAATGTCAGTTACTCAAACTTATTAACATGTGAAATCATAATGTTACATATCGAAGTGATTGATTGCGATATGCTAACCTGATTTCCTGGTTTAAGAAATGTTTTGTTAATTTTGTTATTGAATTATTTTACTGTTTTATTTTTGAATTTAAATTGAAGCATTAAATACTTATTAATTTAATCTATCTTAATTAACATCTCTGTTTGAATGAAATGGTTTGATATTCCTGAATAAGAAAAGGCATTCAGAGCGGTGGTATCGAGGAGTAAGATTCAGGGAACCGCGGGAGGGTCGCGCGTCTTATTAGAGTTAAGTGTCATGCGGGCCTCAGGTTGTAGCGCAGGCAAAGTTGACAATATTCCACATACAATTATTGTAGTTATTCCAAACATATTTTCGGTGGTTCTATATTTGTAATTGTTATAAATCTTCTATGGTTGATCTTTATCTCATACTGTTACGTTACTATTGTTCTGATGTTATATGCTAGGCAGTCGAGTGTGCGTCGAGTGTGCAGTGCGAGGAAGTCGCCAGTGGTGAGGAGTGTCCGTAGGCCGACAATAAGGGTTCGCGCAGTAGAATATTTACGGGCAACTCGTGCTCGAGGGTGTGTCACATATCATCAAATGTAGAATAAATGTCTTTCCAACAAAGCGGATATTAGTAGGATGAGTGAGCCAGTGGCAATTATACGACAAACTCATTAGGACTTTGGTGTTTGTGACAATTATATTAAGGCAGTTTCATTTTCTTTAATAATAATCACATATCAAGAACCCGCCCAATACATTATGTACGCCTCCACACAGCTTCTAGGATAATAAATACTCTACTGTTTGTATAATAAATCAAATATTGAAGAGCTTTTTGGCTACACTCGAAAGGAACAATCTCAACTATTTCTTCACCATTATCATTCCTTGTTCTCACTTCTCAGTGTCCTCCCTTTTCAACTTGAAGTCATCTCATTCATCTAGCGTAAGTAGTTCTGAACTGAGTGTCGAGTGCTGAGGCCAGACTAGGGCATCGTACATACATGTGTATTACATTAATAATAGAATAGTAGTTGGAATCCAGCGGTGGCTCGGTGAAACAATACAACTATAAAGCGCACAAAAGCCCTATTTGGCCCTTCGGAGCATTGTGAACAAATTTGAATACATTTCTTGCTAAATACTATAATATAGTTAGAGATAAATACATTTAGCAAGAAATAGGGCCAATATTTGCATCTCACTGTAAACTGTCACTTTGAGATATTCTCTTTAGTTTTAACAAAAGTTCTTCGGCCGTATTTTTATACCATTGTACAAGAAGTGAGTAGGTAGTTAGTGAAGCTTAACGAAGGTACAGGAAACGCAAAAGTATTTTTAATCATGTTTTCTAAAAATCGGATTTTAGTAAGAATGTTAGCTTCCGGTGGGGTAGGTCCATCGGCCCGGAGACGCGGCACGCCGTCTGTGAAGAGATTCAACCACCCTTCGCCACTATCCCTTCCACTGTGTCATGCCTACGCACTATTTTAATATTATTAGGTATTTAATATTAATAACCGTTTTATTGAATATTCTGAATGTTAATTTATATGTAAAAATGTGCTTTTGGTAAAAATAAATGTGAAAATTTTATGTACTCAAAAATTGTAATTTATTTTTCCTATTAAAAAATTATAAAATCTCACAAACTGACACAAACATTGTGAGAAGATGCTAGTAATTCTGCTCGACACTTATTTCTGTCATTTTACAATATCACAGAAATTAAGCTCTATATTGTCTGCTCCGTTACAATAGAAGAATATCTCCACCTTGTGATAGCTCATGCACGGACCCAGCTTCGAACCGACCGTGAGACCAGTGGCGTAACTACAAAAATATGGTATAATTAATTGACATGGTGCAACATGATTATTTTAATTTTTCACTAATGTTGTACTAAAACGGTGTACTACAAACGTGTTGATTTCTTTTGGCACTACTTGCTGTTATCAAAGATGGGCCCCGATCCCACAGTATTGGCCGCATTCACTCATTTTAATATACAGTCACTTCACAAAGCAATTAACACCAGTTTTCAATTTCTCTTACAAACGATAAATGGACATACAATGTTTTTTCCTCACATTGCTCAGTCCAGAGTATATGTATTTTACTAGTGAGTTCTCTTTACACAGAACTAATGCTAATCTCAAATATATTGAGAATCTACAGTATCGCTAATATTAGGTTAATAAAATGGAGTTTTGTCCTCGTGTCTCAGTGGTAAAGCTCAATTCAATATGCACCAGGAATATATTTTTATTTTTACAATTAACAAAATATTTGTTAAATTCGAGAGCCAAATTTCATACGGGTATACGCTGTGCTATCTCTGCAAAAAATACATACAATCTCTTCCATATAACATACCTTAAAATCATATTTCATTTTACATCCGCACCTACATAAATATCTGACACAGTTAAAATCATTCATGGAGATGAAAATACTTTGCAGAAATTATTACATCATTCCCATCCACCGCTGGATTGGTTCCCACCTTTTTGAACAATTCAAACAAAATTATCTTCGCAACTTCTGCAACGTTCTCGTGAGAACTTGGAAGGGATCTGAGAATCATTAATTATCATCAAATACAAAATGCATTACTCGAAAGGTGAACTTGGGAAATTTCATGCATTCTGATATGCACTCGTCGCTTTATTGTTCACGTCCAAAGTATTATTACTCACAGTAAGCGGTAGCTAAACTCGTGTGAATTGGACACCTCACTTCACAGCATGTGCGCGTGAAGAATTACGGCTGTATATTTATGGTTGCCGGAACTCGTCCGACTGTTTGTACCGCACATCATTGAGTCCCCTCTCTGCGATGAGATTCACCCTCACTGTTCGTAGTTCGCTGGATATTTCATCCAAGTTTCTGTCGATCTCTTGTAAATCTTGGTCTAGAGTAGATTTCAGTGTCTGTAAAAATAATAAGAATTAAGTAAGAATACATATTTGTACAGAATATTGATATTGAATAGCATCAATTGAATTCGATAATATTTACCTCGGTAATCCAGGTAGCCAGCAATAGACTTCTTTCATTAAATCCTGTGAAGACCCGAGTAGCGTGGTTGTATCTGTGACCAAATTATTTACAAACAATTCAAAACTAATTGTTTCAAAAATACAATTGTAAGTTCTAAAGGGAAGAGCAGGACAAATTGTAACAATGTAACTTAACTTAGTTACATATTACAACATTAGTTGTTGCATATGCCACTAGTGTCAGAATCTGAAAATGGTGTAAGATCCGCGGCAGAATAGCACAGACAACTCAACACAGAAGATTCTAAATGACCATGAAATGTCTTTCATTATAGGTGGGAGCCAAAGAGATTTATTTAGTAAGGCGATCAAAGTTTTTATTACCTGATTTGAAAGTTCTTTTAAACCTTCAAAATTTATTACATACATATATTTTTAAACTGGGGAGACTTATATTTTTTATTTTGTGATAAACATGTGCCACATATTAAAGAAATAAGAAAGAAGCATCTGCATAATGTACCATTATGATGTTGCCCTAAAACAAGTAGAGATTGTTACTGATATCTGGGGATTAACAAAGGTTGGGTATTATGGTGACCAGGATATGATATTGATAATCTATTCACTGTTTTATGGATAGAAATAATTTATCCAATATTGCATAAGTTTGTTCATTTTTGTAAGATTTAAAATTTGTTTTTTAAATATACAAAATTTAACTAATCAATCAGAATAAATAAACTAATGTTTAAAATGTGGGGCGACAGGGGCGACAATCAATAACAAACAAAACATTATTTTAATAGTTAAACATTCAGTTATCTAGTTGATTAGTAGGCATTCTGTTGAGACAATACCCGTGATAGAAATGATTCAGTTGAAGATTTCCCCGTAACTAATAGGTGCACATTCTAGTTCAACAAGGATAAATTATTGTTTACCAAGATTATATCGTTGATATTAAAATACAATTTATTTCAATTTAAATACTGTACTTTTATAAATTTTATAATCTAAGTTTGGATTATAAAATAATTACTATAATCATAAAGTATAACGCACAGGATTCCACCTCGCGACGGGCCCACGAGCCCACAGCCTCTCACGAGGAGCCGCCGAATGCTAAGCGCCAGCGGGGGCAGCGAAACGGTCTGCTTTGGAGACCCGCAGGCGTTAACAGTTCAGCCGCTCACGAGGTTTTAAGCTTGCTGCGCGCAGAGCACCAGCGGCCAGTGAATGGTGACCTACCGCTTAGCCAGGACCATATCAGTCCTTCACATTCACCGCCAGGTTGGCATTTTTTAATGCTACTTGGCAACCATGCTATGCCTCAATGTCGTATAGCGGCAATGCAACACGGCATGCTGCCAACCAAAGACCATTCTCTGTCCGTACAGTACGGGGGAAAAAACCATTTATTCAGAAATAAATCAAATACACACGACAGTAATATATAAAATATAGACACAAGAGTCCCTCTCACTCCCCTTAAACGGAAAAGAAGGCAATACACAAAAGCAAAAAAGGCCCGCTTGGAGACACTTGAAACTTTTTATTATTACTAAGTTCTTGAGTTCAACAAATATAATTATTTATTTTTCATTTTTGTTTTTTTTGTATAATTTGAATATGTAAGGAAGTATTATAAACTGACTATAAAATTGTTTTTCATGCAATAGTTGATGTATTTTCATGCAAAATTTGACTATTAAGTAAATAAATATATGTACATATATACTTATATTTAATCATGTGAACCTGTAGACCTATTCTACTTGTAATAAAAATGTGCATTCTATTATCCAGAATATTAATTCATCATTTAGATTATTACAAATCATGCAAACAATTGTTATCCTCGGTTAAATTCAGTATCATTTTACCTGTCAGGCAAAAACATATCCGTGAACATATACTCAAGGGTGAGGTGTAAGGCCTGCAGCTGGCGGACGGTACAGTGCGGGAAGGCGACCGAGGGTAGCAGCACCCGGGCCAAGTGAAGGGTGGCAACCCCCTCCAGCGCGCAGCGCAGGCTCTCTTGACCCAGCTGTACGCGCTCCTGACTGGAACTACAGGGAGAGAAGAGAAGCTATACAGTATCACCAATTATGAAAGTATGGTTAGCGAAAATTGGACATAAATTATATTTCTATAAAGTTGTATTTCTTAACACTAATGGTTTCAATCCATATATAGTGTATATATAGTCACATAAGATAACAATCCAATAACATAGAGTACCGATTGCCTTGCGTACTCACGCAGTCCACGTAACCAGTTAAGTTGTGCATAAACAGAATTTCTTGGAACATTATCAATATTTAATATTTATGTGAAAATACTCTAAATATTATTGTATTGCTCACTTTATAATCACATTCTCGATTACCTAGGCCAGTAGGGAAAAATTTACTCAATAACCAATTAAAAAGAACAAGAATAAATCAACTGCTATGCACGCGTAATTTAAATTTAGTGATAGACCTACCTACATTCATAAAAACTAAACGCTGAATTTAAACACGCCCAAATAACAACTTGCATACACATCATGGACTGTAAATCCCAACCGTTGATGTGCTCGCAATTTTGCCAGTTTTATTTTCTTTAAATAGGTACAGTAAACTCCCTCTCATTTGGCATCGCGGGGATCGGAGGGTTGCAAGAAAAATATTATTTTCCAGGTATCTAATCACTATTCCTTATCAGTGTACAAAACTCATTAAAACTACCGCTAGTGCTAAGAAAGTGAATATGAACTACTGGCACCTGGCAGCCGATGGTAAAACCACCGTTCTGGTGCCGATTGCCCGACATTTCCGGTTATTCGAGTTTCGGATAAAAGGGAGTAGTATACTGTATTATGAATTTTGTCAGTTTAATTTTCGGGCATCCACAATATTTCAAAATATTATTTTAAAATCTCATAATTTTTTACTGACCCTGTTAAGCCTTGGTTACCCACACCCCGGATAGTCAACTCTACAGAAAGAAAATGAGATAAATATCTAAATTCAATATATTTACCGAAAATTAAGATATATTATAAACAAAAATTATAGTTATACAGTTTTTTAATGTATGTACTGGACGTGCCTGCAATACCAGGTACTCGGTCTTCTGCAGTTTTCTTTACATTTCACAGTTTTTTTTAACTCTTTGCAATATCTGTAAAAATAAATAAATCCTATATATGGTGGCTATATACGAGTCACACAGAGGCAGAGTGGCCCAAGTGAAAAATTTCATATTTTCAGTTACATGCACTAATACGCTTAAAATTAATTGTTTTGTATTGGCTTCATTTAATTTACAGGGATACATAAAAGCATGATATAATTGTAAGATGTTAATACTTTTTTCTTTTAATAAATAAAAATATTAAGTTTTATCATCTTTTTAATCCCTCGTATCTCCATTTTATCACTTTGCAAATTGCTTAAATTGGTTAAGTTAGATTCAACTGTGGTAGACTACTTCCTTTTTTGACTAATAGACTTGCTTTCAAAGGCAACAAATACAGCTGCCTGTGGGGCTTAGCAGCTATCTGCTTTCTGGTAAATATAAATTCTCGAGATTAAGTCTTTGATGGATATAAAGGCTAACTTACCTGGCGTGCGGGCCGAGCTGCCAGGCGAGCAGGGTCTGTTCCGCAGCCTGGTGCGCACGCTGGGCCCGCTGCGCTGCCGCACTCCAAGCGCCTGCTGCGCTAGCCACGGTGTCCCGTAGGGCGCGCACCCTGCCCAGCCGAGCCTCCAGCTGCCGCTCGGCCGCGCTGCCGTACTGCGCACCCAGCACACTCTCTGCCATAACAGTGCTACATTATATGTATTGTTCTTCTTTTGTACAAACATAAACTGCGTGGGGTACATCATGAGAAATATATGATATATTGAAACCGGTCAATGTGTAGTTATAGGTCTAATGTGAAATCACTAGTTTATGTTAATTATCATATCTAACCACAAAGTAAATTCAAATTACATTATTTTACATAAATACGAATTATGGTCAATATGACAAAAACAAAGCCAGTTACTACAGTCACTAGTTGAAAATAATACAGTCATCAGTCTGCTGAAGGTGGTTCTACTGCTGTGGAACCGCCTATGGATAACCAGCTGGCGAGATAAAAAACTTCAAACGATTCCAAACTAAAGTGACCTAAGTGGAGAACCACATGTCAACAATAACAGTCAGTTTGATCAATAAAAATGCAAAAATTGTGGACTAATTCATTATAACTTCAAATTAAATCAACATGCAATAGTTTTAGTTCAAGAAGGATTATTTTAAGTAATCCAGAAGCCTGGCAGGATTAAAAAAAAATCGCCTGCAAAATAACAGGTGTTTGAGCTTTGTTGTTGCTACTCAGCCCAGCATCAATCAGTTTGAAGAGGCATCGGTTGGTCAATCCAAGGAGATCCAACAACCAGACTCGATGCCAATAATTAATTATCTAGTTATCAATAGCTTTTATTAACGACTTATTAAAAAAATATATTTTCTCAGTAATGTAGATAAGTTAGTATAGTTGTGTGTGGTAGATGGATGAAGTATCCACAATTTTAACAGAACTTTAAAATGAATTGAAGTTGAATAAATGAAGTTATAAATTGCCAGGCGTCAAAATTAGTATTAAAAGGAACACATCTGAAATTATAATTTGTTGAAAGTAGGAAATATTGAAGCACAGACTTGTCCACTACTTTATGGATATATTAATACTTTACGATTCCCACTATTTAGTTGAAGGATCATCTTACCTAACAGTGTGTCCTGCTCCTTGTATAGCATCTGCAGATTCGATACTTCAGATTCTAGTCGTGTCTTTTTATCAGACAGTTCCAAAAATTCTTTTTCTAAAAATGTGTGCATCAATGCGCTCATCACCTACAATCAGAAGCTATCGTAATCAACTCAAAAACCAGTATCAAAATATACATATTACAAATATATTAAATTACCATAAAGTAATATAATTATTTTGATGTAATAATTAAAATTCAGTAAATGTTGAAAGAAACAGGCAACAATGATTGACAAGGATGCACTACACTGACGCATGTGAGGTGCAAGCGCATGATGTGTACACTATTGTATATTTATATTACCGGTCACATGGCCAAGTGTGGTAAGGCTCCCGATTCAAAAATCAGAATCACATCTGGGAGCGCGGGTTCCTATTCCCGGCCGGATGTTTTTTTTTCAATTTAATTTAGCCAAGACAGAAACCACACATATTCAGTCAGTGTACATTGCCAGTAAGAAAAAATACCAAAAAGGCAGGTTCACGTATCTTATAAGTATGTCAAATGAATTTTTAATATCTGTAGGTTAAGATTAAGATTACTTAAATGTTTTCTCTTTTATACATTCAATAACATTTACATTACAGTATGCAAATATACATTCAATTTGAAATAAAGTGTATATTGTCTTTATTACGAGTAAGAAAAAAACCACAAAGTAGCAAAGTCTTTTGAATTTTACCTACTGACAAGTACATTGACCATCTATCATTGCATTTTGATGTGGGTATATAAAACGTGGTTTTAATATCTCAGGAATAAAATTACTTAAATGTTTTATTTTTTATATATTCAATATATTTACATTACAGTACACAAATATTGGTCTGCTTATATATATCTTGGCTATGACTACTCATTGCAGTTCAAAATGGTTGTTTAACACAAAATATCATATTCACTTGAGATATTAAGTTCATTTTTCATTTGTTTAAGTTCACTATATTCTTCATGTTTATGCTTTTTATTAAAAAATATTCTGGCGAAAATCATCTATGTGTAGTAACATGTGTCATTTTACTCATATTTAAGTTCTCTAAGATATGAACACGTGTTTAAATATATTATATTATTTGAGGAAGATTGAGCGTTCTGAATGCAAAACTAAATGGCTATCATATTTTATTAGAATTTCATTTTTATAAATAATCATATTCAGTATTCACAATTCTGAAATAGGCTACAAATTAATATTTTTAAATATACCATTCACAATGGATACAGATACTATTATATTAATATAAGACTGGCAGAAAAGCAATCGGTGCACGTGGATATGGTGCCATAACAGTAGCCACTGCACGTCCAGGGTTTCCGTATAATCTATTCTTTAATATAGAAAACATAATTTTGTGAAACTTTGAATTTGATTTTTCTTACTGGAAATAAAGACAAAGTACACTACATGGTGCATCGTTAAAGCAATATAATAAGGGATTGAAATATAGATTCTACAGAAACTGGTATACAGCAGCCGTATGTCAGGGCCAAGCAGTAAGCTGGTGGTCAGTGGACATCATTACCTTTCGGTTGATATTAGCAACAAACTCTTCATGCTCTGTCGCCAGCTTCTCATCTTGGGCTATCTTCAGATCGGCTATCACCTGGACAATACGGCGGAAACAGTACTTATTAAATATATTTATTTCCAACAAAAGCTTCATTTTTTACGTATGTTCCCAGTAGCGTAACTAAACAGTGCGTGTGGACACATTAGATAGATAGAGGGCCCAAAAGGTGCACGCCTCTCAATCAATGCTTTTCCCAGCGCTAATGTGGAATAATTATTTTTAAAATCCACCACATATAAAAAGTGAAAAATTTTAAAAATCATTTCTATAAAATATCTTATAAAATTTTTTAAATAATTAATGTCGAGAAAGGGAACATCACCGTAAAGCGAAAATCGCCAAAAAAATAAAGGAATTCTTTGTGCCTAAAATTTTAATTTTTTTTTATTTATGAAAACACTTTCAAAAATATTCATAGGAATATTATACCAATTTGTAATAAATAATAATTATTTATTATAATGAGACATGTGGATTTTTAAACTGACAAGATTTATTAAATAACCTGTAGTAATATCTTTTATTTTTAAATGTCCAAAACTGTAGCAAGAATAATGCATCAGCTGGATACTCAGTTACTTGACAGCGAATTCAACAAATTATTATGCAATTATTTTTTAAACAAAGATATGTACATGGAATGCATGTCACATCAATATTCTTACTATTTTAAACTAAGATAAACGTATGTGCTATGAAAATAAGACTAACATGGTGGTCTCTTGGAACGAGGCTCGAACCATTAACCGCTAGGTCACTAGGCGAGTGACTTAACTATTAGACCAACAAGCTACTCCTTTTATGCCAAGCTAGCAATTGGTTAGGTTAGGTTAGATTAATTTCCTGTTGAACATTTTTTTCCCTTAGTTTTTTAAATATAAAAATGATATAAATTTTCAAAGAAAGCAAACGTGTTGTCGCTAGACATTATTATTTAAAAGTTATATACGGCATGATCAGTGATCCACCTCACCTCCAGTAAGGCAACCTCCCGCCGGTCTCCTGCAGAGGTCAAGCGGTTTGTGCTGTCTTCGTACTTCCCCAACTCCTGAAAGTTAAGCGAGTTAGTGAGCAATAAATCGTAATAACTCATATATTGGTGACCACATTTTTTAGTTTGTTCATCACCCCCCTTGCTTAAATCTAGAATTGAAACCTCCATATCTTATTTCACTTTATAGATGGGTAAAGTTGGGGAGCCTCTTCGAATTCAGGGAGGACACTGACTTGGCTTACTCCAGATGCAAGTAGACCTGCAAGATAGGTACATACAGTGTGGGGAGAATTACCTGCTGCAGGTCCTGCAGGAGCGGCAGCAAGGCAGCTAGGTGTGCTGCGGGAGCGCTACCCTCCGCCCGCCCCGTGGCTGCCTCCAGACGCAGGTAAGCCTGCAGAATGCTCTCCGTCTGGAACCATAAATCAATTTTGTTACGATGTGAAAATGAATGTTTATCACATCTATCTAATATTCTATTTCCCCGGTATAGACTGGTCTTTAAACCAACTATTTGGTATAAACAAAGGTTTGGTATGTCCATTTAGGGCCGATTGTAACTATAGTAAGTTTTTACCATCGCCTGCAGTAAAAAACATTAGCGGGTTGTTCATACGTAAAATAGCGGGATATTGAATAATTTAATGTCGTGTACTGCAACTTTCAAAATATCAATGTGATAGATCACTTTTGAAGAATCCACCATTTTTAACTAACGATTTACAGTTTTTACCATTGAATATTGGATGGTAAAATTAATTTACTATTTTTAATGAACTATCGTTTTAGTATAATTTATTGTAATTTTTCTGACTATAGTAAAAATTTAGCACTGATCACAGAACCAGGCCTAATTGTTTCATACCTATGCATATTCATATATACTTTAGAAGTTAGCTAACGAAATACAGGCATTTGCCTAGTCCTTTTCCTTTAAGATTCTATTTATAGTTTCCATGTTCCTTACTCCAATCTAATCGCCACAGACTTAAGATGTAAGTCTACCCTGGGGCATACGACTTATGATAAGAGTAACGATAATGGATGCTAATGCACGAATTTAATCCTAACTATTGCATCTAACCAAGATTGACCTTCACAACTTATATGTGTATATATATATATGTAGCGATCGGAATTCAAATCCACCGCCATCTCAGTCGGCATTGACACTAGCGACAGCGCTGCCGGCTGCTGCTACAAGCCTGGCTCGATATTTCATCGCCAAGCGGTCTCTCCAGTTTCATTGTTTCACAACGCCGGTCTTGCCGGCTCACGCTCGTCGAGCAAGACCGCCAACTCGCTTCATTTCATTTCACAAGACACGTGCACCTCCTTCATCTTATTCTATCTGTCTTCATTGTTTTTATCTTACTGACAATAAACACCTCAACACACGCCAAACGACATTTATGTCATTTAACCACCATCCTAACCCCCAAATATATACAGAACTTAAATAATTAATTTTCAAGACAAGAATTTATTCAACAATCCATTCTACTCTACCATTTTATAATGATCTTTCTGTTTTATGACTAAAACATGGTTAAAATAATTCAATTATTATTTTTAAATTTGAAATACATATTTAAGAAAAGTCATTCCTGAAGTACTAAATCAATATTTCAGCTAATGGCTTAGTATGATATATTTCGTCAGAATCTACTGCTTGGCGATGAAGGAGATAAAGCTTGGAGATGAAGTACAGGGCTATGAGGAGCCCCAGCCCTGAGGTCTTAGTCCAACCGGGCTCTTTTGGATTCTGGATGAGCTTACTCCTTAATTTATAAACCGTAATTATGAGATTTGTTTTTTCTTACTACGACAATTGGTAACTGATTTTTTTTGTATTTTACCCCAAGGAGTATATTTTATTTATTAATCTGTTATAATTACAGATACATGTTAATCTTTAAAGTATTTTTTGATAGCATTGATTATTTCTTTGTTATCATTAATATTATTCATAATTTGGCGAGCAATCACTGGAACAATAAAAACTAAACCTCCAACAGTTAAATCTCAGTTACCACCAATCATTGTTACAATCAAATACCATTCACACAATCAAATTCACAGAAAAGTTTAGCTCATTTTTTGATGAAATATAAAAAATCTAATTTTAATAAATGTTATTATTGAGTTGAGGCCATTTTCAAACTGTTTGAAAGTAGCCTTAGCCGCTGAAACATTTAAATAATGCTTTACGCAAACCAGCAGAATGTAGTGGGTAGCAGTGAGTAGAATGTACGATGTATGCAAGGAAAGCGACCTCATGATGAATGTTAACAAGTCGAAAGTGATGGTATTCGAGAAGGAGGAAAGCATGACACCATGCTAAATTCTTGTAGGTAATGAATGTTTGGAACAAGTAGAAGAGTTTGTGTATTTGAGAAGTATATATGATAGAAACGGAAAGGCTGAGAATGATATTGAAAGGAAATAAAGTGAACGGCGCTTTGAATGGAATTATATCTAACGGGAATTTGTCAACCGAGGCAAGACTAGTGGTGCACAATGAAGTCCTAGTACCTACACTGATGTATGGAAGTAAAGCCTGGAGCTGGCAAAAGAGGAACGAAAGTAGACTGAATGCAGTGGAAATGTGATATATGTGGCAAATATCTTTATGACAGAGTAAAGAATGACGAAATAAGGAATAAATGTAAAGCTGATGTTAGTATAGTAAGTAAGATTAAGAATGGATCACTCAGGTGGTTTGGTCATTTGGAACGGATGAATGAGAAGAGAATGGTCTGAAAGATATATGACGCAAGTGTTGATGGCAAGGATGATAGAGGACGTCCGCGGAAGACTTGGCACGACCAGGTATACCAGATAATGGAAGATGGTTCTGTTAGAAGCCTCAACAATCGGCGAGCTTGTATAAGAAGATGTATGAATGTGGATGAGGCGAGAATTATGTGTCAGAACAGAGGAGTGTGGCGCTCTATCCTCTTTGCCTACCCCTGTACAAGGCCCGCGAGAGTAATTTTGCTTATGGCAACACATGTAGGACGCTTCATTTGACGTTGACGTTAGTTTGATACGTTTACTTTCCCGAAATGAGCAATTGACCGTTTTTGAACAATGAATGTCAATATAAATTAAGTATTCTTGCATTTTAACTATATTTAAAAGTTAATATAATAAACATTATTTTTAATATTTATTCAGAGAATCCAAGACGAAGCAAGAAACAACAGAATGGATGCGAGGAGTGATGCAGATGTCAATGGATAGCGGATTTCGGAATTTGTTAATGATACAGATTCTAACTGTAAGTATCTTATCACTTTAATTTTTAAAAGTTTTTTATCACTCGTTTTGCATTTAATACGGTACCTTTTAAAAACGAATAAATACAATGCACACCCCAGTTGTAAGCAGATCAATTATATATGTAATATGTTTGTATGTTCATAGGTGGAAGATGTTGTGCACAGGCCTGAATACTGAATCCTGAATATCTTGGCATTGCATTTAAATGGCAAATGATGGCATCACCTTTAAAAAGTGAGTAGAATGATAATTAATTAATTTTCTGGTGTATGCACACTTACATAATGTAAAAAAATATAAATATTAGATATGGATAATGCTTTTATTAAGTTTAATCATTTCATTTATAATATATACCCTTTCTTCATTCGCAGATAAATCAAAACGCAAAATGAATTCAACCACCCCAAATGAACAAATAGACAATGCACAAGAACTGCACGCGCTAGAGATAAGTCATCAGCAAGAACCGTATGTTATAATTTTAGTCAAACTTCAAGTTGAGAGAGATTTGGCCCAACTAAATTTATAATTAGCCAAAGAAAAAAATAATATGTAATTAATTTAACAATTTACTTCTTTAATTTTATAAACATTAACAATTTCTCTATTTTTAAATGTTTACTGCCTAACACTTTCACATAAACCGTCTTTCTATTTACTAAAATAATAATGTGTAGTTATGTCGTATGGCTTTACAGTTTCTAATTATTGACTTTAATTTTACTTAATTGACTTTACTCTCTACAAATAAATGGTGGTAATTTCAGTATGTGATTTATGTTAAAAGTTATATATAGAATTTTTACAGAGGAAGAATTGTTTTATTATAGATCCAATATTATTGTAAAATAAATGTGACAACAATTTAGGCTAAATCTCAGAAATGAACGATGACAAACAATGTGACGAAGATCTTTAATGAAATGCCAAATGATATAAGAAAGTAGATACTTCATAAATTCAAAATGAAACTAAGCCAATACATGTAAGATAAGTTTGATCTTATTTATATTAGAACATATATATATATATTTACATTTGTACGCACAATATTAAGAATAAATAAATTAAATGCTATGGCTGGTTTAATAATTGGGAAAAATAACCATTTATTAGATCTCGTCTTATATTATTTCCATCCTGTGCAGGTTCAGAGTCAATTTCATATAATATTCTCACAAAGTCTGGTGGCTCGGTAACATTATGCAGCACCGCCGTGGCTATAATGACTGCTTCAACTCTTTCAATACTCAACCTGAGTTTCATACCTATTGCGGGGAAACGCCTTTTCCACACCCCAAATGTTCTTTCTACAACAGTCCTGATTTGCCTCTCGTTATATAGTTTTTCAGCCTCAGATATTGGATTTGTAAATGGAGTAAGTAAGTATGGTTTGAGTAGATAACCACGGTCACCAATGAGATGTTTCCCATTAAAAATACCATCACCTAGTTGCCCTTTTAATCTAGAATGACTGAGAATAATTCTGGCATGTGTTGAGCCTGGCCACCTTGCAACAGCATTTGTGTATTTCATTATGGCATCTATCACTGCCTGGAGAAGTAATCCTTCCTATTTTGATAATATTCCGCATTATTTCCTTCTGGAAATAGGATTCCCACATGAGTGCAATCTATTGCACCAATCGTGTTTGTAAATTTTTAAATGTTGTAAAATTGATTCAGACATTGCTGAATTTCTTCGGTAGATTCAGGTAAACATAGATTGTAATCTAAGAGCAGGTATTGCTCTGCTCACTTTGTTCACAATCCGTGAAACAGTGCTCTTGTGTACACCAGATATATCACCCATGCATCTTTGCATTGATCCTGTGGCATAGAAATGCAAAGTTATCAAGACCCGGTTCACAAGACTAACTGCGTGATTTCTGATCTTTATCAAAAATATTATTATATACCTATGAAGTAGATAACTTTAGATGACATTATATTGTCTGAAATAAGCAAGACCAGTTGCCTAACCATACTTTTGGACAAGCGGAATCTTGCAATAAAATCTATTTCTTCCTGATCGGCTTGTGGCCCAAAAGATTTGCTCTTCTTGTTAAGGATGTATTGAACAATTATTTGATCGTCAGAAGAATCGGTATGAGTGCTATCTGACATAATAATGTTCATTTCAATAATATGATGTCGAAAAATGTAAAAGAATGCTTTTAATGACGGATGTCAAGTGGATGCGCACAATGCGAATGTGCCCTAGATGACAGATCCAGTGGATGCAATCCGTTATCGGAAAAAGATTTTTAAAACCCATTTCTTCCCGCAAAAAATAATGTACCGAGGTCCGAGTTTTACTTTTCCTGTTAAGAATATACTGTATAATTATTAGTTTATCATCAAAAAAGTCTGCGATATTACTGCTATCCGACATAATATTGTACATTTCGACACTAGTGTCAAAAATTGAAAAATACTCGATTTCGGTGACATCTGTCAGGTGACTCTCGCGCAGTGCGCATGTACATTAGTAAAGTTTACATTTAAGCGGAGATTTTCGGCGGTTTATAGTTAAAGTTAAAAGAAAGCGACAAAAAGGAGATGATCCAATGCGTTTTCCGATAAACCAAGTTTAAAAATAAAGTTTATAGTTACCGACCATGACGCAACCGGCCCTAAATAAAATACAATCACTTTGTATGAAACCACGAATTTTATTACACACCAACCGGTTTAACAGTAGCGGTAAAACAGTTTTAAATACGTCCTGACGAAGCTTGAGCTAACTGAAACTGGTTGGCGTGTAATAAAATTTGTGGTTTCATACAAAATGGTTGTATATTATTTAATCAATAATAATATTTATTAAAATTAGAAATTAGAGTTCTACAAAGTAAACACATCCCTACTCTGGATAGAGCAGGTTCAAGACCTCACAATAATAGTGAATAACCCAATCGGTTTGTTCTATTACATAATTAAAGTTTTCCTTAATTTAAACAAAAACAATAATGGCCTCTACACATATTAGATGATCACTTTATCTTTGAAATTATCAAACTATTATACATTTATGTTACATGTCAAAATATTGAAATAATGGAGGATATTTGGTCATTATGTCCGTGTTGACATGATATGATCTATATTATATGAATGACCTACTAGGGAGACTATGACTCACATAAGGTGAACGTCATGAATTTTAAGTGAAAAGAATACAATATTCACGTGTATGTGGCAAAACATGGGGCTTACTAAATTTAGTCATTATTGACCGTAAATCGTAGCTCTACCTACATCCTAAAATGACAGTCACTTTACACACTATTGTGATTGCCCAGATAGACTCAGTTTATTAGGATTTTGTAAAGGCAGTACAATGGACTACGAAAGTAGTTGTCTTTCGCTATGGCTGATGACAGTTCACCCACAACCAGGACTTACTATATACTTCTTCCTTAAATAATCCTTGTTTGTTCATTGAATCATGGAGGGTAATCATGCCCCTATTCTTTTCGGCGAGATTAGTTATTATCTTTTCAGTAAAATGTTCACAAAAAGCATTAAGAACTAACATATTATACTAGTGGAGGTGGGTCGCGCAGAGCTCCACATTACTTTTAGCCTATCTTCCAATCTACTCAGTTATCATCCACCCATTTTTTTGTGCACGCACGACAACATCTTTCAAAAAATTCTCATTTTTTGGTATTGTTTTGCAGTTTAAAATTGAATATGGTGGTAATTTTTGGCCATTGGCAGTTATACACAGCATCACATTGATACGCTGTTTTTCACAACCCCTGCTCAGGATCTTTACATCTTTTGCACCTTTGACATTCACAGTATAATTTCGAGGCATATCAAAGAATACCGGGATTTTGTCTGCATTGCCTATTTGCTTAAAGTGTGGGTAGATTTCTTTCTCTACTGAATCAAATGCTGCCGAATGTTGAGCAATTTCTGTTCAAAATCAGCCGAAATTTTTTGACAAATACATGTGCGATACCTTTATGGGGATAGGACGGTTGTTAAATGAAAGAAATGTGATTGGCGTGTTGAGGTGTTTATTGTGATGGATATAACAATGAAGACATATAGAATTAAAGAAATGAAAGAAGATGTAGAAGGTGCACGTGTGTTATGAAATGAAGCGAGTCGGCGGTCTCGCTCGGCGCGCGCGGGCCGGCAAGACCGCCGTTGTGAAACGATGAAACTGGAGAGACTGCTCGGCGGTGAATGCTTGAGCCAGACTTGTAGCAGCAGTCGGCAGCGCTGTCGCTAGCGTCGATGCCGACTGATATGGCGGTGAATATGAATTCTGATCGCTGCACCTTATAGACAGAGACAGGTCTACACGACGCATGAATCGTTCACACCAACCTCTCGTTGGTTTAAAAGTTTTTTCATGTATCCCAAAACTTCTGGTGCTTTGAATTGAATTGCGCGGCATGTGAACAATAGCAATACCTTTGCACGTCTTTTTGCTTACTGCTTCATCTAATTGTGGATATTGTCCTTCCTTGGGTCACCTAAAGCGCTTGGCTTTAGGTGACTTTGCGAGAAAATATACAATTACATTTCTTCGATGACAAATATTCCCTTCACTAATGTCAACTGTACATCTGTAGCTATATTTTCGTGCTCTTAGCAGACACAATAAGTGTTCATTTAATTAATTTGAGGACATTTGCGTCTCTGTTGATCTTACGGTCTGCCTCATCGTGTTACCCTGTGGTGTACAATAATAATGACTTGTCAGGTGACAATCAACAGGTATTTATTACAGTAATGTAAGTACAGGTCAAATACAATTAGATATACATTAATCTAATATAACATCTCGAAGGAGTCCCGAATGAATGCCAGCAGTCCACTCTCGCCGAGGCATGGCGAGAGGAACTAAGCACGAGAATGTACCGCAGCTCTCGGCTTGCAACGTCTATTCTCGTGTTGACTTGGGTCATCTCGTGCCATCTGCCAGCCGGCCCTCAGTTTCTCTCGCTTCGTTTCGCACGCCTCAGGCAGGCGAGAGAGTACCTTGTTACCACTCGGATTTCGGCACCGCGGCAAACGTCTCACCCGAGGAGCCTCGGCGAGAGTGGACTGCTCGCAGAAGAGGTCGCTTCTCACGATTGCTTTCGCTTATGAGCCTTCCTCATACTCCCACTCAGACTCCTCCCACGCGTGCTCTGCCGAGCGGCACACACTGTCGGCCTTCAACAATTGCAACAATCGGGGGCACTATCAAACTGTGGCCGCTGGCTCATCCCTATCTACAAAGATCGTCAACGGCGAGTACATTTTTGACAGCGATTGTAAGATGCCATCGAGTATAGACGCACCACGAATACAGAGACACCAAAATGTGTGTGTTACGTGTACACCAATTAATACGCTAATAAATATCTATGAATGCTTTAATTCAGTTTTTTGGGCGCTAAATATTCATTTAAATAAACATTTGTTGAATTACATGACTCGGTAACACGCATCACACCACTCCTGGATAAAATATTTTTCAAAAGTAAATTAAGTAGAAAAACTATCTGGTAGGGAACGGGATAGTGTAGTGATAAGGATATTTACCACTACGCTGCTGATGAATACAAGCAAGTTACAAAGTGTACAAGGTGTAACTAATTTTATAAATAAAAATAAATATCGGTATTAAAGTTTGATGTTTAGAATGTATTAATAATAAAGTAGTAGCAAAAACATAAATCAGTTCTAACACAAAAAATCTAAAATATATACTTATACGACAATTTGGCACTCAATCTAGTAGCTAAAATGACAGAGCACTTGTTTAGTAGGTTTTAAGGGTCGCAATACCGATTCCTTTTACCAAAACCGGTATTTTCGATATTGAAGTTTCACGAATACCGGAATCCCGATATTTTCGATATTTAAAGAAGCTTTCGTCAACATCAGAGGTGACGATTTATCAATGAAATAAAAACATTCAGAAAAATCACATTTTAATTTTTACTAAGCTTTTAAAAATAACACATAAGTCTAACTTCAGACTTCTTAGTTTTCCTGAATAGTTGCCCGGACTGTATTCCTCGTAAAACATTTACTTCAATCCCGATTCAATTGTTCACGTCTCCATTTACACTTTACACATGCACGATATAAAAACAAAACTAACACAGATCTAGTGCGTCGGTCGATCACATCGACAGCTAGCGCAGTTGTGAGGGGTTCGCACATCACATTATTGAGATATGTTTTGCTTTAAATACGACATGGAAACTAGGAAAAGCGATTAATAGCGGTTTTCATAAATCCAATCCCGGTATTTTGAAGCATCCGTTTTAGGTCGGTATTTTCGAGAGTCAGGATCAATCCAAAATCTTTAATCAATAACCGCCTGATATAGATCCCAGTAAAAGTAAGGTAAGTAAAGTCCAGAATGTCCACTTTACCTGTTAAGTGGAAAAAACCATTGTACCACAACTGTCCAAAACAACCAGTAACCATAAGTCAAATGACCGAATACTGTCATCTCATTGTCTGAAAACATATTTGTCTGGGTTTGAATTAATTATCTATTGGACATGTCTGCGATTGAAGTAACAAGCGAATTTTGATAGCGTTTTTATACTAAATTTGGTGATATTTGTCTAATTTCGATAGGCTAGTCTTGCAGAGATTCATTTGCTTTATATTTGTACATACCTAACTCAAAAACCATAAAAATGTATTCCGATTCTATATAACTCACACATATTCTAATGCAGATTTCTTCGCTAATTTCCTAACAATTATCCTATAATAAACATAATTAAATGTAAAATTCTAATCATTGTTCAACATTTATGATTCTTTCTCTGTACAAACTTTTCTCGCGCGATTTTTGATTTTTATCATTTTTAAAAAATAAATTAAACTACCCTCTCGTGGGATTATTTTACATAGCAGCCTGCTCATTCTCACTTTAGCTCCTGGCCGCTGGATACTGGACAACTGGACACAGTTGGAGCGAGTCGGAGGTGACGCAGGGCAGGCATATCTCGTATCTATGGTGACGCATGGCGGGTGACACGCCCGTTTATGGTAGCGCGTAGTCGCGCACGCGAGGTCACCCCCACTCTTCAACCCCACTGTAATGCAATCAGGGCTGGTGGCGATTTGCACTTCAATCTAGATCAGAATATTTTTGATAGCTGACCACACCGCCACCGACATATCTTCCAAATGACTATAAATGTAAAGACCGCTTCTATTACACTGCATGTTGCAAATCTCGTAAATCTCGGTTCCGCATTTTTGAGCTCTTTTAGGAATTTTTAAAGTACCTATGTAACGTAAAAAATATATAATATTATAGATACATTTATGACGCAAGATTAAGATATGAATTTTTTTTTAATTTTAGGCCTGGGTTTATGAATTAATTAAGTGACTTTAGACAGTAGGAAATTGATTATTTGGGCCGTGAAAATAGTCATAGTTCTATATTTAGAATAATATTGTTATAAATTTAAATTCTTGTTGTTTTCCGTCGAGTATAAAGTGTTCTACTCTACTATATAACAAGAGTACTTTTGTAATACAAATGAAATGAATCAACAATGAAATATTAGTGCTGTACTACGTAGCTACGCCGTAACCGATGCAGCAAAAGTCACGTTAGATGGAGCCCCGAAAGGTTTGCGCGCTATACAAATATTTTGGTATCAATACTTTTGTCCTGGCGCTAATACAGACCGATAATGGGTAGTATCCGCCACGGTAAAAAATTAATTATGAAATTTTTAAATAAAATCACGTGTTACTAAAGCGCTATTGATTGGTGACCAATAGCGGCCGTGGTCACTTCAAATTATAATTATTCAGACAGTTAACAAACGAGCCCTGCACTAATGTAATGCTCTTTTGTCCATTTTGCACTGAATCCCGTTTTTATTTACGCCTCTATTTACTATGCCCTAAAATGGTAAATAATTTTTCAACACTTAGGCCACAATTTACTTCCCAAACTAAATTGAATCAATATTTGTACGCATTATGTGTCGTGTCTAATTGTACTAATTTAAGACTTGCCCGACATGGCCTCAAATGACAGACAACAGACTGGGACCTTACTGGCCCAGATTACCCAAAATTTGTGACTTTTATTTCATACACAGATGAAAACATCCATTTTGAAAGTGCGAAAGCGATCAGCGCTGATGCACTTGTAGCGGTAGATCAGGCGGTCTAGCCGCACGCGGAGTACTCGGAGTATCGTAGACTAGGAATTGGAAAAAGAAAAACGAATCTCAGTTTCCGCCTCTCGTACGCTCTCAACTCTCCCTCCCGCAGAAGTCACGCGCGAAGCGGCTTTGTGCGCTGACCGGCCCGCTGCTCGTTCTAGCTCGCCCGCCAACCCGAGAGCAGACACTCCTCCGCCCGCGATCTCTGCCACCAGTTATTTTTGAATTATCGAATTAAAGTATTTCGATTTAGGATTTTGCAGGCAACGAGCGAATGCATTTCTTTTTTCATGCGTTACCAGGAATGTCTGTCGGAGTCAGTCTGGCCGCTTCCCCGATACGAGCTTCTACAGCGCTAGGTTATAGTGAGCATCGGTGGTGTTTGAATCTACCGATGTTTATTTAGTCGCTACTCAGCTACTCGCTCGCGTGTCGCGAACTTCTTGAGACTATTTAACGTTTCAATTATTTTCAACTTTGTGGTTGATCGTGCGCTTCAATGCGCGCAATGATCGAGGCTATCAGTCCAGCAATCGGTCTCACTCACCTCGCATCACTCTCGGTGTCTCGGTGTCTCGGTATCCCCTGCTCTCACACTTCGCGCGACAGTCCATCTCTAAAGAGCGTGATGTTTCTTATAACTAGTTTACCTTTAGCCATTTTAGTTGGCAGATCCAATCTAGGCTTCCGCAATCTCTCATCTCGCCCTGGCTACGCACACTCGAACACGCACACTCCGCGTTATAATTCAAACGAACAGGTAAGCGCCCGGTGTAAATTTATTTTGGGAACTCAGACGCTCACACGTAACCTGATATCTCATCTATCTATCTGTCTTATCTTATCTTCTGTTTGCGACAGTAGCAGTCACTCTGTGTGTGTAATGTTTTGTTTAGAAAAATCAAAATAAGCATATTGCACCATGAAGTAATTGCCATGTGATATATTAATACGTGTATCCCACTTGTATGTTTATAAAACTTGCAACTTTGTAACAAACCTGTCTCGATACTTGTAACAAACCTGTCTCGATACTTGTAACAATACAACCCTCACGATCTATTGTCGTGACAACAATTATTGATTTGCCAAAAATCACATTCACCGGCTTCCTCCATTAGTTACTTGAATTCGGTTCGCATTCACCACAGCGCACATTGTTTATTCATATGTTTCTATTTCAATAATTTCAGTATTCAGATGATTTCAGTATTGGTCTGCGAGAACGGTTCGCCACTTTGTTCCTACTGCGATTCGTATATGTTTCGCCTGACATAAAAATTCATATTTATGCAAATATTAATATTAAGAACCAACTAAAGATTACTTTTTTCTAAAGTGCGAGATTTAGGTACCTACCCATTTAGTGAAACGGAAAGATACAATTAGCTATTGACTCAATTCGCCTTCCGGGCTATTATTATTATTATTATTAACCAAATAAGCGGTTAGCGGTAGTTTGTAGTGCCTAAATATACACCCGATACGACCATCTGAAAGTAAAAACTTCATCCGGTGAAATTTATAGAAGAAAATACTACATCCGATGTAATATGGAATATATTATTTCTGATAATCCAAAAAAATCAGACTTTTAGGATTACACTAAATGGAGGAAATTCTGTGGTTGTCCAATACTTTATTTAAAGAAACCACAAAAAATAAATTTCCTACAGAATTGAGTGGCCTGATTTCAAAAATGAAAGAAAAATTATCCAGTCCCAAGTATTAAAAAGTTATTTTATTTTAAAGTTTCGAATTTTTCGGTAGTGAGTATGCGGTAGGGGGTAGAGGGTAGGGGGTAGGGGGTAGGGGACAATGCTCACCGGTCGGGGCAAGGCCGGTCTCCTCACGCTGCGGGTCGCCGGAGAGGGGGGAGAGCTGGAGACACAGCCCATAGTCGCCATTTCTCCTGAAACAATTATATTGCATTACACTAGACAGACAGTAGACAGTAGACTTTATTCGAGGGTTTCATGACTACTCAATAGTAAGTAAGTATTCACTAAAATGAGATATTCCTATGCCGACAGTCCTCCTCAGCAATGTTCTGCGAGTGTGGATGGTTGCGAGGTGAGCCCGACCTTTAGCCTGATCGAGAGTATAATTCATCGTCCATCTTTCAAACAGGCATTATCTCGAATGTGTTCATTTTACAGCAGACGATATATTAACATATCGTGTGTAACTAACCGATTTATACACTTATTTTTTGATTTACGGCAGTGTGAGGTGTATTTATTCCATAAATATTACTTATTACTGTCATCTGTAAGAATGACATCGAAATAAGAGCGGTTACGTCAAAATGCTTGGATGTAATATGACTTCATCGGAATAGAATTCAGATCTGCCTGTTGGAATGGATTGTGAGCATGTGTTTGGGCGATGTAACCCCAGTCGTAGCTCAATTTTAACATAAAATGAGATACGCCCTTTTGAAAGATGGATGACGAATTATGAGCCCGATTGTGAGCACAATGTCCAATCTGTGTCTAATTATCTAAACTTAAGAGAGAATGTTGGCGGTAGCCGCTATTTATTCTCGTAAAACCTATTTTTCAATGTTAAAATAACTTAAATATGCAATGTACCGTGAGACACCTCCGACGCCGCCTAGAGATTTAGGATTTCGCTAAATAAATCGGTTTGTGGATAATTTTTTTTTTTAACTATTTAAAGTTTAAAAAAACCTTGTTGGCCAATGTTTCGATCTCGCGCACCCAGATCATATTTTGAGTTCTTACCCCTGCGCTGTGCCACGCCGATTCTTGTGGACGTGTCAATGTGACCGTAATATATACAACCGTGCAACGTCACACGCTGGTACTTTACTCGCATCAGCGTAGCGCAATATAATATTCAGATAACCCGAGAAAGCAGATTTAGAAAATATTTTTCTGGTTTTTAAATTAATAAGGTTCGACTACTTCCGGGTGCAATATTTTATTCTCATTTAATCCGAAGAAAGAAATAAAATCATTTGAAGAAAGATGAATTATGGATGAATGTCCAGAAATAGCATAAAAATACTTAACTTCTAAGGTACCGACCGACTATACCGCTGGCTATTGGCACTTTCTACCATTACCATTTCGTAGCATTAGAAACGTAGCGCTGCGAGAAACACGCCAAGGAGAAGACATAAGATTGGACTAAACAACTATAAACATCGAACTACGAAGCGAAAGCGTTAACGAGCTAGAACCGTAGCGCTACGGCGGACTATCGAGCTGCGGACACACAACTACGAAGCGAAAGCGTTAACGAGCTAGAACCGTAGCGCTACGGCGGACTATCGAGCTGCGGACACACAACTACGAAGCGAAAGCGTTAACGAGCTAGAACCGTAGCGCTACGGCGGACTATCGAGCTGCGGACACACAACTACGAAGCGAAAGCGTTAACGAGCTAGAACCGTAGCGCTACGGCGGACTATCGAGCTGCGGACACACAACTACGAAGCGAAAGCGTTAACGAGCTAGAACCGTAGCGCTACGGCGGACTATCGAGCTGCGGACACACAACTACGAAGCGAAAGCGTTAACGAGCTAGAACCGTAGCGCTACGGCGGACTATCGAGCTGCGGACACACAACTACGAAGCGAAAGCGTTAACGAGCTAGAACCGTAGCGCTACGGCGGACTATCGAGCTGCGGACACACAACTACGAAGCGAAAGCGTTAACGAGCTAGAACCGTAGCGCTACGGCGGACTATCGAGCTGCGGACACACAACTACGAAGCGAAAGCGTTAACGAGCTAGAACCGTAGCGCTACGGCGGACTATCGAGCTGCGGACACACAACTACGAAGCGAAAGCGTTAACGAGCTAGAACCGTAGCGCTACGGCGGACTATCGAGCTGCGGACACACAACTACGAAGCGAAAGCGTTAACGAGCTAGAACCGTAGCGCTACGGCGGACTATCGAGCTGCGGACACACAACTACGAAGCGAAAGCGTTAACGAGCTAGAACCGTAGCGCTACGGCGGACTATCGAGCTGCGGACACACAACTACGAAGCGAAAGCGTTAACGAGCTAGAACCGTAGCGCTACGGCGGACTATCGAGCTGCGGACACACAACTACGAAACGTTAACAAGATAAAATCATAATGCAACGACCCAGTGGCGTAGTATTTTCACGAATATTATAGGAGACAAATCTAGTTTTGTAATATTAATGGATAAAACCGCGATACTTAGCATTCTTACATCTTGTATACAGTAGTTTTGGTTCAATTGTCATTTAAACCATTATTGTGACTGTGCTTGTGTTCGATTGTAAAGATGGTTGGTAGCTGATGGTTCGTAACTCTTCCCTCAGTGACTGGTTGCACTAGAAAGTAAGCCTCCAACAGTTAAATCTCAGCTACCAATCATCGTCACAATCACATTCATATAACGGTTTACCATACTATACCATTACTAATATACAATATATACGATTAACAAGCTTTAAACGTAGAACACACCACAGAACTACGCTTCGCAGACTCCAACAAGACTACATTACATACTTAAAAAGGATTCTCGTACAGCGATTTAAATATGAAATAATTATATAATAATGTATACAATATAATATGTTTATTTGGATAATTGTCTCCCACCTTTTAATGTTACATTGCCCCTGCTCTCGTTTACGTCAGGGGCGGGTGTCTCGGTCCACGGCGCTAGCGGAACTATTGAAGAGTCCAAGTTTCTTGGAAAACTGACGATCCTGCCAGTTAAATATTAAAATAGATCTGTACACACGGACACGACTAATGATAGTGGCTGGGGTAACCGGCGTGGACAATAGGACCATCGGGACCGCCGGGACCGCTGGCCACTGGCGACCGACTGACCGAGCGACCAGCGACCAGCGGCCAGACAGCGCAGACAGCGCAGACAGCGCAGACAGCTCGGAGTTGAGCAGCTCTGGTCAATCTGTGGCGCGGAATCACTTAGCATAGTATAATAATACACGAATACATTAAATACTGTAATCAGAAGCAGTCCCTACACAAAGACTAATGAAAAACGTGAGCGTGATAAAAACTTTTGATTCTACTCGTTTAATTAAGCTGAGCTGAGACGCGTTTCCGAGATAGGTTTGTACAACACGCAACTCTTCTCTTCACATATGCGATGAAAACTATTTTATCCGTTTTGGTTTTCTTTGTATTTTGTATCCGGCAGATAATATTGTGAAACCACTTTCAATTTTAATATCAATCTTACACTAGAGAAAAAATATTTTTTAAATAAACGAAAACATAAAACCTAGCAAAATAATTTTAATATAATATTTAAATTGCTGAAGTACTGACTCATTATATTTTTATCAAATCTAGAAATTAAATTTCTCTAATAATTCGTAGATAAAAGATTTAGTTAAAAAGTATACTAGTAGGTACCTACTTATTTAGCGTGATATCGATCTACGATGCTCCACAATCAAAATTATATTGACAGATTCGATGTCTGATTCCGTTTATTATTGATTCAAATATGTACATTACTTTTGCATTTTTCTGATGTTACATTCTTTTATAATTACATTGTACTTTGCTCTTTTTAAAGGACATCAATGCCAACTGTTGTTTGTTTCATGTTGCTATGCCACACGGACTGACGGATGGACAGGTTAACGGACACAAGGAAATTGTATATGTAGGACTGTGAAATGATACCAAAATTGAGCCCCAATGCAAAATGAAGAAAGGACAGAATATTAGTATAGTAGTGCACAGTTTATTATTCGTAATAAAGAAATATTATATACTTATAAACAAAAACAAAATTGGTTTTACGTCTCTTTTGTGTTTTAGGTATTTATATGCACTTTCATTATGCACTTTACGTTCATATTAGTGGGGGGCTGGATGCTACTGTATTTATCGATTATATTTTCTTAATACATGAAAAATGATTTATTAGATTTTATGTTTCCATTCCCAGCTTTGGTAGATTTTAAAAATTAGTCCACATTTACTGTAGGGAGTACGGAACCATAAAATTGCAGGACGCGGACCTTTTAGACCCCTATGTAACGGGGGATCTATTGCACCGCATTGGCTGCATTGGGGTACAATCAAAAGATCTGCATAACTATAGTTAGTGCGAAATAAATCGAAAATAAATTTTATTTGATACGCGTTTACACAAATGTGAATTTAAACGGACTTGAAGGTGTTCCATTCAGTGGCGTAACTAAAAAAATGGACCCCGTGTATATATGTATATTGTAAATACTACGCAGTTTTATCCATTAAATAGTGAGAATAAAGTGTACTTTTGAGCATCTGAAAGAAATATGATTTTTGTTTAACCCGACATATTAGCGAGGTACCACACTTTACATCGATAAGATTTTCGTAATATACTTGAGAATTATTTTTTTAAATTTTAGATTTCTATTTCAAGCTGTGGTGAATTTTAAAATGATATGTTAAAGCTAGAAAAGGTATCGATACCAAATGCGGTGGGGTGCGGACCTATGGGTCCCGGTTCACCACCTATGGTCGCGCCACTGGTTGCGTTACATTATAAACGTGGTACTATTTTATATCATAATATTTGTAACCCTTCACATAGGTACTGTATTGAAGAATTTCTAGGGAAGATAAGATTAGAGTGATAATATTAATATTTTTTCAAGAACAGAAAAAACTCGCTTCTTATAACAACATGCTTTTGAATAATCTAACTCTGATAAATACAACTTCTAGTGGCAATACTTCTACGCCTAGTCCACGCCACTGGATGATACCTACCCCTTGCGGAATTTTAAATATGTATGTAGTTAATTACTACACAGGAAGTGAAGACTAACATTATTGAAATAATTATGAATAACTAGCATTAATACCCGGCGTTATCCGAGCTAGAGCAATATTTAGCTCGGGTACCTATATAACGTATTAATTCTATACAATACTCATCAAACTCTTAGAAAATACTTTTTAATTAATGTAATTGTTAATTTTGAGGTTGCAGTAGAGAAAAAAACAATCCAATTTTAGAAATATTTGTTTTAACGAACTAATCGCTGGCTCGATATTACAAAGTGGTGTATACCTACTACACGAGAACCTCACGTAAAATATAAATATAATACATAGAATATGTTTTTCGGGTAATAAAATATATGTAGGAACATGGTTTTTATTTTCTACAAAACAAACTCGGAATAAAAGTCAAACGATGCTTGAAAAGACTTTATTTTAATGTTAACTTTACAAAAGAAATCAAAAACAATTGAAGAGAACAGTGATAAATCCCAAATAATTGTATCAGAGGGAACTTCTGTATTGAAAGCATGTAACGCTTCAATATATAGTGAAATTCAAGATGTAGTTAATATATCTCTATTCTATGATATAGTTAATAATAATGACACTGACTGGCGCTGGTCTAGCTGCTGAAGTATGAACAAAAAATAATCCTTACAAATTATAATTGGCTTCGTTGTAAAAATCAAAAACGTGCCTTACAAATTGGTACACTAGGAGTGGAATAAAAATGAGAATGAACATTTCTAAAGAATGATCAGTAAAAGTCGTAAACGACGATCAAAAAGAAACGGCGAGACAAAGTTGCAATAGAAATACTGACATAGTTTGACTTAATGACATCGAAAAATTATTTTTAAACATTTATGTCACGAAAAAATAATAAATTTAATAGTTTTTCGATCGGCTTATAACTTATCTATGGCTTATAAGGAAGGGAGAAAAAATTATTCATTTTGAAACAGAAATTGATCTACAAGATTTAAATGGAGTTAACAATGTCGTATTTTTCACTTAACGAATGCATGCATTAACACAGTAAATCACATCAATGATGTAATGAAAAATAAAATAATTAACCAAGTCATTTCAAATCCTCAAATAGCAAAAATTCTCCGGTAATTGATTGTAATGTATTTCCAGGTTGAGTAAGAAAAATCTATTTTAATAATATACCTGAATATACCTATTTGCATTATTGTTGCCAGTAGTGATAACTCCAGTTAACTTGTTTCTGGATTTATTTGTACTCTAGTGTCAGTGCAAATGGTATTTTTGATTCGTTGATCGACTGTCTAGTCACATAAATTGTCCGAAAACTTAAATATTGCATGTGACGGTACAGCTGTTTTGATGGACTATATTACTAAGGGCTGGTAAGAGCTCAGAAAAAAACCGATCTCGCCATTACTTACCGTTAACCATCTGTAAAATTATAATCTGCACCAAATCTATAAAATATGAAAACAGTTCAAATGGCTTTACCATAGATAAGGCTTTACTTACAACAGATCTGTAAAGCAGGAGTTTCTTGAAAAATGGTCTCCCCAGGTTTCTACACTAAAGTAGTCACTATTCATCTTATTGATAACAGACGTCCGCTACATACAAAGTTTATCTTATTTTTTATGAATTTCTAAAACCACAAAAATTTAAACGTACATATAAAAAAAAGGCATAAAAAAATCTGAGCCGTATCGCGTATATCAACTCATAGATAAGAGATATACTACCACACCGCCAATGTTTCATTATTCTATGCATCGTCCACCATTCACCGGATCTTTTATCTATGATAAGAGGTCTCAGACCACAGACTGCCTCAAACTTCCGGCAGAAAAAACCGGGGAAGGGATGGGAGGGTATATATATTATATCTCATATCAGTTATATAGTTATATTATATTGAAACCACAATATTTATAGTACGCTTGTAATTTTTTTATCAATCCCATTATTTTTTTCTCCATTTACCCTTATTTATTATACCTGTATCTTGTGTATGCTATTTTGGGGAAAAAGCCAATTATATAAAAAAATAAAACATTTGAAACTAATAAAAATATGAAAATCCGAACTAAGGCGTTTCTCCCAAATTAGACATTTATTTTAAGAAATAAAAGTATTTCATTTCAATGTAAAACAAATCCATTTTGGCAGCTTTGCTCATCGTAGAATATAGAAAACATACGAAAAATTTTATATTATCTAAAATTTAAATACAGCTGTAAATATCATAATAATGATTGAAATTCACGAATATAGGACAACTTGATTTGTTTGTCGGCTGACATGGATTGAATTAATTATAATTTATTATGCCGTAAATTATGATTTAAATATATTTACGACTCAATAAAAAATAAATTGTTGAATACCATTCACATAATTATTATAAATTATTAATTATTGTCTTCAAATTTATGACAAATGAAAAGCTTGCAAAAAAAGTTGGTACCTGATCCATTAATGTTTTCATAATATTATTAAAATTTAGTTGCTGATTAGAATTTCTTTTAGCAATCGTGGCTTAGTTAATTATTTCGTTTAAATAACAAAAATTTTACCTTTACCTACTATTTGCCTATTGAATTCGCTTTCGAAAAAATATTTTTTTGATTATTCAATCTGGATTTATGAAAAATAAATACGTCGATACGGTGACGTACGGCAATAAATTATCGATATGCAAATATTTCTGAACAAAGAATAATATATTTCACTGAATAAAATTATATCACCGTCGGAATATTTTTTCAGATGTTTTCTATTGAAACTGATTTATTAGTAGTGACTCAAAGTTTTACCAAATCCATCATTAAAATTAGTATTGAATACTTATTATACGTTCGTTACAGTATTATCGTGTAATAAATTCTACCAAAAATAATTTTAATAAATGCCATACTAGGTATCTACGTAGGTACCTGCCCCAGGACAGATGTTATATATCTCTAAAAGTATGTGACGTACCGTTGGGTTGACATCACTAATATAAAACCACAGATGCAATTATTTGAACTCTGAACAATTTATAAATTCTGCTGATTGTGAGTTGTCATATTGTACTGATATTGTGCAACATCTCGATTCTGCAGTTTATTTAGTATTTATTTCTCGTGTAGGAATACTCGGTGCTATTTTTTTACGTCGTCGGTTTTCCGACTTATTTCCTAAGGTATGCAAAATACCACGTTTAAACGATTTGTCCTCGCACAAACTTTCACCTGTAAAATGTTCTAACTGAAGAAATAATAATATAATCAAGATCACATCGCATGAAAATGATAATATCTGAATTAGCCTTTAATTTACCATTAAGATTTTGTTCAAAGCTAAAATTTGGTACGAAAATATACCATATTGGCTCGAGATAATGGTAGAACTTAAATGTCCATTTTTATTTTCTCCGCCCTCGTACAAGATTTTAGAGCAGGCCATAATTTTATTAAATATTGAAATCGCGCATTGAATTCAGTGTGAAACATTCGCTAGACTCACCAGCCTGCTGCTGTGATTCAAAGACTTCCTTGTATTGGATAGATTTTTTAATGGAATGTGACTGCTGTGATGAGTAATACCATTATGTCATCTTTCTTGCAGGTACTAGATATATCACACCTCGGGGATCAGCCAGGGCTCCCCAAGCCAGCCCTGGGGCAGGGCCCCCCCTGTATCCTCCATATATTGCTTCAACGCAGGCATACAGGGACATCAACACATAATACAGAATCTCTCGAGCGTATTTAGCGATTAATATAACGATAGATTATCAAAAAAGCCTAACTATGGCCAATTGGAATAATAATGGCTATTACGGAGAACCTTGGCACTACCCTTCGGCAGGCCCCGGGGCTCCGCGCCAGTATGTGGGCTTCAATGACTTCCTGCACCAGTTCCAACACACTCCCGCTTTTCCCGGCTACCCTCCGGCTATCCCCGCTCAGACTGCACCCCCGCCGTCTTCCCTGCAGTACACCAACCCTCCCTACCCGGTAACTGCCAACCCTCAAGCGGCATTCCTCACCAATCGCACTCCGACGGAACACGCAGCTGGAAGCAGTTACGATAAAGAGAATAGCACTAGTACCGCCTCTACAAGTTATTACGTTAAATCTAACAGAAGATCCAATAACAAAAAGAAACTTTTGGAACCTCGCTCGTATGATAATCTCGGCGAGGATGTAGCGTCACATTCTAAACTGACCGCCACAGCTGTAGAATTTGTCCCACAAAGTGCGAGGAATCCCAGACACACTGTGAACTCACCGACAAAAGGAGAGCAGTCCGCCCCGCTTGAAATGTCCACTGCTGAACCCAAATTTTGTAAAAATGCTCCAGAAGTCAAGAACGAATCGCATAGAAACTCGCAGAAATGGAAATCTAAGAATGGTCCTAATGAACGTTACAACAATACCAACTGGCGGAGCCGCGAAGAGGACGATCAATGGGAAACCAATTCTTCAACTAACCCTGACCAGACTTTCACGGTATACAACAGTAACAGGTCTGGTCAGGAAGAGGGCGCCTCTGGAAGTGCGGGGCCGAGACTGAAAAAAGACAATTTTGATAAAAATTCTAATTACAATGAGAAAAATATAAAAGACATCACTCATAATAATTGTATTAACCAATTCGCGGAGGCGGACAATGGGAAAAATCAAACCAACATGTCTTATAACATTAATGAAAGCTTCAGTCAGCGTGGTCACGTCGCGAGGGACGAAGACGGGTGGCACGATGATGACCGCAGGGGCATGGAGTACAGAAGGGGGGGAGATGGCAAGAGGGGCGGTGATAACAGAGGAAGGGAAGGGGGGAGATACGGGGATAGTAGGAGAAGAGGAGAGGATATCTCGGTAGGCGATGAGAACAGGAGAGGACTGGGAAAGGAGGACAGAAGAAACGGGGATAGTAGGAGAGGGGGGGATAATAGGAGAGGAATGGAAAACTGGCCTGCTGAAGAAGACAATAGAAGAAGGAATGGAGATAACAGAAGGGGCGGAGAGGACTACAGGAGAAAGGAGGACCGGAGTAATGGAGAGAATAAGAGGGGCGGCATGGACAGAAGAGAGGGAGAAGGGGGGAGAACTAGAAATGAGTACAACAAGAAAACTTCGGCCAGAGACAGCCTATTGGAAAATACAGGTGAGAACCTTCATCATCTTGTTTTTGGACCATGCCTGCTCTAGAAGCTGCTCATTTCAATTAATGTTAAGTTATGGGGACAGAGGATCGTAATCTGCTTCTAACTGATACCCTATTTCTCCGTACCTGTGGATTATTTTTTCATTTCACTTATAATTTTTTAAACCATCTTGGAGTAAGACTACGCATCGAATCCACTCACAATCTGCACTCTCAAAATGAAGCAAACATCGGTTATGTGGCAGCAAGATGATTAATATTAAATATGGGCAATTAATAATTGTGATCACTTCAAAGTCTTTAGGCTGGTTTGGATGAGCGGCAGTTGAAAATCAACACGCTGACTGTATTATGTCTCATTTAATATTTGCACTCAAGTAGTTAGGTAACTGTCCTCAGTGAGCCAGCGGGAGAGGCTGTCGGAGCAGCTGGACCGCGGAGAGCTGGAGTGCCTGGTGTGCTGTGACAGGGTGCGCCAGCCCGACCCCGTGTGGGCCTGCTGCAACTGCTACCATGTGCTGCATCTCAAGTGCGTGCAGAAATGGGCCAACACCAGCATCGTCGGTGCGTATTGCTCACAAATCATGTATTGCATCACACCAATAGGACACAGATGAGCTGTCAAATAAATCTAAATGATTGTTTATCCAATAATACATCCACTTTTATAATATTACATATCTGCACGTGATTATGTCTGATTAATATTGATTTATTTGCCAAAAACTCAGGTTGTTAGGTTAGGTAGATTTATCAAAGAGAACTAACTTTAAAAATATACAGTGTGCCTTATGTAGGCAGATTTACAGTGTATGTATTGTCCACGTGTTATTTAGTCCTATGTGGTACCGAGCGGACGTGATCAAAATATATTGTTTAAACGCATACAAAATAAATTTATTTAAATTTCCACATTTACTAAATTGAGTAGAAATCATCCGGGTGTCCTTTCTAAAGAGATTCTACATCGCTCTTTTGTTTCTCATTTGGCCATTGGCGCGGTAAACATAATATAATATTTGTACGTCGCACTAAGCAGTTTTAGGGAGGTGACCTTTAAGTAGACCCTTTTAACAACAATATTCTATACTAATCTAGTAATCAATTCACCTATACATTGTTAACGAGGTTCCTTAAAGACAACGGAATAAACCTTTAAAAGGAAAAACTAATTTATATAATAATAATATTGGATAATTTGTATAGCGCCATTTTCTTAAAAACTTATTACAGTAAAACCTCGTTATAGTGAAATCCAAGGAAGCAAAAAAATTTGATTCGTAATAACGAATTCCCACATATAGCAAAATAATATTTTTTTTTTCCTAATATATGAATATTCCACACGCGCCATAGAAATAAATGTGTGCGGCTTTAAAAAAGTTTGTAAGTTCCGCAAACAAGACACCCATTGTCAGTTTAATATGGGATATAAAATAATAAGGCATTCTGCAAACAAAGGAGGATTTTCTGTATAAAGAAAACTCTAAATAATCTATTTAGTTTTGTTGTTTCAACAGATAAGCAAATGGATAATAATTAAGAAATTAAATTAAAAACATTTTACGAAACAATGTAAGATAACCTAAAATTTGGCGATATTTTTAGAAATTCCAAAATGTCATGCAAATATAAAACAACATTAAGTGTGTTTAATTATAGAACCGCTACAGGCATTGAGAGTTTCACATCGGTCAATCGATCTTCCTATTTTTTTTAAATCTTAGAGAGACGAATTCGGAATCATAGTTTTTTGTCGAGGGTTAAAATTTTGCAGAAATTATCACAACCTGAAGCCATTTTAGGGTTCCACAAAATATTAAAAAATGTACTTTAAAGAATAAATTATGGAATGCTAGTACATATAAATGTCAGTTTTGCAGGTTTTTATTTTCTCCAGTCGTCTATATAAGACTCGTTTTTAGAGGCGTGAACACGTGTACGCTTCAGAGTGTGGGAAGGGTGCCATTCTTACCTATTTTAACAATGGGCAATAAATCCAACCTTGGATAAGTGGAGATTATGCCAGATGGCTTACAAATAAATAGTATACTTGGGTTTTACAAGGGCACAGCGGGGCCGCCTGTGCCGACAATAAAACAATTGACAAACATGATCGTAAATGGCCGAAATATATTTAGAAATATTTTCATTGTAAAAATTAGTTTTTTTTATTATTATATATTTACATAATTGTATCAATATTTTTTCGTAAAGGGCAAAAAAAAATTGTTATACATTTTAACGAAATTTCATTATATAAATTAATTTTTGTATAAAAAATTTATTGTAAGTAATTAATTTTAAAAAAAATTTCCATATACGTCATTTTTCGGTAAAGCGGGATTAGTTTTTAACGAGGTTTTACTGTAATTAATATAGCATTTAGAATGGATTGTAATGTATCCAACTGAAACATTGACAGGCCAGCATAGATGCTGTTACAATAGTCCACACGTGACACCACAATGAGTAGAGGGGCTGCATTAAGAGGAAGATGTTTCTGTATACTCTGTAATCTGTCTCGGTTGATGTCAGCATGCAGTGTATTAACACGTTCTGTGCTGGCAAAGCGCCAGATACATTTTCCAAAAAAAGCTGCATGATATATAAATTCATCTAATAATAATACATAATTGAAAATGACAATATCTCCTTATGAGCGAAACTGTTAAATAAAATCAATATTTTTTAAAAAACCCTTAAACAATTTATTTTTGTACGACAGATGGAGAGTGGCGGTGTCCGGCGTGCCAGAACAAGGTGCGTGGAGTGCCCTCGGAGTACCGCTGCTTCTGTGGAGCTCGGCGACAGCCCGAGTGGGTGAGGGGAGCGCCGGCCCACAGCTGTGGGGAACCGTGCGGAGCTCGTCGCTCATGCGCATTGCACGCCTGCGCGTTGCCTTGCCATCCGGGGCCGTGTCCACCCTGCGATGCCAGCGCGCAACGACACTGCGAATGTGGAGCCACCACCCAACTCCTCAAGTGCTCCTTCAAAAACCCGCTGTTGTGCGGGGACGAGTGCGGGCGCTCACTCAACTGCGGTGCACATACCTGTCGGGATAAGTGTCATCCCGGGCTCTGCCAGCCTTGCCGAGAAAAGGTAGACCAGAGTAAGTAGATTGAGGGCATTATTGTCGGGTTTTGGCTATTATTACTGGTAGGGCAGAAACCAATCCTGTCGTAAGAAGCCTATGGTTATTGGCTGAGTGATCAAGATTGCCTATGCTTGTATGAATACCTGGATTCAAAATCTTTGTTCATTGTCAAATGTTTTAATTTATCATCATCTTGTCAAAATAATAATACTATAGGGCAATTAGTCAGGAATGCAAGTGAAATTCAGCGGCGATGGCACTTTTCCTTGCGACTTCTCTCATATTTAAATCACTTTTTTTTTGAAAAGTCATCAAATTATAATTTATTCAATAAGTTCCACACATTTTAAATACAATGGACCCTCAATATTAGTCCTCGTGGATACAAGTTTTTTTTGATATTTGTTAAAATTTTTGTTTGATTTGTCCAAAAAGTCGATACTTGTCCTGCCTGCCGCGTGAGTCAGTCAGTCTCGGGCGGTGGAATGGCTGTCCACTCGGCCCAAAATGTAGAATTTTGTCGAGAAGTGGCCCCCAAACATCACTGCAATGAATCAGCTTATCATGTGTTTGGACACTTTAAAACAACAGAACACATCAAACAACATTCTTTCTTTAAAAAAAATAATGCTGGTGAATTGTCTGGAAATGCTGGTGAACCATCAGGACATCGATCACCAGAATTGACATTACCTGATATCATAATGGAAGGTGACTCTCCTTCCAAACAATGTCTAATCTCTATAAAATAATAACTCTTAACAACATTGTTTTTTTCATCCAAATGGTAAATTTCTGGTTAAAATTTTTATTTATCTATCCTACATTATACAGTAAAACCGCGATATAACGAAATCCAAGGGCCCAAAAAATAAAAATTCGTAATAACGAATTCCCACATATAACGAAATAAATAAAAAAAATCCTACTATATGTTACGCGCCGTCGCAAAAAAATGTTGCGCGGCTTCAAAAAAGATCGCAAATTCTGCAAACAATGGAGGAAGAAGGCCATAGGGAACTGAATACCTACATATTTTCAGTAGTTTTGTTATTAAAACAGATAAGCAAATGGATAATCAAAGGAATTAAATTAAGAACAGAACCTATTCAACACCAATTACAAGATATTTTTGTAAATTCCAGAATATTGCAAACACAAAACAATATTTTAATTGTGTTTAAATGTAGAGCCGCTTCAAACATAGTTTTGGGCATGAAACATAAAAAATAATTCAAAAATAAAAATTTGACAGTTGAATCGCGGCATTTTTATAAAATGAGTCGTATATAAATTACGAAGGTACTTACCGGTAACGGCGGCAACCACTTCAAAATATGATACTATGAACCCAAGAAGAAGTTTGAATTGTTTTACTACCTTGTCGGCAGACCGCCGTGCACCGCCGAAAAGGCCATTAAACCGTTCGCATACGGCAAATGCAGTGGCGCGGCTTTGTAAGTGCGAAATAATATTTTCATCTTTTAACATTTTTTTATTTCGTTATAAATTTACGTAAATGTATTGGCATTTTTTCGTACGGGACAAAAATGATTTTGTTATAAATATTAACGGGATTTCGTTATATAAATGCATTTTTGTATGAAAAATTGGTTTTAGGGACTAAATTTCGATTTTTTTTTCGATATACGTCATTTTTCGCTATATCGGGTTTCGTTATATCGCGGTTTTACTGTATAGACGGCATCACGACAAGTAAATCTCTGTCGTAACGGCAAGTAGTGGTGTTAGTACAGAATTGAAATGTATTTGCGATGATATTCAAGTGAAAATTTATTTTGTTAAAGAATAGATTTTCAGTGTTGGGAACGAATTAAACCATTTTTAGTTCATTCCTGTGGGAAACATTTGTTTGTTATTTATTCTTCCCTTGAGAATGGATTAATCACAAATATTGAGGGTCAACTATACATATATATTTTTTAAACCGTACTAATTGAATTATTTATTCAATAAATAAATTACCAAACCAACATTGTTTTAGAAGTGAAGAAAATTGCTCCACTTTGTAGGCTTCATTTAGTAGCTATTTAATCTCGTCACATCCTATATATCCGGCATCATTTTGACTGAATGTCTGCCCATCCAGTGCAGTGCACTTTTGAAGTAAACTAATAAGTTTTATTTTTTATACCTATAGGTTTGCTGTTTAGGGTACACATTTTATTCTGTAATAGTGGTCTCTATCCTGCGTTGCCCGAAATTATAATTTAGTTATAATTTTAAATAGAGGTTTAGGCAGAGCGGAATACAATTTTAGGCCGTTATCCCTATTAATGTTCACTGGGTATATCACTGATCTCATCATCACCATCGCCAGTTGAGAGAAGTGGAGATCGGCGAATCACTCTTGTTTTCTGGTGGCTGTACTGGGTGTTTATATATGTCATTTAAAACCTCGTGATATCCGGCGCTTCAAAGCCATCGGAGTCGAAGAGTCCGCACAGATAGTGGTCCCACAGTAGATGGAACTTACGCATAACGCAACACTACTCGTTTCGCACAACATCTGTTTTCGACATAGTACTGCAAACCAGTACTCGATCACATCCCAACCAGTCACACATCACATCATCCCCGATGATGGACCCTGCAATGGGATCTGAAACATCAGCCAGAAAGGTCAGATATACACTGCAGATTAGCCCAGAAAACAGTACACAGTTGATTTGTTTTTAAATTTGCTTTAAGAACAGTAAAACCATTGAGCATGTATACCTTTAATTGGGTGCACATTTAGGAATTACATGAAGAGACTTTACTATGTTGCAGATAACCCTTTGCCTGTATACAGTTTTCTCTACATTATATATACAGTAAAATCCCGTTTATACAAAGTTGAGGGGACCGAAAATCAAGAAAAAAGTTCAAATAACGATTTAGGATTTCAAAAATTTGGTTCTTTTCTACATACTAACTTTTTTCATAACAACTCCTAAGTAATTATATACACCTATATCTACACATTTAAAATTAACAAACAAGTTGTCAAAATACAGTGTAAACAAATCACAATATTATTTTTTAAAAAAACACTTATAATGGACTATCTTTTCGCCCGCCATTTCTCCGCTGAAGTTAGCGACAAAAGTTTCCAGCGCTTTTAAAACATTTGTTTTGTGGTGGTCGCGGCGACATTTGGCACTTGCCTTTCAACATTAAAGTTCTTTCTGTCATCATGTTTAATCATCATCTGTCATGGCGAATTTCGAATAAACATTCTTCGAATTAACGGGGTTTTACTGTATATGCATACGACATTTATACAATGCATACGGAATGTTTCAAATTTGTTAATAATAAAAATAATTGTATTACTATTAGGACTTGTTATTCATAATTATAAATGCTTAAATGACAATTTACTCAAATTGGAACGTTCCAGATACTTTTCAACTTATTGCGTCCTTCTCATCATCGGACTCTGCGGTAGTAACGAGCATATTGGGAATGTCTAAAAAGTCGGCAGTCTCCACTAAAGAAATGTCATTTTGTAAAGTAAAAATAAAATCAAAAAGGTTTTCGAAAATTCGATAACTGTAAAAATATTAACACTTTGACGTCGACATAAGAATATGTGCGATCTGGCAACGCAAAAGTGAGTGCCATCTGTCAATTTTGTATGGAGGAAAAGTGACTATTTTTACACTCGATTTCAGACGTAATTTGTCGTGTTCTTGAGTTGAAACAGATTTCTATGGGGGCACCGTACAATATCACTACTGGAAATAATTATTTGGTTAAAGATTCGATCCGCGGCGCCGGTGATATCATGTGTTTTTTTATGGTTATTTTCCATGAGAAATAGATGCCGTGGACTGTCACATGAGTGTCCGCTATACTCACGATAGCCAACTTAAATTCTGACAGTTCTTGTGGCATCTCTTTCTCTGTCGGAAACTTGCAACATGGGCGGCAAAGAGTTAATCTTAATATACCTATGAATTATTTGTAACAGTAAAGATATTATTTTTAAAATACACCTTATTACAACTGAAGTGTTGGTTGCTTTCTCTTAATTAATAAACTAAATTTAAATAAATCAAATTACATTACATTATCTGTTCCAGAATGTTACTGTACTCGGGGAAGTGAGCGCAGTCTGGCATGTGACGCCAGCAGTGTGGGTGTAGATGGCTTCTCCTGCGGGGAGGACTGCGGGCGTCTCCGGGCATGCGGGAACCATACCTGCAGCCTGTCATGCCACCCGGGCTCCTGCCCACCCTGTCCTCTGGCTCCCGAGGCCGTCACCCACTGCCCCTGCGCCCAGACCCGGTAAGTGTGTCTGGAGTGTTTGGTGTCGCAAGCAGAAAGGAAACATCTAGACACTATGATGACTGTATGACCAGGGGCGTGCATTGCATATAAGCAAAAATCTGCATTACTAAGGATTCTGGGAAATAAATAACCCTTATCTTAGGAAAAGATGTATGCAACTTGTAGCCAACCTGGATTAGCGTAACCCACTAAACTACACTCGTCATTAGTGTACAACATTGTAGTAATGCTGTGAGATTGCTTGCCACTATGCACCTATCAATTTTACTTACTGCAGTAAAATCCCGTTTATTTGAAGTTGAGGGGACCGAAAATCAAGAAAAAAGTTTGAATAACGATGGTAATGAAAATAAAAATACCAAAAATTAAATTTTTTTACATAACTTTTTTAATTACAACTCGAAGTAATTATATATAAGTACCTATATCCACACATTTTAAAATAACAAACAAGTTGTCAAAATACAGTATAAACAAATCAACAAAAATAGGATAAATAGTATTTAACTTTATTTTCACTTGGTCACATGGATTGTTTCCACTTAATCATGATTACTGCACAAATTTATTTTTAAAAAAATTGCCTATCTTTCCACGCCATTTTTAATAACGACATAACTGTCGAACTTGTCAACACCGTCATTTCTCCACTTATTGAAGTTAGCAACAAAAGTTTCCAGTGCTTTTAAAACGTTTTGTGGTGGTCACGGCAGCATTTCGCACTCGCCTGTGACGTCTTATTTTTTATCTTCTTCACTTGCCGCTTCCTAACTCCTTTTATCATAATGTTTAATATTGTCGACAACATCATTAATGGAGTTGCGTATTTTCTTCCGTTAATTTTGTTTAACATATTATTTTTTGTCAATCTCTTGTATTACTTAATTCAATTTTTAGCCGCTGTTGGCGTTATGCAAGAGTTTTGCATTGGAACTATTTTAGAGAATATAGAATTATCTGTCAAAATTATTTAAATGTTTTAATTTAAATTTAATAAAATATGGAAAAGTCTGAGGAATGCAAACCACACATTTGCAAATTTCAAAATGTCTAACACGTAAATATTATAGAAGTACAAATAATTGTCTTTACATAATATGTTAATTAACAAGATGCGAGAAGATCTGAGAAATGCCAACCACGTATTCTTCAAAATGCTTTGACACTAAACTTAAATAGAAAGGGATATGTATGTTTTAAAATGAATACAAATTAAATCATTTATAAAACACGGAAAAGTCAGAGAAACTCAAGCGCATACTAGCGTTTGTATATCAAAATATACAAATGCTATGTAAAGAAAAATAATGATGGTAATAATACGGAACAGAGGATTGGCAAGCACTCACATTTGCAGACCAGCAACTGGAATAAAAATTTCAAAAATTCGATTCTTTTTTACATAATAACTTTTTTCATAACAACTCGAAGTAATTATATACACCTATATCCACACATTTAAAATTAACAAACAAGTTGTCGAAACACAGTGTAAACAAATCACAATATTATTTATTTTAAAAACACTATTATAATGGACTATCTTTTCGCGCCCCATTTTTAATAATGACATAATAATCGAACTTATCAACCCGCCATTTCTCCGCTGAAGTTAGCGGCAAAAGTTTCCAGCGCTTTTAAAACATTTGTTTTGTGGTGGTCGTGGCGACATTTGGCACTCTCCATTCAACGTTAAAGTTCTTTTTGTCATGTTTAATATTGTCGACAACCTCATTAATGAGGTCGCGTATTTTTCTGATAATTTTGTTTTGGATAATATTTTTTGTCAATCTCTTGTATTAATTCAATTTTTAGCAACTGTTGGCGTTTTGTACGAGTTTCGCATTAATGCTATTATCGAGAATATAAAATTATCAGTCAAAATTATAAAAATGTTTTAATTTAAATTTAATGAAATATGGAAAAGTCTAAGGAACGCAAACCACGCATTCGCGAATTTCAAAATGTCTAACACGTAAATATTAAAGAAAAACAAATAATGTTCTTTACATATAAACCAATGGCAATAAAATAATTAACAAGATATGATAAAATCTGAGAAACGCTAACTACACATTCTTTAAAATGTCTTGACACTATACTTAAATAGAAAGAGAAATGTCTGTATTAAAATTAATACAAATTAAATAATTTATAAAACACGGAAAAGTCTGAGGACCTTAACCGCGTACTAATGTTTGTACAACAAAATATACAAACGCTACGTAAACAAAAATAATGATATTTGCAGCTGCAGCGTTAACTATACAAAGATAATATTTGTTATCTTTTTCTAATGTACAGAAAACGAGCGAGAGAAAAAAGCATCGCGATAGAAAATAAATATTTCAAATCGAGGATGCACAAGATATATTTGTCATCTTTTCTAGTATACTGAGAGTGAGTGAGAGAACAAACAATGAGAATTAACTTTATGCGTCGTGAATCAGTATAGGAGCAAAACTACCCATTTTGATGGTCTTGGACTTTGGACAGGCACATCGCATAGCGCATGTGTATTTTTCAGATTGCTGACATCTGACAAAAAAAATCGAATTAGGCGAAAAATAAATTGACAAATTCATCTGATAGGGTCCAAAAATAGCTTTGAATAACGACATTCGATTTATAAGTACAATTTAGTATTAAAACTTTCCAGAGAGACCACATTCTGCTCTAAAACTTCGACTTGCAGCGAAATTCGAATAAACGTGGTTTTACTGTATATTTGATTTATATGTACAATTTAGTATGAAAACTTTCCAGAGGGACCACATTCGGCTCCAAAACTTCGACTTACGGCGAATATCAAATAAATGGGATTTTACTGCATATTGTTTTTTTGAAAGGTATATCTTGACTGAAAACTGCATGCTATAGCACCTTTTACTAATTCTACAGACCAGACGTTTTGTATTCATGGTGTATTTCAATGTCATTTTGTAGTTTGTATTTTATATAGAGTGAAGTTTTATCCTTGTGATGAATGTGACATATGCAAATTATTTTTTGGATTACTTGGATTTTTAATTAACAGTCCTTAATTTGTCCTTTATTACAATCCCTAATAGCAATTTGAATTATGTATTGGATATGATAAGTAACCAATCTTGATTATGTGCATCGATACTTGTAGACTACTACAACCTCGGAAATCGTGCCTGGATCCGGTGCCCGTCTGTGACAAGCCCTGTTCGCAGCCCCTGCCTTGCGGGCCTGCCGAGGGCCCCCACTGCTGCCAGGTCACCTGCCACCATGGTAATGACGGCCACATTTGAAAAGTTGTTAAGGGAGGACATTCATCATTCCAATTTGAATTTTAAATTTTGTCTGCCTATTCTATCCAGTCAAACCCTTTTAACAAGTTTTCCGAGGAAGCATAAAATTCAAACTTACTTAGGGATTTCAATATTCTCATGCATTATTTACACTTGACATCTAATTTTGCATTTTAACTAAAGTTACATTTATATTACAATCATTTAAGAATGTTTTATTATGAAAAATAATAATTTTAAAAATGTTTGTAAAGTACTCGTACACAAATAGTTAATAGTACCTGAGAGGAAATAGGATAGAGCAACCAAAACAATTTAATAAGAATTTCACCACTGTTAAAAATCAATTAATCAAATTGATACCATAATAAATAAATCTATATAACTACCTATGGAAATTATTCAAATTATTTTAATTAGGGGCAGAGAGAATGGACACATCATTCTTGTCTCGTCCACTTCTATACTCATTCTAATGCGCACTCTTTGGTTGCCGAAGCATTTAAAAGGTCCTTCAATATTTCGTTAATCTAATCATGCCAAGTCTTTGAAGACGCCCTCTGTTCCTGTGTCCTTTGACCCTCGTCTCATATATGTTCTTTGTCAAAGATGCGTATTTAGAATAGGTATGGGGTGTATTTATTCATTCCATATATTTTATTACTTATTGAAATAAGAGTGGTGGAGTCAAAATGTTTTATGTAATATAACTTCATTGGAATAAAATTTAGATATGCCTGGGCGTGTGTTTGGGAAATGTAACCCCAGTCGTAACCCAGTTTTAATAAAAAAAAGACATACGCATTTTAGAAAGATGGATGACGATATGTTCCCCATGTCCAAACGACACTTTTGTTCATTCTTCTCTTTATTGTACATAAAAGTGTATAAAATGTGTTGACGTTTATGGTCGCTAAATAAATAATGTAGTCACAATAGTAACGAGTATGACGTATTTGTTTGGTTATATATTTTTCTGTTGGTTACTCTAGTATGAAAATTGTATGGCGCGTATTAAAACGTTTACACTTCAACAACAAAATTCATAATGATAATTGTCGAAATAGCAGAATTTGGTATACATAAATATGGTATCACTCAGTTCGGCCACGGTCTTGCGAGTTGCGAGCTCGAAGCACGCTGATCTATTGCGATAAGGAACAGTGCCGTGATTGGCTAGGGAGTGGAGCTAGCTACAGATGTTTACGAAGGGATGATGAATGTGTAGTCGTGCGAGTTTGGATTTAAAACATGTGAATATGCAAATTACTTGAACAAATTATTTACTTTGGGTATAAAAAATGCAATACAAACTACAAATAATAAAACCCTAACTTTATTACACCCATGCCACTTTCATTTTTGAGAATGTCTAACTAAATTTCTTGTGCCAAAAAACAAACATATTACAAAGGTTTTTTGCAAGGATAAATTGATTTCTGTTACAAATATTTTAACTACTTAGGCGGTAAACATTATTAAGAGGAAAACGTATTAAGCCTAGGCATAATTTCTATGGGACTTTTTCAAAACCGAAGAATGTAAACTTATTTGGCGAGAAAACTTATTAAGATGGTTTCACTGTATAAATGTATACTGTATAGAAAATGTGGTTTTCCTCTAATATAAGTACAATAGTAGTTGATATGATATGATAACTAAAATATGCATGAAAATATATCTTATGGACATATTTAATCAAAAACTAATGAACGGCAGATTCCATTCCATTGAGCAGCTTATTGAACTTTGAATGAACACTAAAATAATTTCCTTTTATAAAACTGAAAACATATTATTTTATTTTTGATATAACTTCATGTGGGAGTAAATACTATTTACTATTTAAAATCATTTGTTTTCATCAAAATTAAGCATTTTAAAAATGTCCAAAATTGGTGAAATGTTCTGCAAATTTAACAGTTTATAACTATGAATTTTTCTTAATTTGTTAAATACCAATTTATATCTGAAATATAGACTTCAAGATTATAAGAAAATATATTTTGTATATACAAGAATTTTTCATAATAAGGCAATTTTGTGGCACACTGAAAATGAATTTAATGATTGCAATCTTTCTTATAATATATAATCCCTAATTATTACAATACCCTCCGACTTACTGCAACTTACGTAAATTCCCAGTTATGTAATATTACACCTACTAGCGCGTATGGACATGTTTGCGACTTTTGCGTCTTTGACATCCATTGCAGTACGCAACAACATTAGTATGTAATATTACGTCTTTGGCAGCAGTCCATGCCTTGTACGGTTGGTTTAGACACTTGCTTATCACCGTTAGTATTTGTTGTTTATTTACCATTAAAATGTATTAAAAACTAATAGTAATAAATCTAAAATCAAAGCTCTGCAATTACTTACTTACTTGAATGAATTCCGAAGAAAATACTATGCCGATTTTTAAATTTTTTATTATAACTTTATTTCATACATATCACATAACAATTTTATTTTTTTCCAAACTGCATAGCAGTTTTACGGCGAGGGTTGCCCTTCAATTAAAGTAATTAACATAGTAAACTAAAATTTAATCAGCAACAAAATGTAATAATACTATAAAAAAATCAAATAATTAGATAAGAATGTTTTTTTTTTTTTTAGGAGAACACATTCTTATTGTGAAGTAATTATTCAGAACATAGTTCTGTGATATTTTAAATATGAATTAAATATATTAATTATAAAGATATACATATAAAATCAATTTCATCGAAAAATAAAAACATTGTTGTTGCGCTACCGGGATTCGAACCTGGATCTCTTCCCTAACCGGGGGAGTATTAATATATTTAATTCATATTTAAAATATCACAGAACTATGTTCTGAATAATTACAACTTCACAATAAGAATGTGTTCTCCTAAAAATAATAAAGTTGTATCAATGTGTCCAAAATTTAATAAAAATGAATTAATAATTCTAGCTTCTACTATCAGATTCACTCAAAGGTATTTGAGATTCTGTAAAAATAAGGTAGATGGCTCTGTCAAATGATGGAAAGATTAAATGTATTGATATCAAAAAGGTAACATATAAGGTCGAAAAATTGTCGATAAAAATAGTGCCGCTGTAGCTTAGTTGGATAAAGCACCTCCCCCGGTTAGGGAAGAGATCCAGGTTCGAATCCCGGTAGCGCAACAACAATGTTTTTATTTTTCGATGAAATTGATTTTATATGTATATCTTTATAATTAATATATTTAATTCATATTTAAGATAAGAATGTGTTCACTGATGTCTCTTTATTTTCTATAGTGCTTAATAATTCTTTACTGATTTTATTAAAAATTCTTGGCACAACACATTCTACCATTCTCTAACCGTACACCGATTGAACCGCCAACTCCGGCCGTTAAGAAATTTATAACAAAGGGACTGGCTGAGGCTTTTAACCTGATAGACATGGATCTAGCAAAACTAAAAATAGATGGATCCAAACACTGAGCCGTATCCATTCCAATATGTCTAGCTACAAAGCCATCTACAATGACAAAAGCATGTAACCACACAATCTACTCTAAACATTTTAGACTCACAACAACGTCAAGAAGACATATCAGATGACCTTGAATACCCTCAGCCTTCAACTTCAAAAGGGGTAAAAGTTGTCAGAGAACAGCATTTATAGTTTATATCCGAGTAAATACTGCTGTATGGTGTTTGATTTATAAAATAACACTGTACTATGTATATAATAAGAATATTGTACATATAAATAATTTACAAATTCGATTTACGTATAATTCAAATTACGTAAAGGTTTACGGAACGCATTACTTACGTAACTTGGGGGGTTACTGTATTGTCTTAAATATGACGAATTATGTTAAGTTTATTAGATTTATTATGTAGAGGTCCTCTCTAAGTTATGGTTTTAAAAAATCTAATCTAATGTAATTAATATAATAATACCTTATTTAAATGTATAATAAAAACCCACATTTTCATAAAAAAGTCCAAAAGGGTGAAGAAGATTAAAATGATTGATGGTACGTGCACACTGACCATTTCTTGCTACAGGTGACTGTCCGCCGTGCCCTGACAAAACAGCAGTGAACTGCCGCTGCGGCCAACTGACCCAGGATGTACAGTGTAGTGAACTGGAGAAAGAGAGGGATGGTGTGCGCTGCGGGAGGAAATGTACCAAGGTAGGTTCCTTATCGATATGATTGTTTTTTTTTTACAATTAGCTTATACTGGCTCACAAATGGCATATTTCCTCAATCTATTAGAAGAGGGTACATTACATCACCACCGGCTACGCCACCTGTGGTGTTTTGCAAGCTATTCATTTCTAGCTCTGTGTTTGTTCTATGCAGTGATTCTCTTTGTCTTACTCTGAGCAGAAGCAATCCTGCGGTCGCCACCGCTGCAAGGAGAGGTGCTGCGTAGACCAGGAGCACCGCTGTCCCCTGCCCTGCACACGCACTCTGTCTTGCGGCCTGCACCGTTGCGAGGACACCTGTCACCGCGGTCACTGTCAACCTTGTTGGAGAATCAGTGAGATCAAAAACCATATTTACTTACATCTGATAATTAAGCGTTACTCGGATTTGCTGTATTATTATTTTTATTATTTGGCTAGGCTTCGATGAGATGAGATGTCGTTGTGGAGCGGCGGTGCGCTACCCGCCTGTGGAGTGCGGGGCCCGGCCTCCCGCCTGCACGCAGCCCTGCCCGGAGGTGCGCAACTGCGGCCATGAGCCGCACCACTCCTGCCACCCGCAGCCCTCGGCCTGCCCGCCCTGCGTGGTGCTCACTCAGCGCTACTGTCACGGCCGCCACAAGGTGCCAACCGCTTCCTACTGCACCCCTGACCGAGACGGAAGACTCCACACCTCCCCGTACTTATCTTCTATACCTTCCGCTTTCAGATGAGGAAGACCATCCCGTGCCACCAGGAAGATTTCTCCTGCGGCCTACCTTGTGGCAAGGACCTGACCTGCGGCAAGCACAAGTGCATAGAGACCTGCCACAAGGGGCCATGTCTCACCGTGTAAGTGCGGGAGCCACTCTGGAATGGTTTGAATTTGAATGAAGTTAGAGAATCGAGGAAAAGAATAAATTCCTCAGCAAATAGACTATGGCAGAACACCATTTTAGTATTGAATGATTCATAATCAATAACTTCCTTAAGGCGCGACTTTCTATAATAATTCAAATTTTCACGTTTTTTACAAAAATGTGGCTTTTTATTATTCACTTATATCAGAAGTTATTCAGTAGATTTGACTTTTTTTTCAACTGTTACTTAGAATCGACCTTTACACTAATATAAAACTAATAAACTGAAAGTTATTTGCCATAATTAAGACAATACAAACATTATAAGAAAGAGTTGAGTTAATACACAAAATTATTGCATAAACAAAATATATTTTCTTCGAAGCCAAGATTACGGAGACCAATCTGTTATAAACCAAATTACCAAAATGTTACTTTTCGCTTTTCTATAGCTTCATCAACAGTCATACTTGAAGCAGATGACGGGCATTTTATTATTATTTCTTTAATGATATCATTATCAGAAGTACCATCCGGAATTGCCCCCAATAAATGATGTGTACTATTAATTGTATTGTTTTCTTGTAGTTCTAATTGCCAAAATGCAGTAAATTAATAGATGCTATACTGCATGCTACGAAATTGTGTTAATATGGTAAATTATTGCATAAACTAAATATATTTTCTTATAATCTTGAAGCCAAGATTACGGAGACAAATCTGTTATAAACCAATTTACCAAAATGTTAAAAATTAATAGTTATAAACTATTCAATTTGCAGTACATTTGATCAATTTTCGACGTTTTTAAAATACTTTGTTTTAGTAAAAACATATGTTTTTAAATAATATATTATTATTTATTATTTACTCACATGCTTTGAGGCTTCAGCTACTACTAGTTTTATATCAGAAACACAATCCGTTTTAAATAATATATTTTCAGTCTTATGAAACAAGATAATTTTAATTATCTCTCTAAATTTTAATACGTTTTGTGCTGTTTTTATACGAAAATAAATTATAATTTTGACATTTTACAATATGACAAGCGCATGCGTGCTGGCCGCGCATACTCTGTCACATCTTAAAATGACAATGTTGTATTTTATTTATGCCGTTGTTTGGGACATATATTTATTCTTGAACGAAACTAGTGTACTGTGCCTTCCTCTCCCCTCCTCACCTGGCATGCCACCGCACCAGTCGAATGGCGACCCTGAATTGGTACGGTAACTAGTGAATCGCAGTATAATATTAAATTGAGACGTCGTCTAATACAGTGCATTCAAAAGGACTAGGACCCCTGAACGGAGATAAATTTATAGTCCACCTTGGAGGTGCCAGAAGAACTGGATTGTGGTAAGTGCAAACCTCCTTTCGAATATCCTGTTTCTTCCGGCATCTATGCTTTTACGCAACAGCCGTGTTGTGGGTCTTTGGTAGGCAGTATGTTGTATACTCCTTCTTTATGTGTGTGGTACTTCTGATAATGATATTAAAGAAATAATAATAAAATGCCCGTCATCTGCTTCAAGTATGACTTGATGAAGCTATGGATAAGCGAAAAGTAACATTTTGGAAATTAGACAAAAATAAAATAATGAACATTAAGGCTAATTAACATCTACTAAAACGGCGGATGGATTTCAGAAGAATTCTACGTAGTTTTTTGGCGGGGTGAGGGAAACACTTTACAGGATGCGGGAATTTAGTTCCATTTCTATTCGTAGCGCTGCCGGTCGGCTGAGAGGCCTAGCAGAACCATTCTGTTCAACGGGCGGTGTGTGAAAACCACAAAAATATAATATATAACAAATTTTAATTACATCCTTACAAATTTAATTACATTTTTCATTTTCTGTTTTGCTAGATTAAACTTATGTAGAGTTGAAAAAGGTAAAACATTCTACAGGTTAATCAATTTTTATAAATTGGTTTAATATTGATCAAAAAATTCAGACAAATTAATAAGAAAATGCATAAATATAATTTCTTGAATATTAAAAAAAACAGTTGAAGGTTAAGAAACATTTGAAAACATGAAATAAGCATTCCGTATGCACTGTTTGTTATGTTTGGGAGGTGTATATTACATATGTGAATATATACAGTAAAACTGCGATATAACGAAACCCGATATAGCGAAAAATGACGTATATTGAAAAAAAATCGAAATTTAGTCCCTAAAATCAATTTTTCTTACAAAAATGCATTTATATAACGAAATCCCGTTAATATTTATAACAAAATCATTTTTGTCCCTTACGAAAAAATGCCAATACATTTACGTAAATTTATAACGAAATAAAAAAATGTTAAAAGATGAAAATATTATTTCGCACTTACAAAACCACGCCGCTGCATCTGCCGTATGCGAACGGTTTTATGGCCTTTTCGGCGGTGCGCGACGGTCTGCCGACAAGTAGTAAACAATTTAACTTCTTCTGGGTTATAGTAGGCCCATAAAAACCATTTGACATTATTCTTGCGGCGTTCACTGGACACGTTTTACGTACGCATACGCCTCTTAATATGTTTGCAATCCAGACCCATACAGTGGAAAATTCAAAAATTAACTGGGAACCCCCCAAAACGTTTACAGTATGTAACTTATTGGGAATGTCAGTCTCAGTGATAACGTCTGTAGAGTTAAGTTTTGTTTCCGCTTTTTATCGCGATTTTTGCATGACCGAAAGATTATTTACATAAATTTCATTTTCGTTTGACAATTATTTTCGTTGTGAAATCGTCAATTATATAAATAATTCGTTAAATATTTTTTGATATTTTTGTACGCATTAACTATTGTTTTCGCGTGTTTACTGAAAATCTGCGTATACATACTAGTGTAGGTATTTATTAATTAAAGTACATTTTCTAATATTTTGTGAAACCTTAAAATGGCTTCAGTACTTGATAATTCACGAAAAACTTTAACCAAAAATTACACATTGAATGATGAAAGCAATTAAATCTCATCTGCTTCGTTACAGTCAACTTCCAAAGTTTTTATGCCTTAGAGGTTCTCCAACGATACGTATCGGGAAGACCAGAATTACCGGTGGATGCATTTTCCCACTGCGATGCATTGGCTAAAATAATTATACGAGACAGTGAAAGAAATGTTAAAACTAAACAGGGGAAAATAAACAATTATTGTAAGTGAACAATATTAACGATAATTTTTAAATGAACAATTTTAACGATTATATTTTGAAATTGTTGCCGCCGTTACCGGTAAGTACCTTCGTAATTTATATACGACTCATTTTATAAAAATGCCGCGATTAAACTGTAAATTTTTTATTTTTGAATTAATTTTATGTTTCATGCCCAAAATTATGTTTGAAGCGGCTCTACATTTAAACACAATTAAAATATTGTTTTGTGTTTGCAATATTCTGGAATTTACAAAAATATCTTCCAATTGGTGTTGAATAGGTTCTGTTCTTAATTTAATTCCTTTGATTATCCATTTGCTTATCTATTTTAATAACAAAACTACTAAAAATATGTAGGTATTCAGTTCCCTATGGCCTTCTTCCCCCTTTGTTTGCAGAATTTGCGATCTTTTTTGAAGCCGCGCAACATTTTTTTGCGACGGCGCGTAACATATAGTAGGATTTTTTTTATTTATTTCGTTATATGTGGGAATTCATATTACGAATTTTTATTTTTTAGGCCCTTGGATTTCGTTATATCGCGGTTTTACTGTATTAGGTTTCCGCAAGCACTAGTATATGGAACTGGATTCTCTTCTACGTCAAATTGCGGTTTTTGTAGATGGTTTCCTGTAATTTCAGCATGGTAAGACGTGCTATTGTCAAGGCATTGCCTAAAAAAAAAATACGGTATGATACTCGACTACGTGAGATTTATATTTATATAGTAAGATATATAAATCAACGAGCAAGTCCTTGACAATGGCTCGTGTCACCATACCGAAACGTTTGCCTGGATTTCCTCAAGGAAGCTGTCTACAAAAAACGTGATCTAACGTAGAATACCTAGAATTCCATATACAGTGAAACCCTCTTAATACGTTTTTCAAGGGACCATCAAAAATAAATCTTAGTAAGAAAACTGATAATCAATTTTGCCATGATTTATTTGAATATAACATCTAATATTGTACTTTAACTAACATTATACTTATATTATGATAATTAACCTTTTACCTATATGAATATATATTTGAAAATCACCCGAGAGAAATTAGTTCAACAACTGAATTTAAATTTTCATCGCCATTCATCGGGTAGATAAATTTAAAAAAAAGAAAAATATAACTATTTATTTATTTTTAAAATAGTCCTTCATACTAGATTGTGACGTAAAATTGTCTATTTCCAATACATTATCAATATTTTTTTGTGTTACATTTGGAACATAAAAGTTCCTAAACTACAAAAAAAAGATAGAAAAAAAATTAATCGGACATTAAATATCTAACTACCTAAATAGAATAAATCGACATAGCAAAAAGTCAAAGAAGAACCACTGACAAGACCAAAATTCTAATTATTTGGCGTTTTTGTAGTAGAATAAGGGTAGGTCAAAGGTATTAGGAGATAAAATACATATGACAAAAGATGTCACCTGTAAATGCTGGTTGCGTCAGTCCAACGAAAGTTCGTTCTTTCTACAAAATGTAAAAAAATTTGCATGACAAGATGTATCGTATCTCTTCCTGACCAACTTGAAGAATGCACATTTAAAAATGTACCATTTGTAAACATAAACCTGTTGGACTGCATACCTAAAATTTGTCCCTTTTGATGATTTTTACATAATTTATGTGTATATTCAACATATCGAGACATCACCGCGATAGAATTACGTTTAAACATGGAATATTCACCCTTACTGAATCTCAGTTCAGTAAAATTATTGTCGGCATCGACGATGGCAGACCCGAATTTACAAAAATACGTTGATAGTATTTTTGTCCTTAATTACAATTTAAATTTTTAATCACAAATATGATGACGTTATTTTTTCTTTGTTTATTTATTTTGTGCCGACATAAAAAGTCAAGCAAACAAAAAGATCAGCAGGTTATGTTAATTCAGTTGTCAGTGCCCTATGGTTTACTCTATTTTGTTTATTTGTTAATAAATTTTCAAATACGTATCGATCGCGAAAATAAAAAATTTTGTAATTTTATTTGTCAAGAAATATTAATCAAAGCTGAACCAGAAGTAGTTAAAATGAAACAGCTCCCAATGAAAGCAGTTCCCTGTGGTTTCTCCGAAAACGGATACTATTAGATTTCGAACATTATAATAAAAAAAAATTTTTTTATGAGTTAAATTAATACTTTTTTTTTATGCAAAAAAAACATGTTTTTAGTTAGTTTATTTGACATTCTGATGAAGGAAAAGATATTTTCCGAAACCAGTTGGTGTATTAAATTTAACTCATAAAAGTGGTTAAAACCAAAGCTATAAATAATATATATTTAAATAATTTCGTGAACTACAAGTGAAGGTACTAGTTGCAAAATCAACAACCTCCATTTTTTTTTTTTTTTTTCCAATTCCTTAGAGTCTACGATACTCTGAGTACTCTACATGCGGCTAGACCGCCTAATCTACAAACTACAAGTGCATCAGCGCTAGTCACTTTGACACTTTTACAAACTACCTTATTATTATAAACATCTGAGTGTTTTATATTAATACATGAATTGGAAGGGTAAAAAATTACTGATAAAAAACCCTCTAAACAATTTACTGGAAGTTAAGTATTTCAAATTATCTAGGCGCGACACTTTATGTACAGTGCCGCCTTATTTTAACATAATCCTTAAATATTTAAACTAAAATAAATACTACAAGACTTAAAAATATAATGTTTTTATTATTTTACAAATCATCATTTGGAGAGTTCTCTCGACGCTGTCCGCTTCTGTGTGCAGCTCAGTCCGGAGGATCGAGCGCGTTGCTTCGCCGCAGGAAATAGTGCCTGGGCAATCTGTATTTGTATCTGAAAGGCATTAAGCTGATGTTGTGCTCGTACGAGCCGAGGTTCATCCAACCTCCATTATTATTTGTTCTAACTTTTAATGCAGTTGTCTTTTCATACAATTTTTAAAAGTGTTAATTTATGAGCAGTCAAACTTAATATTATATTAATATGTTATATTACATTATTTTATATTAATTGGTCATTCAAAATCAGTGTTAGTTGCAAAATCTTTTTCGCTACTCAGAAATTTAAAAGGCCGCCAGTATGAAAAGTAGGTTATTTTTGGAAGAATATCTTTTATTTTAAATCAGATTATGGGGATTATCATTTATAATAAGAAATGCATTAAAAAATATATTGTTCTTCGTGCTCCTATCAGATTTTCACATTTTCTCCAAATAAAAAATATGGAGGTAACTGAGATTACGATTATTGGTTGGAAATTGTTGGTTAGTTGGTCGAGTACTGCTATACAGGTCCACTTATTTTATGGGTAGATACCTACTAAATTACGAGTCAAAAATGTTCAAAGAGTATATACAAATTCTATACCGTTACAGAAAATACTGTTGTGAAATTTTTACAAAGTCATGTTAAGCTTCAAATAAATTTACTTCGACATAAATATTTGTGAAATTGATTCATTATTATTATTCTATATCATTGCTTCAGGCCGTAAATCGTCTAATAAAAAATAGTATATGTGCTCGAAGCTCAATAACCTTTATTTTTTTTGTAACTAACATACCATTACGCCGTTTCGCCGTGGGAGTAGGCAAAGAGGATAGAACGTCACATTCTTCTGTCCTGAAACACAATTCTCGCCTCATCCACATGCATACATCTTCTTATACGAGCTTGTTGATTATTAAAGCTTCCAACAGAACTATCTTCCAGTATCTGGTTTACCTGGTCGTGTCAAGTTTTCCGCAGACGTCATCTATTTCTGGTGCTATCAATACTTGTGTCATATATCTTTCAAACCATTCTCTCCTCATCCATCCGTTCCACATGACCAAACCACCTAAGTGATCCTTTCTTAATCTTACTCACTATACAAGTTCCCATTAGTAATTTTTTGTATTCAATATATAATTTTGAATCAATAAATTATTTTAATTAATCAAAATAATCGCATAACTACGATTTTTTTGAACACTTGTATCTCTGACATGATTGAAATTAGGCACATGTCGTTTAAAAATTTTCAACTCGTATTTTTAATACATATGTATATACCCCTAAAATATGATGTAACACTCAGTATACATAATAAGATTACACACACTTTATTCAGACAATTATAAATTGAAAATTTGAGGAAGTAATTCGATACCTGGAATTCCCAAAATAAATGGAAGGTTCAGGCAGAGGTAATTAGGGTAATAGGAGCAAAGAGATGAAAATAAAAATGTCAATGCACTATGTACTTATTCTATCTATATGTTATCTGAAAAGACAAGCTTGTCATAAAATGAGGCCTAATTCAATGCGGATCATCCTAAGAGTTAAGTAAATTGTTGTGTATTCCAAGAATTTATTTTAAGGGTTTTTCTGCCTCCTTATTAATCCTCGCAATTAAGAATATTTAAAGGTAGATATTAGTGGAAATAAAACAAAATTACCAATGCGGCTCTGGTATTGTACATGCTGAAGGTATTGTTTATGACAGCTGGGGTTCTATTTTGTTGATTTTTGGGATTTATTTTGCTTGGGCACTGTTTTATTGGCCTATTCAAATATTACCCTTTTTGTAAATGGATAAACTTTTATGATACATGGAAAAACCCATTTAAAGAGAGTTCATTTTATTGTACCCATTGGAAAGAATATCACTTTCATTTTTATAAATGTCTAACAAATAAAATTCTGCGAAAAACGTATTACAATGGAAATTTTGTATGGATAAATTGAGTTCTGTCAGAAATATTTTAATCTATTAGGGGGAAACTTATTATTTGGAAAACGTATTAAGCATAAAAAAATACATAATTTGCATGGGACTTTTTCAGGACCGAAAAATGTAATCCTATTAGGCGTGAAAACGTATTAAAGGTGATCGTATTAAGAGGGTTTCACTGTATTTTTAAAAAAAAAAAATTTCATTACAACCGGTGTATGAATATTATATAATATAATATTAGCATAAACAGTTTTCTCTTCACAAATACAGCTGCTTCAAAAGTTATCAATATTATTTATCGGTACGAATTTACATCAATTTTTTCCTTATAAATCGGGGCAAAATTGTAATATTTTATAATCATATGTTTATCGACACAAACAATGGTTTTTATCATAAACATAATAATTCTTCATAGTATAAACATAACAATTCTTAGGTGAGAACTTTAACAAATTATATTTAATTTTCGTTTGATAATTTCAAATGGCAACGCATTATGAATTTAAGAAAACCAACAATTGTATATCCTTGTCTTTGATACCCTTCACTCTAACAATACGTAAAAAATAATGCACTTTTAAGTTTACTTGATATTGTAAAAGAATTAACTATTAGTCTCATCTTGAAAGAGTATGCAAAATATCTTGAAATCAAACTGGAAAAATGAAAGTCGCACCTTAATAGTGGCAAATTTACAGTTTGTGTATGTTTATCTTGGTTTATTTTTCTCTCTATATCATTGTTTGTTTGTATGATTCATCGATGTAATAGTTATATTATTTTATTTTTAATAAAGCTTCCGAGGGACAGTGTGCGACCGCACTGTGTGAGTTAACCATTAGTGACAGAGCAAGTTTCAAACTGCAAATATTGCAACTTGATCCCTATCTCTGTATGTAAAGTACTTTTCTGATAAGTGCGGCCTGCAGGTGCAGCCAGCGTTGTGCAGAGCCTCGTCCCGGCTGCGGCCACGCATGTGCCGCCCCGTGCACGCACGCGGCCCCCTGCCCAACCAACACCCTCTGCCGTGCCGTGGTGCCGGCCAGTTGCCCGTGCGGCCGCCGTACCCTGCAGCGGCCGTGCCATGAGCAGCGTGCCATCCTGCGTCGCATCACAGCCCTCCCCGGGCCACTGGGGGAGCCAGTAGATATCTCGGCTCTTCTCAGCCAGGGCAACACCAGCGTCACGTAATTAGTTACTTTAGTAAACTGAGAAACATGTTTGAGACCTCAGACATTGATTTTACTAAAATCTCTATAAGTAGTCTTACTTTGTATTTTCTTGTGCAATTATCATTTATAATTATTTTTCAAATAAATTCAGCCACATCATTATAAAGAATGTAGTCATTACATTGAATGAATTGCTTGCTTGGAGTTGTGTTACCAATAATTGTACAGGTAAATATAATTCATTCATAACATGAATTCAATAATCCATTTGAATATTATTTTATTGTACCAAAACACATTAAAAGATCGAGGGTCCAAAATACTTTGGCAAGAATTTATAAATTGAAGTGCATTTTCAGGGCATGTAATGTTAGTTTCTCATATCTTTGTTGATCAAGAATAAAATATGGAATAATCGAAGAGGGCTAATGATTGTGTACAAGCAGTACAGTTGTATATTTTTATCCTTTTTCATAACATACTTTGATTTGGTCATTCTAGATTCCATTATTACTCCCAAATATTTATGTTCAATTACTTGATTCAATATTTGTCAGAATATTTTGAAACAAACCATCATTTGTCAAATGTTTTTATCGGCGGCAAGATTGTTCCCAACATTATTAAATATAATACTGCAAAATATTGGCAGTATTTTCATTAAAGTATTTAACTACCAACATTTTAAGTCTTAAAATTGTCTTTTTGCACTCAATTAGCCGTTGCTATTCATTTAGTACATTCAATTCTTGGAATATTTTGTGTGGGGCCCAACGCTCGTTGAGTTGTTTCATTGCTCCAATTAGAGCAGTCTTATTGGCAATGGACAAATCCCATCTGAAGCGGTTCAGCTTGTAACATTGCTTAATGACCAATCAAATGGTTCAATTTTTCAATTAGCTTATGTGTAACTACGGCTTGCAGGCTGGAGTGTGACCTGGAGTGTCAGGTGGAAGATCGTAACCGACGCCTGGCCATCGGCCTGCAAATCAGGAATCCTGACTTGTCAGCCAAGCTGGCTCCAAAATACTCAGACTCTATCAAGCAGGTCAGTCGCGTGCGGTACCAAATGTATAATAATTTCTATGGTTTACAGTTATCACAGGTCTTCAAAGAGAAATCATTATATTTTATATGAAATATCAACAATAATTATTATCCATTATCAAGTACACGTGGAAACTTATCTCCCGTAGATGGCGACCCGAGAAGAAAATTTTGCACAGCGTGTGCACGAGCAGCTGACGCAGCTGGTGTCCTTATCGCGTGAGTCCAAGCAGCGCACGCGGAGTCACTCCTTCGCACCCATGAGCCGTCAGCGACGCCAGTTTGTACACGAGCTGTGCCAGCACTTTGGCTGCGACAGTGCGGCCTACGATGCCGAGCCGTACAGGAACATTGTGGCCACGGCTTACAAGGACAAGGTATAATAGTGGGTGCATAGTAAAACCCTCTTAATACATTGTTAAGCATGAAAACGTATTAACAGGTGTTTCAATATTCTCACACATTATTTTACATTTTAATAATGGAACAATTTCACAAATATTTATTTCGAGGTATGTAGACTTCAAGCTTAAGACGATTTTCTAAAAATTCCAAACAATAATATTTTCCGTAACATTTCAGAATTTGTACATATTCCTTGAACATTTTCGACTGTTAATTTAGTCAAATATTGTGGACTAGGTCGGTTACCCCTGTATATATATTTTTAAATAATTTCTTGAACTAAAAGTAATTAATAACTATTAGAAATGTAGTAATTTGCATAAAAATTGTTGATTAGTTGCGTATTATTTATACATACATAATGTATACTAAATCTTATCTAAGTGTTGATGAAACAATACAATATTTTAAATTCCCAAAACATATTGAAGGGTCAGTTAATGCAGAACCAGTGTACAATTAGAGTAATACATACAAGTCCATGCATTATTCTGTTCTCATGAAAGTATAAACTTGCCATAAAACAACCATTAAGCTTTTCTAAGAATTGGGGTTTTCGGCCAGGAATGTTTGCATAGTTAAAATTAAATATTAATAAAAATAAAACAAGATATTATTGTTACCAATGAGGTTCTTGTATTGTGAGGATTATCTGCATATGCAAAAAATAATTTACTGTGGCAGCTTTGGCTATTCCTTGTTTGTTAAAGCAAGCAGTAAATTTTATTGGCCTTTTCAAATATGACTGTTTTTGTGATAGATGTTTTATGATGGGAGCAAAACCCACAACCCTAATTTTATAGCACCAGAATACCATTTTTGAGAATGTCAAACAAAATTACCGAAGAATGCAATCTTATTTGGCAGGAAAACTTATTAACTTAACTTATTTTTCCAGTTTGAAATTTGAGAAATTTTACACAAATTAGATATGCTTTCAAGATGATGGTAGTAGTTAAATTATTATAAGTATCAGATAAATAATTAATGACGTTATTTGTTACGTAAATCATGCGAGAGAGGAAGGTTTGAATAGAAAGAATGTAGACTACACTAAAATTGTTGATTTTTTCGCATTCGATACAAGTTTTAAACATAACTCAAGTTGGGAGTATTTTCCACCCTTTTTCATATGGAATCATATGGAATGAAATAAAAATGTGTGTTGTCATTTGAATAAATCAATCAAAAATTAAATCATTTATTTGGTACCTAATTCATATGTATGAATATGTTTTGAAATCAGACAAAGTACCTCCATATATTTAGATGACCGCTTAAATAAATGTTCTAAATTTAAAATTATTATGACAGCTTCAATTTATTATTTTGTTTAATATTATTGATTTAAAACACCACGTTGGCGTTTTGGTGATGTTGGTTTCATAATTACATACTATTTATAAAACAGACAGCTTTTGTTAAATTGCAACAATGTTATACATAAACAAAATATTTAATTGCGACATACATAAAATGTTTACTTTGTTCAGAAAATAACATCAAATTTATGAAATTTGCTACTAATGTTGTGAGTAAGTTCAATATTAATTCATAACGTGGGTAAAATATGCGTGAATACATATTTTCGGCATCTTTTACGAAAATTACGAGAGTGCGGACTAGACGTCATTACGGCCACTGTCGATTGGCAATCTGAAGCTAATAAAGAACATAAAAAATACACTTTATTAGGATCGATATAAATATTATTTAGTTAGAAATTATTATGTTTTTGATATAAAACTTAGTTTTAAATAGTAGCTGAAGCCTCAAAGCATGTGAGTAAATGGAATATATTATTTAACCTGTTAGCTGCCCAGAAAAATCGTAGGTGAAACAGCATCATGCCATCATATTGGCGCCAAAATTCTTAAAATACTAAATTCACAGGCTAGCTTTTTCGAATTTAAAAAAAAAAAATATGTGGCTATTATTTCATCATAATCGTCCTTCGACCGCGATTTTGTACGGTTTTGAGATGAAAAAAAGGAAATAATAAAAGTTGATAGTGTTGTCAGACCATAACACTTTTTTTATTTATTTTATATTTGTTTTTTGGAAGGACGACATCAAATTTTATTAATATTATTGTGTTTAATGTGATGCTTAAAACAAAAAAATATTAGTACTTCACATCACAACTATGTACGTACACATTACATATCGCACTTATAGAGCACTAACAACGCGCATACAATGATGCCACCGTCCGCGGCAATGGCCAATGCTGCCTAATGGCACACTCACTGTATTTATAGTAAAACGCTTGTGTATTAATTTTAATTAACTAAAATATAATATCTTATCACTTGAATAACTTGGCAACAAAAATGAGAAATATCGCGAATGTACGTCAAAATCCAGCTGACAATTTACTCAAATTGGAACGTTCCAAATACTTTCCAACTTATTACGTCCTTCTCATCATCGGACTCTGCGGTAGTAACGAGCATATTGGGAATGTCTAAAAAGTCGGCAGTCTCCACTAACGAAATGTCATTTTGTAAAGTAAAAATAAAATCAAAAAAGTTTTCGAAAATTCTATAACTGTAAAAATATTAGCACTTTGACGTCGACATGAGAATATGTTCGTTAAATTTTCAAATTTAATGAAATTGCGATCTGGCAACGCAAAAGTGAGTGCCATCTGTCAATTTTGTATGGAGGAAATGTGACTATTTTTACACTAGATTTCAGATGTAATTTGTTGTGTTCTTGAGTTGAAACAGATTTCTATGGGGGCACCGTACGATATCACTACTGGAAATAATAATTTGGTTAAAGATTCGATCCGCGGTGCCGGTAATATCATGTGTTTTTTATGGTTATTTTCTGTGAGAAATAGATGCCGTGGACTGTCACGTGAGTGTCCACTATACTCACGATAGCCAACTTAAATTTTGACAGTTCTTGTGTCATCTCTTTCTCTGTCGGAAATTTATGACGTGATAAAAATGTATGTTTTTATTAAAAGTATTTTTAAAATGTTGAAAATTGATAATATGTCCTGCAAATGGAATGATTTACAACACTATTAATTTTTAACATTTTGTTAATTTGTCTCAATCGAGGTTTGTCTCCGTAATCTTGGCTTCAAGATTATAAGAAAATATATTTCGTTTATGCAATAATTTACCATATTAACACAATATCGTAGCATGCGGAAAAGACATCTAATGTTCGTGGTCTTTCTTATAATACTTGTATTATCTTAATTATGGCAAATAACATCCAGTTTATTAGTTTTAGTATAAAAGTCCTATCTAAGTAATAGTTTTAAAAAAAGTCAAATCTAGTATATAACTTTTGATATAAATGAATAGTAAAAACCTATATTTTCGTAAAAAATGCGAAAATTTGAGTTATTATTAAAGGCGCCGCCTAAAGGGTTTCACTATATTAAGGGTGCTTTTTGGCTACTCGGCAGAGCTCTCAAGAAATTTAAAATCCTTCAGTATATCGTCGTTATGAGTCAAACTTCTCCAGGCTCTCTTTGTTTTTCTTCGATAAGTGCTGGGTTCCTGTGATTCTGATACCTACTACTGCATATAAGAAAATAATAAATTCTGCCCCTTCTGGTTCACCACCTGTTTCCCAGAGTTTTCTTCTTCCTTCACTGGGACGCTGCTGCTCCGGTGAGTTTCCTACCATAGGAAGAGTAAAAAAGCAGCATCCGTTGAAGAATACCATTTTTATTTTTAGGAATGTCAACAAAACTTCATGTACTGAAAAATGTTCAGTTCTGTTATAAATATTTTAAGTGCTTGGGTGGAAACCATATTGAGTAACTGTAACTGTAAAATCATAATTTGTACGGGACTTCTTCAGGACCAAAGAACGTTATCTTATTTGGCGGGAAAACATAATAAAGGGGAATATATTTAGAACGTTTCACTGTACATTAATTAGCAGTGAAAGTGTTTCAACAATTAATCTTATAATATTAAATATTCTTTAGATATTTTCATATAGTCTCGTTGCTTTATGTAACTTTTTATATTAACAATATGTCCTTTTTGCCTTTGAAAAATAGTTGTTAAAGTACTGTGTGTGTTTGTGTTGGTATCAGTTAAAATAAAAATGCAATGGACAATGTTTAAATGAATTAATGAATTAGTACTAATTCTGTCCTTGATCGCTACTGCATATATACTTGGAAAGCAACATTGTATCTGCGTCTAAAGTCCTAACACGTCCTAAGAGCAGATATGCACCTTTTACACAAATATTTGTTTATTTTTATTTTACATGTTACTAAAGCATCACTTTTTAACATTTTGAAGAAGCTGTTAGTAAATGAGCTTTTCTGTTCATGAGGCATTGACTTACATCGGGGTATAATCTGTTCCAGTCCTGGCTTCCCGCTCTGAGCGTGCTGGAAGTGCTGCGCCGAGAGAGGGGACAGAGAAAGGTGCCGGGACCCGTACTGCCCAGTGGCCCGACCCCGCGCACGTAACTATCCACTCATTTATTTTTCAATAATTTATTGCATAAAATGTAAAAGTGGCGGCATTCATATTGCTAACAGTACAGAACCTTTCACCTGTGGTACCATATGTGAACATTCTAACAATTCGACCACATTAGCTAGACACACTAAGGAAATAGATTAAATTACATACTGTAGGTATGTAAAATAATGCACACGCTCAAGTGAAATCTTAAAGAAGAGTTTATGTTCCAGCGGCAGTGCATGGGCCACCTTGGGTCCCGCCCCGGTGTCCGCTCCTCCAGAACCCCCGAGGAAACCACGCATCGACTACTTTGATACTCCACCCGAGGATTAATACTGACAGAAGCGGGAGATTGTGTAGTCACACTTTATACATCATCATTACTGTTGGTAGTGTAGCTATGTGTGAGGTATGCTATGCATGAGTATATAACACCCACCAAACAGAGTTGTGTTCATTGAAGTCACATTGCTATCTCCACCAGAGCTGTTCAAAATACTATTGGATTAAAGTACAGAGTGACCACAAAAGTTGACCCGCCTACTGAGTTGTAACTGTTCAACTATTAAAATATATAAAGTGTATTTATTGAGCAAATATGACCTTTGTTTGAAATATACTTAATCAGATGGTATGAAATATGTTGATTGCATTGACCAATCTTTAATTAATTTAATTTAAACCAGTCTAGCGGGACTTTAGAATCCTAGTTGCAGCCCATTTTGTTTCTAAACTTGCATTTTTATTCAACAGTATTTTTAATATTGCATAAATTTGTAAAAGGTTTAAAATTTACCAATTTTTTACTTATAATTTAAAATAACATCGGGTCACGCAGGCCAACTGAATTGATCCTCTGTTGGCAAACACCACATTCATTTTTAAATTTCATTTTATTTTCGCAAGAATTAGTTTTATATTTTACCTATCATCATAGTTATACACAGTAAAACCTCGTTATTGTGAAATCCAAGGGACCAAAAAATAAAAATTCCTAATATATGTATATTCCGCACGCGCCGTAGAAATAAATGTAGCACGGCTTTAAAAAAGTTTATAAGTTTCGCAATCTAGACACGCATTGTCAGTTTAATATGGGATATAACATAATAAGGCATTCTGCAAACAAAGGGGGATTTTCTGTATAAAGAAAACTCTAAATAATCTATTTAGTTTTGTTGTTTCAACAGATAAACAAATGGATAATAATTAAGAAATTAAATTAAAACATTTTACAAAACAATATAAGATAACCAAAAATTCAGTGATATTTTCTGAAATTCCAAAATGACATGCAAATATAAAACAACATCAATTTTAACTGTGTAGAGTCTACAATTTGTGTACAATTTTAGTGCTGTAGAGCCGTTATCCTATTTCTTTAAATCGTGGAGAGTCGAATTCGGAATTATGGTTTTTTGTCGACGATTTAAATTTTGCAGGAATTATCACGACCTAAAGCCATTTTAGGGTTCCACAAAATATTAAAAAATGTAATTTAAGAATAAATTACGGAATACTAATACATATAAATGTCAGTAAACAAACATATTAAAACAATTGTCAAATTAACACATTAACGAAAATGTCGTACACAATATTATCGTTTATTGGAATCGATGTAAATGTTCAGTTATAATGTAAAAAGTGGCATAAGTTGACAATGATAATAATGATAAAAAGTGAAGATTAAAGATGCACAAAGACTGACGCGCGCGTGTCCTAAAGTGTGATGTGCCAATCGCGATTTTGTGAGTTTTTATTTTCTCCAGCTGGTCTAGATAAGACCCGTTATTAGAGGCATAAACACGTGTACGCTTCAGAGCGTGGGAAGAGTGCCATTCTAACCTATTTTGACAATCAGCAATAAATCCAACCTTGAACAATTTCTAAATTATGCCAAATAGCTTTATAAGAGCCTTTGATCCCAAGGAGAAATTTTACAAAGGCGTAGATGGCCGCCCGCGCTAACCGGCCCGCTGCACCAATACAACAAAACAATTGATAAACATGACCGTAAACGGCTGAAATATATTTATTGTAACAAAAAAAATTTCATTATATATTTACATAAATGTATTGGTATTTTTGCATACTGGGACAAAAAATTTCATTATATAAATTAATTTTTGTATGAAAAATTGATTGTAGGAAATAAATTTTGAAAAAAATTTCAATATACGTCATTTTTCAGTATAGCGGGGTCCGTTTTAACGAGATTTTACTGTATATTGTTTGTGGAGAATTAATTCAGACCAGCTAAAGTGTTCACCTGTAACATAGGACCTAACCTATGTCTCTCTTCAATCTTCTATCGCGGACACCACTCTTGAGTCATCCACTTTCATTTCCCTTCTTGTGCTTACTCGTTGATTGTTAAAGCTCTAACAGGAATCTTTCACCTTTTAATACCCGGCAATGCAATACGCCCTATTCCCATTGGCTCCACCCTCCTCATTTACATATTACCCAAGTGACTCTTTCTTAATCCTTCCGACTGCAACGATTAGCTTTGCCCTCACTCGGTAGTTTTTCATTTTCCGCTCTATTGTATTAATTATGAACACATTGTGACATTTTGGTTAATATTGGCTTTTTTCTATCAAAATTCTGATAATAATGTTCTCTTTGAAACTGCGTTACAAAAATGTTGAATTTCCTGCCAGTTCAAGAGAAGAAGAAAACAAAGTTATATTTTAGTAACTTTGTGATATCTTTTAGAACATGTTAATTGGAACACAAATAATGTGTATGACTTATATTATATTAGGTAAAGCGAAAAGAATTCTTTTCTTTGTGTTGTTTTGAAGTCGGTTTACTTTTGGTTGCAGTCGAGGAAGTACGTCAGCATTGTTATTAATTTGTAGCTCTTTTATTGTGTGATCAGTAATCACTTTTTACTAACACCCGTAGCAAAAATCCTTTGTGGGTTGTTGATACATTAAATTTACTACTGTCAAAGAATAGATAGGATGTCTATAGGTGTGACAAATACATAATCATGAAATATGCTTTATTTTATGCATTATCTATGGATTTTTTCACTTAGGCGTTTGATATCTGTCACTTTGGTGGTGACACTTTTTCGTATTATGTGTAATAATGTATATTAAACAAGGAGATCATCATCGAACTCTCATCACTAAAACAGCGGGATATTCAATGATTAATTGTCGTAAACTGCAACATTCAAAGTATCAATGTGTCTGATGACTTTTAGAACAGCCGTGAAAAGTCAGCCATATTTAACTATCCATTCTCGTTCTTACTATTGGATATAAGGAAGTAAAATGAGTTTATCACGGGATGTACTTTCGAGAAGTAAATATTTTTTTACTAATGATCGAAACACCCGTTTTCGCAAAAAAATTTACTTTAGTAACTTTTTACTATAGTAAAAAGTTACTACTCATCACACAACCGGCCCTTACTGTTTTCACTTCATTTTTTTAATTTTTACCCATAGTAAAAATGTTGAGGCCAGAGATCTAGAAGCAGTTGCGGTGTATTTTGTTATTTTTATTTGACAAAGGATGAAAACCCAAAGCTACTGAGAGCATTTGTGAAACTTACAAAAGTAATTTTGAACATTCGGAAATGCCAACGTAATGGAATCTAAAAGATAACAGAAATGAGATAAAAGATCATTTGAAAAGGTTTGGCAGAAATCGTAGGCAAGGAGTTTGGGTTCTGCACAGTCTATCACTGTCGGCCTTGGATAAATTTATGACAATATGTTCTTCACTGCTGAACAGGTATGGAACCGATCCATTTCTAAGACGAATTATTACTAGAGACGAAAAATAGATCCTTTATAGCAATCCACATAAAAAAAAACAATGGCTTTCCCGAACAATCACCAGTTTCAACACCTCGATCATCATTGGCCTTAAAAAATGTTATTTTATGTGTGTCGGGATATTTTGGAAGTTATTCATTATGAATTATTAAAACCTAGTCTACCCATCACAGCCAAATTTTATTGTACTCAATTGGAGAGATTAAAGGTGGAATTATTAAAAAAATACATCAGTCCTTGTTAATAATCAATGCCACATTTTACAACACAACAATGCGAGACCGCTTGCAGCGAAAATTACACAAGACAAAATAAAGGAATTGGATCTGGAACTTTCACCACATCCACCTTATTCTCCGTATATCACCGTTGGATTATCATTTATTCCGGTCTATGGAACATTTGCTTCGAAAAGAAAATTCCAATTCAATAGATGATGTTAGAAAACATCAAAATTCCTTTTTAAATCAAAACTGCAAGAATTTTACAAAAGAGGCATTGAAAAATTATCCAGATTGTGACAAATAACAATGGAAATTATCTTTCAAAATATTGTATATTTTTTGTAAAAAAAAAAATTCTCACTATAATAAAAAACCTTTCTTTTCGCTTTACCTAATATAGTAAATCCAAAATCTACTTTATACTTTTTTTACTCTTAATTATATAGTTTCATTTTTGTAACAATTTCACCTCAAGTGTAATGATCTAAACTCCACCAAAGAAAACAAAATTTATTTTCAATACTTAAAAGCGCAATATCTCAGTTTGATATAAATGTCCGATGATACCTTGTTCCAAAGGCACGACATGTCTAAATTCATTAATTTGTTGCCAGTTACAGGCCTCACTTCCTTTCCGTCAGAACAGACTGACTTATCCATATCCACTCTATATACACACAATCCAGTGTCACTTAAACTTTTTCTTAGTAGTTCTACACTCGGCCCGCCCTTACTTCATACAGGAAATTTGTAAATATGTGTGCAGACGTCCTATTTAATAGATGGGAGGGCAGTGGTTAGACTTGAAATTGGATTATATCTACAGGCACCTGAAACATGATTGGGGAAGTTTATTATGCTGCTTTATTGCATATAATATTTATTTACATAGCAATATTTTATTTTTAATCAAATATTAACACTTTTCCCACTTTGATCTTGAGTTGTTTCTAACTAACTCTGGTGGTTGTGACAAATAGGAAAATAATGAAAGACCATTAAAAAATTATGCATTTTATTTTATTTTTTTAAATTGTGCATCAAATTTTGTTAATTAATTTGTTTTAGTTGATTTCACTTTTAATTCAAAACAATTTAATATTATATGTGGTTCGTTTTAAAATAATGTTGCATTTAACAACTGGAGTTGTGTTCTGCCACACATATGACCACGGAGCGGTCGCTCTAAGGGGCGCTTGCTCCTTCATTCAAATTTTAAAATACAAATTCGGCGGTTAGCTCCGCAAAAGAGTTTAGCCATACACAGTACATCCGTGGCTTTTATTCCCGAACATGTAAGTTTTAAATAGTCACAACCAAAATAGCCCAACTCACTCTGTGCACATTTTAGTGACAAAAACTCACTCGCTCAGAGGTGAAGTTGTTTTACTTTATTAAATCTGACTAATGCACGAGTTGCAGCTGACTGTATTAAACTATTTTTAAACCAAGTTTTCTTAGACAATTCTTGTCATATTTATAAATAATTTGTCAAAAAATGATTGATAATTTTGCTCCTGCAAGAGTGTTTTAATGCAATGGCAACGTGTTTTCCCCAAGTTAGAAAATGAATGAAATTTTCCTTTAACTGTCAACATAATGGATTTATTATTGAAATGTATTTTCTTTTCTTAAATTGACATGTTCTACGATAGTCTGTGTGTTCTGCCCACCAAATAATACTTGTGGAAGTGCATCGGTGGTATCTTAAAACATCTGAGTTAGCTAATTTAATTATCATATATAATATTGTTTATTAATTATTTACTTGTGAGCAGTTGGACAAAAATCCCCGCATATCTCTCTGAGCCGTTATAAAACTGAAGATCATACATATTCAACTACATTTTTGGTGAAATGTATTATTGCATAACAACACCTTTTCAAATTACAATATTTATTTTAATATTGTTATTTCAATTGTTTGGTGTGTGTACAATATATTGAGAGTATTTTCCAAATTCAGTGTATTTTTAATGTCTCCACGTTTCAAAGCCTTCGACAATAATGAGACCCCGCAACAGTCTTGAACTTACTGCCCGATCCAAATGGTTTTATTTTATAATAAAAAAAAAATAACCAAATGCTATTAATTTCTTCTTGAATATTTTATTTTTATCAAAATTATCTGTATTATTGTGTTGTTCCTTAAAGTTAGTTGTGTTTATCTTCTGTTTCTGTAAACCTTCATTCTAATTGTTTTATTAGCATTAAAATACATAAAAGTTAATGAAATTTTTATTTAAATTAAATCCTGACAATGACCCTGTATAATCCTAAACCTAGTCACGTCCAAATAAATAATGCTATTTACGAGCTCATCTCCACTTTGGTGGGCTTTCGGTATTGTCATTCGGGTAACCATTCTTAGATGTTTGAATTCGTTCACTTCCAAAACCCAACCTTAAATTTTCAAACTCGACGCAATATTCAAATGTACAATGAGAAATTTGAGCCTCAGGCTGCCAGAACTGAAAGATTTTTCCGTAATATCATTTTAAACTATGTTATTACTTTGTGAAGTCACTTGACCGTGCAATTAATATTTACAGTGGTAGAATACACTGTCTAATTTACATTCATATTATGTTTTTACATGAATATATATATATATAAACTGGCCAGCTCGCCTTTTATACAGCAAAACCTGGTAAGGCAAGATAAAGAAAGGTATAGAATTATTATTTAACTAAGAACTGGCAACATCAGAACACTGCAAGCAACTACATATCATGATCAGAGGACAATTTTATTTTATAGCAAAACTATTTTTAACCACTAATTTTAAAAGATTGCAATTGCACTGCTTATTATAAAAAAATACATTTCAGACATTCCAACATGACATTATGTCGTCACTGCTTTGTCTGTCGCACTCCATCAGTATATCATAAAGTCTCAGATATTGTGCAGTCACCGTGCAAACCATGGAACACATGTCATAATCTTGCTATTTTCAAACGAACCTCTGATCACTAGACTAAACAACAGTAGCGTAACTACAAAAGTTGGGCCCCAATGCACAATGAAAAAAAAGAGCCCCCAAAATAATTAATGTATATAAGATATACAAATATTAATACTGCTTGGTTTACCCGATAAATAGTAAGAACAAAATGAATCTCTTGCATCATACCTATAATATTCACTATTCATGAAAAAAACAACTTTTCATGGACGTTTATAAATAAGAGATTGCACCCATAGTCTAGTCCAGAGGTTCCCAAACTTTTTTGTGTCGTAGACCCCTTGCCATGTTTTTCAGTTTTTGGTAGACCCACTACTTACCTGATATTGATTTTTTTGTAAATTTCTAATTGTAGTGAAGTTTAGTGTTAAAAACTTAAACCGCAAAGCGAATGCCTACATCCTACAACTTACACAATTTTATAAACATATATAATACATTTTTTACTTCATAGGTACTTTTATAAATAATGTATATCTACTATCAGTGTATGTTGAGATCCACTATCGTGGACCCCCATTTTCATTTCATGGCCCTCCAAATTATTTTTTCGCTGACGTAGACCCCTGGGGTTCGATATAGACCACTTTGGGAATCACTGGTCTAGTCCCTAACCTGACATTAGCGAGATACCACTTTATACAACGATTGTGTTTTCGTAATACTGGTATTCGTCGACTTACGACCACAATCCGCGATCAGTTGTCTGCCTGCGCTGAAGGCGGCGCTAGTGTTCCATTTGGTACAAATGCGGTATGTATTGTTTTACTGTGCGCGCCACGGTCAGTACTGGCGGTGGCGTCAGTTGCTGTGGGCATTCAGTACGCGCGCATTGTTAGCCTATTATACTTTAGCAATTTCTTGAGCCTTTCCGAAATATCTACGAAAAGGAAATTGTCAATTCTTCAACCTGTCAAGAAGAAAAGAAAAGTTATTGATTTGAGCACAAAAATGACGAGATAAATCAACAGCACGAAGGAGGAAAAAAGGTTAATGCAATTGCAAGTGATCTGAAGCTATCACACTCTACTGTCTCTACAATTTTGAAGGACAAAGAAAGGATTCGGGAAGCTGTGATTGATTCTGCACCTATGCAATCGACAATTATAACGAAGCAACAAAGTGGTCTCATCCACAGAATGGAGAAACTTCTGCATTTTTGGATGGAAGAGAAAATTCAAAAATGCACACCGTTATCTCTTTTTATCGTGCAGACAAAAGCTACAAGTTTATTTGAGACTTTAAAGGAGCGTGCCGGAGACGACTATAACCAAGAATTTCTAGCAAGTACTGGCTGGTTCAAGAGATTCAAGAAAAGATTCCAGTTGCATAATGTTTGCGTGACGGGAGAAGTAGCGAGTGCAGACAAAAAAGCAGCTCTGTAGTTTGTTAATAGTCTCGATAAAATAATAACGAATTAGGGGTATCTACCGGAGCAAATTTTTAATGTGGATGAAACGGGATTATTTTGGAAACGAATGCCAACACGCACTTACATCCACCAAGAAGCCAAAAGTATGCCTGGATTAAAAACGATCAAGGATAGGATGACTCTGCTGCTTGATGGAAACATCACAGGTTTCAAACTCAAGCCTTTAGTAATTTATCATTCAGAAAACCCGCGAACATTCAAAAATGTAAAAGAGCACATACTGCCCGTCTACTTTCGTTCCAACCGTAAAGCATGGATGACACAGACCCTATTTGAAGACTGGTTCATGAATTGTTTCATTCCTGAAGTTCATACATACTGTCTGGAAGGTAAAATTTCTTTCAAGGTTTTATTATTCTTAGATTGTATCTGATCTTCATCCTAATGTGAAAGTTATTTTTTTGCCGCCAAACACAGCTTCACTCATCCAACGTATGGACCAAGGTTCTATTGCTATATTTAAGGCTAACTATCTGAGAATCACTTTTAAACCAAGCCATAATTGCTATAGATACTGACAGAGCTATCATTGCACGAGTTTTGGAAGCAGTACGATATTCTTAAATGTATCAAAAATATCGCTCTTGCCTGGGAAGCTGTGACAAAGAAGTGCATGAATGGTATCTGGAAAAATTGTATCAAGAGTTACGCAAATACTTTTACAGAATTCGATAATGAGAAAGAACTTGAAGAAATTATAGAAAAAATAGTAGAATTTTTTACAATTCAAAATACTTTAAATTCATAAGGATTTATAATGTTATGATATCACAGGCTTAACAGAAGTTTCATAATCTACAAAACTACATTCATAACTCATTTTGTCTAAAAATGGAGATGTCACACAAGATGTCATAGGCAAAAGATCTGTCTTTATAGTGTGAAGTGGAGGACATCGAGGAATTGATAGATCAAGAGTCTGAAGAACTTACGAATGAAGACCTTATAGAATTAGAAGAAGAAAGCAGAGAATCAGAAAAAGAACACAAGGCACCAGAAAGAAAATTTAACGTCAAGGGACTATCCGAAGGTTTACAACTTCTGACACATTCGGAAGAAATGGACCCAAACATCGAACGATTCGCAAGGATTGAACGAATGGCACACAATGGTTTTCGCCCATATCGTGAAATATACGAGGAGAAGAAGAAACAAACAATCCAGACAAACCTCACCATGTTTATGCAAAAAAAACATACAAGCTACCAATAAAAAATTTCCATGTATAACGTCTGTATTATCATATTTTTATATGATTTATGAATATAATATTAAACCAATTTTACTGCAGTATAATTTACTTAATTGTATCAAATGTAAAATAAATATAAAAACAAAACAATAATCGATATTTCCGAATATCAGGAATGGATATTATTATTCAACCGTAGGCAAACCCAAAATAATATAAAAAGGAACATAGAGAAACCCTATAAATGACAGTGACACCTATTTCATTTTCGTCATATAACAATAACATCATGCAGTATTAGTAATTGTACTTACACTGCGTGATATGTAAGGAAATTATTGAATGAGCCGACTTACAACCTATTTGCCGGAACCAATCGCGGTCGTAAGTCGACGAATACCAGTATATACAGTAAAACTCCGTTAATTCGTGTACCCATATTAAATACTTTCACGTAATTCGCACTTTTTTCAAAAATTTTAAACCCGAAAATAACATTTCATTCTAATTTCTACCGATAATTCGTAAAATCTTATTATTCATAGTTCGTAAGCATTTTTTATACCCAAAGTAAATAATTTGTTCACATAATTCGCATATTCAGGTGTTTTTAAATCCAAATTCGCGCGACTGCATTTATCATCCCTTCATAAACATCTATAGCCGCTCGACCCCCTGACCAATCACGACGCTGTTCCTTATCGCAATAGATCGGCGGGCTTAGAGCTCACAACTCGCAATACCGCTGCTGAACTGAGTGATACCATATTTATGTATACCAAATTCTTTCGTGCATTTTATAAGATTTATAGTTATTTCGACAATTGTTGGCGCGTTACTAATTATATATTTCTACACCCTTGAAACCCCAAATTAAAATAATTTGAACAATTTTTATTAAATCTCGTAATTTATAATCTTGTTCCATTGATTTTATATCCGGTTTTTTGTTTATGAAATGTTCCGATTTGTTTAATGTAATAAGGAAAATGAAACCTTTGTACAATGAAACCCTCTTAATACGTTTTCCAAAAGACCATAGAATAAAAATTTCTTAAACAGGAAAACTTATTAACAGTGATTTCAATTTTGCCATGATTTATTTGAACATAACATCTAATATTCTACTTTAACTAACATTTTACTTATATTATGATAACTAAGAAATGAAAATATTTTATCAAAAAAAAATTTAATATTTTTTTTTTAATATAATTGTGACATAAAATTGTCTATTTCCAATACATTACTTATCAATATTTTTTCTGGTACATTTGGAACATAAAAGTTCCTAAACTGCAAATAAAAAGTAGAAAAAAAATTATAAAACGAAATTAAAATTAATCTGACATTAAATACTGTTGTGAGATTTCACAAAGACATGTTAAGCTTCAAATAAATTTACTTCGACATAAATATTTGCGAAATTGATTCATTATTATTATTCTATATCATTGCTTCAGACCGTAAATCGTCTAATAAAAAATAGTATATGTGCTCGAAGCTCAATAACCTTTATTTTTTTGTAACTAACATACCATTACGCTGTTTCGCCGTGGGAGTAGGCAAAGAGGATAGAACGTCACATTCTTCTGTCTTGAAACACAATTCTCCCCTCATCCACATGCATACATCTTCTTATACAAGCTCGTCGATTATTGAAGCTTCCAATAGAACTATCTTCCAGTATCTGGTTTACCTGGTCGTGCCAAGTTTTCCGCGGACGTCATCTATTTCTGGTGCTATCAATACTTGTGTCATATATCTTTCAAACCTTTCTCTCCTCATCCATCCGTTCCATATGACCAAACCACCTAAGTGATCCTTTCTTAATCTTACTCACTATACTAAGGCCAGATTTAAATTCTTTCCTTTCTTTTTTCTTCATTCTTTACTCTGTCATAAATGTATCCACCACATATACGCCTAAGTAATCTCATTTCTACTGCATTAAGTCTACTTTAGTTTCTCTTCTGCCAGCTACTTCCGTACATCGGTGTCGGTAACAGAACTTCATTGTGTGCCGCTAGTCTTGCCTCGGTTGACAAGTTCCCATTAGTTATTTTTTGTATTCAATATATAATTTGGAATCAATAAATTATTTCAATTAATCAAAATAATCGCATAACTACAATTTTTTTGAACACTTGTATCTCTGACATGATTGAAATTAGGCACATGTAGTTTGAAAATTTTTAATACATATGTATATGATGTTACACTCAGTATACATAATAAGATTACACACAATTTATTCAGACAATTATAAATTCAAAATTTGGCGAAGTAATTCAAAGTAAAGATGAAAATAAAAATGTCAATGCACTATGTACTTATTTTGTTATTTTATCTATATGGTATCTGAAAAGACCAGCTTGTCATAAAATGAGGCCTAATCAATGCGGATCATCCTAAGAGTTAAGTAAATCGTTGTGTATTCTAAGAATTTATTTTAAGGGTTTTTCTGCCCCCTAAACAATTAAGAATATTTAAAGGTAGATATTAGTGGAAATAAAACAAAATTACCAAAGTTAATATTGCTAATTTTAAAAGGAATTAATTTTATTGCACCCATTGAAAGAATACCACATTCATTTTTAGAAATGTCAAACAAAATTACTTCTGAGAAAAACGTATTACATGGGTTTTCCAAATAAGAAGGCGGGAAACTTATTATTTGGAAAACGTATTTAACATAAAAAATACGTAATTTGTATGTGACTATTTCGGGACCGAAGAATGTAATCATATTAGGCAGGAAAACCTATTAAAGGGGCACTTACTAAGAGGGTTTCACTGTATTTAAATACACAACCTATTTTATAATTAAATTTTTTTGTGTTTTGTTTTCTAAAATGGCACGAACATCTCGTAATTCATGTAAATCCTTGAATAATGGAACATATTTTAAAAACTGACAAAAATTGATGTCAACAGGAAAATTTGAATCCTGAATACCTCTCTAAGTTCAAACTTGAAAAATAATAAGCTTCAACGAAGTATGAAAATTTAAAAGTTTTTCTTAAATTTTTTAGATTTTTTTTTAAATTTCTTACTAATGTTGCCTACAAAAAATTGTTCTCATTATTTGTAATTCGGATTTTTTTTTAAATTTCGATCCCGTGAGGTACGGATTAACGGAGTTTTACTGTAGTACTTGCAAAAATATTAATGCCGAGTGAATTGTACAGTGCAACTGTCTAACGTGGTCCCCAATGCACTGCTTGCCATAATTACACCACTGCTAAAGAAGCTCATATAATCAGAAGTCATTTTGTAGAACTAACAATTCTGGCAATATTTTTATAGCCCAACATTAAATTATTAAGTGAAAAAGTGCTCTTGTATAAACAAATATGTAAATGTGTTTTTATAGAACTTTAAAATGAAATAAAACACAAAAATCGTGGTAATGGCTTTATTGGAAAGATAATTGTATGTTTTAATGTGTTTAAATATGATTTCGGGCATATGGGCACCGCGGCTGGCTCGAATAAAGCGCAATCTGGAAATCCACTTTTTGGAGCAACTGGGGTTATATCGGAAATAACACGACAAATGTTGGCTTCCAAGTCGTTTATCGGCGTACACTAACAACTTCACATATCCCCACAGAAAATAATTTTAAATCACACGATCTTGGAGGCCAATTCACAGGTCCATTATGCGCTCATCGAATGTTTCCTTCAATTGCGTTACTTGCTCGAATGGACAATTATGTCGACTGTAAAGTGGACATAGCACACGGTAACACCACAATTTTTTAATTAATTTGCAAGCGGTATTCTGGCGTAAGTTTATTCATAGTGAAATGGCAAACCAAACTGAACACAAATCAGCTGTCACTGGAAAAAGTGTTGCCAATTCGAAAAACAAACCTCTAAAAAAAACAGTCTTTATATGTAATTTTCAATGAAATCACAATTATTCATAAACTTGCAGTATTTCAGAGCATAGTTCCTTTATAATTGAAATAGATAAATTAATCAAAAAGTTACACAGAAAAATCTACATTCACCACTGGGACACCATCTACCGGCAATAGAAAGGTTCGTAACACTTGTGCCTATGTCACATTTTAATCTACATATTTTTTCGAAAGAAAATTTAATCAATTTGATCTATATTATTTCAATAATTTTTTCCTGTATATTTTTGTGATTTATCATCTAATTTGTTTTTAAAATTGAGCAGATTTTTACTATCAGTTTAAGACTAATCCAATGAGTCTCGGATCGGAGAATAATAAATAAAATGATATGAACCCCGCTATCTTTGTAAATTTATATAAAAACTATACAGAAATCATGGACCAAATTTTCTCAAAAATGTTGAAACAATTTGATATTAAAAGATTTTATTTGCAGAAAAAGTATTTTGAGGTTTGTATACATATTACTCCACTAATAACAGTCAGGGAAACAAGGGAGGTGTACAGCTTGTACTAGCTCAAGGGGCTTTTGTTCTCTTTTTGTATTAAAATGCTTTAATGCAGGTTAAAATAATTACATTATCCTTGCCGTAAAACTGTTTTGCAGTTGGACAAATGCTGATTATTATACTGAAAATTTATACAATAGATAATTTAGGCGACTAATAGAACAAACCGGAGGTAACAGTTGTAATGGTGTACTCAGGAAAGCAAATAAAAAAAGTAAATCTTTATACATCAAGTTTAATAATGATTTCAATATACTTAACACACAGTCACAACATCAATCATTACAATAACTTTCTTATTGGTATTATGTAGATGGCATTTTTAGCATTGTCAATTTTCCACCATCTTGCCAGCTTGTGTTCTTGCCCCACGCCAGCGATCAACTGACCGCCGTCCGGGGAGAACACGAGACTATTAACAAATCCCACCAGCGGCACCTCCAACAGCGGTGAAATGCTTCGGCAGCCAGGACTCAGCTTCCACAGACGCACCACACCATCACTAGAGCCCGAGGCCACCAAGTCTGTATTGAGCAGCGCCACTACGCAAGTCACCCAGCGCACCTCGCCTTCACTCCCCGCTTCTCCCTCCCACCGTCCGTGCGCACTTTTCACAGTGCACAGTGGCTTCTTCTTCATGGTCCCCCACACACATACCGAGCCATCATCCCCGCACGACACGAAATGTTCCTCATTGATCAACTTGACTCCGTCGATGCTCCCCGAATGGCCATTGAATATGAGCTGGGATTCCTCAGCTATTTTCCACACTCGCAGGGAGCAGTCTCGGCCGCCCGCGGATACGGCACGTTCGCGACCCAGCGCATCGATCGCCGTAATAGGTGCCTGGTGGCCAAAGAGTGTCTCTGTGTAAGCCATCTCGTCCAGCGACCAAACCTTTATGGAGCGATCCTTGCTAGCCGAGTATAGCTGATGGGAGTCCTTCCTGAAGACCAAGTCCGTGACGTGGTCTCTGTGCCCCTTGAAGCTGTGAATGTGATCTAAGGTGTCCGCCGACCACACTTGTATGTCATTGGACTGTTCGCACGATGCCAGGAACTTGCCGTCACTAGACACGGCCAGCGCCGTGACGGGCGACTTGTGGCACTCAAACTTTTTACTTTCATTAGAGTTTTTCTTAAAACAGATAGTCCGTAACTTTTTCTTCTCCGGGAGAGCCCACTTGACGATGGCCGAGCACTTGCTGCCGGAGAAGAGCGCGCGCCCGTCACCGGACACGCACAGGCAGGTGATGGTCAGACGACTCTCCTTGCAGCGCAGCACACTGATCTGGTCAGCTACGGGCTGCGTGCATAGCTCGGCCACGTTCCTGTGAAGCCTCCCCTGCTGCTCCAGGTAATCATCCTTCAGCCGCTTGACCACGGCCGCGTCGTCTAAGTCATTGTTTTCATTACGTTCCTGTTCTTCCTTGACAATTTCTTCCAAGTACTTTTTGGCGAGTCTGACTTTTTTCTCTTGCGCGGTCTCGTACTCCCCCTCGGACTCGGAGCGGTCGGGCACATCGTTAAATTCTAAATCACTGTCTATAGATTCGTTATCGTCCTCATCAGCGTCGGGGACGGGATGCCTGGAAGCTTTTTTCGTACTTTTTTTGGATTTGGGTTCGAACTTTCTTTTCAAAGATTTTCTCGGTTTACCTTTAAGAAAGAACGACATTTTAAAATATATAAAACATTGAACAAATCACTGACACTTTTAGGTTAACAACGCGAACAGTGTGGTAAGACCTCTTCTTATCTATGGTAGTAAGCACGTTTCAATAACGTCAGAAATACACTGATTTTCCTTATCTATGTGCTTATTTTTCTTCCGTGCTGTCAAATATAAATATCATAGATAAGTATTAATTTGCTTTACACAAATTAGTAACTAGCATAGATTGGCATAGATACTAACTACTAGTCACGTTCAATTTTTTGTATAATCTTGGAAAAATGTTTATAAAATTTGATCTATCAAATGAGTGTCATATATAAGAGATGAGGGTGTTAAGATGATGATGATCTTTTTGATTAGAGCGGCCCCACACACTGGTAATATTTCTCTCCGCGATTATTTCCAGGTATCTTGGTATGGCTATAGGAGACAGGTGAATATTAAAAACACAGATTAATTGTTTATTTCCATGACACATAATGCACAAATGGACAAGCAGAACATCTTATAATTAACATAATCTAATTACGACTACCTTATATTCATGACGCGTTGCGTTGCCGAAGCCAGCCTCACGTCCGATTATCGACTGAACGGAGAGCGGTGTCGTCGTCCGCATTTCTTCTCGTCCTGATGTCTGCTGGGCTGAACGCCCGCATCACTCTGCCGCCCCGGTACCCGCTTGGCTGACTATCCGCACTGCCTTCGAGATCGCGGTTCGCTCATGTATCCCATGTCTTGATATAGGCTGCCTCTGCTTCCCAGTCGTTTGCTTCTCCGCTTGTTGATCCGTTCGATTCAGCTTTGCTAGTTTTTCCATTTTCGTCTGTCTGTTCGGCGACTACAGGTGCGGTTGATTGCACTTGACTTCACTCGGTTCTTCGCGTTTTCGGCTTTCTCCTTATAGTTGGAGACTGCTGTCCGAGACTAACCGATGGGTTCTCTTCTGAGGACCAACTTTTAATGTCCTTGTCGCAGCTATCTCCAGCGAATTCTGTTACGTTTGTGCTGTGTCATTTCTGTTGTTGTTGTTGTTGTAAAATACTGCTGCCAAAAATGGCGTTCCCTTCGCTTTTATTGTTTGCGAGAAGGGTGTGTCTCCACCTGTCGGCTGGTCCACCCTCGCAAGACTAGCGCTATTCTATAGGTCCATTCTTTTAGTAATTACATCGTTCATCGAAATCTCGTATTCTTATTTGCATATAATTAATTCTTTCTTACAGCTTTAAATACATTAATGATTGATACACGTGAATCCATCTATATTTATTACATACATATTATCCTAACCTTGTTGTATATATGTATACATATTTCTACGTGTGAGTTCGCGGTACTGCGAGCCTATTTTAATTTAAACTTTATATCAATTTTGATTGTTTTATTTCCTCACGTTTTGTATATACTTATGAAGGCACGTTCTCTAGAACCGTTTTCTTCATATCAAAATCAGAACATATGTTCAACCCGACAAGAGTTAATGCAATCGCCATTTTATGTTTGCGCCCATTGTTTCTGAAAAAACAATAGTCCAAAAAATAATTGCCCATTGTATGTTCTTAGAGATCTCCATCGGCCGTTATCTCGTCCTTTTTTATTTGATTTATCGCCAGAGTTTGTGAGCGACCCTAGCTTAATTGTTATTACTTAAACAAGAGAATCTTAGGAATTTATTGTAATTGTAAAACGAACTTCTCTCTTTTGGTCGTTATTTCTGCCCCTCGAATGTGAATTATTACATCCACTTAACCCTTTAAAAGAATGAATCTTATACGAGAAAAGACTATGGCCGGATGAAATTGATTGATGAAATTAAATTTCCTTTATTGTATTTTTTTTTAATTCTACGTCTAATTAATGTGACAGCTTTGCGTCATTTCGTGCCGAGGTATATTATGTTAATGACATGAGGCGATTTCACATTTAAGCCAAGGGACAAGTCAACATCTCGTCAATTCCTATGGGCAGTCAAAAGGGATGGTTAATTTTATATTTTTAAGACTTCCATTTTCAATAAACAATAAAGATTTTGGATTTTTGTACTAATATTCGATTAATATATTAACGCAAGATAGTCTATTTAAAAACCTTCAATTTAATGGTGAATAAATTATTGATGATCCATTGGAATAGATGTCGGCAGCAATATAATTAGAAACATGATCCCTACTCAGGCACTCACCATAGACTATCTTTATTCTATGCCATAGACTCAGCCACCCAATACACCATCTATGCAATACACGTTACTAAATTATCTAGGCACATATTTTCATATCTATGGTACATGTCACCTTATCTATTTTTTCTATGCATGTTACTATGGAAACCAAAAACGCTAGTCGCCGGCGTTTATTGTACAAGTTCAAAACATTAATGAAAAACTGTCTTCTCTTTATTAAACTTTATTATAACTGTTGCATTTTTTGAATAATGACAACTGAAAATGAGCTCCACAACGGTAATGAAAATATAATTATTGTTTATTTTCTTCACCAGCTTTTCACCCCGTGTATATTATGATAATTTCAGGTAAAGGATAGATCTTATCTATGGGATAGATCCAGATAGATCTTTTGTAAGGTCGTTAGCATTGTTGCCATGTCCGAGGGTATTTGAATGACTTCAGACTGACCGCTTTGATGATCTTTTTCAGTAAAATCCAATCAGTTAGCATTCGGAAGAAACAGTTTGCTAAAAGTTTTTTTTTAAATTGCCTGTTCCTTGACCTTTTATTATATTTCAAGCAGTCAATTTTATTTTTTATCCTGACGATATAATAAATTTAAAAGAAGAGACAATTTTCAATGCTCTAAAACCAAGTGAAATAATTAGAAAAAAAATTGTATGATCATAAAAAATCCTCATTTCATACAGAAATGCCCAGTGAAACATTTTTTTTAAATTTGAACTTCTGTCCATTGAATCCAAAGATATATTATATACTGAATATTTAGAATCTACTATGAAGGAACCATTAACAAGAGGTTTATGTTATATAAATTACAGAAACAATTTGGCCATTCAAATATAACTTGTTTTCTAATCTTATTTATTATACCTTTACGATGGAACTATTGAACACACGTGAATCCAAATTCTTTGCTGTATAAATTAAATCTACCACTAGTTTTTGGTACCCTCGAATAGTCAGAGAAACCTTTAAAAATATAAAATCTTATTTTTGCAACACTTTCTGTAAATTTGTTCATTTTATAGTAGAGAAATATTATTACTCTTAGCATATTGTAATATTGATATATACCTAGTTTTTAAAGAAATGTTACATAACACAAAAATTACATAATAGTACATTTAGATTTTTTAGGCTAATATTTTCACAATATTACATAGTTTGTAAAAAAATCTTAATTCTTCGGTAGAAAAATTATGTAGCTAATTAAAAAAATTAATGGATTTTTAGCAGTTCACAGAATATCTGGGAGGTATATAGAATATATGCTTTGACAAGTTGTTAAATGAAATAAATGCAGTTTTATATTCATTTTATTATTATTAAAGTAATGTGATTTCCTGACATAAAAATTTGGTTTTAAATTGGACTTTTTAGAAAGCCGAAATATGGACTTAAGGGTTAAGAAATTTTTTAATGTATCCTTTCTTCACATATTATTTAGCTCTCTGTGGTCTACTCCAACAGTTGTAAGAGAGACTCTCCGCAAAGAAGGGTACCTCAATAAGCTGCAGGCAGAGGTGAGGGTGCGTGTAATGGGGATGCTGGAGCAGGACAAGAAGAGGGAGGGCTCTGCAGAAAAGCCTAACATACCACAGGAAATACTGTTCCTGAATGAGCTCATCAGGGAGTACCTGGAGTGGATGGCGTACACCTACACCGGCAGTGTGTTCACAGCAGGTAGTTTGAATGAAGTTATAAAGTCCTTTGAATGAACAAATATTATTCTAACAAAAAAATAACTTTTCAAAACAGAATTATCTATTTTTGTATACTTTATATTCACTGTACACATGTCTTCTTGCTAGAACAATGAACAGTGCTAAAGGAATCAGACCCCTCCGAAGGTTTACGTGGCAGATTTAAAGAAAAATATATTGTATTCTATGATGTAGGTAAACATAATATTTAAAAAATTACAGCCATTTAAAAATGTATCAAATACTAAAATGATTATTAAGGAGAACATATTCTTATCGTGAAGTTGTAATTATTCAGAACATAGGTAAATAAATAGAGATCCAGGTTCGAATCCCGATAGCGCAAAAAACAATATTTTTCGACATAATTGATTTTATATGTATATATTTATAATTAATACTTTAAATTAGTAACTAAAATGATTAAAAATGACATTGTTTACTTACAATACTTTATGTAAGAGAAGTCAATATAGTATTATCATCAGCAGATTCAATAGAAATGCTTTTCTATTGTGTAAAGGGTAAATATCTTAGGTACCTTTATTTCCCGCCGCCCACCAGTTCCACAATATACACACATTCCTTTTGGTGTAGATAAATGAAATCTTTATAAAATTTGTTAGCAATTGGAGTGACTAATTTACAAGTACAATAATCAATATTTGCATCTTTTTAATGTACAGTACATCTACAGTCTGTAGTAATTTCAGAACATAGTTAATTAAATTAATCAATTAGAAATACAGTCGATTCCGCTTAATTGGACCACCGATTTATCAGAATAGCTGGTTATTTGGGTCAAATCCCAAGGAACATAAACCAAATAAAGTAACTAATAGTAATTTACTTTGGTTATCTGGGACACCATTCCGTTTAATTGGGACAGTGAATTAAAAATTTAAATAAATAAGTCAATGAATGGCCAACCTCCGCACTGAACGCTTGCGCTGATTTTGTACAATTGCAATTCTACAAAAACACAAGACAGGTTACAATTGATGAATTCCTGCAGAAATATTTTCTTTATTGTTATAAATGTATTATGTACATTATTTTCATGACTATTTTTTTAAGTTACTGTTATATTATATAATAATTTTAAATATGAATTAAATATATTAATTATAAAGATATACATATAAAATCAATTTCATCGAAAAATAAAAACATTGTTGTTGCGCTACCGGGATTCGAACCTGGATCTCTTCCCTAACCGGGGGAGGTGCTTTATCCAACTAAGCTACAGCGGCACTATTTTTATCGACAATTTTTCGACCTTATATGTTACCTTTTTGATATCAATACATTTAATCTTTCCATCATTTGACAGAGCCATCTACCTTATTTTTACAGAATCCCAAATACCTTTGAGTGAATCTGATAGTAGAAGCTAGAATTATTAAATGTATTGATATCAAAAAGGTAACATATAAAGTCGAAAAATTGTCGATAAAAATAGTGCCGCTGTAGCTTAGTTGGATAAAGCACCTCCCCCGGTTAGGGAAGAGATCCAGGTTCGAATCCCGGTAGCGCAACAACAATGTTTTTATTTTTCGATGAAATTGATTTTATATGTATATCTTTATAATTAATATATTTAATTCATATTTAAAATATCACAGAACTATGTTCTGAATAATTACAACTTCACAATAAGAATGTGTTCTCCTAAAAAAAAAAAAAAAATATATAATTGTTTCTTAAATTTTTTTTTTAGCATTTTTGATTATTTTATTTTTTCATATTTATATGTATACCTAATAACTATATATTATTTTTCTGTAATTCAATATTTTTTTCAATAATTTAATAAAGTTCAAAAGTATTTACATATTATTTTATAATTTTAAACTTAAACTTCGCTTATTAGAGCCAGCCACTTATTTGGGACAAAATGTTTGGGCCCAATGTGTCCCAATTAAGCGGAATCGACTGTAAATACAAAATAAATCTATCTAGAAAAAAGTCCAGGTTTGAATCCCAGTATCAGTCAAATATTTTTTTGATGGATAGTTTTTTTCTGTATATCTTTCTAATTGATTCATTTAATTTCTTTTAAATTAACATCTTGTATTATTAAGGGTGATAAAATATCAAGTAAGAAGTTATTATTGCTTAGCCTGATTACAATCTCTCAATGACTCGGGCCACATTTAACATTATCATCATTGTGGCACTCGAGTGTTCATTTACTGATGTTTAAATCCCATGGGAGTAAGTCAGAACTGGCGGTACGCACTGCCGAAGGGCTTTCTCTTTAATATGGTCTGTTAGATTTGAAGACAATATTGATGTTTCCAAAGCTTGTCTAACCAAGCGCTATTATGCTTCTTGACCATTAACAACTGAAACTTCAATACGTTGTTGAATATCATTTCCATAAGTTCAAATAACAATTTTTAATTTAAAATACAAAGATAATGTAGGATTATAAACAGTTTATGTGTAAAGTGCCCTTGAGGTGAAATTTTTTACAAAAATGGCACTATAAAAATGATCCAATATTATTATTAATGTACAGAATTGAGGTACATATTTATTAAATATGTCAACTGATAAATTTTCTGAGACCATGATTATCATCGGTTTGCAATTACTAATTTATTTCTATTTTGGATGTATTTGTGATTTGTAAATATTTATGTGTACTGCAGAGTCAGGAATGCCCTCAGAGAAGATGAGCCGGGACCGACTGAGCCGAAACCTGGGAGTGACGGAGGATGGGCACGGCAAGACCCTGCCCCTCCTGTTGAACCTGGTCGCCAGCCGTGAAAAGAGGCCCAACACAAGCCGCTGACCGAACTTTGCGGATCAACACTCATACAAACTAGTAAATGAATCAAGAAGTGGATCAAATCTCAAAACATTACATTTTAAAAAATTCAAACTAATTGGATTTCGAAGTTTGTATAAAAAAAGTTCTCAGAATTTTTCAAAAGCTTTCTAAGCTGCACTACAAGTGCATCTTTGTATTTTGGCTCTCACGCCGAGGATGAACTCTGCAGTGGATTCTAAAACTTTAATAATTTAGAATCAAACTGAATATTTTCAGACAAAGTATAGTCAAGAAGATAAAACCTGCAATAAAGAAAGGGCAGCTTCAATAGCCCAAGTCCAAGGAAAGAGATGTTCAACAGTCAAGCACGACAGTTGAAGAATCAATGTACAAGCACACTTACCAGGCATAAATAGTCATTCCTCACTTAACGAACATCTTGTTTAACGACCGCTTATTATACTATGCACTTCTTACAAAAAATACATTCTTTGTATGAGAACCCTCAAATATCTGCACCCCATCGTCATCAACAGGGAAGACACTAAGATATGCCTTGCCATGTGAGCGGCCGCTGAACCACGTCGATGATGTCAGGGAACACCCCACCCCCTTTCTTAATACACAGTGCGCATTGTCTATTTTCAGTCAGAAAATCATTATTCACTGCATTGATCGATCGCAAGCCACGCACAAATTATAAAACTTTATATCTTTCATTAAAATAAAATAAATTTGTGCTATATATCCCATTACGCAGGATGTCAACCAAAATAAAGAGTATCTGCAGGAAACAGCCAGAAGTAAACGAAGGCTATAGATATTAAAATGAAAATTGTTAACGACCACGGTGCTGAACAGAGAGTGAAGTCTACACATTTACCACGACTACTATACAAGGACCTGAAGCAATGTTAATTAGTTCATGTTAGTCAATTTAGCCAATCCGCTCTACAACCAGGTCAGTGGGACGAAATCTAGTCACAGTCAATGGGGACTGACTGTGATTACCAAAATCATGCTCTTTCTACAATACATGAATAAATTGTATTTCTTTCTTGCCATGGTTTACATTGGCATTCTAAAGCTAAACACTGCAATCCAAATTATGGAAGATAATCTTGTGTACGAGGGCTGTATGATAAGTACTCGTGTTTAACAACTGACGGCACCACTGATGCAAAATCTGTAAACCATTGTTTAACGCCATCTTTCGAACGAAGCCTGTCAAAATTTCACAGATTTATCGAGTAGTTTTGCTTTGATAGCTGTTGAAAGACCGTCGGGTGAAGATCAGAGAGATCTGACATTTAAATATTTTAATTGAACATGTATAAAAAAGCCTACACGAAAAATTGAATGAGACATGAGAAACCTATCAGCGAGATGCGTGCCACGTTTGCTCACAGTGGAACAAAAACGGAATCGCATGACAGCTTCGGAGCACTGTTTGGACATGTTTAAGTGCAATCCGGAAGAGTTTCTACGGCATTGCATAACCTGACGAAACATGGATCAATCACTACATGCATACATACATAAATGAAAGAACAGTCAAAAAAGAGTGGACATCACCTAGCAAACCTGCTCCAAAGGCGAAAACGAAAAGCGATTCACGTCAAACGCTAGTCATCGCTAAAACAGAGACCTATTTTGCAGAGTTGGACAAATAATATTTTTTCATATGAACTTATTGTATTATTATTATATGAACTTGTTCATCAATATTTGAATATGTTAAAGAACACACAATTACTGGATTTTTACCTATAATAATATGTATATATTTATTTAATAACTTATTTATTGTTTACCTTACCAGATGATTGTACAATAATAATATTGGATAGTGCAATTTTCGTAAAAACTTTCACCTCAAGGGCACTTTACACATAAACTGTTTATAGTCCTACATTATCTTTGTTTTTAAAATTAAAAATTGTTAATTTGACTTACGAAAATGATTTTTTGAAAAGGTGCATTTTTAAGCTCTTCTTAAATAAAGTCTCAGATGCACTGTTTCTTATGACGGAGGGCAAAGAGTTCCACGCTTTTGGGCCTGCCAACGCAAACACCCGTTCACTAAATTTAGATTTCTGACAACGGTTGTTCAGGAATTTGATGTCTACCATCAAATTATCTGGGATACAAAGCTCTTGAAGATACAGAGGTGCCATGTTATGTGTCACCTTGTACATCAACCAACACAATTTAAATTCCGGGAACCGGAGCCAATGTAGCTCATCTAAAAGGGATGTTATAAGAGAGAATTTGGAAACACCATCTATTATTTGTGCTACCACATTTAGAATGAATTGTAATCTATCCCAGCTTAAACATTGGCAGCCAGTATAGATGCTGTTATAATAGTCCACACGTGACGCCACGAGTAGACAGGCTGTCTCAAGAGGAAGATGTCTCCGAATACTTTTAATCTCTCAGTTGATGTCAGCGTGCACTGGCAGTTTTGCTGATTTGTGTATTCATTGAAAGATCTGAATTAATTTGCACGCCCAACAACTTAACTGCAGATTTAGCATTCACATACAATGATTCCTGTATTAAGTTTTACCTTCTAGGTGTTGCTGTCGCTCTGCTAGTAACTCTGATTTGGATGGATTCAATATAAGTCTATTTTGTGCCATCCACTTTCATTATTTTTTCAACGCATCTTGCAATTTTTCCTTCTAATACCTGTCTCACCCGGCTTATTACATATAGAGTATTAAATGTTACAAATTATGGTACACAGATGAGAGTCACGAAAGTCCATAAAGGACAGTTCAGAATCGAGCACCTGACCTGAGTTATTGCTGCATATATTTTACATGAAAAGTACATTGACACAACCAATACATACAGATCTCTGGGATGAGAGATCAGTCTCATCTATGCACATGCCATTAATTTGTATCTAGTCCTGAAATAAATCATGATTAGGAGGAAAAGTTGATCCACATATGTTCTCTTAATATAAAATGCAAAGACAATATTTAATTGAATAACAACACCGCGCCACTGTCTTTTATACACATATTGTTCATTTCAGCTGAGGTAATTATTTTCTTAGAGCCTTTATCATCGCTTCGAACTTTACTTCGAACGTACGTAGTACTTCAATGAACTAGTTATTTATACTCGCGCTTCGTAGTTTGTATGTTTTAAATCGTGCTGTTGTCTTCTAATATAAATTTAAATAATAAAAAAATGTATGTATATTTTGTATTAATTATTTTGGATCTTGGAACGAATTGAGTTCCCATTATTTAATACTAGCTGAAGTACCCAGCATTGCCCGGGCTTAACGCAGAATGAAGAGGCTTCAATTAGAGGGATGGGAATAGTCTTTTCGAAATCTTAGTTAAACAGTAATTTTCCTCTTATTTGGAATGTCAAGGGTGCAGAATTTTGTAAAGTACAAAAATCAGGGGGATGGGAGTGGTTTTTCAAAATATCATGTAGACAGTGATCTTCCTCTTATGTTTAGGACTATAATTACTCTTAAAATTAGGACACTACGCAAGACATACTCACCAAGTCCCTACCCTCTCCCCTTCACCTCCCGCACCCCTCTAACCGCCTACCCACTCACCTCCTCCCATTCCCCGTTCAACAGAAACACTATTCAAAATAATTTTGTCCAGTTAAACTCTAGGACCCTGAGGGAAAAAAAAACATCCCTAACTCCTTTTTAGCAATAAAGAATAAGATAAATGCACTACGCCTAATTTAAGTGTATTCGAAAATTTAATTTTGTTTTTTTTAATTTATATTTCTATCTGAAGTACTCTGCGTAGTCTGAACTTTATGCCGGGTAAAAAGGGTTCATTTAGTGGGATGGGGGTAGTTTTTTTTCAAAATTAGATGTAGACAGTAGTTTTCCTCTTATTTTGTAAGATAGCAGCGGCTCTGGAGAGGCAGCAGCTTCACTTTTCCATTGGAGCAACACATTTATATTTCTTTGCATGACAATGTTTACACATATGACATCCATCCGTCCCCCTTAATTTTGGATCTGAATGTCGATTCACAATTCTTGATTATTCCTTTCTACGTCGATCTTATTGTACATGCAGCACGTTTTCCTCTGAAGTTTTCCTTGACCTAGACGTAGAAGCTCTCATACACTCCTGCTGTAGATGAAACTCCCGTTGGTAAGTTATTTCTGAACGCCCGAATAGTTTTTTATTTTTTAGCTGCAGGGTTTTTCTGACCAATAATCGTTATTTTCTTCCGCGACATTTCGATGGGTATGAATTAATATCTGTCGATCAATTATTTGTCGTCTTGAAGAGTTAAGTTTTGCTTTGTTGTCGGTTACGTCGTTAACACTGTTCTAAAGAGAAAACGAACATGGCCCCATCTTGCACTTTTAGTAATTTTTTAAAAACAAACACCCTTTTATATAAATAGCTATTCCACATCCACAATTCCGCAACCATACATGTCAATGTATCTACAATATTGTAATAAATAATTTTAAACGAGCTATCTTGAATCTGCCGTAAACATTTTGAATGTGGAGCCATCATCATCATTCTCTTATTTTAAACGTCGTGTAAACCAAAAATTCTGCTTTAAAGAGTGGGAAAGGGGGGTGGGGGTAGTTTTTGGAAATCTCATGTAGACAGTGACCTTCCTCTAGTTTTGAAGGTCAAGTGTGCAAAGTTTCATCAAGCTCAAAATAAAACTGTAGATTTGTATAAAAACAAACAAACCAAAAGACAGTCTTTATATATAAATGGGGAAATTTGCTTTGACAAATTAATAGAACATACAAGTGTTTTAATATACAAACACGTTTGCAGAATAAATTATACTTGTAAGTCGAGGTTCCATTGTATATACTGCTCTACCATATACGTATACTAGAGCTGAGATCCGGAATTATCATATTTTCATTAGTTTGGCCGTACGGCGGTTAAATGTTTTATTTGCTATTATATTTTAAATATTAAAATTCAAGTTTTACTTAAAAATGCACTACAATTTTGTTATATTATTATAAATATTATTTTCACACCTATTTAATCAATTTAGCCGTTGCAGGCAGTGTAATATATACATACTTACATTAGGTATGTAATAAAAAAAAATCATTTCAATTTTGTTCAATAAATGACCTAACTTGAAATTTCATTTTATCTTGTCATCCTTGACATTCAACAGTTTACATTACTTACCTATGGTTATATAGAGTACAGTGGAACCTCTAATTAAACGAGCAAAATAAATTTTAAAAAACGGCTCCCTTAATGAGCAACATTTCGCATGAGTGACACGCTTGTTTACCATTCAGAAACTTCACGAGCCTTCAAGTGTAATGTCCAAAAGAGCAAGCTAAATGTGATGTGGAGATCCAACAAGAAGGTTTGAGTGACACGTGACATTTTTACTGATTGGATCAAGTGTTTGATCCTTTGAAAAAATATTTGCTTGAGATGGATCTGCCACTCCATATCTCGCTTGTTATGGACAACGTACCTGGTCATCCTCCAGACCTACAAGATGACCTCTTTAAAGAATTTAATTTCATCATGATCCAGTTTCTGCCTTCTAACACCACTCAGTTACTCCAGCCTATGGACCATCAGGTTATTTCTAACTTTAAGAAACTCTACACTAAAACATTCTTCAAACGTTGTTTTGAGGTGACTGAAGGGACCGATCTCACCCTCAGAGTTTTGGAAAGATCACTTCCACATCGTTGCTTGGGAAGGGATTACCGAGAGGACCCTCATTTCTGCTTGGAAGAAGCTTTGGCCAGAGAGCGTTGTCGAATGTAACTTTGAGCGGTTTGAGACAGTACCTGTGGAGGCTGTAGATTGTATCTTTGGCCAAGGGACTGGAAGTGAATAATGATGACATTGATGAGCTTGTGGAAGAGCACAGCCAAGAGCTGACCACCGAAGAGCTTATGAAGTTGAATCGTGTTTCACAGTAAGAAGTTGTGGAAAAGAGTTTTGTCAGTGAAGAGGAGGTAGCAAAGCAACAATCTTCTGGTGCAAGAGAAATGGGAAACGGTTGCATCGTATATTGAGAAGCATCCCCCTAATAGGGTGGTGGTAATGCATGCTACAAATGTATTCAATGATAATGCTGCAAAACATTTTCACCTAATTTTGAAGTATCGGCAAAAACAATGTCTAGACAGCTTTCTAATAAAAAAAAAGAATCATTTGTCATAAATAATAATAAGTAATTTTCTTTGTATAAACATTACAAATAAAAAATGAAGTATTTTTTGGCACGGAATGCATTTTACATTAATTTATGAGAAAAGTTGTTTCGCTTAACGAGTGTTTCATATTACGAGTAAGATTCTGTAACAAATTATGCTCATTATGAGAGGTTCCATTGTACACATATAACCTCATATTATATACTTCTTCAAAATAATCCCCTTCATCTGAAATAAGTAATAATATTCCAAATCACAATACACACTTCACTCTTCAGACACTTCATTGAAGTAGAGTTCAAAAAGTTTAAATAATGACTTGACTACACTTTATTATACTATATGAAGTGCAAAGCGATTGCGACCTGCATCAGAAGTGGGCCAACATACTTCAACATGCATTCATTACGAAATGAAGTTTTGCCCTTCGCTAATAAGTGAATAATAAATATTTTCAAAATATTAGCAAATTCTTAAAAAAAAGATTACAGGTATTAAAACATAATTATTAAAAAAAGGAAACTAAAAATGTTGATTCAAAATGGGTAACACATATATCATCTTTTTTCACTGCACTGGAGGATTTGTTTTGTTTCACAATGTTGCAAATTTACTAATTGGAAGATTTGCTGCTTGTTCAATGTAACATGATACCATCCAACTTATTATAAACTGGATGACATGTCAACATGCCTTTGCCAAAGAATCAAATCAACCCCAGACTATCACCTATGTAATGAGTAAATTAATAATATCCTTCAATTCAATTTAATTCACTTACACAGCCAAATTTTGTACAAAAATCAATTTTATATTCAATTGTTTTGTATCGATCGGAGCAGTCGGTGGACTGAGAGCACTGTACCATCGCAGTGGGAGGGGAAAATGAATAAAACGAAATAGTGTCTCTACTGAAATATTTATTTCCCAATATAACCTGTGTTTGTTGGACCTGAAAAGGAAATACTCACCTCGGCTCGGCAAGGTAAGATCGGTGGGGGATGTAAGCAAGTATAACATTAGAGAGAGTACAGAGGAAGCAGAGAAGTACCTGGACTAGCAGCTGTACAGCGCCGGAACATTCCGCACCGGCCTGTTGACACATAGCACACTCGGTTAATACACGTCGTGGTACAATATACAGGACTATAGTATTACATTATTATATGGACTTGATACCGAGTAGTCGGCTGCTCGCAGCTCGGCTCGGGGCGGCTTCTCTCCTCTCCTCCTCTGCCTCCCCCTTCCCCAACACCCCTGCCCATCCGCTAACACCATCACCCCTCTCACTCACACCACCGGCACAGCGCGGCGCACGGCACACAGCCTGGCACAGGTAATACAGTCACATGTTAATCATCATACATGAGCTGCGAACGCCCACCCCCGCGCGAGCAGAGGGCGGGCACTCGGCCAGCTTTACAATGCGCACATTAGAATACATATTTCATTATATTCAAGAGTTAAATCTTAATTAAATTAACAAATCAGTGTGGAGCACAACGCCCGCACTAGACTATTTAAGGTATTATTTAAGAAAAGACGATTACAGTAAAACATAAGGTTAAGTGTCTGAACAGGCGTCCGATGGTTTGCTGTTGCAATATTCAAGACAAGAGGACAAATTAGATTTAAAAAAAAAAGCAACTCCAGTTGAAACTTGGTCACACACTAAACTAGGATCATTGTTACAGATAGATTACAGGACATGTTCATGTTGCGGTCACTGCCGCCTCCCCCACCGGGCAGGGGAGGCGCCGGACTAGGACATGGATGGGTGGTGTGTAGTAGTGTGGGGGTGTACCTTGGTGGACCGCCACACCACCTCCCTGTTCCTGCTCCCAGTTCCTCAGTTCCCCTTCAGCCCGCCCGACCTGCAAGCACACGCAATATATACATTATTTACATGTAACCTACAAAACACTATCATGTATGAAATATTTATTATATTTGACCTTCAAACTTACCGCGAGCGAGAGCGGGAGTTGCGGTGACTGGGTGAGCGGGTGCGGGAGCGCCCGCGGCTGCTCTTGGAGTCCGAGCGGGAACGCGAGCGCGAGTAGGAGCGGCGCCGCGAGCGAGAACGCGAACGCGTGCGCTTACGGGAGCGAGAGCGGGATCTGCAAGGAGAAACCAAACACTATTTATACATTGAAGTATATTTTTCATTCATACTATACATTAGATCATCTCTAAAATGACATGGGAGAACTTTGTGTAATTTTCCATACACAATAGAAGACACGGATTCAAAATACCCCAACCATTTATTTAATACATGTTACTTTAATGTGTCTCCTGTCTGCCTCACTAGATTAGAATCCATATTATAAGACTTGAAAACATGTAAACTATAAACTGTAAAATAACATGAAAATAAGACTAACTTTAATGAAAATTAATAGAATCAATCTCCACAAACACAAAGAAAGCACTCAATCGCATATTGAAACAGTTTCCATTAACAAACACTAACCTGATGAAAACTAGATAATCATCAACATGTTTGATTTAAGTTCCAATTCTAGAACCAGCATTTTCAACATTCATAAAATAAATAAATTCTCAACTGAGTCTATTTTTCATAACTTTAGCTCAAATAGGAAATTTCCTGACCCTTCACAACAAATAACCATTCACACCTGACAACTATTGAATCACACAAACCTTAATAAACTTCACAACTTACTGTTAAACTTGGGAGTACTTTATGAAACTTATTGCGATTATTATATGTCATATCTTGCATTTCGAGAAAATTTCCCTTGTCAACCCGTCCGGACACGAGCGTGCAGCTTCGACTTATCTTCAGGTGAATATTGGAAAAAGAAAACGATGAACCAACTCACCGACGCCGGCTGGAGCGGCCGTACCTGCTGCCGCGGTATGGGGAGCTGGGCCGCCCGTAGCGCGCCATCTGCACCCGAAGCTCCCTGCCGTCCAACAGTCGCCCATCCATAGCGTCTAGTGCGTCCTCAGCATCACGTTTGTCATAGAATCTGTCAACAAAAACACAGCATTTTCAAAAACTCGCCGACTCCAAGATGGCGGCACCGCAAAAAAAAAAAAAAACAAAAACCGCGAAAATAATAGAGAAAACAATCAAAAATGCCAATAGCAACGTTATATTCACCTGACGAATGCGAATCCTCGACTCTCCCTTGAAAATCGATCTCTCGGAATGTAAATATCGCCAACCTCGCCGCATCTTTCAAAAACACGGCGAAGATCTTCCGGAGTCGTTCTGTATGTCAAATTATCAACTTTGAGAGAGACCATTCCCTCGATGCGAGGCGGAGGACGGCCGTAGCTCATTTTTGATTTATTATCGGCCGCAATTCTTGAAAACTAGCAGAAAACTAGTAGCCCCCTTTATGTAAAAAATTGAATACGACGCAAGACAAGAATGTCTACACCCAACGCGCTAGAACGGCTTTGACGGGAAACGGAAATAGCAAACAGCGCACCACATAATGCATAGAATATAGAATGGCTGTAGAGCATAGATAAGAGAGAAACTGTAGAGTAAAAATATAGAGTGTGGTCTATGTTTGGTCATTAATTATTAAAAATATTATTGGTCGCCACATTTGGTTTCGAAAAGAAAGATAGATGAGTGAAATGGTTATTATTTTAACTGATGATGTAAATTAAATATTTTTTAATAGTAATTCTTAATGCTAAATTATGGATAACTACAAGTATTTCTCCTAAGTTCTCATATACATAAAGTATCCAAGTAAGTTTTTATTCTGGCCTCCCCAAGCACCAAAACCCCACGATTAACGTATTGTCAAACTACGATATAACGATCCCGTCGCGTATCAAACGCCCCAAAACCGTCCTCCTTTAGAGGTAATAATAAAATTTTAACAGACCCTTAAGGTATATTTCACAATAAAGGAGCAAGGGGTCCACCAGATCCGGTACTCTATAAGACATGAGATCTTATCTATGCATGAGATCCAAGTCCAAGTAAGTTGATACTTCTGTATATCAACTCAATATTGAATATTTTAATTTGAGCATCTTAAAATAATTGGGCTTACAATATATATTGTAATCAGTGGCGTAACTATGCCAATACAATGCATTAGAGCTCACGTTAGATAGGGGTTCATGATTACGAATATTACTATTTGCTTTAATATTTTTGCGAGTATCGATACCTTTCCCAACTATAGTAATCCGCACTAAGAAATGGAATTATAAAATCATTTATCAGATCATACATCATCAGATGTGTGTAGTAGCAGTACCCCGCTACTTTGTCGAGTTAAGGATCAGACCATTGCCGTAAAGTGAAATGCGATTTATAAATTGCAAATATTTATTAATGTATATTTTTTTCAAGAAAGTGTGAATATTATATTAGACAAGTTCTTACTATTTATTGGCTATTACTATTTGTTCCGTATTCGTAATGATTTAAATGTATTATTATTTTGTAGGTAAATACATATATTTCCATACTTATTTATTCGGTTATAACATTATGAACTTGTAGTATATTATCACCAATTTTAGTTTATTCATACCCTCTTAGCCTATATTCCTTCAGTACCTATTGTTCCTTTGGCTCGACTGGTTGTCCTTTTGTACTGTATTGCGTGATTATTCGTATTGAATCACTACTCGCACACCGCAGTAAATTTTTTTATGGTGAACGTGACACTCGTCAAAGTTTTTTTGTGCCGTGTCATTTACTACATTTGGTGCATTTGCAGAAGTGCAACGTGACGGCGTCACCAACCAGGTGAGTCGGGCTGTCTTTTGGTTCCGTGAGTTCATCCTGGTCCACTATCGAAGGTACCCATCCTCTCATAATTCTCTCCCTCATCTGATTCCCTACCACCTATCTAACCCATCCTTCCGATTCCATCTCTCCACCACCACCACTCACCACTTTTTTTTTGGTGACTGGCAACTTGCGTCGGTCACACTATTATTAAACCACGCAGTACAGTAATTGGTATATCTTATTTACAATATTTAATTAGGGGAACCTTTTTTCCATTCTGTATTGAGGTTAAATTTTTGTAGTTACGCCACGATTGTAATAAAAAAAAACATATTTTTAGATTTTAATTTTCAGTTTTTTATGGCAAAAAAAATCTAAAAATGAACGATTATGTAAAGTAAAATACAGGGGATGGAAGAAATTTGAAAAAGTAGATAGGAGATTAAATAATTAGGGACTCGAGACTCACGCAACACAAAATCATTCATTGTTTGTCGCTAACAATACGTGTGATGGTTAATCATTTAATGATGATTTATTTGTCAGTGAAACCAAAATTTTCCTTGGCATATTGTACGTGTATTTTTAAAGGAGCGATTGCTCCGTAACAGATCGGTGACAAAATAGAAAATACCAGTTCAGTTACGCAGACTTAATGCGGTGGAAATGGGAATATGATATGAAAGAAGGATATATGAAACAAGATTGGTAAGTGTGACGCTTTATCCTCCCTCTGCCTACTTTCATGAAACAGCGTGATGGTAAACTACCCGTGGGAAATGGCGTAATGGTAAATTATCGCTTTGCTAGTCTTTTGGGGCGGTTTTCAGAACATAAAGCTTTCACAGCGGCCCACACATCCTTTTTTTCGTTCAACTGAAGAAAACAAAAAAAGACCATTCTTCCATGCTTTTTAGTCCTCCTAGGATACGGAAGGACCCAGAAAGCTATAATTTATCTGTAACCCGCGCACTCTGTATTTTGTCTCGTCTGTTGATTATCGACCAACTCGCAAATTAATGGGCCCTGACGCAATTAATGTCACTCCAGCGTGATATATCGGCGTAGTGTAGGGAGCTCTCGCGTAATTATTTTTCTTCGACAAGAGAGTTCTTGGAACCTATGTCTTCTTATGACAAAAGAAAACATCCGACTTGATCCTATGGAACGCGGATCACGGTATATTCTTCGGAATGCGAATTCCCTTCTGTTTTATGTCAAAATAACAGCTTCCCCCTTAGCACGGGTCACGTGATCGTCATAAATCGACGTTGAGCCATCGTTGAGCATAACAGTTTCATATACCAATATTTTATTTAGTTGCGATCATAGATAAAAGATATACTTCAAAAATGCTATTCTGTGGTGTATTCATAGATAAGGGTGTATCTCTTATGACCTACGACTATAGCCATAAATAAGAGATATACTACTATAGCATAGAAAAAAGTTACTATGGTACGTCTGTCAAGTGTCATTCAAACTTCAAACGCTTTGTTTGTTGCTTAGTTTTACTATAATGAAGATATATTTGGTTAGGTTGCAACTTTATTTTGCAATTATTAAAGTCTTGTGAACTGTGAGTTTACGGTGCGCTTTTTCACAGTTTTATTTTGAATTACAATGGATAAAAGGGAACGTGGGAGTAACTTTACTAAGGAGGAAAATGAACACTTAATTAATATCGTGCACAAATTTAAGAATATTATTGAAAATAAAAAAAGTGATATAGGACATTGGAAACAAAAGGAAGAAGCGTGGAGAGACATAGAAGGACAATTTAACTGTGTTTCCAAGGGCATCTTTAGGTCTCATAAAGCTTTGAAAATGAAGTACGATGGATTTAAAAGGATTGTCAGGAAGAAAAGCGCAGCTCAGAGGGCAGCTCTTTGTAATACAGGCGGAGACCGGAGCTCCGCGGTGCCCTTGGACTATCTAGAAATCAAAGTGAAGGAAATGATAGCCCCGAATGCTGACGGATCGGATATTTCATACGACTGTGACAGTGATACTCTTAGTAAGTAACGCAGACCCATTGCGATTCATCAGTTAACATACTTCATAGATACAAGTCCCTCGCTAATCAATGTTGTGATTGTCACCGAATTACTAAATTTAAACTCACAAATTTACACTAAGTTTGGTGGAGCTTAAGGAATTTTTTAATATTTCTTCTATCAGTGCAACATAGCATTGGTGCAGTCTGATGTTGTGGAGTATTGGATTCACGGTGACCCAAGTTTGGCTACTGCACCTATAGGTTTTTAATTCAACTATTTGTCAGCTGACATCCTTTGGTGGAAGCAGTAAATGTCAGATGACAAAATTGTGAAGTCGGTTACACAATTATTTGAATATCAATAATGGTTTATATTTTAACAAGGCCGTCACACAAATTTGAAATCTGAACAGTAATTTAAAGAAATATTTCATATAAAAATTAAATAGAAAATGTTTTTTTATTTAATAATTACTTGGAATTAAGTTTGTTTTTCTTAGTATTTAAAAAATGTATTTATTATTATTTCTAATAATGTCATAATTAAGCTTACTGAATTCAGCACAAACAAATCATGTAAATTTTTATATTTTTAAATTGCTCAAAGTATGACATTAATTAAAATACAGTATAAAATATTTCAACTTCTATTAACGAGAAATGAATTAACGCATGTCCTTTTCAAAAGATAAATTATTTATCTTTTTACCCCTACAAGGATCAGTGTATACCAGATATAACCATTGCATAAATCTTACAACAATGTAATAATCCAACAATTTATTTATCTGACACATCTTGTATTTTATCTGTGTTCGACACTTACTGGAGACCTTATTTCAGCCCATAGATAAGACTTCAGCCCCTAAATACAAATATGCACTTTTATTCTGTTCCTGGCAGGCTCAGGGTTAAAATGAGCAGTACTTAGAAATCAAAATTGATGTTAATTTAAAGTGGAAACAGCAAGTAAATTCTAGTCATTAGCCTCAGAAACATTTCAATGATTGTATTGCCCAGTCCATTTTACAATACTGGTATTCGTCGACTTACGACCGAGGCGACTTACGACTGTACGACTTTACAACCACAATCCGCAATCAGTTGTCCGCCTGCGCCGAAGGCGGCGCTAGTGTTCCAATTGGTACAAATGCGGTATGTATTGTTTTACTGCGCACGCCACGGTCAGTACTGGCGATGGCGTCAGTTGCTGTAGGCATTCAGTACGCGCACATTGTTAGCCTATACTTTAGCAATTTCTTGAGCCTTTCCGAAATGTCTACGAAAAGGAAATTGTCAATTCTTCAACCTGTCAAGAAGCAAAGAAAAGTTATTGATTTGAGCACAAAAATGACGAGATAAATCAACAGCACGAAGGAGGAAAAAAGGTTAATGCAATTGCAAGTGATCTGAAGCTATCACACTCTACTGTCTACAATTTTGAAGGACAAAGAAAGGATTCGGGAAGCTGTCATTGATTCTGCACCTATGCAATCGACAATTATAACGAAGCAACAAAGTGGTCTCATCCACAGAATGGAGAAACTGCTGCATGTTTGGATGGAAGAGAAAATTCAAAAATGCACACTGTTATCCCTTTTTATTGTGCAAACAAAACATACAAGTTTATTTGAGACTTTAAAGGAGCGTGCCGAAGACTACTATAACCAAGAATTTCTAGCAAGTACTGGCTGGTTCAAGAGATTCAAGAAAAGATTCCAGTTGCATAATGTTTGCGTGACGGGAGAAGTAGCGAGTGCAGACAAAAAAGCAGCTCTGTAGTTTGTTGATAGTCTCGATAAAATAATAACAAATTAGGGGTATCTACCGGAGCAAATTTTTAATGTGGATGAAACGGGATTATTTTGGAAACGAATGCCAACACGCACTTACATCCACCAAGAAGCCAAAAGTATGCCTGGATTAAAAACGATCAAGGATAGGATGACTCTGCTGCTTGGCGGAAACATCACAGGTTTCAAACTCAAGCCTTTAGTAATTTATCATTCAGAAAACCCGCGAACATTCAAAAATGTAAAAAAGCACACACTGCCCGTCTACTTTCGTTCCAACCGTAAAGCATGGATGATGCAGACCCTATTTGAAGACTGGTTCATGAATTGTTTCATTCCTAAAGTTCATAAATACTGTCTGGAAGGTAAAATTTCTTTCAAGGTTTTATTACTCTTAGATTATATCTGATCTTCATCCTAATGTGAAAGTTATTTTTTGCCGCCAAACCCAACTTCACTCATCCAACGTATGGACCAAGGTTCTATTGCTATATTTAAGGCTAACTATCTGAGAATCACTTTTAAACCAAGCCATAATTGCTATAGATACTGACAGAGCTATCATTGCACGAGTTTTGGAAGCAGTACGATATTCTTAAATGTATCAAAAATATTGCTCTTGCCTGGGAAGCTGTGACAAAGAAGTGCATGAATGGTATCTGGAAAAATTGTGTCAAGAGTTAGGCAAATACTTTTACAGAATTCGATAATGAGAAAGAACTTGAAGAAATTATAGAAAAAATAGTAGAATTTTTTACAATTCAAAATACTTTAAATTCATAAGGATTTATAATGTTATGATATCACAGGCTTAACAGAAGTTTCATAATCTACAAAACTACATTCATAACTCATTTTGTCTAAAAATGGAGATGTCATAGGCAAAAGATCTGTCTTTAGAGTGTGAAGTGGAGGACATCGAGGAATTGATAGATCAAGAGTCTGAAGAACTTACGAATGAAGACCTTATAGAATTAGAAGAAGAAAGCAGAGAATCAGAAAAAGAACACAAGGCACCAGAAAGAAAATTTAACGTCAAGGGACTATCCGAAGGTTTACAACTTCTGACACATTTTGAAGAAATGGACCCAAACATCGAACGATTCGCAAGGATTGAACGAATGGCACACAATGTTTTTCGCCCATATCGTGAAATATACGAGGAGAAGAAGAAACAAACAATCCAGACAAACCTCACCATGTTTATGCAAAAAAACCATACAAGCGACCAATAAAAAATTTCCATGTATAATGTCTGTATTATCATATTTTTACATGATTTATGAATATAATATTAAACCAATTTTACTGCAGTATAATTTACTTAATTGTATCAAATGTAAAAATAAATATAAAAACAAAACAATAATCAATATTTCCGAATATCAGGAATGGATATTATTATTCAACAAACCCAAAATAATATAAAAAGAAACATAGAGAAACCCTATAAATGACAGTAACACCTATTTCATTTTCGTCATATAACAATATTATCACGTGATATGTAAGGAAATTATTGAATGAATCGACTTACAACTATTTGCTGGAACCAATCGCGGTCGTAAGTCGACGAATACCAGTACAGTATATTTGGTCGAGGTGGAGTCTTTAAATCTAATATTACCTGTAGAAATAATACAAAGATTAATCATCAAAATAATTTTAAAATACCTCCAGTATTTCCAACATAACTTTTAATTTTTTTTTTAAATATTTTAAGTATTAATCAATTTTATACATCTTACTGTAATACACAAAGTATACTTTAATAATAATGTATTGCTGAGAAACTGTTTTAGTAATAGTCTCAGGACTATCGGGATACCCAAATTGAGCTGAGAAATTAAAGCTCAGCACCATTCCAAAGATTTAAATATGGAGATAAATTATACTAATTTCAAATCTAAATTAAAAATCTTCTTAAAGAAATCAACACCAATTAGATATTGAATCCAAAAGTAATTATTTATATGGGTATATATGTATACATATTATTAGTTTTTTTATCACTTCTTTACATTGTTTATTGTAATGACAATAGAGAAATTAATTATTTCAGATTCCCTAATATCCATGGAAAATGTGGAGACTACAATGAAATTAGAAAATGAACAGATTTCGGCTCCAGCAGAGGATCTGCTGGTGCCGAAAACCGAGCTCTTGAATAATCCAGTACCGGGGTCTTCTGCCGCTGTATCACCAGATACAGCAGAGGCAGCGGAAACATGGAGTTTGTGGAATCCACCTTATCTCCGGACGCCCATTCATTTGGCACAGAATAAACGAAAGATGGTGACCGATGGTCGGAGAGAAGTTTTAGAAATTCAAAAAAAAATTATTTTAGAGGAGTACGAGGAAAAGAAGAGAGAATGGGAATTTCGAGAATATGAGAGGAATGAAAAAAAAAAAGAATGGAAGTTCAGGGAGTTGGAAAGAGAGGAAAAAAAGAAAGAATGGGCCTTTAGAGAACGTGAGAGAAAGGTCGTTGACGAAACAAATGAAATTAATTTAAAAATGTTGAGACAAAATTATAATAAAACTCACTTACTATGATGTTTTTTTTTAATAGTTTTATGCATTTTTATTTAGTTTCAATTTGAGCTCAGCTTGCACCTTTAAGAGACTGATTATTCTTAAGATTAGGAAAGGAAAATCATAACTTCTATAGCCGTATTTCAATACAGATGTACCATATTAAAATACACACTGTACATCACAAGCGTAATGGAATTTGATTAATTCTATTTACTTGCTCTATCGACTACACAGAAGGCGAGAGTACTTTGTGTTCCATTACTTATTAAAGTGTACCTTAAATACTAATTTAATGTATTCATTATAAATATATACATATAAAATCAATTTTGTCGAAAAATATTGTTTTTGCACTACCAGGATTCGAACCTGGATCTCTATTTCCAATCCGGGGAAGTACACTACCAATTATGTTATAGCGCCAGTATTTTTCATGACAAATTTTCGAACCTACATGTTTCACTTTTTCAAATATATAGTGACACCTGTCGTTCCATTATTTGAAAACCATCTACATTATTTTTACGGAATATCAAATACCTTTGAGTAAACCGACTGCAGACGCCAGAATTATCAATTCATTTTTATTAAATTTTGTTCTGAATAATTACAACTTCACAATGAGAATGTGTTCTCCTTAATAAAGTGTACCTTCCTTAATTTACAATTTACTACTCATTCAATTTTAAATAATGCATATTTGACTCATTCATTTCCAGATAGTTTGTCATGATCAAGCTGTGCGGGTGTGCGTGGACACACGATTTGGCATCATAGAACACACAAAATAAATATAGCACGCACATAATTTTTAACAAAGCGTCTTCATGTGCCACCTTCTATCGGAGATTTGCGACCATGTTACAGTATGTTGGTTTGTCCTATATATAATCACCCAACATTTTGGATATTGAACCACTTTCTGAGGTTACACAGCCAAGATAATTTATATCTACCTAGGCCTGTGCTGCTGTCTATCTTGCCCTGCGTAATAAGTTGTAAAACATCATATTTTTAATTGCGGAGAATGTGTTCTGAGTATTCAGCTTCCCTTGATGGTTGTTATTACTTCTCTTGATTTATTTATATATCTTCATTAGTAATGTGGTCAACCTAGGCCTACCAGTAGCCCTATACTGGTATGGCAATGTTTTTCTTATTTTCTCTCCCAGCTTATTTTCTCTCTGGTTTTGCACCAAAGATTTTATGCTCACACTGTGATCTATGCTTAGAGCGAACATTGGTCATTACATATATTGGAGTCACTTTCGCCAACAGTAACTTGTTACAACAGTCGTGCACGATCTGACAACATTTAGTTAGCTAATTATTTATTTTCATATTTTTGATTAATATATTCCATTTATTAAGACATGTGTGCAATCACACACTTCCCATGTTTTAAGACTTCCCTTTCAATAACTATTATTCAAGCCCATAAAAGGACAAATGCTGTCTGGAAAAATAGGAAGCACTTGCCAAAATTCCAGCATCTAAATAAAAAACAATAAGTCACAAATGAACCGATTATGAAATCTGAAAGTATATGGGGACAATAGATAAATTTTACATGATTTTATCATTGGTCCATCTCTAAAAAGGTAACAAAAATCTTTTTCCACCTTTTAGAACTTTTAAATGCACTTCCCATTCACCATTTCATTTCACAGACAGACATTTCATGAGGAAATTTTCAATGAATTTAGCAAATAAAAAGAGTCGTAATATATGTGTAAAATGTATGTTTGTGTTTAACCATGTATTGAAGTGACATTCGGTGGAAAATTATATTAGGTAGTAATAAATAGTTAAAAATAAGGATAAAAAAAATTATGGATATATTCTTATGTAATGATTTTAGTCCATCAAATTTGGGAAAACATTGGTTAAGGTGAGTTTTCTCATTTTCAATCAGACTGTTTTTAATCAATGTATTTTTATTAAATTTTATTTTTTATCAAAATGCTTGGCCTACTGTTTATGTTTCGTGTGACCAGCGAGGAAAACATGAATATGAAAAGTGGTCCACATAGCCCAGCTCTGTCTTGTACATAAATTATGTTTTTTAATCTGCTACTGCACTAGTGATGATTTAAAATTCATTAATCAATAAATGAATAAAATAAAATATTGACATGTCAGAAACACAGAATAGATTATTTCTACTACGGGTGTCTGATAGTTCCGGTCCATGTCTGCATACTAATTAATTTTTATTTTTTTGTAAACTTTCATAGATCAATAGATATTTATTGAATATTCAGTTCATTTGTTGGAAAGTCTGCTAGTTTTATAAATATATATTTTGAAAATTTCCTTTGGGGGCAACTTTCTAAGTACGCGGTATGCAGTTAACACTTGGCGTTTACTTGCATTTTAACTGTCAACAAAGTTCAGTGAGCATCAGCAGGTCTTTCTGCTCTGCGTAGCGTACCAATTAATAATAACTCACTCTACATTAATTCTTTACCGTCCTTTATGTAAGTTTCGAGAGCAATATTTCGTCCGAATACACACACTAATGGTATTATATCTACTTTAAAGTAGATGATAATAATTAGACTAACTACTATGAATATCGTCATCCATCTTTCAAAAAAACATATCTCGAATTTGTTGATTGTACAGCTGACGATATATTAACAAATTGTGTGGAATTTTTCACTGTTAAAAATGATAAAAAAAAATAATCTACAGATATTTTTTGATTTAAAGACAGTATAAGGTGTATTTATTCCATAAATATTACTTATTACCGTCATTTGTAAGAATGACACATCAAAATAAAGAGTAGTTATGTCAAAATGTTTTTATATAATATTACTTCATTGAAATAAAAGTCAGATATGCCTGTTTTTAATGGATTATGGGCTTGGTTTGGGCAATGTAACCCTAGTCGTAACTCAATAATAACAAAATAAAAGATAAGCCCTTTTGAAAGATAGACAGCGATATACTAAAGTACAATTACTCCACGCCGTCAATTAGAGTGCCAAGCTATAGATTAGACCAGGGAAGTATTTCATGCTTAAATAAAATAAAATATATACTGTGTTTTTAATCCTATGTATATATGCGTATTATAATTTTTGAATGACTGAAGTATTTTTATTTATTTTGTTATCACTAACAAAGGAGAAGAAAAAAGGAGGAAAACAGGCAGTATCCACTATAGCCACCCGCACAGCCTGTCAACATCAATCGGGAATAGCTATTGATGTCAGCCGGTTAACGTTAGTATTAAATAAATAATATCCAAATCACTTGCAATATGAAATTTTAATTCACAAAACAATAACACAACATAAATAGACAAGGAAATAGTGGAGTAACTAATTCAGTCGCTTTAGTAATAGAAGACGGTGCCCCCTGCAGGCTGACGAGAGTAGCCTGGAGCGGTCTTGGCAGAGTGGATCCCGGAGTTCATCAATTTAATGTTGTGTGGAGACCGACGCTCTGTTACTCCACCGTACTTTATGGGGTGACTCTGCAAAGAAACATTTTTATGTGATGGTAAAATAAATTCTAACGGCAAAATTGCTTCATTTTTTCAGTTGCGATTGTTTAATTTTCATAAAAATTTAATGTAATTGGGAAGAGACAAATTTTGATTTTTACTATTTAATGGATACAACCACACAGTACTTAATTTTCTTATGTTTTATGTGCAGGGGGCTGAAATTTTTAGTTACACTGATCACAGGGGTGCAGTTTATTTAGTGCAATTGTTAAAGCGGATCCAATATGTACCCAGTATAAAAAATTGAATAACCTACCAATGGAATAATGACAGGAGGAGCCTTGTCATATGTGTTCCTCAACCGGCGCCATGTCTGCTTTCCTCTGGTCTCCCACTGTAGGAGAGTATCCTCCTTAGTAGCAAATAATTCTTTACTTTGATTGTAAGCTGAACATAAAATAATGTCCAGACTGTCTTTTGGTGCTCTAAAATAAAAATTATTTTATTAAATACGCTCATAAAGAAAACTTCTCAATATTGATATCATGTTTAATAAAAATGATATGTAAATCTTTAAATTGGCTGCTATGTTGGCATTTGTGGTTAATTTGCTAATTTGAAATTGTGAAAGTATGTGCGATTTAAAAAAAAATTCAATGCACAATTGTGATATTTTTGGTTTACTATTTTTATCACCAAAATATGATTTTTACATTTTTTGATACATAGAACGTCTATTAAATTAATTATTGTTAAATGTTTCGGAACCACTAGAATAACGATCATATTCTCGACCAAACGCCACTCAACGGTAAAATGTACAATAAATACAATCGCAAAGATGACAGCTAACCTGGGAATTCTGTAAAACGATAGTTTTCTTATGCTCGACAGAGTATGATGAGAGTACAATCGTTCGTGTGTTTTTAGGCCATACTTGTCGGGCCCAATTACAGGGACCGGCTTCAAGAATTCGCCTTCATTTTCAAACACTGGGATAAGTCCCCTGTAGATAACTTCTTTCGTTGCCATTCTGAATGACGGTGGAGAATGATTTTTTCTAAAATGAAACTGGCGGATTTTCGACCGTGAATATTTTTATTACACGAAATCGATCAAACATTTTCATAATAAGGAAAGCCTGTTTTGATTAGTTACCATTTACATTGGCTACTTTCAATTTAGACTAGGGTCACATTAGGAATTTAGGATTTAATAATTTCTATCGAAAATGTTGTAATTTCACAAACATATACCTTCTACAATACTCATTTTCTTATAACCATAGAAAAAGGAAAAGTTCTTTTTTCAATTTTTTTTTAACGCAGTCGGTAGTCACACAATGCTGATTCATAATATCGTACCTGCTAAAAAATATTTTTCTACACGTCGTTATATTATTATATGTATTATCACAATATTAAATGTATGCAGAAATATGTTAATGTAATCACTTAATTGCGCTTAGCAAGTCATATATTTTCCCATCCTTGTCATGCGTGTGATTGTTATAAGGTGTGATGTTACGTATGCCTTTTACAGGTGAAACTTGAAAATTTGGCGGCACATTATTTGAAAAATACTAAAGTAAACGTGTTTCATTTTTGCTCCGATCAATAATGGTTTGCAGATATTTAATCGAAAATATAGATAGCTTCGAAGACAGTTGCAGAATTCGATAAATTCTCCGATGTATTTATATTCCAATTTCCGATAAACCTCCATGGAACTTGTATTTTGTTTAATGTTTGTTCATTTCAGTATAATGTGGTGTTTTTTTTTATGGTCGACGCATAGACTTAAAAACATACACTAATTTAACATTACAAACAACGTGAATTAGGATTAATAATCAAATATATGTAAAACACTATGGCAATGTTCCCACGTTGCGCGTTTGTTATGTTGAGAATATTCGAAAAATTTTGAAAGTTAAAGATAATCTATAATATTAAATTAATGTCCTTAAATACTTAGTCCGCGTCAGTTTAACAAATCCCTTCTTATCGCTTTGAATAAGGCGACAGTCTAAAGTATTTTCTAATCTAATATTTGGGTGTTAGGACGGTGGTTAAATGAAAGAAATGTGATTGGCGTGTTGTGGTTTATTATGACAGTATGATAAAAATAAAGAAGACAAATGAGAATGAATATAATGGATGAATGAAGATGTGAAGCGAGTTGGCGGTCTTGCTTGGCGCGCACGGGCCGGCAAGACCGCCGTTGTGAAACGATGAAACTGTAGAGACCACGGTAAATTATCGAGCCAGGCTTGTAGCAGCAGCCGGCAGCCCTGTCGCTAGCATCGACGCCGACTGATATGGCGGTGGATTTGAATTCCGATCGCTACAAATATAATACTATGATTGGAATATTGTAATGTGCTACTTAAGAATATATGACATTGTGGATTTCGACAGTAAAATAAATTAGTCGGTCAGATGTACTTTTCTAAACAAATCGTAAGTTGGAATGTACTCTAGTCGGGATACTTTAGATCTCACGGCGCGGAGAACGCAAGTGTGAAGTATATTACATAACTTTTTTTTTTCAATTCCTTAGAACTTTCTATTCCACATGCGGCTAGACCAGCTATTTTACCTACTACTACAAATGCATCAGCGCTATTCACTTTGACAAACTACTTTTGATATGCCTCAGCGATAATTTGTGTCACGAGTCGATTTAGAATCGGGCCGTTAATTAATCATTAATTTGACACCAGCAAATACTGGATGTTCTTGGGAACGCATTTCGCAGGGACCCGCGTCACACGGGAACCTTTTCTTCCATCATTAGAAAGCCATCCTTTTTTTTCTCGGCCATTCATCAGGGAGATTTATCTCTTCCGTAATTACGAAGGACGACCACACACGTTACATATAATAGCCGGGCAGAGGAACCAGTATTTTCCCAGGGTCAAGTCAAGCGGTTGCCTTTTGTCTAGGTGTAAATTGTTCCGAGAAATATCTCACTCGGGAGCGGTTAATGGCGTAACAATATATCTGCGACAGGCGGTAAATCAAGCGGTACCAAGAAAAGCCATTAGGTTGCGGGCCCATTGTCGCCCCTAGGATAATTAACTTCTGGGTAATAAAGTAGCTTTTGTTGAACTCTGGCTGGAGCCCATATGCAATGGCCCGCCGTGAGAGGCGACTGACTATCGCGTCTTTTCTCTGTAGGGGTAAGCAGAGGATAGAGCGAATACCCACAAGTTGATGTGCTCGGATTTACATATTCCACCTTCATGCGCCTTGTGTGGCGCGTAAATCGGACTATGTCATCAGCAAATGTTCGTCCCATACGGCAAAATAATCTGAATGAGTCTTTGATCAATCGCGAATTTAGATCTAATTAAAGTGTGCCGATGTAGCGGCACTTCCGCAGTGATCTAATTTCTATTAAATAAAAGGAGTAGACTTGATGTAGAAAATAATGAGGATGTATAGGATATAAGTTATTCATAGTTCATATAGGTCGATGGATTATTGCGGGGGTTTTTAATAAACAGTGACATCGTTAAGTTATTATGTAATAAAGCGGACGGTAATTAATTACGAAGTGGGCGGAACCAAAAATTAGGCGTACAAGCGGAGGTGTAACGCTGCTGTCAACAGATGGACCAATGAGGCATCGCCAATCCTGTGAGGACGGACCGACCCCCGAACGAGAAGTACGCCCTCGCCACGGTTACTTTAAAAAGGCCAGAACGCCATTTTGAAAGTTAGTTGAAAACCATTGAAAGCGAAATCCAGAGGAGTGAGGTGAAACCGAGGAGTGGAGAGTGGTAACCGAAGTGAGTTGAAAACGAGATCCGAATTTAAAAAAAAGCATTTAACACAGTACAGCCTAACAACTGATTAATGGAAATACGATAATTTCGAATCTCACAGCTCTAGTATACGTATATGGTAGAGCAGTATATACAGTGGAACCTCGACTTACGAGCATAAATCGTAAGCGTGCTCGCAAAACACTCACAAATTTCCCCATATTAAATAAAGTTAACTCAATTTGTTCAAAGATCCAAAAATATTCATATTAAAATAATTAATGCAAAATATACATTTTTTATTATTTAAATTTATATTAATCGACGTAAAAAGAACGTTAAAGACGTAATCGAATTTATTAATTATCCATATCGGAATTACTGATAGCTCGATCATTTTTTTTCTTTTCGTGGAACTTTAACCAGGAACCTTTTTTTGAGGAATTGATGAAAATATTAATCGCTCGCACCGCTAGTGGTGCAGAATACATACTACACTACATGTGTAGCTCACTGTCCGCCACTGCTGTTATTAGTGACATCTCTGGCGCAGAATACATACAACATAAATTATTATTTAGGATGATTATGGAACGATTAAATGTATTAATATAAAAAAAGGTAACATATAGGGTCGAAAATTGTCGCTAAAAATAATGTCGCTGTAGCTTAGTTGGATAAAGCACCTTCCCCGGTTAGGAAAGAGATCCAGGTTCGAATCCCGGTGGCGCAACAACAATATTTTTCGATAAAATTGATTTTATATGTATATCTTTATAATTAATATATTTAACATAAATTATTGATTAACTCCTTGGCCACCACGTTGTAAGTTTCCGACAGTGAAGGGATGCCATGAGAACGGTCAGAATTTAAGTTGGCTATTGTGAGTATGGCGAAAACCCACGTGACATTCCGCGGCTTCTGTTTTTGACGGACAATGACCATCAAATAAGGCATGATATCACCAGCGCCGCGGATCGGATCTTTAACCAAATTATTATTTCCAGTAGTGATATCGTACGGCGCCCCATATCTGAAACCGAGTTTTTCCTCCATACAAAATTGACAGTTGCTAGATCGCAATTTAATTAAATTTAAAGATTTAACATACATACTGGTGATATTTTTACAGTTATCGAAATTTCAAAAACTTTTTTGATTTTATTTTTACATTACAAAATGGCGGAGGGTGACTTGTTTCGTTAGTGGCGACTACCGACTTTTTAGACATTCCCGGTTATTACCGCAGTCAGATGTTAAGGAGTATCTGGAACGTTCCAATTTGAGTAAATAATGTTCTAAGTGTTATGGCCTTAACAACACTATCAACTTCTATTTTTTCATCTCAAAACCGTACGAAATCGCGGTCGATGGACGCTTATTATTATTACGCTGTATTATTTTTGTTTTAGTTGTACGTTTTCATGTTTTTTTCGTAAAAATAAAATTCGAAAAAGCTATCTTGTGAATTTTGGCGCCAATATGGTGGTATGATGTTTCACCTACGATTTTTCTGGGCAGCTAACAGGTTTTAAGCAATGTTAAACCTAGAGATACTAAAATCACATTCGACAGACTAATATGTGCAACCACTTTACTTTTGTTTTAAAAATAAAGTTCAGCTTATTAAAGTTTTGGACTTAAAATCGTGGTTTTTAGGAAAACTTAATCCCCTCCCAATACACTGGATATTACATTTGAAACAAGTATAGTACCGAAGTACAGCATAGACTGCGGAGGCTGGAGAGCTGAGAAACATACCACAACTATTAAAACTGTTCACACAGCGAAACACTACTTCACTAACTGTGCTAGACACAAGTCATGCCCTCAGTTTACTTAATTTTTAGTTTGCATTTATCAATTAATTTAAAATTGATGAAATAAATTTGTATTGACATTGCAGCAGCATTGTACCCCGATCAACTGATCAACTGGCGCCATAGGCCTATCATGCCTACTCTGTCACTATGGCAAAAGCTTCAACTGTTAAAAAAAATATCCACTCAATATTTTTAACTTTCTAGTTGATTAATTTAATTTGTATTAAAAATACCACAGAACTATATTCTGAAAATGCAACTCTACAACAAAAATGTGATTTCCTCAAAAATATATAAATTGTATCAAAGTTTATCCAAATTTAATAAAATGGATTAAATAAATTTATTCTGGCATCTCCTAGCGTGTTTTATTCAAAGGTATTTGGGATCATCGCAATATATAAGCTTTTAAAAATGGAATAATAGATGTATCAATTGGACAGAATATACATTCAAAATTTGTCAAAAATGTATTTGATTGATATAGCGAAAATGGTAACGCGCTTTCCTCAGATAGGAAGAGGTCCAGGTTCGAATCCCGGTAGCAACTAAATATTTTTTCGATAAATATATTTTTTTCTGTATATCTATCTAGTTTATTAATTAAATTTGTATTAAATATACCACAGAACTATTCTGAAACTGTTCTGAAAATGTAACTTCACAACAAAAATATATTTTCCTTAAAAATAATATTTTATCTCAGAAGTAATATTTGTGGTGTGATCTCGAATTTTTGTGGTTTGACTGAGCACATTTAAGGTCTGTTTTTATAAAATGAATTGGAAAATGAAATCTAAGAAACTTACGAACAAACGGTTGTGAAAACCTGAAAACATTTTTATAAGTTTGTTCATCCATTGAAAACAATATAATAGTTAAACCGTTGCAAACTGATTTTAATTAAGCGCTTTTAACATTTCCATTTTCAATAAACATTTTCATGGCCATTGACGTTTCATAGTGCTATAACAATATCAAATTTTGGAGGTCCTTTTGAATTAACTTGGACGATTTTTGAAAATTATATCATTTAATAGGAAAAAGAAAAAGAAATAATACACAATATAAATTTATTAAAAACTTAATATCTACTGTACAACTTCATCAGCTGAATCAGTTTTCAATATTTTTCTTTCATCAGGTGATGTGGGCGACCGATCCCTTTTGAGTTTACTGTGTTTATTCTGGTTCCTTTTGCTCTTGGTAATTTTCTCTTCTCCTGTTCTGCAATATCAAATAAAATTTAATAGCATTTATATTCTTCTCGATGTCTTCGATGGATCATATTTTGTTCTAAACTTGGCAGTCATTGTGTACAAAATAAGAGGTGATACCTGGCAGTAGCTCTAGTTCCGGGGCCCCAGTGCGGCGTGGGATTATATTGGAATCTAAGGCAGCCATCCCGCCTGCTTAGCGGATTGGCATCTATCCTCTCCGACAGGTCCACCGCACTGGAAATTTCTTGCGACAGTATCTGTCGTGCTACTGGATTATCTTCTAGCCTGGAGAGGAAAATGGATAAGATTGTATTTTTAAAAGTATCATATAACATAAGAATTAATTATTAGTAATTTTTTAAGTCTATTAGTAAACAACTCTTAATAATGTGATACATTCATTAAAATCCCCTTGAAGAAGTGAGCATACCTAGATTTCTTGACCGGATGCTGCTTCTCCCAACACCTCATGACGTCCCAAAGGTAAGCAGGAGGAGCATCAGTCTTGATGGAAGTTTTACTGGCATGCGAATACGAAACTCTATAGCCTCCGTTCAAAATAGCCGACCTCAAATATTGAAACATTGTTGTTAATATATTTTTAACATTACTTAAAACTTTTAATAGTTTATATAATATTTTGACTAAACATAATATATAAATCAATAAATCAAACATTATTTGCTGGATAATGTAAAAAACGCTTCACAGAGGTGAAATGTCAAAAAAAAAAAAGAAGACACATACCTCATAGTGAGCATGGGCATGGATTCTACATGAAGTACGCTGCATAGCTTGTCCATGGTATAATAAAAAGGCACATCATTGAGCTCCTCCCGGGCCATGCTCAGAATACCCTCCATCCGCTTGGCCGTAGAGAACTGGTTCGATTCGTTTTGGACTAGTTCCAAAGTTCTCTCTACAAAGCTCTGCTCGTGCAGCGGGCCACTCCACACAGGACCTCCCATCTGGTACAATGTTAAATGTAAACAGTTTGTAAATAAATCATATACAAAATCTTTTTTCACAACCAACTATTTTAGATGGATTTTAATAATGGACATTCATTACTAGTCTGGTGTATTATTACTCAGTGGTTTGTCGATTTACTCACATGGTGTCGCTGCTGACAATGCTGACAATTAGCTGATACGGCTGGGGCTGGAGGCAAAGTGGCCTTTGTCCGGTCAGGGTCTGTAGGGCTGGGATTGGGCTTGTATGCCCCTAAAGGTTGCAGGGTAAAAGTCTCACAGCCAACGCATTGGTAGACCATTGATAATTTGCTGAAAGTTGGTAAACGATCAACATTTTTTTCCTCTACAAATGAATTAGTATCTCCAAGAAAATAAATATAACTAAACAAACCTTGTGGTTCTCTTGCACTGCACGGGACTCGTAAATATCTTTACAAATACCCGGATGTAGAAGTCTGCTGACACGCTCAACAGCGGCACGATGTAGCGGCCATAGCGATTGGCATGGGACTCGATACACTGAAGCAATATTCTCAGAGCCTAGTGAAATAAAATGTAATATTTAAATAGAATTAATGAAAATTTAAAACTGAATATGTTTTTCTTGAAAAAGTAGTTATAGAATACACACATTGCAGTTGGGATTTATTTCCTTTAATTCTGGATATACAAAAAGTACATATATTGAAAATCTTCAATGACTGTTTAATCAATATCAACAGATTGAGTAATGTGGAGTGGAAGCTCCGCAAATGTCGCAAACGAAAGACTCAAAGAGCTGATTGCTTAAATGAGTCTATAATTAACAATGTTCCGGAAATTTCTTCAGATTTTTTATGAAATGTGGATATACCAGTGTGATTCATAATATAATATTCAATCAAATCAAAGGTTACAGGGGGGAATCAAATAAAGTAGCAAAAAAGCTAGAATCTGCGGGCGGCTATTGTGACCGCCAAGCAGCCCGTGGTGTCCGCTGCGCAGCCAGGGCTTCTGTAGAATCTATATTTCATCTAAAGCAAAATATGTCTCCTGCCAGTATGTATATATTGCGAATTACATTAATTCCAAAAATTGCATTTATAATTTTGTCCATTAGGAACACAATAATTAAAAATTTAGACAAAGTGCACTTCATACTATTACTATTAAATAATCATTGATTAAATAGTTTAGTCAAATAACCTGTTCGTGACAGGCCTTCCACCGAAGACTGAGGGCTCCGTACTTGGAGTAACAGGTTTCGGGAGAGTTCCCGGCTAGCACTGCCATATCAGTAGCTGTAACAAGCAGCAGTCCACCGTCACAGCAGCACTGCACAGCTCCATCCAGGAAGACGGATGGACAGCCATACGGGTCTAGATCCACAGCCGTATATCGCTCGCTCAAGCGGCGACTCTTATACATCAGCAAGCTACAATTTATTTAGATATATTAAAACAACATTTCCAATTCATGAAACTGAACATTGATATATACGAGTATTACACGGTAAAAACTAGGACAATCTGATGATAAATCACAGATTATGGATTGATTGAACATTGAGATTAATATGGAATTTCAGATGTAAAAATAGTATTTTTTTAGAGTTGTATTTGAAGAATTCTATTGTTAATACGTCATTATGCTGGCTATCCCCAACAAGAGTTTACTGTGCATATACATATATGAAATTTTAAGGGATGCTCAGGTACGCATGATTGATGGCTTAATTGGAATAGGTCATCACCCTATCAGAAATGATGACTTGTTAAGGATTGATTGGAATATTTTTTTTTTTTTCGTGTATTAACTGAACCTTCAATACGTTTCTAGAATTTAAAATATTCTATTGTTTCATCAACATATTTTAATTGTATGAATATATATGTATAAATAATACGCAACTAATCTATAATTTTTATGCAAATTACTTTATTTCTTATTGTTATTACATATGTAGTTAGTTTTAGTTCATGAAATTGTTAAAAAAAAAATTATGATGTTCGAAATCCGATAATGTTCCGTTTTGGAGATACCATACCCCGTTTCATTAGGAGCATCAATTAGCATTTCTGGTGTATATTGAGAATACGTAACTTCTCCGATCTTTATAAAAAAACATGTTTTCCGGTAGAAGCAAATTCACAATGGCGAATACGATTGCTTTTTGAAAATTTAATTATCTTTAAAAAAAATCACCCGGCTGATTTTTTGTTTGCTCGAAATTTTTATGCTATTTACATTGGAACAAAATAAAACAAAAAATTATATCCTAATCATATTTGTGATTAAAAATTAAAATCATAAAAGGACAAAAGTGTTAATGTACTTCCGCATAAAGTTCGGTCCTGCCGATGTTCGATGTCGTCTGAATAATATCTCCAAAAATGCACTGCAAATGAGATTCAGTAAGAGTGAATATTTCACATACAAACGATGAGAATACATGTAAAAATCACCAAAAGGGATCAGTTATAGGTACGAGGTCAAAACAGGTAACTGTTTATAAATAGTACTTCAGTAAAATATGCATTCTTCAAATTCAAACAGAGTACATTTTCTAAGACAAGTAAAAAAAATACGCTTTGTAAAAAGAAATAAACTTAACGCAAGATAATAAAATAATGTCTGATTACATGTGATATCTTTTGTCATATTTGATCTCCTATTACGCGTGGCCTATCCTTTACGATAGAAAAAGCGCCTAAATTTAAAATAAATAAAAGAAATTCTAAAATCAATTTCGCATTTTTGTCTTGTTGGTGATTTTACTTCCGATTTATTTTTCTTTTAACATTTGATACTTTCTAGCATTTTTTTGCAGTTTAGATAGCCATTCTTTGAAAATAGTAAGAATGTTGATGTGACACGTATTCCATGTATGTATTCTATTTAAAAAAAAACATTCTTAAATAATTGTAATATTAATATTACGTTAGTTAAAATGCAAAATTAGATGTTAAATATAAATAATGTGAAATCCCTGGCAATAAGTTTTCATGCTTAATAGGTTTAAATTTGCTGGTCCCTCGGAAAACGTATTAAAAGGGGTTCACTGTAGTTTGGTATGCGCACGGCGGAAGTGCAGTGAGTTCAGTCATAATGTCCATCTCTTTCACACCACCAAACCTTATACTTTGTATATATTATGTTGTGTCCTTGCCTACTTTGTCAACTTATATGTACTTTGAATGAGTGTGAGAGAGGCGAATGGTTGTCCCCTCTCTCTCACTCACTGTTTATAAGTAAAACTGGTTATTATATCATATTGTGTTAACACATATGATGTTTATAATAATAAGGTAGTTTGTAAAAGTGTCAAAGTGATTAGCGCTGATGCACTTGTAGTAGTAGATTAGGCGGTCTAGCCGCATGTAGAGTACTCAGAGTATCGTAGACTCTAAGGAAAAAAAATATATCATATTGTGTATTTTTATTCTATTACTGTTTGTATAGGTGAATATGTATGCTTATAGTACAATAAAAAACGCAGGAAGTATTAAAGTAATAATTTGTAAATAGCTAAACTTGTCACAAATATGTAATTGAATACCATTAAACATTAACCTATTTCATAGTAAACCTTAATTAATTATTATCTTAATTATTAACCTCTGTGCTGGCTCCGGAATATGGTGGGCCTTCCTGTGCGTATATATATATATGGTAAGGGCAGATATTATAATGACTTTTTAGGGTGCTTGTATTATCTGTCAGCAGGTCCGGTCGAGAAGATCCAAGATAGGCGAGGTCAATGGTTGAAATAATGGTCAGGTTGAGTAGATGGTGACCTGGTTGAGGGGCTTTTGTTGATAAATTTTATTGTCAGAAATTGAGCAGATGGTTGCAGAAAGAGAATGTTGGGGCCCTTTGGGACATTTTATATTTCTAACAGATTAATTAATACATATTCACTGCATATGATTTTTACTCATAAATGGAATATTTTAATGAAAAAATAACATGTTCAAATTAAGTATGAGTTCTATAGAGATTTTATAAATTAAATGATACTTGCAATTTTCCATACAAGTTATGATGATACGGATGACGTGTTTATATGCATACATGCACAGGATGTCACAAACAACTGCACGCGGGTACCTCAGCTTGACACGTTGAGTGGTGAGTGCACCGCTATAGTGTACTGAATTTAACAATGAATATAGGGGTTCGCGTAGAAGTTAAGTAATTTCACGCTCTCTGCTATGATGATTTATCTAATACTCAACTTCTTGCTTCTATACCCGATATTGCCACTTCCTTATACTTCTCGACTTACTCATTTTGTTAATCGGTCTACACAATACTGTACGAAGATTGACTCTTTACAGCTATGCATAGAAACACAAAACACAGAAACATTTTTAGAATACATGTATACACCTGGATTTACTATCACTAATAAAGATAATGAGGATATTGAAACCTACAATTGTGTTAGTGTCACTTTTGCTTACTGGATGGTAAAAAAATAATCCCTTAATTGCATGGTATGTGAAGCCATTTTAAGGTTATATTAATGATACCACATCAGAAAAATTATGATTAGAAGTAAAAAAAGAAAAAATATATCCTTACGTAGCATCTTCATGACTAGTCTCCACAAGATGCATCACTCCATTCAGGTTAATATTGGCCTTAATACTCTCCACAGCTTTAGCTGACAAATCGTTGGCTACTATCCTCGTCACACCGGGAATCTCTTTAGCGTATCGAATACTCCTTAAACCAGAAGCGGATAATGCCTCTAAGATAGTTATATCTCTCTCAGGTTTTTCTTCCTTCACTCTATCACTGATTGTTTGTTGGATATTATTTTTATTCTTTTTCTTTTGTGGTGTTTGCAAATACTCTTTAATGAATGTCCTCAACACGGCTATACTGAGATCCCTATTGAATTCCTGAACCGGATTGTAGAATATGTGGTCGGACGTGAGGAGAACTTTTGCTTGGCCCTCTTCAATTGTCTTATTTGTTAGGAGGCTATTTGCGGGATCCATGGCGGTCATCATCAAGCTTTGCTTAATCTGGAAAAAATATTTAATTATCTGAAATAGCCATTTATTGTAATATTCAGAAAATATTACAATCAAAAAGGTTCTACATAATTTGCATGTTTGTATTATAACATACATAACTAAGATCAATATTAATGAAAATTAATACTTTAAATAGCGATAATCTATGAAAAAATAAGATGACATGAATTCAGTAATTTCGTAAGTGTCCAGTTTAGAATTTTTCTAATGTGAGCCGAGGAAATAATAAAATATGTATACAAAGTAATATGAGTACACATACCTAATTTAGTTTCAACTTCAACTGGTCCAAGTGACACGTTTATTTGACAGCTAAAACACAGATAACATAAAACATCGTGGATATTGGATCATAGATAAGCATTGGATAAGAAGGTCATAAGCAATTATATGAACCTTATCTATGATATGAACCAAAGATAATTATGAAGGATGTAGCCATATTAACAATCTAGAATTGAGTGATATGAGTAATAGAATCCCTCCCTTATTTATACAAGGGTGCTGCTCTAGTATTATTGTTCACTAAATCTCTCGATGAAGGTATTTTTCCGGACCAGTGGAAAAATGCATACATTAATCTTATCTTCAAATCGGGTCAAAAATATAATTTATTCAAAAATATATAAATTGTTTACACCCAGGTTTTCAGCGCTATTAAGTGCCATGTAAACACGTAACACCATGGATTCTTCGTGGGGCGTTCCACCGTTACCAATTTATACACCTTTACGTATTACGTACTCTTCGCAATGGATCAACTGGCGCAAACCAAATATAATTTACACAGATTACAGTTAAGCTTTTGATAAGGCCGACTATCAAATATTAATTGATAAACTGATAAAAATAGTATCCATGGAGATTTACTAAGATAGTTTATCTCCTATATTAGTAACAGAAACCAAGCAGTGGTCATCGGCGGTTTTATATCAGATTGGGCGCGCATCGCTTCTGGAGTTTGCTCCGGGAGTCTCAAGGGAATCTTGCTTACAACTCCTCCTCCCGAATCTTGCTTACAACTCCTCTTTCTCCCGAATCTTACTTACAACCCCTCCTCCTCCCGAATCTAGCTTACGACTGGGGACCCGGGTCGTACGTAGGCCATTCTTATACGTAGGCCACGCCCAATTCAAACCCAAACTGACTCCTCCTTCGTCTTATCGCTGACTATAATTAATCTTATACTCTAATTATTTACACTCTAGTTACATTTCTTACACTACTTGACAGAATCTTATATCTAGTCACACATATTACCTAATTATTCTTATTCTACTTAGTTTTTTTTTTTAATGGAACGTTCCCTTTACTTTAATTTTTACATAATATTTAATCGTACATATTACTATGATCGTACACCAAACACGCTTTATTTAATACAATACCGGAAAGGCACTGTCTGCTATAATGCCGTCTATAACAATATTATAATACACTGTACTGTACTGCGAATTATCAAAATATTATTATCATAATTACAAAATCCTCAAACATATTCGTTACATATTTAAAATCAATCTACCCGTCCCCGCCATGTGTTGCTACATTCTTAATCTTATACTTAAGGTTCCAAACTAATTCGGTAGAATCCCATCCCGCACGTTACTATTATAATCAGGAAGTTAATTATAATCCTAATTCTCAGTTAGCAGGTCTATCGTGACCAACTTTTATGTTTGTTAAGCATTCACAAAATTCGCGCTCAGTGTTCTAAAACGCGTTCTGCCAGGATCACATTCGCGTGTCAAAACATATTATTTATATACAACATTCTAGGTGATTAAATTAAAGACTGATTCGGCGGGCATGTTATTTTTTGTTCTGTAATATACAAGGTTTTTAAGAGTACCTTCATTTCAGCCGCAATCCAAGCCATGTGGTTCGTCCACCACCGTGCTAAAAGCGGATCCAACAAAGGAACTACGCCTTTTGTCTTCATCACTTAATGATGATGGTACTTTTTTTAAATGTGCGTTCTTCAAGTTGGCCAGGAAGAGATACGATACGTCTTGCCGAGCAATTTTTTTTACATTTTGTAAAAAGATTGAACTTTCATCGGACTGACGCAACCGGCATTTACAGATGACAAAAACGCCGAATAATTTGAATTTCGGTCTTGTCAGTGGTTCTACTTTTACTTTTTGCTACGTCAATTTATTGCATTTAGGTAATTAGATATTTAATGTCAGATTAATTTTAATTTTGTGTTATAATTTTTTTTTTTATTGCAGTTTAAATATTTTACTTTTCAGATACTTTTATGTTCCAAATGTACCAGAAAAAAATATTGATAATGTATTGAAAATAGTAAATTTTCAAAATTCAGTTGTTATGGTTTAATTTCTCTCGGGTGATTATCAAATATATATTCATATAGGTAACTTTTTAAGAATAAATGGTTTTTTAAATATTTTTTCTATAAATAAAATATTTTCATTTCTTAATATAAGTGTAATGTTAGTTAAAATACAATATTAGATGTTATGTTCAAATAAATCAAGGCAAAATTGAAATTACTGTTAATAAGTTTTCCTGCTTAAGAATATTTTTTTGATGGTCCCTTGGAAAACGTATTAAGAGGGTTTCACTGTAATTACTTTTAACTGACAATGCGCAAATGTTTAACACAAGCTGACTTTTGATAGAAAACAAATTTAAAGCGGCAAAGTGATATTTTCATACTCTCCAATCACTGTCATGATGATATGATTATAAAGTATGATATGCAAACTTTGCATGACAGATTCCATTAAAAAGAAACAAATATGTGAAAAAAAATATTTTCGTCTATGCTAAATGGTCGCGTAACGGTGGTTTCCTAAATTCTCCTTCGGAAATCGATTGTCTTCTCCGATGCAACGGGTCCAGCTTTAATGGTTCTCCGACCTTCAGTTTATCTGTCGGCAGGGTGCGTCCTTTCGAAACAATACGCATCTCATACATTTTTATGACCGCTTCTCGAGAAACCTTTATCATATCGTTATCCTGTTATCTTTGTCATCCCGTCTTAATGTGCATTGCACAACACTTGGGCTGGAGGTATATCTCTTATTTATGGCTGGAGGTCACTACGGTCGTTATTCGCTTTTGAACGAGCCTCTATATATGGGCTTGCCGTCAGCGACCTGCATGTACTTGCGAGACGCGATTCCTGCCTTTATTTTATTTCATTTTTACGGCTAATAAATGTGATAACTTCGCGTCACTTCGCGCTGAGGCATATTAATATCATGATTATTTATACTGTTAAAATTCCTCTTAGTTAATTAAATTTAAAAAAATAAAAATTAATATATCTAGGTACGATGGAATTCAGAGAAGAAGAAGAAAAAGTATTCGTATCATATAAGCATAGAAAATCATAAAAATATTTAGTGACGTTTATATCCATTTATATCTCTTATCTATGGTGACGTTTCTTTAACCTCGTGGTATACGGCTATGTTATTTTGATAATTGTTTTGGTGTATATCTTTGTGATTTTCAATATTACGAACAATGGATATCGTCGCTGGTGTTTTAGAAAAAGAATTACAGCGTGCTGAGAAATATAAATCAATAAATGTTGAAAAACATCTTAATCTTGAATATGACTTAGGAACTCTTCTAGCCACAGACCCTAATGATTTGGATTTAAAAAAGATAGAGTGAGTAGAAAGCTTTATTATATTATACATGTAATAAGTATAGACGGTCCTCCCGTATCAAAGTCATAATTGGTAAATAATGCGACTGAATGGAAATTTGTTATTTTATTACATTGATTTAAGGTTATGATAAGAAAAACAAACGTGTTAATTATTAATTTTACTTGCTGTTTAGGAGTTTATTAGATTATCACATTATTTTGTTTTTCAGATCAGGCCGCGATGATTATATTTTAAATTTGACGAGAGACAACATACAATTATTATTTAATAAAATTTGGGAGCTCCCCACTGAGAGGTTGGACGAAACAATCGTGGTGACCCTGCCTGAGCCAAGGTTCGTACTTCCGCGGGCGCAGAGGGTGCCCAAGGCGAGAGCCCTCACCAAGTGGCAGCAGTTTGCCAAGGACAAGGGTATCACAAAAACCAAGAGGGACAAAGCTACCTGGGATGAAACATTACAGAAATGGGTTCCACTTTATGGGTATGTACAATCATGCCATTTTTTACAATTTGATGTATTTTTGCCAAATCTTTTGCTGATCTTCAGCATTTATCTCCAGTATTACATTTCAAAGCTTGTTTATTTTCAATACATTATCTATAATTTTTTCTGGTACATTTGGAACATAAAAGAATTACTACTTAAACTGCAAAAAAAATTATAAAATTATATTAAAATTAATCTGACATTAAATATCTAACTACCTAAATAAAATAAATCGACGTAGCAAAAAGTAAAAGTAGAACCACTGACAAGACCAAAATTCTAATTATTCGGCGGTTTTATAGTAGAATAATGGTAGGTCAAAGGTATTAGGAGATAAAATACATATGACAAAAGATGTCACCTGTAAGTATTGGTTGCAAAGTTCGTTCTTTATACAAAATGTAAAAAAATTTGCATGACAAAACGTATCATATCTCTTCCTGGCCAACTTGAAGAATGCACATTTGAAAAAAGTACTGTTTGTAAACATAAACCTGTTGAACTGCATACCTAAAATTTGTCCCTTTTGATGATTTTTACCTAATTTATCTGTACACTCAATATATCGAGACAATCACCCGCAATGTCAAGAAGTGCGATAGAATTACGTTTTAACATGGAATATTCACCCTTACTGAATCTCAGTTCAGGGAAATTATTATCAGCATTGACATCGACGATGGCAGGCCCGAACTTACAAAAATATGTTAATAATATTTTTGTCTTTAATTACGATTTAAATTTTTCAATCACAAATATGATGACGTTATTTTTGCTTTGTTTATTTATTTTGTGCAGACGTGAAAAGTCGAGCAAGAAAAGATATTTTCCGAAACCAGTTGGTGTATTAAATTTAACTCATAAAAGTGGTTAAAAACAAAGTTACAAATAATATATATTTAAAGAATTTCGTGAACTACAAGTGAGGGTACTAGTTGCAAAGTCAACAACCTCCATTATTATTTGTTCTAACTTTTAATGCAGTTGTCTTTTCATACAATTTTTAAAAGTGTTAATTTATGAGCAGTCAAACTTAACTCACTTTTATATTAATTGGTCAGAAATTTAAAAGGCCGCCAGCATGAAAACTAGATTATTTTTGGAAGAATATGTTGTATTTTAAATCATATTATGGGGATTATCATTTATAATAAGAAATGCATTAATGAATATATCGTCGTATGGAATGCAACACCGCATATGTGACAGTTTTTTTAAAAATAATTTTGTAATGCCATTCGATTTGTTAGCTTTTTCTCCATGTATGGTCATACGTGGAGTGTCAGATGTTTGTATGAATCGTCATTTTAAGGGCTAAATGTAACACTGCGTTTGTTGTCATGTAATGCAACACTGCAAATGTGTCATAACAGCCATTGTGTATTTCTGACAACACACCGAACAGACGCGTCGCTGCTTAAGGTGAGCATTTTTTATATTTATATTGTGTTGTGATTATTGACGAATAAGGCCTTGTGGCGGGTACCACAATTCAAGAGATCATATCAACACAGCATACTGAGGAAATATTACACATAGATGAAGATGATAGACGCTCACCACTAATCATAACAGAGATATCTCACCAATCTCAAAAAACCCCAATTAATATTATTCAGGGATAATGTTCATCCGATATACAGACACATACTCCAAAAATAATAACATAAAACCAAAAACAAATACAGAAAAAAAACTAATGTTAGGAAATTCGTTTGTCGGATTTAGGAGAATTGATAAAAATATATTGTGCAAGATAACTAACTAAAGAAGAGTGGAAAATGGGTCCTACTTGCAATCTCTTCATATGCAAAAAAGTTTTCACAAAACATTGCCAAAAATTTGATGATGCCACGAGAAAGTTTAATAATATGAATTGGGGAGAAAGGAAAATATGTCAAGTTGATGGTTGATTGCAAACAACCAAAAAGACGAAGGAAGAGAAATTAGGAGGTTTCAAGGAAGCGAGAAACAAAGATTTTCCATTTAAAATTCGGGAAAGAGAATTCCAGTGTGCATGGAAATGTTTTTGAATACACTATATATTAAACAATGGACGGTCCAATATTGGATATAATAGTTGTAATATCGAAGAAGATTGTTAAAATGTGGATCCAACAATGACCGCTGAAGAATTATCAGAAGATATATAAAAAGCAGTTAAGACCACTAAAATAGTTGCAAAAGTAAATTACTTTTTAGATCAGTTGCCAAAACTACAGTCCCTTTACTGTAGAAAGTCGATCAATACATTATATTTAGAACCGGTTGTGTGAAACCTTTTGTTAGAATGCAAAATTACCCAAGATAATATTTTGTTCAAGGATACAAAAACACTTAGTCAAAGTAGGGACGAAGGCTAATAAAATTCGGTATTGTTAGATGCAGGTGGACCGACACAGCGTGGGTACAGCAATAAAGAGTGCTGCGTACGTGACTAAAGTCACATAGGCAAATGCACCATACGGGATGCATCGCCTTAGGCGGGCCAGTCTGGACAGGATCTCAGCTGGGAGAACTTGCTCCATAAAGACGAGATTTTATTTTCAATTAGAAAATAGAATCAATGTCGTCTCTAAAAGTATCAAGCGAGCGCTTTATAGATTGTAATTCTGGGGAAAATTTAAACTGTGTGCCTCGAGTTTAAGCTTAGACTGTGATGTACTCGGCGTTTAATCGTTGATGTGAAAGTATCAAAAAGAGTCCCGCTAGATCTATAAAAAGTTGATCAATATAATTGGTGTAGCGAGAACAGACTGTCGCTATTGCATAAGAATATCGCGTCCAGAGTCCCGGTTTGCCTGGATAATTGGGCATCGTCTTGTGGTCAATCAACTACAAGCCTGAACTCTGTCACCCTACGCTGGCACCACCAGCAGTCGGCCGCACTTCACGTCCAGGATCCAGGACCATCATAAGAGGTAATCCCTTACGTGAGGGACCTGCATAATCTACATCAGACAATGTCAACATAGACAATTTGGTAGAGAACTTTATGTTGGCATGATGAACACACATATTTAATGTAAATTTCAATATAATTATGTTAGAATAGCCTTATTAATAAGTGTTCAAGTGAATTGCTCATTTTCCACTTTTAACACATGCAAGTATCATAAAATATACATAATAAATTTTCTTATAAAAATATTCTTTCATTTCATAACCATTTGATTTGACTTGACAATAAAAAGAACCAGTTAGGCTAGATGCCTCCCCTCTGAACATGAAGCCGAGGCAGAAAAACACTTTATCACGTCCATGAGTTATATGTTGAACAAACGAAACTTGCAAATCTGACGGAAAAGCTAGCAAGCGAGAGATTTTTCAATAGATATTTCTTTAAAACCAACATAAAGATATTTAAACTGAAAAAAGATTTGTGTGACACGTGCAGTCAATTCAATGTTGGAAATTTGTTGGGATCTGCATACCAACATCACATTATTGAATAAGAAAGAGCAAGGAAAGAAAAATCAAAGACAAGGAAGAAGAAGCTGCAGCAATGATTTCTCAGTCCATAAAGCCAAGTCGCGGTGTTGGCCTCAATGTATCGAACATTAGAGTTTTATTGTATCAGCCTTATGGAATCATTAAATTGAAAACAAGTTTCAATGATAACTTTGCAGATTTGCCTCATAGTCCAAAAAAACTCATTCAACCTACATTTTTCCCTCCTATGTCCGAGGAGCCGTTGAAAATTAAAGAAACGATTTTTACCTGCTGATTGTCAACCATTCTACAATCAGATACTGCACTAAATTATAATTATACCTACTTAAATATGTGCCCAATTGTGTAATTCTGTTACATTACTGAATAAAAATACATTTTAATACTTATTGTTATTATTATAATACATTCCTTTTTTTTATATTCTTTCAAGTTGATGAACATCCGCAGTAAGTTAATATTTTTATATTATAATAATATTAACATACTAAAACATCCGCGAATGTGTAAATATTTGACCGCGAATATGAACGTAACAATTACTATACTCAAATAAAAATGCTTTTTAATTTAAAACCAAATTAATAAACATTAAGGTTATAAAAAAATAATATTTTTAATATTTCGTTCATAACTCACGAAAACAAGTTTTTTAGCCCTCCTGAATATATTGTTTCATGCCGCTTACGCAGTGTTGCATGCCGAATGACGATATCGTTCTTCATGCTCCTATCAGATTGTCACGTTTTCTTCAAATAAGAAATATGGAGGTGGCTGAGATTATGACTAAGTAATATAACTATAAGAAGGAATACAAGAAGTTTGCATTAAAATTATTGGTTAGTTGGTTGCAAACTGTTATACATATTTTATGAGTGGATACCTGACTAAATTACGAGTCGAAAATGTTCAGAGAGTATGTACAAATTCTGTACCATTACAGAAAATATTATTGTGATATTTTTTACAAAATCAAATAAAATAACTTGAAATAAATATTGAATGAAATTGATCCATTATTATTATTTTATATCATTGCTTCAGGCCGTACTATGATGTTACACTCCGTATACGTAATAAGATTACACACAATGTATTCAGACAATTATGAATTCAAAATTTGTCGAAGCTATTTAATACTTGGAATTCCTGAAATAAATTGAAGGTTCAGGTAGATGAGTATAATTAGGGTAATAGGAGCCAAGAGATGAAAATAAAAATGTCAATGCACTATGTACTTATTCTATCTATATGTTATCTGAAAAGACAAGCTTGTCATAAAATGAGGCCTAATTCAATGCGGATCATCGTAAGAGTTAAGTAAATTGTTGTGTATTTCAAGAATTTATTTTAAGGGTTTTTTGCCTCCTAAGCAATTAAGAATATTTAAAGGTAGATATTAGTGGAAATAAAACAAAATTACCAATGCAGCTCTAGTATTGTACATGCTGATGTTGATTTTTGGGATTTACTTTGCTTGGGCACTATGTTTTATTGGCCTATTTAAATATTACCATTTTTGTAAATGGATAAACTTTTATGATACATGGAAAAACCCATTTAAAGAGAGTTAATTTTATTGCACCCATTGAAAGAATACCACATTCATTTTTAGAAATATCAAACTAAATTACTTCTGCGAAAAACATATTACATGTGTTTTTTTATATGGATAAATTGAGTTCTGTCATAAATATTTTTAATTCTTAGGCGGGAAACTTATTATTTGGAAAACATATTAAGCATAAAAAAATACGTAATATGTATGGGACTTTTTCAGGACCGAAGAATGTAATTCTATTAGGCGGGAAAACCTATTAAAGGGGAACTTATTAAGACTGTATTTATTTGGGATGGTCTGACATAAGGATTAATTTAATGAGTTTGTCAAACAAAAAAAAGGTCCTTGGCGGATCAGGGTCTTCGGGCAGAGGGGCGGGTCGGGCATCCTGGGTGAGATGACCGTGTGAAGTTCATTTTATGATGGTGCATTTTTCACAAAAATTCAAGAAAATCACTAAAAGGTTGTCCTCGCTAACTGTCGTGCAATAATATTTTATCGAACAACCCTTTTCTAAAAATATATTAATGTATTTTAAGCTCACTGATACTTTGTAAAATCAATATTGTTGATTTCTTTAATTAGAGGGAAAATTAGAAAAACACTAAGAAATGCATCAAAGTAAAAATATATTAACTTTCTCTCTTAACACAACTTGGTGGCTTGATAGGTGTCGGAAAGAGTTAAATTCTTACTTTATGTTCACGATGACTTGGGTTCTCGGGTTGCTAAATCGGTTTAGAAATGTCTAACTAGATGATATGTCTAACTTGATGGTATGTCTAACTAGATGATGTGTCTAACTAGATGAAATGTCTAACTAGATGATATGTGTAACTAGATGAAATGTCTAACTTGAAGAAATGTCTAACTGGATGATACAATGAATTTTAGAAAAACATGAGTAATCATCTATTTTTCTTCGATTCGTCTTTATATGACTATAACAAGTAGTGATAATTGATTTTTTAAAAATTCATTTTCATAATGCCATACTCGGAGATAAAGTCAAAAGTTATACGAAGACAGACATTAATAATTAATTTTTGTAAAAAACTTATAGGTATATTGGTATATTGGTATAGGTATATTAAACTTATATTGTTTTTTTTAATAAATGTCAATTATAAATTGAAGTGTATTCCATGAACAATTAGATCACATCAATCGACCAGAAGATAAACAATGATATAAGATAAATGTAAATATGATACAAGGATAAAAAATCCACAATTTATTTGAAATTTTGACAAATTAAATTAAGATTTTTTAGTTATTTATTCAGTTTATGTTACGAATAAATAAATTCAACAATGATAGAATTCTAGTTGTTGGGCGTGCACATTGACTCAGATCTTTCAATGAATACACAAATCAGTAAAACTGTCAGTGCATGCCGTTATCAACATGACAGATTAAAAGTATTTGGAGACATCTTCCTCTTGAGGCAGCCCATCTACTTATAAATTCATTTGTGGTGTCACTTGTGGACTATTGTAACAACATCTATGCTGGCCTGTCAATGTTTCAGCTGGATAGATTACAATCCATTCTAAATGTGACTGCACGGATAATATATGGAGTTTCCAAATTCTCTCATATAACATCTCTTTTACATCAGCTACATTGGCTCCGATTCCCTGAAAGAGTTGAATTTAAATTGTGCTGGTTGATGTACAAGGCGACACACAACATGGTGCCTCTATATCTTCAAGAACTTTGTATCCCAGACAATTTGAATGGTAGGACGTTAAACTCTCAGGTCAGCCTTTACTTTAGCCGCAGTAAGGGTTGTAGAACCGACCAACCATTGCCAGAAGTCTAAATTTAGTGAACGGGCATTTGCGGTGGCAGCCCCAAAAGTGTGGAACTCTTTGCCCTCCGTCATAAGAAACAGTGCATCAGAAACTTTATTTAAGAAGAAACTAAAAACGCACCTTTTCAAAAAGTCATTTCCATAAGTGAAAATAACAATGTTTAATTTTAAAACTATTAAAAAAGAACAATTTTTATATGACCAAGACAATCGAAATGGAACAAAATTAGTCAATTAATATTTTAATAATTAGCAAATATAACCTGTACTAGGATGGCAGTGAAAGCATTCAAAACCTAATATTTTCCCCTAATTCATAGGAAATCAACATTTAATTTAAGTTTCATGTTTGACACACAGAACATTTCTGGGATACATACTTTATATATTGATACCATTATACCAGTTGAAACATTTGATTTTCCCCAGTTACAAACGTGCTGCTGCCCAAAAGGACAAAGACTGGCTGATAGAAGTCCCGCAAAATGCTGATCCCATGAAGGACATGTTTGCTGAGAAGTCGGAAGTGAAGTCAGAAAAGGTGGCCAAGAACGAGCTGCAGCGATTGAAGAACATTGCCCGGGCACAGAAGGTCAAGATACCTCGCGTGGGACTGCCAGTCACCTCGGATAAGGCCACCGCCAGCCAGGTCAGCTACACATTCAGTTGGAAGCAATCTTTGATATTTATTACACATATTTCAGAATCACTACAAATATTTCTTCTGTACACTATTGGTAATCTGGGACTTCCAACCGATGGCCTAAATGGCCCAGGTGAATTATATCTTCTTTCTAATTCGTATTCTGATTGCATGTATTTCATGCCAACTAATATTCATATAATAAAAGCAAATGTGCATTAGCCACCAATTTACTTTCAAGTTTCAATGTTTACTGTTCAAAAATAAATATTTACAGAAATTTACTAAGGGCCAGTTGCATCATGTTCGGTAACTATAAACTTTACTTTTAAACTTAGTTTTTCCGAAAACGCATTGGGTCATTTCATTTTTGTCACTTACTTTTAACTTTAACTATAAACTGCCGAAAATCTCCGCTTAAATGTGAACTTTACTAATGCACATGCGCACTGCGTGCGAGCCACGTGACAGGTGTCACCAAAATCGAGTATTTTTCAATTTTTAACACTATCGAAATGTACAATATTATGTCAGATAACAGTGATATCGTAGACTTTTTTCAACTATTACTTAGATTGGACCTTTACATTAATATAAAACTAATAAACTGAATGTTATTTGCCATAATTAAGACAATACAAATATTATAAGAAAGACCGCGACCATTAGTTGCATTTTTGGCATGGTACGAAATTGAGTTAATACGCTAAATTAATGCATAAACGAAATATATTTTCTTATAATCTTGAAGCCAAGATTACGGACACAAATCTATAGGAAACCAAATTAGCAAAATGTTAAAAATGAATAGAGTTATAAATCATTCAAATTGCAGTACATTTGATGAATTTTTGACGTTTTGAAAATACTTTGTTTTGGTAAAAATATACGTTTTTAATTAATATACTCACAAACTTTGAGGCTTCAACTACTATTTAAAAATAAGTTTAATATCAGAAACACAATAATAATTTTTTAAATAATATATTTCCAGTCTTATGAAATACGATATTATTAATTATATCTCACACTGTTAGTATGCCGTTCAAAACGGCGGGTGTGAAATTTGTGCTCCGATAAATTTGCCTTAAAACACATTTTAATACAAATTTTTACTACAATATGAATGAATATTATACTTATTCTCGATACCAATTGCTTCTTTTTGTAAATTGTATGGTTTTGGGGTGTTTTTATACGAAAACAAATTATAATATTGACATTTAAACATTATACATATGTCAACCGATCGGAGCGTTTTAGAATCTGACTGCGCATGCGCGGCCAGCGCATGAAATGCATTAATTCACAAGATTCAATGTGAAATTTGCGAACCTGTGATTTTTTTTTGTTGGATTTGGTTCTCATTAAAAGTCAATAATATATTATTATATACATTATTGTTCTGAAATTACTGCCTTCTGTGACTCAAGATGCCTAAGGTCAAAAAGTATCCATTGACATGCTCTAGGAAATGTTCCAACAAAATTTTAAATGGTTATAAACTTCTTGGAAAAAAATCGTAACGTAAGTTGATAATTTTTACCATTCCTATAATAATTATCTATTTGATTTAATAATATAAATTACATAGTTCAATATACATATATTATGTAGTGCAGATAAATTATTTTCTATTGGAAATACATATTCTAAAATATAAATAATTTTATCAAAAGAATTATACATGACAGACCTGTCTGATTGATACAAATGTATTTGTTATAGTCATATAAATGAATAAACACGTATTTTAATAATTTAGACATAAAAATACTGATAACCAAATAACAATAATAATAATAATATTATTATTGTTATTTTCAGGATGTTCCCGAACTGAGCATTGAATGTGTGGACTCGTGTGAACTTCCTAAATTGGATGGCAAAAGAGTGATCGACATACACCAATTCTTTTCTTAAATTAATCAAATGTACTCCCACAAATCGATGTTTGGGTGCACAGGAACGAATATTGAATATGTGAAAGAACAAAGTTTTATTTCTAAATTCAGTTTAAAGTGTAATATGTGTGGATCAAATGTTGTTTTGAATATATGTAAAGAAAAAAACAACGAAATTCTGAAGAACGATAATATGCTCGATGAACAACTAATTATTTAACAGTGAATAATAATACTTTTATCATATTTTCATTTATAATTTAGTATTAAATATATATGTAATTTATTAAAACAATAAATACAAATTTAAAAAAAATACTGTTTTTTTAATTTTAATTTAATTTTATTTTAAAATTAATTCATTATATTGTGAATTATCATTCTACTCACTTTTATTTTACTATTTTAATTTTATTTTATTTTATTTTAAAATTAATTCATTATATTGTGAATTGTCATTCTAGTCACTTTTATTTTACTATTTTAATTTTATTTTATTTTTAAATTAATTCATTATATTGTGAATTATCATTCTACTCACTTTTTATGCAACTCCAACATATTCAGGCCTGTGCTCAACACCTTCCATCTATGAACATAAAAACATATTACATTTGTATAATTGATGTGCTTACAACTGAGGTGTGCATTGTATTTATTTGTTTTTAACAGGTACCGTATTAAAGGGATAACAGGTGATAAAAAAATCTAATATATTTAATAAATAATTAGAGAAAATACTTTGTATAAATCTCTATTTATTGATTATTCTACATGTTTCGATACCTATGGTATCTTCTTCAGGAAACAATGTATATTGAAATTAAAATAAGCATAGATAAAAACAAAACTATGAAGTTAAATATAAATATATTATTGAAGAAGTGAAAATATATTTTACTCCATACCACACATACTGGCTTAGGCAGTCGGTGTCAGTCTCTGCTTCTAACGTCAGTGAAGTGGACTCCTGTATGGAAGGCTGGATCTAGTTCCTGCCCCCAAAAGCAATATCGTCTTACATTGGCTCCGACATGATGTGTGGTATTAGTGTGGGTTTTGTGTATGGTCTGGGGATTTTTTCAAGTTCTTTGTGGCGGGGCGCCCTACTATATGCTCGGTGTTCAGTTAGGTGGGGGTTGGACGGTGGATGTCGGCTAGTGTGGTGTACATGGGATAGGAGGAACGTGGGTTTGAGAAAGGGATGTTGGAGTGAATATTTTTGGAAAGCAGGAGGATGGGGGTGAAGATGGGGGGGAGGGTGGGTTGTGGTTTTATGAAGGGACGGGGAGCATTATTGGGTTTGGTTGTGGGAGGTAAGGTAGTGGGTGATTTTTTTGGGAGGGGGGGAGAGGTTGTTAGATGGTTTTGTGTGGGGGGTGGTTTTGTTGGGTATATGTTGAGGGGTTTGTGTGGGTTTTGTACATTGTAGTAGGTAGGTGTGGTGAGTATGGATGGGGGGACTTTTTTTAGGAATTGTCGAGTTGCTTCGGGTTTTGGTTTTGACGATGATTTGGTTTGGTTTAGGCCATTTGGTTGCGGCAGTGTGTGGGGGGGAAATTGTTGCTTTTGGTAGAGAAGGGACGTGGATGGAGGGGGGGTTTAGCCCCTTAATTTTTAAGTTTCGCGGGGATAGATTTGGAGTGGGAGGGATGGGTGGGAGTTGAGAGTGGTTTATGTTCGTGGGGATTGGATTTAGCGGTGGTAGTGGAGGTGTTAGTTACCAGTTCTGGTCGCTTTACGGGAGTTTTAGGTTAGGGCTGTGGGTTCTTATTGGGCCTGAGGTGGTTGATGGGGGTTTATTTTGTCTGAGTGTTTGCGCTGGTCTGCTGTTCTAGTTCATCGCGTAGTCTCTGTAGGCTCACCCCCTCCATTTTCGTGTTGAGTTGTTTTATTCGGTGATTATGACTTATACTGTTTTCTTGTTTTTCCACCAGTGATTGGTGCATTAAATAAATAAAAAAAAATTAAATGGAGCTCTTTGAAAACAATTATCTTGTTGATAATGTACAGCATTCTACATGTTTCGAGTGTATTGGGAGTGTTCTTGTTAATATGTATAAAGGTTTTCATTAAAGACATTTGTTTATTTCAGTTGGCAACGGCACAGTTCACAGTGTGCAAGGTTCTTTCCAACAGCGTCAGTAGGGAAAGTTTCCACAGTCCCGTGCCTGCCCATGGAGATGGAATGATCAGGGTACGCGGTGTTGTGTTGCGGAGTGTGGGTGGGCAAGGGAACCGCAAGCGGAAGGGCTGCCAATCACCGTTTTCGTAGCACAGATAGCCTAATTATTATATTATTTCTACAGAGGGGGGGCTCGTACCAGGGACAGGGCTCTGTGCACGCGATTGTCTGGGGTGCTCTCGCCGGATTAATTGAAGTGTAGCACTGGTGATGTATTTGTGGGTTGGAATGGGAGATTGGTGTGGGATGTGGTGTGGGTAAGGGGGGGTGGGGATATATTGTGAGTGTGGTAATTTCATGAGTGGGGTTTGGGACATGATGGTTTGGTGGGGGGGGGGGGTTAGGCTGAAGGGGTATGGTATGTTGGGGGGGTATGGGGGATTGTGGGTGGGGTGTGGGTGTTTGTGGGGAGATGGGGGTGGTAGGTTTGGGGGAGTTAGGTTTATGGGGATTTTGGGGTATCTGTTGAAGTTTTATTTTTTGGGAGAAGATTTTGGGGTGCGGAGGGGGTGTAGGGTGGGTATATATGGGGGCGTGGGTGTGTTGTTTGGTTATTGTTTTTCGGTATGTGGTTGGAGCTGATAGTAGATTTGTATTTTTATTCGATATTATAATAAAAACTAATACAAATCGTAATATAAATTTGCACTTTTTTTTTATTATTAAATCGTCGGTATTTATTCGGTGTTGTGTTGTCGGGTGGGGGGAGTGGTTGTAATGGGAGGCTGTCATTTTTGTATGGTGATTTAGTGGCGATTGGTGGGTTTTTTGGGAAGGGGTGGTGTTCGCTAGGTGGTCTATATCTAACACGTTTTGTTAGTTTTATATATATATATATATATATAATATAAAAACCAGCTTGTAAAATAAGGATACAAGTTTTACATTACGGACTGAAGGTGGTGGGTTGTGGATTAATAAAAAGGTTGTTTACATGGCTGAATGTCTGTGTAATTTGATTCAAGTGGAATCGGTCATACAGTAGACTCCCAGTTATCCGGGATAGATGGTGTAAGAAAATCCCAGATAATCAAATTTACCAGAATCATGCGCCTACAGGTCTACTGCTATCCGAATGTTGCACACGTGTGTTTGTGGAAACGTAAATGCCGACCGGGATGTTGTAAGGTTGTCAAATAAATAGTTACTCAAGTTAGACAAGAAATGACTTGGTTTAAATTTTGCAGACATCGTTGATTTTTTCTGAAGAAATCTTCCTCATCATCAGGATGCATTGTATCATTTGTCGCACGTTGTAAAATATATTCATCATTTAATACTCAGTGATCAGTTACACTTTGGTCTGAATGAGGCCAATCACGTGCCGATTACTCATCAACATCCTGCACCTGTCAATTTGTCATAAATTTTGTAGATGTTGATTAAAATCGAGAAATTCTGCATCACGTCCAATCTTGTGTAATGAAGAATTAAAATTTGCTCAGGCATAAGATCTTTGGTTTTTATTAATGCTTGAAACCTGAAGAGGTCAAATCTCTTGCAGTTAGACTATCACTGTTTAATTTTTTCCTTGAATGGTAATTTGTTGGATGCAGAGTGCCTCTATTTAAACCATAAGATGTATTAAAATCAACTTTAATTCTTCATAAAAATATTTCACTTTGGCTGCACAAATTAAAATAAACTGCGGTATCCCTGACAGCAAACCGCACCGCCATCATAATTTACTACGCTGCGATCTGTTGTACACAAGTGACAATGATAACTTTGTGGATACATCTAATCCTCATAAAACACTAAATAAAAAAATTATGTTTCGAGAGATCACTCTTCGGACACGATGGACAACTGATCTGCTCGACTCTCGTCCCGATTAATCCGCATCCCGGTTGATCCGATCCTGGATAATTGGGAGTCTACTGTGTATATAAAGGCTTGGCAAGATCAATATACATGAAGTTACAAGAATAGCACCATGTGGTTTACATTTTGTCATCATGTGATTATTTTTGTTGAAGTTACTTTGAAATAAAGACAGCAGTTGGCAGTATCTAAGTGCCTGAATATAATATTAACGCATTAGTGATTCGTTTTCAGACTCAGATGAAAAATAACTATGTGGAAGTAGTATACCAGGGCACAATAAAAAAATTACTGAATGTTATTGATTCGTAATAATCCCTTTTGCGGAAGTACGTTTTGTGACTATTTTAATTATTTAACAACTAGTTAATATTTTAATAAGAGTTTATGGAAGACTCAAAGTAGTAAAGCATTTGTGGGGTAATTAACATGGAAGATGATTTGTACTTTTTAAAAATCTAAACATAATATGTACGTGTTAAATTTGAAATCAAAAATGTTTGGTTTATCAGTTTATTTTTTCATTTACGGGCTACTTTAAAAATGAAATTATTTTCAGGAGATCGGATGAGAAAAGGATCGAGAAGAAACCGAAAGCCGGGCGAAAGGGCAAGAAGGGCTTCATAAAGAAGGCGGGTGCTAAGCCCGTGGCGGGGAAGGGGCAGAGGAATCCGAGCAAGAGGAACGTTGGCAGGAAGCGAAGATAGATCTTGTCCATAATATCACTGATCACTGTTATAATAAATGTTTAAGCACACTTTGCTCGTGTTTCTTTACAAAGTCAGTTCCTGCGCGGGCGCAACCTGGTGTGACCATCTTCTTTTAGTTGTAATAGTCACCCAAGGAAACTACAACAGTAGATCTTCATTAATTCCAAATTCAAGAGAAAGATATGTATAAACCAAAGGCAATGCCCCATTAATTCAAAATTCACAAACATAATACTTTTAAATTTTTATCAACAGTGGAAAGGTAAAATGTATCCCACCTCAACTTTACAGTACCTATTTTAAATAAAACGTATAACTAAAACATTATTATGTAAAAAAGCTCGAAATTTATTGAATTGTATTATTAATCTATTAAAAATTAATTTTGCAAAATTTATTGGATTTACTGTGCCATATAAAATTAGTAAAACAACAATTATTTGTTTAAATTTGTGGCTTACAACCTTTTATTGGTAGACTTTCCGACATCATTGAGGATTCCAACACAGGTAATATAAATAAAGTATGCAGTGTTTTTTTTTTGTATTACTTTATTTTTAAAATAAAGAGATAATCATTTTAAATATATATTTTTTAACCCCAAGAAGGCCCGCGTCGACTATCACTGTCTGAGAAAGTGACAATGATAAACGTCAGAATATTTAGCGCTAAACTATAGACAAGAAAGACGGTACCACACGATGCATGCAGTTGCCGGTAATTTTGTATTGCCGGATTTCTGCTTTATCCAAATGACAGAATTTTCAGTAATATTATATATAATAATATATCGATGACAAACGCATTGCACATGCTAATTACGCACTTCTAAAATACCAGAAAGGAAAGTACTTGTCAATTACATTTTGATTCCAGCCGGTGCGGAGTGTTATTAGGATTTATCCTGCAATACACATATATTTACAATTGTACCCTTATTTTGTGATACTTATTTGTTTGCAAGTAATTAAAGTGAATAAGATATTATTTTTTAGTTATTAAGCGTGTTTTACTATAAAAATACAGTGAGTGCTTTGTTGTAGACCATATTGACGATTGGCGTGAACGACATTTCATGCGTGTTAGTACTATATCGAAAGTCTAATGTGTGATGTAAAGTGCTAATATATATTTTTTTGTTTACTGTTATCGAATTTAAAGAAAAAAAAAAAAATTACATTTACATACATTGTTTTACAAAATGGCGGAGGGTGACTTTCTCGCTAATGGAGATATTGCGGACGTACTTGAAATTTCCGATATGTTTGTTATTACCGCAGAGTCTGATGATGAGAACGACGTTGAGGATGATTATTTTGAGGTTCACATCTGTGATGAAGAAGACCCTGACAAAGTTGTTGATGAAAACCAGCCATCAACAAGTGCAGGGGTTGGGCTAGAATTTGAATGGGAGACAGATAATTGTTTCGTTCCAAATATACATCAATTTACGGCGACTCCTGGTTTTAACTCTGATCTTGCAGAAGACACGCGAGAAATAGATTTTTTAGAATTGTATCTCAATACAGCAGTGGTCGATACTATTGTGGATGAAATAAACCACTAATTTAAATTTGCCACAAAAAATATACCATTTTAGTTTACACCACAAGCAACGAAGTATATGTATTTTTGGTCCTGAGCTTGTTAATGTCCAGGAATACGTTGGTACAGTATTGGTCGACAAATCTATTGCTGAGTTCGTCGAACTATTCAGATACTATGTCGAGGAATTGGTTCCAAATAATATTAAGAATGTTACATTTTTCTGATAACAACGACCGACTTCATAAGATCAGGCCTATACTGTACACAATGAAAGAAAGAAAAAATTGCATCCTTCGTGTTCACCCAATCTCTCGCTGATAGATTTTCATCTATTCCGCTACTTGCAATTATATTTAAGGAATAAAACATTTTGAATCCAGGCAGAAATAATTAAGGGGTTCAAAGAATTTATAAAGTCCAAAAGTTTTGTATTTTTAGCATAGTTTCTCATTGGAAGAAGACCATAGAAGCGGATGGAGCTTATTTTGATTAAATATATTTTTTAATATTGAAAATATCCAATTTTTATTTTCACCTACAAATTCCATAATTTCATATGGTACAACCTAATACATATATACTTACAACACTTCCTGTGACCAGTTTCGGTCCCCAAAGGTTCAAATAATAACTTTTTTTGTTGTTGCAAAATCGTTTACATTTGGCCCTGTGTAGTTGATCTTTGTCAATAAGGGTTTACTTACATTCTTTAGAGTTGTATCATTAATTATTGAGGCTTATCTAATAAGTAATGGGCGTTAGATCCAATACCAACATGGTTACTAAAGGAGTGTCAATCAGAAATTGTTCCATTTTTAGTGGATTTATTTAACAAATCTTTAGAAACATCAAGCGTTCCAGACTTTATGAAAATGGCCCACATGACTCCTCTTCTGAAAAATGCTACACTAGACCCTGAAGACCTCATGAATTATCACCCGGTCTCTAATCTGCCGCTCCTCTCAAAAATAATGGAAAAGGTTGTATCATGTCATCTTAGTATGTATTTAATAGAAAATGCTTTATTTCCCAAAATGCAATCGGCATACAGACGTCATTATTCTACAGAAACAGGGGTGGTTCGAGTCCTATCTGAAATTATAACACTAGTGACTCGGGCCATCTGGTCCTGCTTGCTTTTTTTAGATGCGAGTGCAGCATTTGATACAGTCAATCATCAAATCTTCCTTGAGAGACCGCAAAAAACCTATGGGGTAGACGGAAATGCACATGTTTGGCTTAAATCATATCTTTGTAATAGATCGCAATCAGTGCGATTTCAAAATTCAACCTCCCCTACATCTACTTCTAACATCGAGGTACCTCAGGGATCTGTTCTCGGACCACTATTGTATATTTTATACACGAAAGACATAGAATACATAATATCGTCAGGATTATGGCCCCATTGTTACGCAGACGATACGCAAATTTATTTTTTCTGCAAGCCGGGTGAGACAGGTATTAAAAAGAAAAATTGCAAGATGCGTAGATAAAATAGGCGAGTGCATGGCACAGAATAGACTTACATTGAATCCATCCAAAACAGAATTACTATGGACAGCAACACCTAGAAGGCAAAACTTAATACAGGAATCAATGTCTGCGAATGCTAAATCTGCAGTTAAGTTGTTGGGCTTGCACATTGATTCAGATCTTTCAATGAATACACAAATCAGTAAAATTGTCAGTGCATGCTGCCATCAACTGAGACAGATTAAAAGTATTCAGAGACATCTTCCTCTTGAGGCAGCCCGTCTACTTATAAATGCATTTGTGGTGTCACAGGTGGACTATTTTAACAGCATCTATGCTGGCCTATCAATGTTTCAGCTGGATAGATAGCAATCTATTCTAAATGTGGCTGCACGGATAATATATGGAGTTTCCAAATTCTCTCATATAACATCCCTTTTACATCAGCTACATTGGCTCCGATTCCCTGAAGAGTTGAATTTAAATTGTGCTGGTTGCTGTACAAAGCAACACACAACATGGCGCCTCTGTATCTTCAAGAACTTTGTATCCCAGACAATTTGAATAGTAGACGTCAAACTCTACTTCAGCTGCAGGAAGGGTTGTAGAACCGACCAACTGTTGCCAGAAGTCTAAATTTAGTGAACAGGCATTTGCGGTGGCAGGCCCAAAAGCGTGGAACTCTTTGCCCTCCGTTATAAGAAACAGCGCATCAGAGACTTTATTTAAGAAGAAACTAAAAACTCACCTTTTCAAAAAATCATTTACTTAAGTGAAAATAACGATTTTTAATTTTAAAAAAAACAAAGATAATTATAGAACTATAAACAGTTGATGTGTAAAGTGCCCTTGAGGTGAAAGTTTTTACGAAAATGGCGCTATACAAATTATTCATTATTATTAATGTCACTATTAATACAAATTGGAAATATATTTGTATTATAAACTCAGTTGCCATTCAATATGCAATAAAATGAAAAATTAACCCCACTTGTAATGATTTTTTCAACAAAAGCAAGGATGGATTTAAAAAAAAAAAAATTTTTTCACGTTTTTGTTATATACTTTGCCCTTGTCGTAAATTGAAGATGATGCGATGGTTTTTTCTAGTTTTGATAATAATACGTAGTTAGATAAATATTGCAGGTGATTAGGTACAGTGGTGAATTGTTTGCGCACAGTATTCTGTTTGGAAATCTACTTTGTTTTACATTGATTTGTAATATTTTAAGTAAAAGTGTGGAAAGAAAAAGAAAGACAAATAGACTTAGAGATGAAAATAAAATAACACTAATATGGTAAAACACTGTCAGACTTGTCACATAAACATAAATTGTCCTATTCAACCGTTTCCACTATTATAAAAGACGAGTAACGAATTTGTGAAGTAATAAAGGATCGGTTTCAATAAAACCGACCATCACAAAAAAACGAAATGGTCCCATACATGAAATGGAAAAGTGTTTAAAAACTTATTACAAAATAATGTTTCACTAAGCCTCATGGCCATCCAAACTAAAGCGTGCAGTCTTTTTAAAGATTTACAGAAGGATGGTGACGATTATTACCAAAGTTTCAATGCAAGGTCCGGCTGGCTTGAAAGGTTTAAAAAACGTGAAAACTTCAATTTCCAAAACATAATTTGTGGAGAGGCAGCAAGTGCAAATTCGAAAGCTGCAGAATTGTTCAAGGATAATTTGAAAACTATGCTTGAAGAAAGACCTTGCAGAAACAAATTTGTAATGTTGATGAAACCAACCGCATTGTATTAGAAAACAATACCAGATAGAACATACATTTAATAACAATACGAACTGAGGTGACTAATATTATTGTACAATTTGCTCAAGAACTCAATCTGGAAGTTGACAATGAAGATGTAAATCTACTTTTGGAAAATGATTTAGAGGGACTCACAAATTAAAACTTGTTTGAGATTGAAGAAAAAAATGTAATGGAGCTAGAACTCACCAAGTACATATAAAGAACCACCTAAAAAATTTGTCCTGAAAGAAATTGGTGCAGCTTTGAGGCAATTAAAAAAATTGAAAATATGAACCCAGACAATGGATAGGTTTTCAAAATTCAACAAGCACTCACATGTTATAACAAAACGAAACAACAAACTGTCCAAACAAAATTGAACATGTTTATAATATATACTATCACTGCACTCGCTAATCAATATCAAGAGTCAGCCAATAATACAGATAAAAGATAATCCAAAATTATTTATTCATTTAATTATATGTTTGTTAACATTAATCAGGAATAAAACCTAATCGGTAAATGACTATAAATGTATATTATTTTTTGTATTATATATTTGACTTACAACCATTTCAACTTACATCTGAAGTTTCGGAAAGGAACCCTGTCGTAAGTCGAGAAGTGACTGTACTGAGATATTTTTAAGTTATGTATGCATTGTAACCAATCTTCCCTTAGAGGTGTGCGCACACACACAATTTTTAACAAGATTTCCTCTTCATGTGCCGCCTTCTATCGAAGATTGGTGACCATGTTGCAGTATGTTGATTTATCCTGTTATATCTCCAACATTTTGAACATTGAATCACTTTCTGAGGTTACACAGCCAAGATAGTCCCTTTCTACCTACACCTCTGCTGCCTTCTATTTTCCCATGAACAATGAGTTATAAAATATCATATTTTTTATTGAGGAGAATGCGGTCAACCCAGGCCCTGCCTCATTAATAGTATGGTAATGTTTTTTATTTTCTCCAATAGTATTGGTTTGTAAAACTGCACAAGCTTATTTACAGGCACACCGTGATTTAAAATTATAGAGAACATTGAATCCAGAATTGCAAATTAGTGTTGTGGCATAAATTAAAACATATTAACATATAACATTGAATATTTTTTAATTTGGCATATCGATGCCCTAAAGTGTAATGTTGTTAATTCCATATTTCTCAATTTTACAGGAAGGACAAAAAGCTGGTTAGTTTTTTAAAATCATTGAAATGATCTTTGTTTTCTATGTTAACGATTTGTATATTATAGGAGAACGTCCTAAATATAATATTTATGAAATTTTAACATTCATGTCATTTTTATAGACTTGTTTGAAATTTGCATTTATGTGAAATGTAATTTTTGTAGGAGTTAGCAAATTTACATGTTGAATGTTTTTAAAATTGATTCATGATAATAAAAACAAATTAAATTTGTATTTATGTAAGAATATACACCTAAGGTGAATATATAAGGAAAAATTTGCAGAAAAAAATACTCACAGAAAAGAAGACTTTAAAGAAGAAATTAATTAATATGAAAAAAAACATACAGAAATTAATTACTATGAAAAATATACAGAAATGAATTAATATAAAAAATTGACTATTCATAGGGAAGATTGAAATAAAATTCATGGTAATGTATATGTTCCGCACAGCTTTGCGAGCTACGGACGCGATAGAAAGTGGCCCGAAAATAAACAAATAGAAAGGGGCCACTTTTCCGCGTCACAGGAACATTCCGCCCGGCACCCTACGCCTTTGGAATCCCCACGCCGCTGCGCCAACGGACCGCCGAGTGGAGGGGGTAGCGGGCCGCTGCGAGACTCCGCCCCCGCCAGCGCGCAGGAAAAAGCGATATTTTTAAACTAGCATAACTAGATGTAGAAAATTATCCTATGTATGATGTATTGTATAATAAAAAGAGAATGAAAGGGGCGATCGCCCGGAGATAATATTACGCACCTTAAAAATCATTTAGGCATTGAAAATGAGTTTTCTAAGTTTGAGGTGCGATAATTAATTCCCCGGGCCATCGCCCCGGGTAAAACTTATCAGGCATCGCGAGGAGAAATAAAGACTATAAGATAAAATACTCGCGGTGCCTGAGAAAGTAGAATTATAAAGAGGAGAGAGGAAATGCCGGAGAAATTCGAAGTCTGCCGTCTCCAACCGGGCGGCGAGAAAAATGAACCAAGTTTCGAGATCTCGCCGCCAGGGGGTGGCTGCGCTGGACCGCAGCGGGGCGGCAGGGGGACAGATCCGGCATTGTGATTGGAGGAGATCTCCTGGAGCCTGTGGCGCTCGTAGTATTTCCTGATGTTAAATAAATAATGGTCCAGCGGCTGCAAAGAGCACTCTCGTCTCATTCTACTCTTGCACCGCTGGACTTCGATAAAGTAAACTGGACTTGTTATTTCATCCCATCTTTGGACCCCTGCTATTATTATTGGACTATTGGATCTTCTGGCTTCCTGACTTTGCTTCGACTTTGGACACGGAACCGGAAATACAACACGACTTGGCTGCTACACTGGATCAGATTTTGGACCCCCCTGGACCGCTGCACCACGCTGCAGATAATCTCATCCGAGCTACCAGAGCGAACCGGCGAACCACCCCTACAAATTACAGTTCTTGTTTCCTGTACGGAACAGTATAGGCGTGGTTATTTTGAACTCTTGTAGGTTGACCAAAGATTGCTTTAGCTTCGATATTCAAGGTTTTCATTTACTTCAGCTAATTGATTCCTTTCTTCAAATTTGAGTCGTAATTTTTAACAGACTTCCTTGCCTATAGTACGATTCCCTTTTCATCGTATTTAAGTCTAATCTATACTTAAACAATGTTTTACATTCGCGTATGTTTATTATTATTTCTGAGAAAATATACTCTAGAATCTGTATCTTTTCTATCTCTCGTTCTTTTCATATGCAACATTTTAATAAACACATCCACATACTTCCTTTTTATGCCAGCTCGTTGTACTTCAAATAATTTATTTAGTTTTATTCTTGCATTTTTGTTTAAACTGTCTATCCTTTTGGTACTCTGTAAACTGTCTAATTCATAACATTTAAAGTGATTTGAAATATTCATAAAATGTAGTTACATTAAATGTAGATACATTAATTCATAGTACTGTCTACCCCACCCGGGAACTAAAAATATTTTTTAAGGTAGAATGGGTATATTATTGTTTTTAGGAATGATATGAATAAAACTTAAATAGTTTTTTAGAAGCAGTTTAACATGATCCAGAAAAAATGCTAAATCTGCTACATGATTAAAAGTGAATATTTTATGAGAAACTGTATAAATAAGCTTCTATAAATAATAATAGTATGTACTTCTGGTAACAAGATTCAATTACTTTTTCTTTATTTGCAGCAATTAAACTCACATTTTAAACAACAAAGTACTTGAGGAACTGATGACACACGCGCAAATTCTGACAAGTCTCGTGAACGAAGCGGTGGAGTTACACATTTTGTAGTATAACATTTAGCGACTCGGGAGCTAGCAAATTTTCTTGCGACGCTTTTTTAGAATAACTTGATAATTTTTAAATGTCAAAGTTTTGGTAGGATATGTATCAGAATGCTGGAAGTAAAATGGCATTAAGTCATTTTTGATCAAAAGTGGAGTTAGCTATTTTATACTTTAGGGTATCGATATGACTTTGTGGAATAATGCCTTCAAACATTGTAAAAATACCATTACAACAACATTTAATTCACATTGTTTAATTTTGTCCATGGAATATTGCAACATTTAAAAAACATTGCTAAATCAGAATAAAAATCAGTTTTGTAAGTGTAAGTTTCACTTTGATGTCATTTTCACTGTATAATCTGTCAATATAATATTTTATTAACAGTCAGTTGAATTTCACACATATCACAATAAATGATTCTACCGACAACTGTGAGTCCTAAGTAATATTTCATCCATTCGTTAAACCGATTTGGCATGAAAAATGATTGGGCCATTTTTAAAATAATTTCCACAGCAATAAAATGTTCTATAGAAGCCAAATGTTCTTGAATTTGCAATCAACGATTCATTTTGAATGTGGAACATTATTGATGGACATTCCTCCAGTATGTAAGTACTTGGATAATTTTAACTGTTCTCAAAACATATAGGAAAAAATAATAAAAATATTTTCATAAAAAAATTCATTTAACACCTTGGCCCCTCACGTTGTAGGTTTTGGACAGAGAAAGAGATGGCACGAAAACTGTTGGAATTTAAGTTGGCTATCGTGAGTATAGCGGACACTCCGCAGCGTCTATTTCTCACAGCAAATAACCAATGATATCACCGGCGCTGCGGATCGGATCTTTAACCAAATTATTATCTCCAGTAGTGATATCGTATGGCGCCCTATAGAAATCTGTTTTAACTCAAGAACACAACAAATTACGCCTGAAATCGAGTGTAAAAAACATTTTTCCTCCATACAAAATTGACAGTTATTTTTGCGTTGCCAGATCGCAATTTAATTAAATTGAAAAATTTAACATACATAATCTCATGTCAACGTCAAAGTGCTGATATTTTTACAGTTATCGAATTTTCAAAAACTTACAATTTGATTTTATTTTTAATTTACAAAATGACATTTTGTTAGTGGAGACTGCCGACTTTCCCGATATGCTCGTTACTACTGCAGAGTCCGATGATGAGAAGGACGCAATAAGTTGGAAAGTATCTGGAACGTTCCAATTTGAGTAAATTGTCAGCTAGATTTTGACGTACGTTTACGATTTTTCTCATTTTTGTTGCCAAGTAATGCAAGTGATTAGATATTATTTTTTAATTATTAATTAAAATTAATATACAAGCGTTTTACTATAAATACAGTGAGTGCACTGTTAGGCAGCATTGCCCATTGTGGCAACATCATATTATGGGTGTTGTTAGTGCTATATAAGTGCGATATGTAATGTGTACGTAATTGTGATGTGAAGTGTTAATATATTTTTGTTTTAAGCATCACATTAAACACAATAATATTAATAAAATCTGATGTCGTCCTTCCAAAAACTAAATATAAAATAAATAATAATGTTCTAAGTGTTATGGCACTATCAACTTTTATTTTTTCCTTTTTTTCAATTTTTTTCATCTCAAAACCGTGTGAAATCGCGGTCGATGGACGCTTATAATAGTACCCATGTATTTTTTTTAGTTATACCACGTTTTCATGGTTTTTTCGTAAAAATAAAATTCGAAAAGCTAGCCTGTGAATTTTGGCGTCAATATGGTGGTATGATGCTGTTTCACCTACGATTTTTCTGGGCAGCTAACAGGTTAACATTTAAATAATATTAAAGAGTATGAAATATACATCTCAAAAGATTCTTGTACGATTGGTAGTAGAAATGAGGGGAAACATATGTCATTAACAATAGCAATAATGATAGAAACCATGACAATGTTAAAACATAATTTATTCTCGATAAATACAGAAGCATTTCTAAAAGCACTGGCTACTGCTTGTTTACTTATTAATTCATTTAACATAGGGAACATTTTGGCGGATATATTGCTTTGCATCACGGATATTATAGAAGAAAGCGTCCTATGACTCACTTTACATCTACAGACACTGAGAGGCTGGCCGGCACTGGTATCGTCCCGGGCGTGCACTCCCTCTAACAGTATGTACATTCAGCTAAGGCTACATTAAGCTACAAGTCTTTTTGAATGGATAATGATTCAAACCTTCACAAATATTTATTTATTAAGATCAACATTATAACACTACATGTAAATGCCATCATAATGTGAATACTAATTTCTAATGAAAACAAATATTGATATCACTATGCGCTTTCACGTTGCACGGCGGAACTTCATGAAGCAGCCACTCTTTTAAGCACCTATTAAAATTAATATACAATAACATGAATTTGCTTCTCAAAATCGACCATCTCTTATAGATGGCCATTGACTGAATAATACATTAATTATCCCCGAAGAATTGTAATACATTTCAAATAGTATTTTCTCTCTTTGAGTAGCTTGATAGCGTAGTGGTTAAGACGCTGGCCTAGTGATCTAGTAGTCAGGGATTTGCGCCTTGTTTCAGGACACCAGCAAGTTAGTCCTATTTTCATAGTACGAGCGTTTAGCTTAGTTCGAAAATAGTAAGAATATTGATGTGACATGTATTTCATGTACGTATCTCTATTTTTTAAATAAAAAATTGAAATAATTGAGATATGTTAGAAAAATATGTCTGGACTCTCGAAACAGTGCACACATTGCTTTGCTTGAAGTGTTGTGTGACAACAGAATTCAGTCTGCCTAAAGACCTCAATTAAATATTGTTCATATTTTTATATGAATAAAAGTATCTACCACCGTGTATGTAACTGGTATGTTACATGACATCCGGGCAAACTTTTTATAATCTGTTCCAACATTCCCGCAGAATTGGAGAAGATAGACCACATATTAGAGGAAGGCCGCGTTAGAAACTTCATTGTTCAACAATTGAGGAGCGTGTGTAAGAAGACAAAGTATATGGCAAGAATATTATGTCAGGACAAGATGGTAAGTTAGTTACATTTGAGGGAAAAGCACCACCAGATTGGCAGTATTAGCTAAAGTAAACATGGCAGCTTATATTTTGCTAATCAAAAAATGAAGCCAAATCTATTTGTACAAGTTCACATTAAATTATACTGACTCCATGCTTAAAATATTTTTTTAAATCGCTTCGATGCGGTGATTGTATTTTATTAATTGATACCTAAAAATAATTGTACAATAAATCCAAATAAAGAACAAGATGCAATGGTTCTTTTTCTTTAGAGCAGTGTCAATTATAAATGACATTCTGCCAGACGAAATAAATAAACAAAAAAGTTCTGAACACAAGATGAATGATACATTCAGCAGTTTTAGTAAATCAGAATAAACTACACAACTGTATGAAATCCGCAACGAATAAAAACATTTCCATAAAAATATGTCTGTCAAAATTACACAGGACTGAAAAAAATATACATTTACACATTACACAAATATCCTAAAAACTACATGTTTACCAGGTTTCAAATAATATTTGTTATAAATTTATTTGAACAAATGTTATTTAAAAAAACAAATATATATGTACAGGATTATCACTTATCCCAAGCAAAAATACTACATACAAAGAAAATCTTTATTTCAATTAATAACTATTTTTGATTGGCTTAATAAATTGAATAGAGTATGTACTAAAGTTTATACACATAATTTAAAGTAAATACATACTGGTCATTTTATATTTTAGCTTGTTATGTATTTAAAAATACTAATCTTATAATATTTGAAAATAGTAATCATACAAGATTGAACATTAGACAAAATAATTGCAATGCGATCAGAATTAAATTACCCTGGTAGACAGTGCTGTGATGTTACCAACATCTCTTAAACAAGGAAAGTCATTATTTGCAAGAAACCGAGACCATGTTATTGTACAATACCTCAGAATTACACAATATATATATATATATATATTAAGAGATCTCGTCAGTCGATTTTTTTATTAAATTAATTTTTTAATGTATTTTAAGGCAAACTACAAAACATACTATATGAAACTGTTCAATATACATACTGCATAATTATGTAAAAATATTTAAGAACTAACACGTATATCCAGTTTGAAATTTTAGGTTATACCTTTTAAAAAATGAGTTATTGAAAACAGAATCAATTAATTTTGTAAGAGCAACATTGAAAAAAAAATGTAAAAGTTATCAAAAGAGACAGATATCAAATGTATAATCACTCAAATATGTATATTTAAAAAATAAAGTAAAATAAATTATGTCATATGGCAAACTCACTCTCAGTTTGGCACCTATCATGCCAGCACGTGGTGTTGTGATTGGCCGGTAGGCGGGACTAGTTGTAGATGTTTACGGAGGGATGACGGTCAAATGTCTTTGTGCGAGTTTAGGGATTTAAAAACATTTGCAAATATGCGAATTATGTGAACAAATTATTTATTTCGGGTTTCAAAAACGCATACGAACTGCGAATAATCCGATTTTACGAACTATCGGTAGAAATTAGTATGAAATGTTATTTTCGGGACAAATTATTTTGAAAAAAGTGCGAATTCCGTAAAAATACGAAATATAGAGTTACGAATTAACGGAGTTTTACTGTATAATGTTCAGAGTGCTATGTTGCTATTTCAATTTTAATTAAAAAATAAATAATTGACAATAACAATTTTTATTTTTAGGGTGTATTCAGAATTAATGGCAAGACCTTTTATACATTTGCAATATTTCCATAATTTATAACAAGTGTACAAAAACAAGCTTTAAATCTCCTCACTAATATTCAATGACTTTACCAGGTAACCCAAAAGATTGATTACAAAAAACCGCACCAACATTACCCGATAAACGCAACTCGTTTCTACAGTACTTTAGAAGCCTATCTCACTTGAACTCAATGCTCATCAACAGTCACAGGCGCCAAAGAGTACTATAGCCAATTACAACAGTTTTAAAACATTTCATTTTGGTATGTCATCTTTTATAGAATTTGAGAAAAATGAACAATGAAAAACCATAATAATGCTATCCACAAGTAGAAATAGGTGGCCTAATGTTAAAGTTTTCTTAAAACTTATAATTTACATTTAAAAAAAGTGTGATTCCATCCTTCTAATTCATCCATTACATTCATAGAATATTAGGGCCGGTTATGTGATCAGTGGTAAGATTGTACTATGGTAAAAAAAAGTTACTAAAGTAATTTTTTTGCAAAAACGGGTTCGATTGTTGGTGAAAAATATTTACTTTTAACTAATTTAATTATTATTTAAACAAATTTCTCTCTGTTATCCGATGGTAAAATCGTCAATCGTTAATTAAAAATGGCGGACTCTTCACAGCTGTTTCAAAAGTCATTTATCACATTGATACTTTGAAAGTTGCAGTATACGATAATGAATCATTCAATATCCCGTTATTTTAGTGTTGAAAGTTTGTCTGATGATGATTTGTTGTTCAACTTGCATTATTACACATAGACTGGAAATTTTGAATAAAGCCAAAGATAAAGGATAAAATTGTATGTATTTGATGATTATTCGCATTGCCACATTATTAGGCGGGATTGACTTTGACAGTAGTAAATTTGACATACCAATAACCCACAAATGATTTTTATCATGTGCGATGGTAAAATGTTACTATACAAAAAATGTACCTTGGTCAAACTTTACTACTGGTCGCACGACCGACCCTTAGTGTTCATGTACTATGAGAAAAACTGTTTTAATATAAAATACACATTGTTTACAAAGATAAAATATACCCATCAAAATATACACACTACAAAATTCCTACATTGTTTCTGATGCAAGCATATTTCACGAGGTTAGATTAGCAGAGAGCGCAATTCATTAATATAATTCATCCTCTGTGTTGTATTATACATACATAAATAGAATTGAAGATTTAAATATTAAACTTAAAGATATTGTACTATTTCCCTCTGCTGTAACAGATAATATATTGCTACGATCTTTACCCATGAACTGGGTAATTAGGAACAATGACAGGATTGTTTTTCTTTTCAAATTACAATTTTTGATATCCAACATTGTTGTGGATACTATGATGGTAGTAGTGACTATCAGTAAGTAGCGAGGGAATGTGCAATGGACAATTTAAATTATAAAATGAGGGATTAACATTTCTATACATTTTCACGGGCGATTGCTAGTCAGAAGCAATGAACATGTTAACCACACCACAGTAAACATATTTAAATCCGGTTTTTGTATGATTGTTGCAGTAACATAGTATAGTGCATTCAGCATCAGAAATAACATCAAGAATACAACATTAACCTTACTGGATAAGTTTTAAAAATACTCATTTTTATCAATGATAACGAATAATATAATAAAAACATAATTGGCACAGGATCTTAAATCTACCGGCTTCATTTCAGTCAACTTAAGGACGAGGACTATCTGGGGCAGTCAGGACTGCCAATCCTACATTACAAAAATAGGTTTTTGACGGCCTTCACGAGTGATCTTTTCAACACGAGCTCGAGTTGTAACCGTACTTACATCATTATCTGCTTAGCACAATAATACACTGTTAAACCACACCGTTTTTGATGTAACTTTGGGAAATCCCAAGTTGGTCAGTTATCACGTCAGGTGTTTCACAATCCTATCTAATCACAGCCAACATTCAATATAAATATCTGATATACATCCATTTTACATCAATAAAATTTTCCCTATTAAATGAAATATCAATAGACAAATAAAACTGACTAGAAATAATATGTTCTACATGAGTTTCGTAGACATGTACATCTACTTGTTAATCTCATTCTTATAGCAACGGTCGCATACAATGTAGGTATTAGAATAGGCCCCATGTTTAGTTTTGTCGTGGCACACGATGTGCACCAGTTTCAAGTTATCCGTTGTAAATAATTCCTTGTAATACCAGTTAGTGGATACGTGACAAGACACTGCCTTCTGTCCGCAGCTGTAGCACTTCTCCGGGACTCGGTGTAAGACCTGAACTGCTCGCAAGATGCTAGGCACGACGCTGCGAGACAATTCTATTCTGTGATCGAGGTTCCACGTCTGGAAAAGGATCCGCTCCTCGCGAGTTCTATATGGGTTGATGAAGTGCTTGTCCATATATTTACACCGCTCTAGGTTCCAAGGTCCGCCGCAGTCAAACTGCCCCTCCTTGTCGCACAGTCGCTCGCTTTCTTTGGAACTTCTGTCAAAATAGCAGCTGTTGTATTTGTTTGCTTCCAACATTCTCTGTAAATTAGTGATAAAAGCGTCTATTTCCGTTCTGGTCTTGCTGTTATGCGAAGTGATGTACATATCCGATCCGATAAGTAAACATTTTGTCTTATAGAAGTAACCTTTTATTCTGTCTTTGGCTTTTCGACTCATGAATGCCTCTTTGGTTTTATCGCTTGTGTCTATTCCTGGAAAGAAAGACATATTTTTGACAAAACAAACAAAAATTGGTTTTTCGAGTGTTATAACCACTTTTTTTTTTTAAATTCAATTATTTATTTTTCCTGAAGTTCGACTCCCCGCAACATCTGTAACAAGAGATCGTAATAAATGTGTCCATTGTGAACCATCTAACACTTGTCATATTAATACAAGCTTCATGACAAAATAAGCAGCAGTAAAAAATGTAATCTGTGAAATATGTAAAAAAGAGTATGAAATTTTAGAAGGAATTAGATATTAGCCATTAAGCCCATCATTATGATGATGATTTATGAAGTTTTATGAATGTTCTATCACTAGAGGCTTTTTCATTTATTGACAGAGGACCAACCTGTCGATGAGTTCCTACTAAACTGAATGGTTTGGAGTTCGGAGTTCGATATTCTCCATGTCAATGTAGAAGGGGACAATTCCTGTCCTATATGGCAACTTTTTAAAGAGATTGATTGTTTTATATATGTATACGTATATATTGAAAATGCTTGTTTTATATACAGTAAAACTGCGATATAACGAAACCCGATATAGCGAAAAATGACGTATATCAAAAAAAAAATCGAAATTTAGTCCCTAAAACCAATTTTTCTTACAAAAATGCATTTATATAACGAAATCCCGTTAATATTTATAACAAAATCATTTTTGTCCCGCACGAAAAAATGCCAATACATTTACGTAAATTTATAACGAAATAAAAAAATGTTAAAAGATGAAAATATTATTTCGCACTTACAAAGCCGCGCCGCTGCATCTGCTGTATGCGAATGGTTTTATGGCCTTTTCGGCGGTGCGCAGCGGTCTGCTGACAAGGTAGTAAAACAATTCAAACTTCTTCTTGGGTTCATAGTATCATATTTTGAAGTGGTTGCCGCCGTTACCGGTAAGTACCTTCGTAATTTATATACGACTCATTTTATAAAAATGCCGCGATTCAACTGTAATTTTTTTTATTATTTTTTATGTTTCATGCCCAAAACTATGTTTGAAGCGGCTCTACATTTAAACACAATTAAAATATTGTATTGTGTTTGCAATATTCTGGAATTTATAAAAATATCTTCCAATTGGTGTTGAATAGGTTCTGTTCTTAATTTAATTCCTTTGATTATCCATTTGCTTATCTGTTTTAATAACAAAACTACTAAAAATATGTAGGTATTCAGTTCCCCATGGCCTTCTTCCTCCTTTGTTTGCAGAATTTGCGATCTTTTTTGAAGCCGCGCAACATTTTTTTGCGACGGCGCGTAACATATAGTGGTTTTATTTTTTATTTATTTCGTTATATGTGGGAATTCGTTATTACGAATTTTTATTTTTTGAGCCCTTGGATTTCGTTATATCGTGGTTCTACTGTATATCTTCTAATATTAAAATATGTAAATAAAAAATCTCTTGTCTATGGGTGACATCCATGACACAAACACACAAACATCCGTAAACAAATATACTTACACTGATATTGAGCTGTGAAATTATACTTTTACTAGTGAAAATATAGTTTCACTGGTAATACACATTCACTGTAACATATATACATTATAAACAAGAGCTCAAGATGTACACCACACAATACACTTCTTTCTTCTTGACCTTTTGATATTTGTCTCCTTAAAAAACGAGGTACGTTTGGGGAATGAGTTAGGCTTTGAAGAATTAACAGAGTGATGTGCGATTATTAGAGGCTCGCGAAGAAAGTTTTTCAAATGAAGATTTGCATAAAATAGAACAAGATTTATTATTTATAATTTTGAAAGTGTTAATTCATTAATAAGATATTTTGAGAATTAAAACTGACGCTTTGAGAGCATTGAAAAAAGTCACTAGTAACCCAGGATCAAGATCTACTTCATTCGCTCCTGAACTAATTCTTGTTTATTAGATAAATGTTGATATCTGATGGAAATAGCTCTCCCAATTAGCAGATTTATAGTCTATGGTGCCATTGTCTAAGGTAAAAGTTAGTGTTTGCGCATTCTACATTCTTCGATTTACAGTCCTGAGTTTTTGAAGGTGTGAAGTGTGTATCTCCAGTCTTATGTGGGTATACCATTTTAACTTGCGACGCCAGAATAAATTGGGACACCATTGAGAACGAAGCTCCTAAAAACACTCTCCAAAAATTGGAATTAAACAAATTAATTATCAGTACATTTTCTACAAGCGGGAACACAAGAATTAGCAAAGCAGCCAGCATACACAGCAGTCCGGTTTGCAGTCAGGAGATCGGCCGGTTTGCTGGGTTAGTAGTTCATCTGCCCAATTCTTGAGTGACATATTTATATTGCCAAAAGAAAACTCGGGGCCAAAGAAATAGCTATCGAAGAGTGTTTACATGGCATGGTTAGAAACATACACAGTTGTGTTTACATCATTTACAATCCTCAATTAATAATTATATTATAATTGTAACAAATGGGTAACAAGGTCGCGAATTCAGTTTGATAGAGATACGGACACTGTTCATTCTTCCCGAGATAAAGGTAACTTATTAATTTAATTTAGAAGTAGTCTAACATAGTATCGCGTACACCATGTGATAATTCTTTCTGCCCATTAAAAATAACTCTTATTTAGAAATATCAAAAATAATGAACCTTGGAACCACTGCGGATCATTTTCCCTTTCACTAACATGCGTCCTCTCCTCGTCAGCTCGGCGGACATACTCCAGAAGCTTCCTTAATTTGTCATCAATATTTTGGTTCAAAAACTCCTGAGCATGCTGGCCAGCTTTCAAATACTCATATTTGGTTGAGCGAATTATATCATACAAGTGTTCAAAATCTGGAACATTAACAAATTATTATAAAATTATGAGAGAAAAAATAATTCATTTTTATTTATATATAATAATACTAGGACAATGTTTATAATATACACATTTATAAACTGTTTAGAGATATCCAAATCTCAGACACAAACTATAAAAAAGCTTCTGAACTTGGCTAAGCCTATTGCATTAAGACTGGCCACAAAAAATGTTCCATCACACCCTTAAATCTTAAAACTATTTAAAGTCAGTATATAGTCAGTGATATTTTGTAATTGTTTATTGAGTTTTGTTTTGATTAATTATTATTAACTTTAGTACAAATAACTAATGTTTTGAATAGTATTCAACTTAAGCTGCCATTATCTGCGAAAATGTCCAATGTTCTAGTAACAAATTAAAGGTAAATAACTTTAAATAATCTAAAAAATACCTGTTTTCATTTTTTCATTTGGCTGAATGACCACAAGAAGTGTCTGGGCCGGCAGAGTGCTGAAGTAGTCGTCGTCGTCCACTAGGGTACCGTCCTCTGCCACATAACACTTGCAGGCCTGCCACTTATCCTTGACCTGAAAATGACCCACTTTTGAATTCATTCAAGGACACATTATTCTTGTAATACGGGCGAATGCTAATCTTTTATGGGGTATAAAGCAAAACAGTTATTTCATATCTGGTATTTTAATTAAATAATCTCTCTACCATAAGTTTTTCACAAGACTTCTTAAGGAGTTCATCTAAAGATTCCGCAGCAACGCCAATCTTCTTCTCCCTTGAGAGATTAGTAACCTTAAGACCCTTCTTTGCCATTTCTGTAGTTTGGTTTCACTCTTAGTTCTGTAATATTAAAAGTAACATATGACTATTGATTCCGCAGTACACATTTCTTTGATGAATGCTCACAAACGACTATGCAAACGACACAAACGTCGAAACCCAAAACGTCACAAACGTAACATTGACCTTGACACTTGGGTGTTTACGTTTGTCTATGTCTATAGATTTTATATAATGTCCATAGATAAGAGATATACTATAATGTCGAAATCATAGTTATATTACTTATCCATAGATAAGTTAAATAAATTATTATCTATGAATCATAGATAAGTCGTAATCATGACCTATGATCCGTTGTACCGGCGAGACAATCGATTTCTGAAGAAAAATTTAGGGAAGCACCGTTACGTACCCATTAGCTAGCATCCAGGGTCGAAACGTGACGAAGACAGAAGACGCAGTTCCTTTGTTTAATCTGCTTTGAATGCAATGCCGAACGAACCACATGGCTCGGTTCGAAATGTTAATAAATGTATTCCTAGATCCTAGAATATTTCAAGAGATAACATAGCCGCCGATTCAGTCCCTAATTTAATAATCTAGAATATAAAAGTAACATGCGAGAGTCCTTTGTTAAAAATAGGCTTCCAATCGATTTAAATACCAACCATAACTGTAAATCTGTGTTATAGTATATAATGTAGTGATAGTAGGCATGGGCAGACTATTTTTGAGACATAAGTACATATGTAATAAATATAAGACATTTGTAATTAGCTATAAATAATGTACAAATGTTATAAAATAATAATTGGTTGTAAAGACGTTTTATAGAACTTCACATGTGTTCAATTAAATTTACAAATACTATTTCAAACTATAGTAAGGAAAGAACACCCTTTTCTCCCAAGATAACTGATAATAAAATTAAGCCATTTGATTATAAATGTACCTAGATAAGATTACGCATGAGGAAGTAATGAAATGATCTACCCGTGTAACACCAAGTGACAAAAAATGATATGTGTGACTAAATAATGTGTTAAATATGAATTAAATATCACAGACCTATGTTCTGAATAATTACAACTTCACAATAAGAATGTGTTCTCCTAAATAAATAATATGTGATGTAAATAATTAGAATATAAGATTATTTATAATTAGCTATGAGACGAAGGAGGAGTCAGGTTGGATTTGTATTGGGCAGTGTTCCAGAAGAAGCGGATGTACCATTGGGATGGTGGCCCGTCCCATGACGGGAAGAGGGCAAATCGGCAGATGGGAAACACCTCATTGTCAAGGTATAAGAATGGCCTATGCACGGCCCGGAGTTGAGTTAAAAAACGGAATTTGGAAAGGCGAAGAGTGATTAGTGGCCTGAGCTGAAAGCGAGATTTGAGAGGAAGAAGACTAGAAAAAAACATAACAGTTGAAAACAGGATTGGGAGGAAGAGGACGAGTGGAGAAACACGTCAGTTGGAAACAGGATTTGGGGCAGTTGAAAACAGAATTTGGAAGGGAGAAGACTTAGTTAACGCCAGTCGAAAACACGGTTGAACATCTGTTGAAGAGCAATTGAACGGCAGTTGGAAAGTGAGATTCGGAAGACTAGGTTCTAATACGAAGAGTTTAGTTGAGACGAAGAAGAGTTTGAACACGAAGAATTCAGTATTGAATACGAGAGAGTCGATGAGTTTGCACTAAAAATAAAAAAAAAGGAATTGAAACACCAGCCAATTCGGAAGCAGCCACCATCTAGAGCGCAAAGTCAGCCCGGAGCAGCCGCCCACCCAGAACGCCAAACCAGCTCGGAAACAGCCGCTCATCCAGGAACTCAGCCAGCGACGGAAGCAGCCAGCCGTCAGTCACCGCCCTGCTCGTCATCTCGTCAGCCACGACGAGGCCATCCGAACAACAGGAGCCGTCGTCGGCATCATCGCGTCGTCAATCGAAAATCGAGATCGAGATCCCTGAGAAGACCTTTTGACCAACACGTATAGTATAAGGTAGAATAATTTTTAGTCTGAGTTACAATTAAGAATCATGTACATCTGCCCACCCGTATAGATAAATAAACGTTTGATTAATGTGTGTTCCGTGTGTATTTATTCTCCACCTGTCCAATAATTCTTAAAACCACAGTAAAATTGACGATGTGATACCTGGAAATAATCGCGGAGCGAGATATTACCAGTGTGCGGGCCGCAATCATGAGAATTAAGAGCATCTGATTAAAAGGATAGTAATTATTTCCTAACCTCCCCTATCAACTATTACATATTAAAATTTTTGTAAATAGGATTTTTTTCCATGGTTAACTTTAGCGGGATTTGGTTGATTTTTGCAGAATGTCAAATTGACGTATATCTCTTATCTATGACGTAGACGTCAAAAGTCGGAGCCGAAATAATGCGTGTTTAGTATTTTTGTATTCAGAATTTTACTAACAAATAATTCCGTGTACAGAAAACATATTTTTTTGTATCTAATTTGTTAAGTTGTCATTGAAATGATGAAAACGATTAAAGAAGCGGGTTCGTTGACACGCGGTGCTCTGATAGTTGTGGAAGGTTGTGATCGTTCTGGTAAAACCACGCAGTGCCGCAAATTAGGTAAGAAATATACAAAATTAATTAAAAAATACGGGAAATTTATTCAATAATATAAATAAATACTCTTGTTCGGCAATCCCGACTCGCAAGGATAAATATAATAGCGTCATTCGTACCTCTGCAATCGCGTGAGATTAAAAAGAATAAGTATCTGAATAACAATATCGAAATGTTCATTTTATTTTATTTTAGTAACTGCACTCGAGGCTGCAAATATTAAAGCTAAATACATGAACTTTCCTGACAGGAGTACCGTGATTGGCCAGATCATACACCAGTATCTTGTTTCTAAGGTGGGTAGGTACTTGCCAATACTATTTATCTGATACATACTGGTGAACGTCTAAACTGGGCCACCACCACCACCATCATATTTATATTTATTTTCAATTTTCTAATATGATGTTCTAATCTAGTTTTAATGCACATCCCTGTTTTAGAGTAAGATTGCGATAATGTAAGGTAGCTACTGTAACAATACTTTCTTATTAGGCTAGTTAAAGACATACCATTATTTTTAAATATTTATATCCCACCTTCAACAATTTCATGATTAGGTTGATTTGAACAGGTAGACCTGTCCGATGAGGTGATCCATCTCTTGTTCTCAGCCAACAGATGGGAACTGTCTCACTCCATCCGTCAGCAGCTGATGCTCGGGGTCACTCTGGTGGTTGACCGCTACGCCTACTCCGGAGTTGCATTCTCTGCTGCTAAAGGTACTCCATTTGGTTAAGGTTTCTTGATTATTTCAAAATATATTTATCGTTCCTTGTTAGTTTAAAATGATTGAAGGAATAATGCTGAAATGTGTCATCGGCAATTAGGGCTTTTTCTAAGTGATCAATTACTAATATCAAAGATTAACACTTAAGTTATATTAAAGAGTTATTTTCCTATTTCAATAAATAAAGTAAGTTTTGTTAATCATTTGACACCTGTAACTTGTAATAGGAAGTTGGGTAGAGTACTGATTTCAGCCGGCTGCCTTCCCAGAACAAACATTTTTAAGACAGAACTTTTTATAAAATAAAGACCATAAATTAAAATTTAAAAATTAATATTACCTAATAAAGAGGAGTAGATTTTTCATATATGCATATATAAAAAACGCAGAGACATATGAGATGGCCTGATGTATTCTGTATTTGCTCCAATTGTCTACTGCTAGCTGGTACCCTGTAAACAAATTTAAATGTCGCGATCTTTCAACACATCCAGATGTTTTCTTAGTTATTACAAATTTTGTAGTTTGTAAGTGTTATATCTTAAGTTTATGGTTAAAAATAAATTAACTGAGTACATATTTATACATTAATATGTTTTGATTTGAAAGTAGACCCTTAAGATTGCTATATTTGTTTTAAATTTTTATAGAATATATTAACCCTTCCGTAGCCATGGTAACGCAGGTCTACCGAGCTCATTAAACCTGTAATATTTCCATAAATACGCGCATATTTTAGCTATTCCTAGAAAATACATTTTGGCATAAAAAAGCTAGTCAAAAATTAATTACGTTAACAGAATTTTACTAATAAAATACATTTATCATTTAAATACGATGTACAACATAAATTGTGGATGTTGGATGCGATAAATTTTTTCAATGGAACAGAAAGAGTCATTTGAGAAAGAGTGGAACAGCTAGTTTGATGCGTGTTTTATCAATATTATCATGGCATGACAACATTTAACGGAGGAAGAAATTGAAAACCTTGCCGAACAAAGTGATTATGATTCTGATGTGGAGTTTGAAAATTGTGATAATATTATGGATACCGGAAGACTTTATAGAAACTCAGGAAGACACGAGTGTTGTCGAAAGTGATCATGAAGAAGTAAGTGAATTTGACACGGAAGCTTCTATTAATTTTCAATAAAACACAAGTGTAACTGAAATTAATGATGAAATTGAACACATCGAGAATAATAGTGAAACCTTTACTTTTAAATTAAAATCAGGCTTTGAATGAAGCTCACTACTACTACTACTACTGTCTAGATGTCGAGCTTATCATATTTTAAGAGAAAATCCCGGATTACAAAATGGTAGTAAAAATGTGATAGTGATAGAAAATGTATAAGCAAGGAAATGGTTGAGGAAATTTGTTTGGAGACAAATCTTCACTGTGATAGTTTGTAAATAAAACCATTCGTTCTATTACTGTCGAGATGTATACGTTCATCGCAATATTGCGGGCATCGGATAGAAATCAAAAATTACAACTGAGCAATTTGTGAACCAGTGAATTTCTGTTTTGACAGACCTTCTTCACTGCTGCAATATCTCGTAATAGGTTTATACACAGAATACAAATGTTCCATACAAGAAACAAGAACTATAAACAGGGGTGGTTCGCCGGTTATCTCTTGAAGCTCGGATGAAGTGATGTCTGTGCAGCAGTGCGCAGGGTCCAAATCGTTGTCCAGGGTAACAGCCAGTGGTCAGAAGAATCAAGGTCCAATCCGAGGTAGAAGCGAAGTCAAGGCAAGGTAGCAAAAATAAAACTCAGCATGTTTACTCAGAGAGCACGGTAACGAGAATGATCTTCCCTCGGCCGCCAGTGCAGTATTTATTTCTTACAAGACGGGGCCGGCCGTGCCAGACACCCGTCTGACGCCGGACCAATGGGAGCGGGCTTTACATCCTTAGCCCCCGCCCTCATTCGGCCCAGCACCTTTGCAGCCTGACGGTGAAAGGAGAAATCTACTAACCATTCGGGCGGCGCAGCATCTGAGCCGACAGTTTCCAGTTTGCGCTACATTTTTACTTAATTTTATAAAAAGTCTTACAGCTAGAGGCATCGCGAGCATTTTATTATTTTATTATCATGTTTGCCCGCGATGCCTCACATATTTCAGTTTTGGGTGATCGCCCGGGAATTATTTATTTATAATTGAATACCAAAAAATACAAATATACAAAAAATAGTGATACTATGCTATCAACTCTATTGGCGGGCGACCGCCCCACCCCACATTGTTCTTTACATTTGGCACTTGTTCTTCACAGATTTTCTTTAAAAATAATTCACAATTTAAAATGGCTCCAAAAAGGCTCATTTCAGGGCCGCATCCCATAGTTCTCACGAGCGTGATCCTGTGTGGCACAACAATATTAGACTCTGGAAATAAAATAGAGGTCATAAAGTCAGTGTTCGAAAAATTCACTAATTCCTGTAAAATACTTTATTCTCCTGGCTTCAATATAACAGTGGATGAACGTTTAGCCACCTTTAGAGGAAATGGTTCATTCTGGGTTTGCATGAAAAGTAAGCCTGGAAAATATGGGAATAAGATTTGGACCGTTGCTGATTCAGCCAATGCGTACATATTAAATATGCAAATTTATACAGGAATGACTAATAACCAGAGGGAGAAAAACCAGGGACATCGGATAGTGACAGACTTGGTTCAACAATATTATGGAACAAACCGAGGAGTTTTTATACGTCAATGCCGCTGGCAGAACATTTGTTTTTGAAAAAATTAATTCTACGGGTACATGGGTACGCAAAAACATTAGAGAAATCCCAAATGAATTCCTAGCAAATAAATTAAAAGATAGATATTTCTTTATTTTTCTCTTTACTAATAGATTAATTTTAGTGTCATATGTCCCCAAAATAAATAACAGTCATTTTAGTGGCTACTCAATTTAATGATGCTTACTTACTTACTTACCATCACACCGTTTCCTTGCGGGGGTAGGCAGAGAGGATAGAGCGCCACACTCTTCTGTCCTGACACACAATTCTCGCCTCATCCACATTCATACAAGCTCGCCGATTGTTGAGGCTTCTAACAGAACCATCCTCCATTATCTGGTTTACCTGGTCGTTCCAAGTCTTCCGTGGATGTCATCTATTTCTGGTGCCATCAACACTTGTGTCATATATCTTTCTTACCATTCTCTCATTCATCCGTTCCATATGACCAAACTACCTAAGTGATCCTTTCTTAATCTTACTCACTATACTAACATTAGCTTTACATTCTTTCCTTATTTCTTCATTCTTTACTCTGTCATAAATAGATTTGCCACCTATACACCTAAGTGATCTCATTTCCACTGCATTCAGTCTACTTTCGTTCCTCTTCTGCCAGCTCCAGGCCTCACTTCCATACATCAGTGTCAGTACCAGGACTCCCTTGTGCACCGCTAGTCTTGCCTCGGTTGACAAATTCCCGTCAGATATAATTCCATTCAAAGTGCCGATCACTTTATTTCTTGCAGTCACCTTCTTTTCGATATCATTCTCATGCTGATGTACATTTTGTATTTGTATTATGTATTTTTTATGGCTCGAGAAATATCCAGATTGGAAAAGGAACAATAGAAGTCAAAGAAATGATTTTATCAGAATATTAAGTACATACTAAGTTGGCAAGGTCCAATGTGGAAAATTGGAAAAAGAGCAGAATTAGATTTCACGGGCAGTAACAGGATGCTATTGTGCTTTACTTGTCCTCACCCCTCGACAGCACAATGCCGCTTACTACGCCAATATCGCTGGGAGATGTAGCAACTACCTCTAATTATATTACATTAATTAATTTGTGGTGTAACATTTTAATTTAAATAATATTATGTATAATTTTTATATTGACTTTGTACTACACACACACCATTTTTGAGTTAATATTACTACATACTAGTTTTGGGAAGAGCAGTCCTTCCCAACTACAGGTAAATTGAACTAAATTAATGTTTTTCTGAATTCTTTAATTTGCGTGTTTAAATGTCTCACAGTTTGGCCAATGTATTTTATGTTATAATCTGCAAGTCATCTAATACTTGCAGTGTGTGACTTCCAGGTTTAGACATGGAGTGGTGTAAGTCTTCTGACATCGGGCTTCCCAGACCGGATAAGGTTTTTATGCTCACCCTGAGCCCTGAGGCCCAGGCTCAACGGAAGGGATTTGGTGAAGAAAGGTATAACAGATAGCAAATAACATTTATTATAAAGAAGTTTTACTTCCGAGATGAGACAAGAACTGTCAGAGACAAAAACTTGTCAGCTGACCCCGACTCACTGATTAGCGGGGCGCGCTGTATAAAACTATTAACAAAATTTAATAAACCGGTCTCCTAGCTTGCTAGGAACATCATTCTCTCATTTGCTGCCTCGCTACTTCTATTGCAACTGGAATAAACTGACCTCACCTCCTAAATATTTTCAACCTACACCTTTCTCTACTGTTTATGCTTTGGGTTTATTTTTTACAATTTATTTTCCGTAAAATTGCTGGACCCACCCTACAATTAGCAAATTCAAAAATAATATTGTTTGTTTTGAACGCAACGATCTGCAAAGTCTAAATGAAAAAATAAAAAAGCTAGAGACATTCCTCTACTCTATCTGAAGAGGAATAAATCAGAAGCGTAGAGTGTAAAGTGCCTTCTGCAGCATTCGGTCCTTTAATTTCATTTTGCTACTCTTGAGCAATTGCTATTAAGAAATTTGCAGAGCACTTCCTCCAACAATTCTATTGACTTAAACTTATTTACTTACTTTTAGTATCATAAATGTTCCATACAGATGCAGGGGTGGTGGTGGTGAACTGTATGCAGGGGTGGTTCGCTGATTCACTTTTCTGGCTCTGGCTGACTATACCTGTGCAGCGGTGCGCAGGGTCCAATCCAAGGTCAAAATCATAGTCCAGTGTAGCAGTCAGTAGTCGAATCCGTTTCCAAAAAGTCCAGAGTAAAACCAGGGTCAAAGCGAGGTAGAGAAAATAAAAACATTTGTTTACTCAAGGAGTGCGGTGGCGAGAGTGACTTCCCTTGGCCACCGGTGCAGTATTTATTTCCCACGAGATGGGGCCGGCCGCACCAGACCCCTGTCTCACGCCGGACCAATGGGAGCGGGCTTACATTCCTAGCCCCATCCTAATTCAGCCCGGCACCTCCGCCTAGACACATGGCGGGCATTTTATTTTTTTATTACCACATGTGTCCGCGATGTCTTATATGTTACAAGATCGAGTGATCACCCGGGATTAATTTATTTCAGTTATAAAAATATTAATATTATATATTTTTCTTACTGGCAACGACACTTACATGTACGGATCCAAATCTAATAAAAGTCATAGATGGGGAAGCGCTATATTATTATGAATTATATTTTGTTCCAACATTGTACTACTAAATACCTACAATAAGCAATGAAATTCAAGAACTTGCTGTTTTTCTTTGTCAAATATAATAAATTAAATAATATGTACAATATTCCAAATAATTAACTTTAGTATGTTTCCAGATATGAGGTGTCAGAGTTCCAGAGGAAAGTGCTGGACACGTATTGGAAGCTGCAAGACTCTTCGTGGACAGTAGTGGATGCTGACAGGTCAGTTACTAATGGCGGGTACAGTTCACTGAGCTAGATCTTTGCATTCACCCGCTCACCAGAACAATTTGAGCGAGTTGAGCGGCAGATCAGTCAAAAATCTACCCATGGACTGAAACCCGGCACGTATCGCTCACTAAATCTTACAGATTACGTTTTTTAACATAAGATAAGTGAATACTTACACAGGTTTTACACTAACACACATCAAAATGTATGCTGTATTATAGTCATAGAATCACTTTCATAGTCACATCAACATTCAACAGAAGGGTGAGTAGCGAATAATAATAAAAAATAACAAGCGCTAACCAAACAAATATCTAAGATGCTGTACAAATAATATATGTTATTTCATGTATAATTTTTTTTTTTTTGTTTAAACAAAACCTCGTATATTTAATTGAAGAATTTAGATTTCATTACAGTTGATATCTGAAGTGGGCAATTAAGAAACATTAATCATAAGAAAATATTCCTCATACGTCTGGCATGAATGAGACATCTGTATCTACAAATGAGCCGTGAGCCATCCTTTCAAAATATCCACAGTTCAAACCGCTCAAAAGATCCAACGGCTAATTGAACCAATGATTTAACCGCTCAATAGAACCGTGGAAATTGAGTGGCTGATTCGGATTAGTTATCTGAGCCACATCGCGCATGGCTAGTGACCAATCATTTTAGGGGTTGTTTTACCACATTTGGATAAATAACATTGAATCAATTATTTAGGGGAAAATGATACAATTTGTTCTTCTGTGTTATTATCGGCCTATGTTTTGGGTGGTCATCAGAGCCCTTGTGGTAAGTCACAACTTGGCAGTACCATATGGCCAACACTCTGGCGCATCATTCACATTGGCAAAGTCATGTCAATGACCTGTCTCATTAACACTACGCTCGTTCATCGACAATTCTACAAATCGATTTAATATTTTTCTGCTGGCCGTACAAAATGTAGAAAATACCCGTACATCGAACTGAATGAATTAAAGTCATGATAAATATGTGAAAAGTCATCAAATCACAATATTTTTCCATAAAATAATTACATTTTCTTCACTAATATCACCAAAATAGTTTAATAAAAACGTTGGGTTCATTAAAAACACAAAATGTATAAATTTTTTATCTAAATTATTAGTTGTAAAACTGTTTTTTTCTATGTACTATAATTTTCCGAATGATATAGTTCAAAACATGGTTTAACACACAGAGCTACATTACGTTTACACATATAGTAAAACCTCGTTAAAACGAACCCACTATATCAAAAACATTTTCAAAATTAATTCCCTACAATTAATTTTTCATACAAAAATGAATTTGAATTAAAACACAATTAAAATTTAATATTGTTTTACATTTGCACAACATTCTAGAATTTCCAAAAATATTGCCGAACTTTAGGTTATCTTATATTGTTTTGTAAAATGTTTTTAATTTAATTTCTAATTAATATCCATTTGCTTATCTGTTGAAATAACAAAACTAATGGGATTATTCAGAGTTTCCTATATACAGAAAATCCTCCCTTATTTGCAAAATGCCTTATTATGTTATATCTCATTTTTATTTTATTTTCTTTTTTAGAAAAAAAAATAGAAATGTGTACACGGAATACATGTCACGTCAATATTCTTACCATTTTGAAACTAAGCTAAACGCTTGTACTATGAAAATAGGATTAACTTGAACTCCTGGAATGAGGCGCGAACCCCCGACCACTAGGCCAGCGCCTTAACCACTAGACCAACATGCTACGAATTATGTCTTGTTTGCGGAACTTACAAACTTTTTTTGGTACAGCGTGGAATATATATTAGGAAATAAGTTTTTTTTATTACGCTATATGTGGAGATTCATTATTACGAATTAGAATTTTTTGGTCCCTCGGATTTCGCAATAATGAGGTTTTACTATATACTGCAATTTTTTTTTATTTTTTTTTTGCTAAACACACTATACATCTTTTTAATGCTGTCTGTTTCAGTGTGAAAATTTATTTTCCATACATTCTTTATTGTTAGATTGAGACCTAATTAAAACCAATTATTTATTGAAGTAAAATTTTAATACTTCTTTACTTTACAGATCACCAGAAGACCTTCACCAGTGTATTTTAGGACACTTGGATCACAAAATGAATAGTCAAGAAATTTTGCCTTTGTGGAAATAATAAAACTAAACAATTAAACCAAATTTAATAAAGTTTGCAATATTTTTTTAATAAATATTTTAGACATTTGTATATTTCATCCCATGATTACAGAAGTAAAGATTTTTTTAGAATTTCTTGGTTAAATTTTGTATAGTTTAATACGGTCTTCAAATATTGAATCAAAAACAAATGTTGTGTACCGCTTATATTTCATATTTATTGAAACAATTAAATATCATTTTTAATTAAAAAATTACTTTGATGAGTTGGTGACTAATTACACTCCCCAATGGATAAAATTATAGTGTAGCTAAATATTTCCTCCCCCCTACGTAAAGTATCATATTTAATCATTCAGACGTATTTGATACTTATTTACTCGACAGATTAAAAAAAAAATGTATTCTATGATGTAGGTACTAATAAACATAATATTAAAAAAATGTGTCAAATACGTGCAAAATACTAGAATGATTAAGAATGTCATTTTTTACTTACGATACTTTAAGTAGGAGGGGTCGATTTACTTGATTTGAAATTCGTCAATTAATATGGTTGACATTTGGGAAGTGGGGAATTCTGTGTTCATTTTTCACGCACTGCATGTCAACAATAAATACTGCGATTTAATATCAAGTCGCTCCCAATCCAAAATGAGGCATTTGATAACACAGATGTGGATAAACTGGCAAAAATTTTACTATGATTTTTATTGCTGTGATTATGTTCATTTCCATGTATGCACTCGTTATTGAAGATTTCATTCCAATAGCTTGGTTTGTATTTACATAATGTACTTGTATTTTCAAAATTGACAATACTTTTGTTTATTCCTGATTTTAATTAAATTTATTACTTATGGCTGCACCCCCATTGATATTTCTTTTCTGATCTGCTTCCTGTCTTTCGACACATAACAAGGCATTAAAGCTTTGCTGTGGTAACATCACGAAGCTTCCGCATAATAAGAGAAGTAGATTAAAACCGAAATTGAGAATTGTCAACATAGGTATATTGTGCAGTCATGTTTGACCACTGCTTTCATGAAATTGAATGTGACAATTCATATTTTTCGCTTAAATGGTGTTATAAAATTTTTGGTTCAGTTGAGATATGCATTTTTTAGATTTTAATAATTATAAAAGTGTATGTAGTTTCAAAATCTTCAAATGAAATTACATCTTGTGGTTTATACATACATATATACATAATATTATGAATTTCATAATCAGGGGTATATTTTTTAATATTGTTAATATAATTTACTGTAAGAAAATATTTAGATTTTTGTACAGCTGATGGAGGCTAAATACTTGTCCAAGCAATCAAAATGCCAAGGCACTGGAAAAAATAAAATAACATTGTAAAAATCAAGCAGTTTTATTTATGTAACAAACAAGCATCCACATCCACATTGACAATGAGAGACAAGACAACTTATTCCTTTATCTTCGAGAGTAATATTTTAGCCCCAGCAGTAGTTTGTTTCTTAAGCTTCTTGGCTTCAGGAAGCAGCAGAGCCTTCAGAGACTGCTGGACTTCCTCTGAGTTGTTCTCAAATAATATTATTAGTAAGAAACACCCGCGGTTTGTTGTTATCCACGTGTTAATCTGCAACAGACGTGAATATGAGACTCATTTATAGAATTATAATGACCCATAAATAATTTACAAAGGAAGGTAGGAATATTGTAAAATAATATTTAAAATTTAATAAGAAAAACTGTCCCATCTCAGAAAGCTGGGGGGTGTCAACACTTGAAAGATGATCTGATATTTCGGGAAATAAAATTATGAAGTATTGATATTTTTTATGGGGAGACTTTCAATTTGAAATTAAAGAAACTTGATGCATATTACATACTCTCTCAAGCGGAGACTAATATTCACCTAAATACTAAAGGACATTATTTGTTATGTAAATCTTGCCAGAAAGGAAGGTTTTGATAGAAAGAGACAACAATAAAATGGTTGAATTTCTCGCATTCGAGATAAGCTGTCACAAAAAATCTCATTTCTAGAGTTTTATCAATGTTTCGTCAATATAATATTGTGGAATGAAATAATACGTGTTGATATTTTTGTTAATAAATCGAAAATTAAATAACTTAACGTAGTACCTAAAAAATTAAACTGGTACAAAATAAAATAAAATAAGAGAAAACCATTTATAAAAAAATATTTGCGCAACTTCTTCAGTTAATTCATTTTAAAAACCAATATCTAATTATTTTAACTTTATTAAATGTTTTCTATATCAATAATTATTAATGTGAAAATTAGTGATGAGCTAAACTGTTATTTCGACCGTTATTGTGACTGAAATTTGTGTTTGATTGTATCGATGATTATTCATAATTCAGTGAGCAATCACTGATATACTGGAAACTAAACCTCTAACAGTTAAATATCAATTACCAATCATCATTATAAAAGAAATACTAAATGCACAGTTACAATAATGTCTAACTCATCACTAGTGAAAATATATTGGCATATCTAACCAAAAACTAATTATATTAAAAATGAAATAATGTCTTTCAAATTTAACAGTTAATAACGCTATTAATTAACATTTTGTTAATTTGTACATCCAGATTTATCTCAGTAATCTTGAGTTTTTTAAGATTATAAGAAAATATATTTTGTATATGCGAGAATTTTGCATATTAAGGCAATTTTGTTGCACACGGAAAACAAACTTAATGGTCGCGGTCTTTCTTATGGCAAATAATATTCAGTTTATTAGTGTAAAGGTCCTATCTAAGTAATAGTATTAAAAAAATATCTAGTGGTACATATAACTTGATATAAATGAACAATAAAAAAACCTATATTTTGGATTAGTTTTGAAAGGAGGCCACATTCACATGTTTAAAAAATTCTGTACCTACCTAATATTATGAAGAACATAAACAAAATTGTCATAGAAACATCAAACTCTTAATACTTGTCATAAAAAAAAACAAATAATTCAAATGAAATACATAATACAGTAAAATCCCGTGTATTCGAAGTTGAGGGGACCGAAAATCAAGAATAAAGTTCGAATAACGATTTACGATAATGAAAATAAAATTTTCAAAAACTCGATTTTTTTTACATAGGTATTAACATTTTTCATTACAACTCGAAGTAATTATATATATCTATATACATACACACATTTAAAAATAACAAGTTGTCAAAATACGGCATAAACAAATCACATTATATTAAAAAACCTGGCTATAATGGACTATCTTTTCGGGCCATTTTTAATAACGACATAATTGTCGCACTTGTTAATATCGCCATTTCTCCGATGTATTGATGTTAGTAATAAAAGTTTCCGGTGCTTTTAAAACATTGTTTTGTGGTGGTCGCGGCGGAATTTTGCACTCGTCTGTGACGTCTTGTTATTTTTCTTCTTCAATCTCCGCTTCCTTACTCCTTTTCCCTGCATTACATTTCTAGCCTTTCAATGCCAAAGTTCTATCTGTCATCATGTTTAATATTGTCGGCAACGTCATTAATGGGTCGTGTATTCTTCTGTTAATTTCATTTTGGATAATATTTTTTGACAATCTATTGTATTAATTTGATTTTTTAGCAACTGTTGGCGTTTTGTACAAGTTTTTCATTTGTGCTATTTTCGAGATTATAAAATTATCAGTCAAAATTATCAAAATGTTTTAATTTAAATTTAGTGAAATATGAAAAAGTTTAAGGAATGCAAACCACGCATTCGAGAAATTCAAAATATCTAACACGTAAATATTGGAGAAATACTAATAATTATCTTTACATATAAAACAATGGCTATAAAATAATTAACAAGATATGAAAAAATCTGAGAAACGCCAATGACACATTTTTCAAAATGCCTTGACACTAAACTTAAATAGAAAGAGAAATGTCTTTATTAAAATGAGTATAAATTAAATAATTTATAAAACACAGAAAAGTCTGAGTAACTCAACCGTGTATTTGCATTTGCACAACAAAATATACAAACGCTACGTAAACAAAAATAATGATGTATTAATACAGAACAGAAGATTGGCAAGCACTGGCATTTACAGAAACTAGGAGAATTATGCTACCTAGAAGGGGGCAAAGATAATATTTGCTATCTTTTTTTAATGTAAAGAAAACGAGCGAGAAAAAAAAGCATACATATTAATGTGCAATTAATTATGTAAAGCAGACAAAGATTTAAATATCGAGGACACACTAGATATGTTTGTTATCTTTTTTTAGTATACTGCAAATGAATGAGAAAACAAACTTTATGCGTCGTGAATCGGTATAGGGGCGATACTACCCATTTGGATGGACTATATTAGACTTTGACATTTGACAGGTACATCGCGTTTGAATAACGATATTCGATTTATAAGTAGAATTTAGTATGAAAACTTTCCAGAGGGACCACATTCTGCTCCAAAACTTTGACTTGTGGCGAATTTCGAATAAACGGGATTTTACTGTCATTAATTAATAAATTCCTAATTTTGGATTTATGCATTTTTTTCTTTCTCCTGTAAAATTAATGTTTTGGGAGTTTTGAGATTTGCAAGTTAGACTGAAATGTACAGAAAATATGATGTTACTTAACATTAATTGTATTTTATCAGTAAACACAATGTATGTATATAAAAACAAAACACTTGTTTAATTTACTTGAGATGCGTGAGGACATTATTAATCCACTGGAGGAATGAATCAGGGGCAATGTTCCCTCAAAGGTGTGCGGATGTGCACACACATTCAGTTTGGCATCATAGTGCACACAAAAAAATATAACACGCACACAATTTTTATTAGGATTTCTTCTTCATATGCCACCTTTTATCAAAGGTTAGTGACCATGTTGTAGTATGTTGATTTATCCTGTATAATATATTGGATATTGAGCCACATTTTGAGGTTACAAAATCAAGATAATCTCTTTCTACCACTGCCTCCGTTACTTTCTATCTTCCCCCACATAATGAATTGTGAAGAATGTGACTTATTTATGCATCTCAATACATCTTCGTTAGTAGTGTGGTCGAGCCAGGGCCAGGGCCAGGCCCTACCAATAGCCTTATACTGGAAAAGTAATTTATCGAGATCAAGGAAAATGGATATACATTCATGGGTTTTATCCACATTGTTAGTAATGAAGTCCGTGACACAGGCAATAGTTTCAGTTGTACCCATATTTGCTCTAAAGCTGAACTGAACTCTCGAGGTATTTTACGAGTTGAATTTTTATAATTTTCTTTAATATTTTAGAAAGGGAATTAGGTAGCGTAATTGGTCTATAGTTATTGATGTCATTTTTACTTCCTGCTTTGTGGATTGGGATAATTAATCCTTGTTTTAATTTAGTGGGGAAGTGTCCGAGTTTTAGACTAAGGTTAATAAGATAATGCAAGGGGGTTAGCAGTTGCACATACATTATTTTAAGTATATTAACCGTAATACCATCTGTACCAGCAGCATTACTACTTTTTAGCGATTGGATTATATTTTTGATAACAGTTTTATCTACATTTTTAAAAGAAAATTTGTAAACGAATAACAGTGCTGGAGTTACTTACTACTTGAGAGTTGAGTTGCGCGCACGCAGCCTGTCCTAGCGTATATTCCTTCCCCTGGTTGAACTTGTCACGCTGCGCTAGCTTCTTCAGACACACGTGGATCCCCGCATGCTCGATTCCCGGCACCTCCTTCCCTTCCTCCGTCACTGTCCACTCTTCCCGGCAGATATGCGCAGCCACACTGTCCAGTCCGGATTTTAGTTGCTCGCCAGTCGCTGAGGAATTAATTATTGTTGAATTATTCTCGGTGTCTGATCGGTTTCAGTGCTGCCAACATAAAATAACAAATATAATGGAAATGAAAAATGAGTTACGTACTCATCTATTTTAAATGAAGGGTACATAAATTACAGAGAATCAATTTTTCCGTGTGGCTAATTTCAATATTATTAATTATATGAAACTGGGACTAGCAAATTTTGACAAAAATTGTGGTTGTTCCCCCGTGTGTACCGTACTACACGTGTGCTATTCATTAAGTAGTTCCATCAAGCAGTCATTTGGGTTATTCCAAGGTTGAGGCATTCACTTTGTGGGGCTCCATTACTTCCCTTTTTATTAAAAACAAATCCCGTTTTATACATGAAAGGTAAATTTATTAACAAAATATTATTTTCTCCATCTTTTGATTTTATCTCTCTCAATATTTGGTTGTTTTTGTCTAGTGATTTACATCTGAAGTTGCAAATACCACATCGCAAAACATATCATGCACAATGGTTTTAAATTTTTTTTATTTTAAAACAATTTAATATGTCAATACAATATTAAACTAGCAGGTAGGCCCTGTGGGCGGCTATTGTGGCCGCTTTGCGGTTAATAATGGCCGCTGCTAGGCCCTGCGGGCGGCTAGTGGCCGCTGGGGTCTCATAGGCTCTCGCCGATTACTTGCTGTTAGGCCTCGCAGGCGGCTAGTGGCCGTTACGTAACCATTGGTGACCGCTGCGCAGTCAGGGTCTCAAAAGCTCTTGCCGATTGCTTGTTGCTAGGCCCTGCGAGCAGCTATTATAGCTGCTTCGCAGCCAATAGAGGCTGCCATGCAGCCATTGGTGGTCACTGCGCAATCAGGATCTCATCAGGGTTGCTTGCTTGCTGCACGGTCTTGCAAGCGGCTATTATGGCCGCTACGCAGCCTTTTATGACCACTATGTGGTAGGGTCTTAATAGAATCTATATTTCAATGATGGCGCTCTCCCCAAAACAAACCACACGTAAATAAATAATCTCAATGCAATTAAAATAATTCCACCTGTAAGTTAGCTGTCAAAAATGACATCTAGATGATGTATAGGAATCACGGATAGACGATAATAAAGACAAAAATGCTATTGTATAAGTATATTGTGCATTTAAATAAAGATGAATGGTTCTTTCACTCAACCTAGAACACATAATTTTTTTAACCCTCAGCATACCATGCTAGAAAAATCCCTCACGCAGCTGTGAGTCAACTCGTGTTACCAAAATGAATTTTGCAATTTTTAAGCATTTTAAATGAGAAAAAAAGTTCTTTTACTAGTTTTAATTGCTATAAGATAGTTGACATATTTTTACTCTAAATATTGACTAATTAAAGTGATATGCATGCGCTGTCAGTTTCTAAAACGTTACAAATGGTGACATAAAGTTTGACGTATGTTTAATATTTAAATGTCAAAATTATAATCTGTTTTCGTATAAAAATAGCTCAAAATCATACAATTTACAAAAATAAGCAATTGGTATCGAGAATAAGTATAATATTAATTCATATTGTAGTAAAAATTTGTATTAAAATGTGTTTTATAGGCAAATTTAATTCAAATCTATCGGATCGCAGATTTCACGACCGCCATACTAACACCATGAGAGCCAATTAATAATATCGTTTTTCATAAGACTGGAAATATATTATTTAAAAAATGATTATTGTGTTTTTGATATTAAACATAGTTTTAAATTGCAGTTGAAGCCTCAAAGCTTGTGAGTAAATATAATATATTATTTAAAAACGTATGTGTTTACTACAAGTATTTAAAAAACGTCAAAAATTGAATGGTTTATAACTATATTCATTTTTAACATTTTGCTAATTTGGTTTCATACAAATTTGTCTCCGTAATCTTGGCTTCAAGATAATAAGAAAATATATTTTGTTTATGATTTAATTTAGCGTATTAACTCAATTTCGTAGCACGTGGAAAATGCATCTAATGGTCGCTGTCTTTCTTATAATGTCTGTATCATCTTAATTATTGCAAATAACATTCAGTTTATTAGTTTTATATTAATGTAAAGGTCCAATCTAATAGTTGAAAAAAAAGTCAAATCTATTGAATAACTTCTGATATAAAATGAATAATAAAAACCCACATTTTTGTAAAAAATGCGAAAAATTTAATAGTTATTGTATGTCACGCCTTAAATAATGTCTCTGATGCACCGTTTCTTATGACAGAGGGCAAAGAGTTCCACGCTTTTGGGCATGCCACCGCAAACGCTCATTCACTAAATTTAGACTTCTGGCAACGGTTGGTCGGTTCTACAACCCTTCCTGCGGCTGAAGTAGAGGCTGACCTGAGAGTTTAACGTCTACCATTCAAATTGTCTGGGATACAAAGTTCTTGAAGATACAGAGGCGCCATGTTGTGTGTCGCCTTGTACATCAACCAGCACAATTTAAATTTAACTCTTTCAGGGAATCGGAGCCAATGTAGCTGATGTAAAAGGGATGTTATATGAGAGAATTTGGAAACTCCATATATTATCCGTGCAGCTACATTTAGAATAGATGTAGGGGAGGTTAAATTTTGAAATCACACCGATTGTGATCTATTACAGAGATATGATTTAAGCCAACCGTGTGCATTTCCATCTACCCCATAGGTTGTTTGCAATCTCTCAAGGAAGATTTGATGATCGACTGTATCAAATGCAGCACTCATATCTATAAAAGCAAGCAGGACCAGATGCCCTGAGTCCGTAAGTGTCATAATGTCAGACAGGACTCGAACCATCTCTGTTTCTGTAGAATGATGACGTCTGTATGCAGATTGCATTTTGGGAAATAAAGCATTTTCTGTTAAATACATATTAAGACGACACGATACAACCTTTTCCATTATTTTTGAGAAGAGCGGCAGAATAGATAATTCATGAAGTCGTCGGGGTCTAGTGTAGCATGTTTCAATAGTGGAGTCACGTGGGCCATTTTCATAAAGTCTGGAACGCTTGATGTTTCTAAAGATTTGTTAAGTAAATCCAACAAAAATGGAACGATTTCTAAAGAACACTCCTTTAGTAACCGTGTTGGTATTGGATCTAATGCACATTGCTTATTAGATAAGCCTTTGACTATTTGCATTATTTTGGCGATCGTCATCAACGTGAAATTATGCAATCGCGATGTAATTTCTTCCTCGATTATAGGTTTCGAAGCTGAGCTCGTCGAGGCGCGAATTGCAGTCACTTTGTGAAACTGTCAGTAAGGTTGGTAGCACTGGCAGTTGTCGAAAAAATTCAGCTCAAAATTCATACGATTTCGCAATGTACACTTCAGTTCAAATTAAATATCTATTTATGTACTGTTATTGAATATATAAAAGAGAAAACATTTAACTAAACTTATCCTTACTTAAAAAAACACATTCATTTTTGCCCTGCTGGCGTCTCACAGAGCTGGCCGTTTAATTAAGCATTATATAGCCATAAATACTACATCCTAGACGTCCAGAAAGTCACAGAAAGTAGACAGGGAGACATAATATTATAATGGATAAATTTACTATTTGTGAAAACAGTTGTATGTATTTGTTTGTTATTCAAGAGTTAAATAATCTGTTGACTCACCGGCCTTGAGTATAGCGACAGTGAGCAGGCCGAGAGCCCCGGAGCCAAGCCAAAAGGATGTATCTCCTCGAAGGGCATCCAGCAGAGAGGGCAGTGAGGCCAGGAGCAGCTCAGCCCCCCTTTGTGCCGAAGGCTTCTTGCTGCCTCCCTGAGTGGCTCCCGTGGCCAGCCAGGCGCACAACGCAGGATGGAAGTAAGCATGGTCTGCCGGGGCCACCAACCACAGCAATACCTGCAGAACACAGAATATGTTTAGTACTTATATAACATTGTTAGGGTTGCAGGCAGTATTTGACTCAACATTAGTTGCCACTATATGTACAGTAAAAATTAGTTCATTTCAAATTCAAGGGACCAAAATAATATTTTTTTTGTACAGAAATAAAAAGTAAAAAAAAATCATGAAGGTCATTCATACAATAATTAATTTATATAACGAAATTTCGTTAATATGATATGTATAACAATTTTCTTTTGTCCCATACGGTATATGTTTCAACTGTTAACGGTTATAATTGTCAATTGTTTTATTGCCTTGGCGCAACGGGCCGGTCAGCGCATTATAACTTCTCCTTGGGATCATAATAGGCCCTTATAAAGCCATTTGGCAAATCTCCACGTTGTCCAAGGTTGGATTTATTGCCGATTGTCTAAATAGGTTGGAATGGCACCCTTCCCACGCTCTGAAGCGTACACATGTTCACACCTCTAAAAACGGGTCTTATCTAGACCAGCTGGAGAAAATAAAAACTCTTGAAATCACGATTGGCACGTCACACCATAGATAAGAGATATACCGTCACACTTCGTCAGCTTTGTGTATGGTAACCTCGAGATGCCTACAATTCTGCGTATTATTATCTTCAATCTTCACTTTTTATCTTCATTATCATCGTCAACTTACGCCACTTTTTACATTATAACTGAACATTTACATCGATTCCAATGAACGGTAATATTGCATACGACATTTTCGTTAATGTGTTTATTTGACACTTGTTTTTGTGTGTTTGTTTAGCGACATTTATATGTACTAGTATTCTGTAATTTATTCTTTAAAGTACATTTTTTAATATTTTGTGGAACCATAAATTGGCTTCAGGTCGTGATAATTCCCATAAAATTTTAACCCTCGACAAAAAACTATAATTCCGAATTCGTCTCTCTACGATTTAAAGAAATATGAAGATCGATTGACCGATGCAAAACTCTCAATGCTTTTAGCGGCTGTACAATTAAACAGAGTTAAAATAGAATGTTGTTTTATATTTGCATGACATTTTGGAATTTCCAAAAATATCCCTGAATTTTAAGTTATCTTATATTGTTTCGCAAAATGTTTTTAATTTAATTTATTTATTATTATCCATTTGATTATATGTTGAAACAACAAAACTAAATATGTATATTATTCAGAGTTGTCTTTATACAGATAATTCTCCTTTGTTTGCAGAATGCCTTATTATGTTATATTCCATAATAATGGTCGTCTTGTTTGTGAAACTTACAAACTTTTTTTAAGCCGCGCACATTTATTTCTACGACGCACGTGAAATATTCATATATTACGAATTTTTATTTGTTGGTGCCTTGGATTTCGCAATAATGAGGTTTTACTGTAAATTTTTTTGAAATGAATTTGAAACATTGAAAATAATAACTATTTGGTAACAGAACCTTTCTGCCCCATTCTTCCTTCGCGATGTTAGTGGCCTCCTTGAGCAGCGTGGTGAGCAGAGCCTTGCCCACCAGTACGGTGTCATCCACGGAGCTCAAGATGGCTAGGATCAGCTGGTGACCGTGCTCATGTGTGCTCAGGGACACGGCGTGTTCTTTAACCACCTTCAGGATGGTCTGGAAGCAGAAAACAATCGTAAGTCAATTGATATATTACTGCATGTGAAATCCATAACTTTTATTCTCCCATTACAGAATGATCTATTTACAAATATTTAAGTATAGTCTGTGCCTTACGCCTAGTGATGTCTGATAGTAAAAGAGTGATGCGGGTTTCTACCTTCTTATCCTTGTTAGTCCCATACCAGACGCACATCACAGCCGCTTTCACCCCTAGCTTGGAATTGCTGAGAGGGGCAATGAGCGGAGACAGTGTGGTGACCAGCTCTGCCCGGTCGTCACTGGAACACTCTTTTAGGTATTCAAATAGCACAGCGTGCACCAATCTGTGAAATATAATTAGAATAATCTTAATTTTGATTTTAAGTATTGTAGAAAAATAACTCTTTTATCTCATACACCACTTATAAAGTGAAAGACGAAGTCAAACATGCTTAGTCTGTTCCAAGTAGCAAACTAATAAGCCAACTTAGTAAAAATTTGAAAATTCACCTGAAAACAACAAATCGATGCCCTAAAGTGTAATGTTGTTAACTCCATATTTCTCAATTTTACAGGAAGGCCAAAAATCTGTATAGTTTTTTTAAATTCATTGAAATGTTTTTTTCTTTGTTAACGATTTGTACAGTATAGGAGAATATCCTAAATATAATATTTATGAAATATTAGCATTCATGTCATTTTTATCGGCTTTTTTGGAAGTGGGAGTGATATTTGCATTTATGTGAAATGTAATTTTCGTAGGAGTTAACAAATTTATGTGTTGAATGTTTTTAAAATTAATTCATGATAATAAAAACAAATTAAATAAGAAATTTGTATTTATGTAAGAACATACATTTAAGGTTTATAAATTAATTAGTAAAAATTTAAAAATTAGCATGTATAGGTGTGGTTATTTTGAACTCTTGTGGGTATTTTCGTGAAGATATTTTTAATAGTGTCTTATATAGGTTGGCCAGATTGTTCATTGCTTTAGCTGTGATATTTTTTTCATTAAGTCTAGTCAAGGTTTTCATTCGCTTCAGCAAATTGATTCTCTTTTGACTTTTTCAAATTTGTGTCGTAATTTTTAACAGACTTCCTTGTCTTGCAACCAATTTGTTATTTTAACAATTTAGCACTTTCATCTTATTTAAGTCTAATGTATACTATACTTAAACAATGTTTTGCATTTGCGTATATGTTTATCATCATTTCTGAAAAAATATACTCTAGAATAAGATTTCTAGATTTATCATTTCTATCTCGTGTTCTTTTCATAGGCAAAATTTTAATTAGCCCATCCACATAGACTTTCTTTTTATTCCAGCACATGTTATTGTTCCTTAAAATAATTTATTTAGGTTTATACTTGCATTCTTGTTTAAACTGTCCATTCTTTTGGTACTCTGTTATTCCACAAACCGTTGTCTGTTTCCGGCCAAATAATTTTTCCTTTTATTTTATAATTTTTTTCGTAGAGCTATCCACTTTTTTTCTTACATACTCAAATCATTTATGGTCAATCAAGTTTTTGCTTCAACACCATCATCATGAGAAGTTGATTTTTTAACCTGCTAACTGCCCAAAAAAATCGTAAGTGAAACAGCATCATACCACCATATTGGCGCCAAATATCCTTAAAATTCAAAATTCACAGGCTAGCTTTTTCAAATTTTATTTTTATGAAAAAACCATGAAAACGTTGGTATAAACAAAAAAAAAAAAAATATGCGAGTACTATTTCACCTTAAGCACCCATCGACGTTTTGAGATGAAAAATAGTTGAAAAAAATAAAAGTTGATAGTGTTGTCAGGCTATAATACTTAGAACATTATTGTTTATTTTATATTTGTGTTTTGAAAGAAAGACATCAAATATCATTAATATTATTGCGTTTAATGTGATGCTTAAAACAAAACATGCACTCCACATCTCAACTACGTACACATTACATATCGCACTTATATAGAACAAACAACATGCATAAAATGATGGCGCCGGCCGTGGCAATGGCCGATGCTGCCTAACGGCGCACTCACTATATTTATAGTAAAACAATCGTATATTAATTATAATTAATAACTAAAAAATAATATCTTATTCACTTGAATTACTTGGCAACAAAAACCAAAGATATCGCGAACGTACATCAAAATCTAACTGACAATTTACTTAAATTGGAACATTCCAGATACTTTCCAACTTATTGCGTCCTTCTCATCAACGGACTCTGCAGTAGTAACGAGCTTATCGGGAATGTCTAAAAAGTCAGCAGTCTCCACTAATGAAATAAGTCACCCTCCGCCATTTTGTAAAGTAAAAATTAAATCAAAAAAGTTTTTGAAAATTCGATAACTGTAAAAATATCAGCACTTTGACGTCGACATGAGAGTATGTATGTTAAATTTTCAAATTTAATGAAATTGCGATCTGCTAACGCAAAAGTGAGCGCCAACTGTCAATTTTATATGGAGGAAAAATAATGGGAGGATTTCAGACGTAAATCGTGGTGTACTTGAGTTGAAAAAGATTTCTTTGGGGTGCCGTAAGATGTCACTACTGGAAATAATAATTTGATTAAAGATCCGATCCGTGGCGCCGGTGATATCATGCGTTATTTGCCATGAGAAATAGACATCGCAGACTGTCATGATAGACATGGTAGACTAACGATAGCATGCCATCTCTTTCTCTATCGCAAGTTTCCGACATGGGCGGCCAAGGAGTTAATAATTCAGCAATAGTAATAGTAAATCGGTAAATAGAATTCGATACATCCACATTTACATTTTTGGTCTTTTTAAGATCACTGTTGATCAATACAATTGGTATATTTATAATTAATCTTGGATTATTTTGTGAATACTCAAAAAACGTATCGGCTAATTTTACCTCTGCAAAAAAATATTTATTATTCTTCTGTTACAGATTAAGCCTGCATATTTATATATAAATAATATTAAAAATAAAGTTGTCTTATTCATAAAATTTAAAGCGATTTGAAACATTTGTAAAATGTATTTACATTAAAACTTAATTCATAATACTGTCTGCCCTGCCCAGATTTTATGAGAAACTGTCAATAGTATGTACTTCTGGTATCAAAATTCAATTACTTTTTTTTTATTTGCAGCAATTAAACTCACATTTTAAATAAAGTGCGCAAGTTCTGAGAAGTCTCGCAAACGAAACAGTGGAGTTACACATTTTGCAGTATAACATTTAGCGACTCGGGAGTTTAAAAATTTTCTTGTGACGCTTTTTTAGAATAACTTGATGATTTTTTAAATGTCAAATTTTTGTAGGATATGTATCAGAATGGTGGGAGTAAAATGGCATTACAGTAAAACCGCGATATAACGAAATCCAAGGGCCCATAAAATAAAAATTCGTAATAATGAATTCCCACATATAACGAAATAAATAAAAAAAATCCTACTACTGTATGTTACGCGCCGTCGCAAAAAAATATTGCGCGGCTTCAAAAAAGATCGCAAATTCTGCAAACAATGGAGGAAGAAGGCCATAGGGAACTGAATACCTACATATTTTTAGTAGTTTTGTTTTTAAAACAGATTAGCAAAAGGAAACAGAACCTATTCAACACCAATTGGAAGATATTTTTGTAAATTCCAGAATATTGCAAACACAAAACAATATTTTAATTGTGTTTAAATGTAGAGCCGCTTCAAACATAGTTTTGGGCATGAAACATAAAAAATTTACAGTTGAATCGCGGCATTTTTATAAAATGAGTCGTATATAAATTACGAAAGTACTTACCGGTAACGGCGGCAACCACTTCAAAATATAATCGTTAAAATTGTTCACTTAAAAATTATCGTTAACATTGTTCACTTAAAATAATCGTTTATTTTCCCCTGTTTAGTTTTAACATTTCTTTCACTATCTCGTATAATTATTTTAGCCAATGCATCGCAGTGGGAAAATGCATCCACCGGTAATTCTGGTCTTCCCGATACGTATCGTTGGAGAACATCTAAGGCATGAAAAATTTTGGAAGTCGACGGTAACGAAGCAGATGAGATTTCATTGCTTTCCTCATTCAATGTGTCATTTTTGGTTAAAGTTTTGCAGGAATTATCACGTACTGAAGCCATTTTAAGGTTTCACAAAATATTAGGAAATGTACTTTAAATAATAAATTACGCTACACTAGTATGTATACGCAGATTTCAGTAAACACACGAAAACAATAGTTAATAGAAACACAAAACGCCGTACAAAAATAGTCCATAAAATATTTTAACGAATTATTTATATTATTGACGAGTTCACATGAAAACAATTGTCAAACGAAAATGAATTTATGTAAATATTCAGTTCGGTCATGCAATAATCGCGTTAAAAGCGGAACAAACTTAACTCTACAGACGTTACACTGATACTGACATTCCCAATAAGTACATACTGCAACTTTCGGGGGGTTCCTGTTAATTTTTGTATTTTCCAGCTATTTGGGTCTGGGATTGCAATACATATTAGAGGCGTATGCGTACGTAAAACGTGTCCAAGTGAACGCCGCAAGAATTATGTCAAATGGTTTTATGGGCCTACTATGAACCCAAGAAGAAGTTTGAATTGTTTTACTACTACCTTGTCAGCAGACCGCTGCGCACCGCCGAAAAGGCCATAAAACCATTCGCATACAGCAGATGCAGCGGCGCGGCTTTGTAAGTGCGAAATAATATTTTCATCTTTTAACATTTTTTTATTTCGTTATAAATTTACGTAAATGTATTGGCATTTTTTCGTGCGGGACAAAAATGATTTTGTTATAAATATTAATGGGATTTCTTTATATAAATGCATTTTTGTAAGAAAAATTGGTTTTAGGGACTAAATTTCGATTTTTTTTTCGATATACGTCATTTTTCGCTATATCGGGTTTCGTTATATTGCAGTTATACTGTATTAAGTCATTTTTAACCAAAAATGGAGTCATTTTACACTTTAGGGTATCGAAATAATACCGAAATTTAATCAAAATGTTGATTGTTAAATTTATTTTCAGAGGAACAAAAATGCCAAATACTCTGAAATTGGAACGGAATATAGTATTTTTTAATAAGTTATCGTACCCGCAATCGTGAACGTTCTTATTGAGGACCCGTAGGAGGTTGGCCTTGGTGGCACCCAACATGGCCGCCTTCATCTCAGGACTCTTCTTGAAAGTATCTGCCAAGGTGGTGATGGAATCATCCTTGCTCTGAAAAGAAATTAAGTGTTTATTGATAACTACAATCTACCAGTGATTACCATTAAGGAGATACTTTCATTTTTCCAGTTTGAAATTCGAGAAATTTTACATGAATTTGATATGCTTTCAAGATGACACAAATAATTAAATTATTTTATGTATCAGATAAATAATTAATGGCGTTAATTGTTACGTTAATCATGCGAGAGAGGAAGGTTTGAATAGAAAGAGATGACAATAAAATTATTGATTTTCTCGCATCCGATACAAGTTTTAAACATAACTTGTGTCTGGAGTATTTTCCACCTTTTTTCATATTGATATATGTATTGGAATCATATCAATCATATGGAATGAAATAAAAATGTGTGTTGTCATTTGAATTAATCATTCGAAAATTAAATCATGTGTTAGGTACCTAATTCATATGAATGAATATGTTTTGAAATCAGACAAAGTACCCGCATATATTTATATGGTCGCTTAAATCAAATTCTAAATTTAAAATTTTTATGATAGCCTTAATTCATTATTTTGTTTAATATTTGTTTATTAGTTGCCGTTTTGGTGATATGTCTGTTTCATAATTATATACTATTTATGAAACACACAGCTTTGCTTAAAATGCAACAGTGTTATATATAAACGAAATATTTAATTCCGACTTACATAAAAAATAACGTACATGAAATGTTTACTTTGTTCAAGAAAACGTTGTTTTCCCTTAAAATCGGTAAAAAGACATCTACTTTATGAAATTTGCTATTAATGTTGTGAATAAGTTCAATATTAATTCATACCGTGAGTAAAATATGCGTGAAAACATATATTTTCGGCATTTTTTACGAGAGCATGGACTAGACGTCATTACGGCCGCTATCGGTCTGAAGTTAATAATGAATATAAAAAATTCACATTATTAGGATTGATATAAATATTATTTAGTAAGAAATTATTGCATTTTTGATATCAAACTTGATTTTAAATAGTAGCTGAAGCCCCAAAGCATGTGAGTAAATACATTATATTATTTTAAAAGATATGTTTTTACTAAAAGAAAGTATTTTAAAAACGTCGAAAATTGATAACATGTACTGCAAATTGAATGGTTTATAACTCTATTAATTTTTAACATTTTGCTAATTTAATTTCCAACAGATTTGTCTCCGTAATCTTGGCTTCAAGATTATAAGAAAATATATTTTGTTTATGCAATAATTTAGCCCATTAACAGAATTTTGTAGCACGTGAAAAATACATCTAATGGTCGCGGTCTTTCTTATAATACTTGTATTGTCTTAATTATGGCAAATAACATTCAATTTATTAGTTATAAATGAATAATAAAAACCCACATTTTGGTAAAAAACGCGAAAATTTGAATTATCATTGAAAGTAGCGGCTTAACACATTTTCACATGTTAGTTGAAGATTGAAATGTAAAATGAAAGTTATATCTCATCTAGATCCTAAAAGCCTAAATATGATACAGAATGAATATTATGTTTTTGAATAACAATTTTTTTAATTTGGTTTTTATTTATCGATTATTTTGTTATTACAATTATGTATGAAATATGACATCAGCCAAGCGGCCACCTCTGGAAACGGCACAAATCCGTGCTCCTTTAACCATATTTTTCATAACATTCTCGTACACTTCGCGTGATATTTCAGCAATTGCATTTGTAATATTGTCCTATAGCATCGGAATTGTTGTTGGCTTATTGGCGTAGACCACAGAAAATAGTCAGGAGCCGTTAAATTAGGTAATCGAGGAGACCAGTCAATATCACTACATTATGCAGCCGGGAAAAATTTCAAGCGTAGCTCAGGCTATGCGTGAGGTGGCACCGTCCTGTTGAAACCACATGTATTGCAGACCCAATCGACCCAATTCGGCCACCGAGAAGTTTTCCAACATGTAACAATAGCGATCACCAATAATGGTTACAGCATTGCCATTATTCTTTAGATTAAATCTTATAATGACTTCAACACGTTGAGACGTCAAATGCTCCATAATAAATTGAAATTAACTACTATCTACGACTATCAAATGTCTACCAAATCAAAATGGTGGCCAAACAAAATTGGCCTGGAACATAATATTTACCTGTACTTAATTTTTTTTTGTAAATTTCAGTAAATCTTTTTGTATTCTTACAATAATAATTCTTTTACAAATACGATTATATAATTTTTAAAAACTTTTGAAATATTTATTCAATGAAAGTGTTACAAGGCACACGAGCTACCGCACTGCGCAAAGTGCTTAATTTATGCTAAAACTTTGTACTTTTTTAATTGCGCTAACAGTTCATTACTTTAGTTAGTTCACCACTAATGCCGCCGATGCGGTGAAGTATAAAGTGATTTACATTCACTTTATTTATAGCATATGTATATTCCTATAACACTTTACAAGTCTATCTTCAATATTGTTTAACAACATTTACAATTACATTTACATATTTAAACTTTTATTTTTATTTAATCACATGTTTTCTTTTAAGAAATACACAAAAACATCTAAACAATTTCAGAACCATTGTGATATTTGAATTATGTTTCATTAGCATAAATACTAAAAATTCTTAACAAGCATTGTCCCATCAAGGTTAATTTTAAATTCGCTTTTGTGATACATATATAAAAGAAATTAGTTTATCAAAATGTATTTGAAAAACTGTGTTCTTTGTGAAGCGTCTGAAAGTGCATTAACACAATGAATGCTACGTCCCAGCAATACACACAATGAAATATTGAACAGCAAACTATTGATGAACTTCGCTCGCAGCGCACTCATTCCTGATCTGTTTTACGAATTTGATTAAATAGCAACATTGGTTAGAATAATGCTTCCTTCTTCGTGGACTCTATAAATCGGTAAGGCCTAGTTTTGCCCTTTGTGAGGGTGGGTGCGTGCGCTGATATTATGTAAATAGAGAATTAACGAAGGAGAGCAATATTTTCATCTGCAAGTAGAGCTGTCAATCGCTTATGCAGCTTTACTTTAACTCCTGCAACTCCTGCACAAAATAATTGTATTAATAATAATTCATCAAGTGGGGCAGACACGCACCGTTCTGTAAATGTCACCATAGAACTCCTGCTGCAATAACAGTTTCTGTTTCCTGTTGGCGATCTCTCCATATGCATAGTCCAGAATGGGCGCACTCAGAATATGCGAGGCCACCTTTACAACATTCCCGTGCAGCGCGGTGAGCACTTGCGCTCTCGTCTCGCCCGAGCCGTACTTTAAAATTCGTTTCACGCAGTTTCTGGCGTACTTGGATTGAATCATCTGGACGATCAGGTCCATCAGCTCGCGGGATACCTCCATGCGAATATGAGGTGAGGCGAATTTGAGAAGCCATTGGATGATGCGAGTAGTGTCATGCGCAAGAGCCAGCTGTTTGTAGTGTCCCTTCACACGCAACAAGTTGTGGAGCTCCTCTGTCTGCTTGACTCTTTCCTCCGGTGTTCCCTTTTTCCTGAAAATACAATATTCAGTTTAACAACAATTTTGAATAAACTGATGGCTCTCATCTCCTAACTGTTGGGTGATTGGAAACAACTTTCAATTTCAATACCACAATGTGGAGTTTATTGTTTTTCCCTCATATTTATTATAAATGGAACTTTGAACTTTGATATCTTGTCTTTTGGAGTACCGGGTCTCATAGATGTATGCCGCCTTATGGGCCTGTTAAATTTTATAATTAGTTTTTATTTCATTTGGAAATTTTATCTGCAAAAGGGGGTAGGGACTGCTAGCTGGCGCAGTGACAAGTAACATCTAAAGGAGGACGGTCTTGGGGCATTTAATACGCGAGCGATCGTCATGTCATAATCTGATAGAACATTAATCATGGGGTTTTAGTGCTTGGGGAGGCCAGCATAAAAATGCTCGGAGGTGTTTTATGAACTCTTTTACAGGGAAGATACCCAAATCGTAATAGAGTTGTGTGATCCTTGTCCATTTGGGGGCACCCAGCGCAAGCCGGATGACCTTATTCTGGAAGATCTGAAGTTTATTAATGTGTGTCTTGAGGGCGTGACCCCAGACCGGGGCTGCAGAGGCTGAGGAGTATAGGCCTTGTATAAGAAGCTTGTTGCCCATGGCAAGTTTGCTATTCCTACCTAATAGAGGCTACATTGCGCAGAGCACACGTAGTGTAGCAGGGCTTAATTTATTTTGGATGTGTTTGCTCCACGTAAGTTTGGAATCCAGCATGACACCGAGGTATTTGATATCGTTGGTCCAGGGATGTTTACTCCAAACATTTTTATGTTGGGTTTACGGCATTTGAGACGGGGGTGCCTGCGTGAGTAGAGAGTGGCGGCACTCTTTGATGGATTTATTTCGACTTGCCACTTCTTGCATCGACAGTACCGCAGTGTCGTCGGCAAATTGTCCAGTGGTGGGGGAATGTCGTAGGAATAGATGTTGAGTAGAAAGGGTGCATTATTGAGCCTTGCGGGACTCCTGTTAATAGTGATCTTATTGACAAGAGGAATCAATCTAATTTGACTCTAAATTTCCTATCCATGTGGAAACTGGCAATCAATACCAACTTGATCCGCTTTAAAGAGTAGGCCGTTGTGCCAGACTGTCAAATGCTTTACTGACGTCTACTCTACAGATAGGACTGCTGTGAATTGCCTATTATTAATGCTGTAGTCTAGAGAGCTGGTGTAGAATCAAGTGTTTTCGGTGGAAACTGTGTTGGAAGTTGGGGATTAGAGAGATTCTATCCGCATACTGAGTGAGTCGATTGACTATTATCCTCTCATGATTCTTACCCGGGCAACGAAGTAGGCTGATAGGGAGATAATTTAGGGGTATTGTCAGGTCCTTTCTTGGTTTCGGGATTAGGATGGCATCTGCAAGCTTAACCTTTTCCCTGCTGAAAGCGAATATATGCGCGCTAGCTCGCCAGTCCCATCATGCCGTGAGTGAATAAATTCGCAGACATCATTACATCGTTATGAGCGCATAAATAAACACAAATTTTAACCGTCACATATTGTAACTCCTAATGCCATCTGTAGGGATAAATCTTAAGACCTTATAATCAACTCATTGTGTATCTAAAATGACGAAATCTATATTTTTGTAAACTGTTCCATTTGACAACCAGCAGAATCCGACAGAAAATGCTACATTAGACAGTTTCTACAGGGATTCCCACAAGTGTCAGTAATCGTTTGGAGATCGCGAGGATTTTATCTCATATTTATTTTGTTTTTGTGTATAGTATTGAGATATTCGTGTAATATATTAATATAAATTACTTTTCAAGATTCATAGTGAGCTTTTTAATGATTATTGTGTAGTGACTTTTATTATCCCGAGATTATTTGTTTGTTTGTTGTATTTTGTCAGATTTTATAACATTATTTTTGAGTTTTAGTGTATTACAATAGCAGATTTTACATATAATGACTACGGACTCATTCTAACTGTCGAATCTGATAATAGTGACGTGGCATTTGAATTGCCAGAGATTTATGAGCCCATTGAAGACAATACTGAATCGGCGAATGTCGATGAAGATAATATTGAATCGGCAAATATTGAGGAAAATAATATTAGTTCAACTAGTACTTTCAGACCTTTGTCTTCTAAATGCACATGTCTTATACTGCGAAAAGACCGGTAAACGCAAACCTTTAGTAGAATTTCAGTTAGAAGTGATACGCAAAAATTTTTATACACACTAACAATCCTCAGAACCGAAAGCAGGATCTTCAAGGAAAAGGAAATTAGATTTACCATCAAGATTAGTAGACAGACACTTATTTACCATCATGCTGTTTCCCCAAAAAGGTAGGCAGAGAGGATAGAGTGCCACACTCCTCTGTCCTGACACACAATTCTTGCTTCATCCATATTCATACATCTTCTCATACAAGCTCACCGATTATTGAGGCTTCTGACAGAACTATCCTCCATTAGCTGATTTGCCTGGTTGTGCCAAGTCTTCTGTGGACGTTGTCTATTTCTGGTGCCATCAATACTTGCGTCATATATCTTTCTTACCATTCTCTCCTCACTCATCTGTTTCATATGACCAAACCACCTACGTGATCCTTTCTTAATCTTACTCATTATACTAGCATCAGCTTACATTCTTTCCTTATTTCTTCATTCTTTACTCTGCCATAAATGCCTAAGTGATCTCATTTCCACTACATTCAGTCTACTTTCGTTCCCCTTCTGCCAGCTCCAGGCCTCACTTCCATACATCAGTGTCGGTACCAGGGCTCCATTGTGCACCGTTGGTTTTCATAGGAATTTCTAGCGACCGCTCAGAAATAAACAGCAACCAAAAAATGTGTTGTGTGCTTAGCAAAAAAGAAAAGGCGTGAATCGCAGTATATGTATAAACAATGTAACATAGCTCTGTGTGTTGAACCATGTTTTGAACAATATTATTGTATGGAAAATTATAATACGTAGAAAAAAAGTTTTACAACATTTGCAATATGGATTAAAAATAAACACATTATGTGTTATTTTGTGAACTTGTGACAACCCTGTTTATGAATTTTGTTTAAACAATTTTAGTGATTTAAGTGAAGAAAACGTCGTTATTTTTTCGAAAAACATAGTGATTTGGTGAGTTTTCACATTTTTAAATCAAGACTGTTTATAATTAATTCATTTTTATTCAAAAATATTTAAGGAAAAATGCCCTGCGTACGGGTACTATTTAAGTTTTGCTTGGCCGGCAGGGTAAAGGTTAAAGGCAAGGGGGAAGTATCGTAAGCAAAGTGATGCGTTGCAGATGGCTGTGAATGGGTGTCAATTCCAGTGAAATGTACATTACAATCTTTGGGTCAGTTGTGTGATCAGTGGTAAGCTTTTACTATGGTAAAAAAATTAATAAAGTAATTTTTTTGCGAAAACAGGTAATTTGATCGTTGGTAAAAAATATTTACTTCTCGAAAGTACATCCAGTAGTAAACTAATTTCTACATTATCCGATGGTAAAATCGTCAATCGTTAGTTAAAAGTGGCAGACTCTTCACAGCTGTTTCAAAAGTCATTTATCACATTACTATACTTATGATACTTTGAAAGTTGCAGTGTATGACAATGAATCATTCAATATCTCGCTACTTTAGTGATGAGAGTTCGTCCGATGGTGATCTTGTTGTTCAATTTGCATTATTACACAGACTGAAAATTTTTTGTCAGCAAAGTGACAAATTTCGAACTCAGGGGTGAATAAAGCCAAAGATAATTGTATGTATTTGATGATTATGCGCATTGCCATAATATTAAGCGGGATTTACATTGACAATAGTAAATTTGATAAACGCAAACGTTTTTTTACCACAGTCGATGGTAAAAAGTTACTAAAATCCTTTTATTTAAAAATAGTTGAATAAGAGATTCACTTTAGGAACAATTCTTAACAAATTAAGAATGTTCCTTACATTCTTCTTAACCCATTGACTTCTAGCTCTTTTCTGGAACATTAACAAATGCTGATTATATATTATTGCTCAAGCAAACATCCGCCATAAAAACAACAGGTTGCAGGGGATGCCAGTGACGTACTGATGCGAATAAACATGTTTGGAAATGATCCGACCTCGGGTGTTATCGGCACTTACCAAAACAACATAACAATGCCCATGGGCATAATCAGCAGTCAACATGTTAACAGTTAAAAAATAGATGTTTACTCATTGTTTTTGACTTGAATTCAATATTTATGATATATATAATAGTCATATTCTTGTACAATAAATAAATTGTTTGTAACTATTTCTCCAGTTGCTACTCTGAAGAAAATACATGTGTGAGGTTGTACATGAGCGTGTGAATATGCTCCAACGGAATTGAAAAGTGTTGAACATAATGTATCAGAATTACTCTAATAAATACACAATTTTGTGACCGAACCAATATCAGTATGATTCAACACATCTATGTAGTTGAATTAGTTGTTATATATATGCAGGAGACACAATTGGCCGTAGAGTGTATTGTATAGTTTGAATTAACTGATGGTGCATAGAACACTTGAGAAGAGCGTGTGCACCTATGAGAATCTAGAAATTATTTGAAATGTGAGTAAGAGTTAGAGATTTTACAGGCTATCAGTGGTAGTGTTCTCAAAAGGGGTGATATAATTGACGGTACCGGATTACATTCATAATATACAAAAAAATCTTTGAAATATGATAATCATAAAACCTATAAATTTAATAAACACACAAACCTTCGTAATGTTTCACTCAAAACTTTGGCTCTCGCTATGACTGTGAGAGCGTCAGGCTGCGTCTTGGTTATTTTTGATGTCCTCCGGGTTTCCCTCAGTTCCTTCTTTTTCTTCTTATATTCGGCCCAATTGGGCGTCTCTGAGCCATCATCTTGTTTATTCGGGTACGGTATACCTTTCGTTAAACCCATACTTTTCTTGTGATTAAAATTGCTAGTCTTGTTTTGTTTAAACGATGACGTTTTCTTTGATTTATCTGTAAAGGCTTTCTTTATTGTTTTGGCGTATTTGGGTTTATCTATAATTTCTTTCTCAACCCCTCCATGCTTTTTTATCTTGGTCGGCTTTTCCTGCGCTGTATCTGCCGTCACATCATGTTTTCTCTTTGAACCAGCCATTTCTTTTTTTTAATTAAAGACAATGGTAAATCACAAATAAACTTGTAACTGGGAATTTATAAAAATATTTTTATATTTGTACGAAAAACTACACGCGTTCCATGTACACTTATAACATAACCTAATTTAATTTAGTTGTCAAATGCAGATGTAGTCAGTAACCACAGACAAATTATTTTCGGTCCTAGATATGTAATATATTTTGGTTCACTAACTGAACTAGTTTCGCCAAAACCTATTATACTGTCTTCTTTTTATGCGAATATTTTTTATGTTTTGAAGTTATGCGGTTTATATTTAATGCAATTCAAACAAACTTTAAATTTATGCTAGAAAGCTGCATGGCCTGGATTTGTATAGTCAGTGAAACCATGGAAACATCGGCAATATCAGTTGAAATCATTACTTTGGCTCATAAAACTGGTGGAGAAGGTTTTGACATTGGATATCGACGACTTATGGATAATGATATAACTTTAAATATTGTCAAAGAACCAGAAAACGACGGTTAGCGGAAGAAAATCCTATCTCCTTCACTGCATATAAAATTCGAGGTCTTCAACTTTGCAGTAAATTGGAAAATCATTTTCTTCTTAATCTGAACGAATCTTCAAATGTTTACTTTTTTTTCAACGTGAGTTTAAGAATTATATGTCTTAATATCACGAACTGCATAGAGAAAATGAGTGATCGAATCAATAAAGTTATCACAAAGTTTAATCACGGATTACATTGTTAAAGAAAGAAATCAACACAGAACGATAATGAAGTTAACACAAATTCTAATTATTAAGAATCATTATCATTAACTTGTGTAGATCTGATACATTAACTATATTTTCTAGTGATGAAAGGGATTTCGAACCAATCGCAAATTGTGCAGAGCTATGTCATATAGTGACGATAATTTTGAAATTAAAAGATACTTTTGAATAAAAATAAATTAATAACGAATTTTTTGGATCTGATTTTTCATAAACCTTTTTTATGCGATTCTGGGTATGTTTTAACTCGCTGATTTAGAGTTATGCGGTTTTGTAAAATTACGGAACGCACCTCTAATTTTTCAACGTAAACCAAGTCTTTTTTATGCTATATCCTGTAAAACTTCCAAGCTCCGCTCCAAAGTAAAAAATAATATAGCAGATAGTTATTTTCGAGTATTATAATAACGAGAAATGCATTTGTTTTACAAAAATAAAACGTAAAAATGTATCAGTAAAATAATACACTATTAAACTATTAATGATCCTAAATTCTTTAGTTTTCCGCCAATCTTCACCGTGTTACCCAAACGAGACTTTGGGGTGTTTTTGTTTCATGGATACCATTCAAGAGTTTATGTGGTGCGTAAATGGGATTATTCCGTCGTCAATAATTCACTCCATACGGCCAAACCGTTTGAGCAAGTCTCAAATCGACCGCGATTCGATCTAATCACGGTTTGCCGGTGTAGTAGCACTCCCGCATATTCAGTCTGCATTCGTTCCTAATTTACTAGCAATAATCGAGTCAACTAAAACAAATAAGAATGAAGGCGGGCAGAGAGATTGCAATGTAAATGAATATAAATAATTTGTTTGGGGGTTAGGACGGTGGTTAAATGAAATAAATGTGATTGGCGTATGTTGAGGTGTTTATTATGACCATGACAATGAAAACAGATAGAATTAAAGAATGAATGAGTGAATGAATGAAGATGTAGAAGGTGCATGTGTCTTATGAAATTAAATGAATTGGCGGTCTTGCTCGGCGAGCGCGAGCCGGCAAGACCGCCGTTGTGAAACGATGAAACTGGAGAGACTGCCTGGCGGTGAATGCTTGAGCCCGACTTGTAGCAGCAGCCGGCAGCGCTGTCGCTAGCGCCGATGCCGACTGAGATGGCGGTAGATATGAATTATGATCGCTACATATGTAATTATAACCGGGTAGGTGGGAAAACCATGTAATAGGTATAAGTGTAGGTAATGCGGAAATCACTCATGAAACAATGTAATTTAAAGCTGAAATAAAAAGATTCCATATGTACCTGGTGTTGTAGCAAAAATAAAAATCACCATACTATGTAAAATTACTATAGAGATAAATTTAGTTATAATTTGATATGAAAATGATGAATAGCGGTAATGAGGTCACTGGGCTAAAAGTTTAATTGACAAGACAACGTTAAGTGGTTATACCTATGGGTGAGATGAATTCGAAGATTAAGTGACTGTGATTTGACGGATACGAATAAATTGTGCAATTAAATGTAATTAATCATGAAGAAAGTGGGTGGAATCGAAAAATAGGCCTACAAGCGAAGATGTAAACGCCGCTGTCAACGAATGGACCAATGAGGCATCGCCAACCGTAAAGATGGACCGATCCCCGAGCGAGAAGTACGCCCTCGCCACGATTACTTTAAAAGGGCTAGAACGCTATTTTGGAAGAGTCAGTTGAAAGACGAGATCCGGAGAAGTGAGTTGGAGACGAGGTTCGAGAGACCGAGTTGAACGAGGCCCGGAGGAGTTAGTTATAAGACGAGATCCGAAGAAGTGAGTCGGAGACGAAGTCCGGGAGGACGAGTTGGACGAGGCCCGGAAGAGTTAGTTGAAAAACGAGACCCAGAGGAGTGAGTCGGACACGAGGTCTGAGAGGACGAGTGAAACGCGGCCCGGAAGAGTCAGTTGAAAGACGATATCCGGAGAAGCGAGTCGGAGACAAGGTCAGAGAGGACGGGTTGGACGAGGCCCGGAGGAGGTAGTTGAAGTCGTGGTCTGGAAGGGCTAGTTGGAGCCCAGGTCCGGAGGGACGAGTTATAAACACGCGATGGGAACGAGTTGTAGACACGCCGTGGGAACGGAAGTAAGGGCTAGAGGCGAGAGCTCGTCCTGTTAGTTGGGGACGAGGTCTGGAAGAGACGCTATGAAAACCACAGTTGGGACCAAAATCGAAGACGAGCAGTCGAAGACGTCAGTTGAAAGCACGCAGTGAAAGACACACAGAGTCGAACACAAGATTCGGAAGTCGAGGTACGAGTCGAATCCCAGACGCCAGTTGAATCCCAGACGTGAGTTGAATACCAGACGCCAATTGAATCCCAGACACTGGTTGAAAACGCAGCTGAGAACGAGAATCGAAGTCGGAAGTCGAAGGAATTCGAAAGTGGAGACACCGGAAATCCGACCTAATGTCGCCAGAGAATCGGAGGATAGGTAGCCACGGTTCATTGCAATCCACCCAGGAGCAGCCGCCCAGTCTGCAGCAGATCAGTCAGCAGGTAGCCGCTCACTCCGGGTGCTAACGGCATCACTCCGCTGGCCTGAGACAAGGTCTCCAGAAAAAGATTCGGAGGAACATCGCCAAATAACCTGAGGTAGACATAGTTTTAGATTAAGTTTGTTATAAGTATTTCTACCTGCTCGTGAATGTAAATGTGTGCATAATAAATGTCTAATTTGTGCATCTTCCGTGTGTTCATGTTCACCTGTATTCTTCCTATAACCATGGTACTGATGAAGGCGTGATATCTGATGGATAGGTCACGAAGCGAACATTCCATTAGAGTGCGGGGTATCATTCTGACGAGCGATCAGGAGCATGATATATGTTCGATTAATTGAATTATAACTCCTAAACGAACCCCGACTCAAATCACATGGTGCACAACGTCGTGTCCCATTTGTATCAATGGCTAGGCCCTATGGGCTAGGCCTATGGGTGGCACATAGATAAGGGGTGGCATAAGCAGTTATAAGCCATAGATAAGAGATATACTTCATAAACACAGATAAGGGCTTAGGGCAATAATATCATAGACCACAATATTTGTGTTTTTGTAATTTACCAATTTTATCAAAGCTTTTGACAGCTGCAGATTATTCCGTTTCTCCTTGTCACTTGTTGAAAATTCTCACTGTCAATTTATTGTTAATGTCGGCGCGCGGTCACCAACGTATTGATTTGACAATTTTTATCTAGAATATTTATAAAATGTGGCTTTTTAATAGCAAGGATGATGATAAAGTCATATATTTAAAACCAAATAGTGAGAATGTTGTGGGGCGCAACTTTGGAGATGTTGTATTTCCAAAGGATAAATCTGTGAGTAGGAAACATGCGACAATCTGTATAAATGCCGAAGAAATTAGCATCGAAGACCACAAGTCCACGTACGGTACATATTTAAATGATGGAATTTCTCAACAAAAACGAATCGACTCGGGTATCAAAGTTAGTCTCAATGCAGGTGACACTGTTAAGTTTGGCATGTTGGGCACCGAGTGGACACTGCATCAGCTCCGTTACACAACTTGTTTGTCCACAATCAAGGAAGAGAACATGCAATTTCTTAAAGCGCAACTCCAAGATTTGGGTGTAGCTATTTCAAAGGATTGGCAACCCAGCTGCACACATCTCACTATGCCTGCCATTACTTTGACTCTCAAAATGGTTCTGGCTCTCGTTCATCTCCGGCCCATCGTCACTCCCGAATTCTGGGCCGTGAGCCTTAGGTGCCGGGACAGGAATGTCTCGCTGCCGACTCCTGAGGGTTATCTCCCCAGCATCAAAGAATCTGCCCTGAACCAACAGGCTAACTTTCACATAGACAAAAGACGATCCGCCCTATTCGAGGGAAAAAACTTTATTTTCTTTTCCCGTCAACAGCAAATCAAATATAAATGTATTATCGAGGCTGCCGGGGGCACAAGCTATTTTTTAAAGGATTGTAAGATGACAAATGCTCAGCTGTGCATCGCACGCTCTGTTGTGGTGCAGTACGCCCCTATTCGGAGCACTCAAGACTCGCAGGATACGCAGACCCGCATCGATGACATTGTCAAGTATATGGCTTCCAAGAAGCGCCGTGTTATACCAGAATCTGAGATCGGTTTGGCTATTCTTTACGTGTCCATCGACAAGAATTGCAATCCATCATTTAACTTTACTTCCTTGATTATCGAGAAACAAGACAATGCATGTACTCCTACAATAGCGGCCCAGGTTCTAGCTCCTGAGACTCAAGAAATCCCGGAAACCCAGTACTTCAAACAAGCTACTCCAACTGGCAGAGTCCAGGAGACCCTCACTAGTCTTGCGAGTGATCGGTCCGCCGATATCTCTCAAAATTCCACTACATCTTCTAAGGATTGTTCAGGATTCTTAGAAAAGAGTTATATGAAAAATGAACATGGTGGGATAAAGAAGACAAAGGCGGCATCTCCTGGATTAGAGGAACCGATGTCAAAAAGAAAATGCCCTCGCAATATTTGTAAAGATAGTGAACAGACATCTACGGAGCTACCAGCTCTGGAGAAGAACAAATTATTCCAGTTTATAGAAGAGGCACCTCGCCCCAGTACATCCAAGACCAGTGACAATTTGCAGTTAACAATTCAAAGTGGGAAAAGGAAGCGTGCCGACAGCCCTTGCAAGGAAGAGGACTTGTTTAACTTTGTACCTGACGTGGTCAGGTCGGGAAGCAGAAATGAACCAGTTCACCTCCAATTATCTCCATTGAAAAAGTCAGGCGATCAAATGGAAACAACCTTAAATATTCGTAAAAGTGTCAAGCGAAAGTTTGATAGTTCTGACAAGGTGGACGGGAAACACGGTAATATTAATCCACAATCAGAGTCAACAAACACTGTGCCGAATGTTAACATAACAGAGAAATTTGACGTCTCAAGCAATCAGTGGTTGTGCAAGAAGCAGTTCATGATCAGTCATTCAACTGTTAAAAAGGAAGAATCCAAAGGTTCTATTGCGTCAGAGACGTCTAATGAAGATGAAGTTTTATTAAAACTTAAGGAATTAGATTTGCAACCGGCAATTGTTGAAATAAATAATGATTTAATTGTGAGGAAACTGGATAAGGATAATAATGTGGGGCTGGGATCCGCGCATGTTTCCATTAAAAAGAATTTCAAACAATTCTCAAAAGTCAAGCCTTTGAGACCACATACAGAAGTATTGTCATCAGATATGTTTGTTGTTTACGAAGGCAAAACTAACAATGCTGATTTGGATAAATTTATGAATGTGAGCTCGGATGAGGAAGATAGAAATGATAAATTTGATTCATTTATGTCCATCGGCAGACAGAAGACTGCCGCTAGAGGGAGGAGCAGGAGGTTATGAGATTGTACTTAAATAAATATGGACCTTATTAACTACCATTCTCGCAGGCGAAATTGTAGAAGATAGAGGAAAAATTGTATTTGGGGACAGGTTGAGTTGTCATCTTATTTGGTATGACGTCTGTGATGGTTATGAGGTTATGTACATTGTAGGAAGAATCGTGCTGAAAGATGGGTGTTTTTACATACTATACTGAGAAATATAGTCAATACATATTACTGAAAACTCAAGAGAAAAATTCACCTAGTGATCAAGCGGTCGGGGGTTCGAGCTTCAGCCTAGAAGGCCACTAAGTTAGTCCTATTTTCCTAACACACCCTTAGTTTGAAAACATTAAGAACCTGCCAGCGTAGCAAGAATAATAACCCCTCTCCCCCACTGACAGTGGTAATACCGATTGCAGTTCTTCAGTTCTCCGGATATCCGTGTCGTGGTTTGGATTGTAGTATCATTGCTAACAAAATATAAGAAAAACTTGGCATATCCTGCTTTTGTAGCTTTTACAAGTGAAGACTTTTTTATCTATTATGAAATAAAATGTACATTTATTTAAAAATAAATCAATATTTTGATTTTGCTTACGATGATAAAATTTGTATCTATTAAGATGTTGAATTAGTAATTTAATAAATAGACTTGATATAAAATAAATGATTTATTTACATCAAAACGTGTAACAAAAATATATCCTAAACAGTTTTATTATTTGTACAAATAAATAATGAATACGAGGAGTAGTAACTATTGTCATACATTAGTAGTGGGGGATGCGAGCATCAATTTTCATTGGCAAAGTGAGCCGGATACGGAGGGAAAAAAAGACTACTGAGAAAAAACTTCTAGGAGACTGCAAGAACATGAAAAATTGAGAAATTGTTTCACGTTCCTTTGGTAACAATTGATATTTAGACAAATAAATGAATATAACATTCAATCAAACCGAATATAATACATGTGATTATGTACTTGACTAATATAAGGAGAATAATTAGTTACTGTGAGAGTGTCCATATAGTGTTTACGAAGAATCTTTCATTGGAATGTGGGGCAGTTAGAATGTATAGAATTTTATGTCCCGCTTTTAAATTAATATAATTATGATATAAAATTTAGTTCTTGAGAGCACTAATTATAAAGGATAACATAGTACATATAGAACTAATGTTAAGACATTATGTATGGAGAGCAGATACATAACATTCTTGCACATGATGAAAAATGTGCCTTGTTTAGAACTGAATAATGTTACTATTTTGGATTGTTAAGTAATAACAACATAATTTAGATACGACATCACATTCAAATTTAAATATGTATTTTGTTTTGAATAATAATAATTTTTTTGTACATTTTATTGGTGATTGATACAGTTTAATGTGGAATTAATATCTACCACCTCCAGTTCTTTACCCTGGACTTGCGGAGCGCTTTGAGGGCTAGCATGGCGTGCTGTTGGGCCTGGTTCTGTATGTGGTCTGCATCCACCCTCTCTGCCAATCCCACCACCTTGTCATGCTGCAGGGCGCTCTGCACTCCCGACTTTGCAAATAACTTCTCTAGTACATACTGATCGGGGTCCTCCTGTACTCCCAGATCTGACTTCTGTTTTTTTCTTTTTACCTTTTTAATTAATTGCCGAAACTCTTCATCTTCATTCAATCCATCTTCATTTAACAGAGTTACAAAGTCTTTTTCCTTTCTTTTTTTGGCTTTTTTAGGTTTATTTTGAATGTGATATTTTTCAATTGCTTCTGAATTTTTTTTTTCCATCTTGTTTTCATTATTTTTAATTTCTCTTTGGCACTTCACATCACTAGTAGGAGTTGAGAGAACGGAAAGATTTTCTTCAGGTTCAACATCTCGGTCCCAATTGAGAAAGTCTAACGGTTCTGGCTTTGAATACAGATTGATGATGTCAATTTCTGACAAGATAGTGGAGAAATTGGCCTTAGTTTCCTGATCATTGTGCACGTTGATCGGTGGCACCTCGGCTGGTGGTGGAGGAAGTAACAGTTTCTTCTTATACCTCTCCCTCGGATCTTCCAGTTTTTGTTGAGCAATATTTTCTGTAGTACTGGAAGTCATGCTTTTACTTATTTGCTGAGCTAGTCGCCTCATGGCATCCATTTTTGTTTTGGAAAATGATACACCACCGTTTAGAAGAACTGCATCGCGAGGGACTTCCGGTATTCTGGATTTAATCTGAGTGTGTTTGAAGATATTAGTGGTTTCCGTGGCTCCTGCCTTGTCAGGTTCTTCGAGGGAAAATAGACCTTGAAGAGTGCTAGTCTTCAAGTAATTCTTTTGATTGGGATCCAAAAGAACCTTGTTACCTAAAAGTTGTTTAAATATTTGTCGTTGATAAATTTTCTCTTCGACTGTACCGGCTGATAATAAACGGTATATTGTAACATCGCGGATTTGGCCAATTCTCCATGCTCTTTCTTTGGCCTGAGTGTCTACTGCGGGATTCCAGTCTGGATCGTAAATAATAACTCTGTCAGCGCCAGTCAGATTGACTCCCAGGCCTCCCACGCGGGTAGTGGCTAGGAACACTAAATAACTATCCTCAGTATTGAAGAGACTAATTATTGGTTGACGACTACCAATGCTAGTAGTACCATCCATTTTCAAATATTTATAGTCATTTTGCTGTAAGAACATTTCCAGAACACAAATCATGGCTCTAGATTGGGTAAATATCAACACTCTGTGGCCCTGTTTTTTCCAGATCTTCAAAAGGGAGTTTATAACCACCATTTTCCCCGCTCTTTTCCAAAATCCAAATGATTGAGACCCACCAGTCGACAATCCAGATTCTTCCGGAAGATCATCATCTACTTGACAAAGGTAGAGATCTGGATGATTACATATTTTTCTTAATATACTGAGTGCCACAAGTATTTTGGCTCTGACCGGATCTCCGTAACGACTCTCCTTATCTAATATACTTCTAACCGTATTACTCAACAAAAAGGACTTATATAATTCTTTTTGTTCGTCACTTAAACTACAGAAGAGGACTTGCTCCTTTTTGTCTGGCAACTTGAGATGGTCTCGAACTTGGGCCTTGGTTCTCCTGAGCATGTACGGACTGATGACATCCTTTAGGGTGATGGCTAGAGACAGTGCCGTGGTCTCCTGTAATTTGGAGGCATTGGTATAACCGCCCTGTGTGATGGGAGTAGCAAAGTGATCCACGAAAGCGTGCAAGGAGCCCAGAAGTCCAGGAGACATGAAATCAAACAGTGACCACAATTCTTGTAAATTATTTTGCATCGGGGATCCGGTAACTACGATTCGATGAGGAGTGCGTATTTTTCTTACAGCTTTGCTGACTTGCGTATCTGAATTTCTTATTTTATGTCCTTCGTCGAGGATAATGTAATGCCATTGTCGGGCTTCAATAGAAGCCCGATGCTTGATGATACCTGTGTAAGTGGTAATGAGTATTCCGTGAGCGATGTGGATGTCTCTGATGAGTTTGTCAGGAGTACCCTGGTGAGAGCCTGAACTGTGCAGTACAGCGACACGGAATGGAGGCCACCACCCATGGCAGTGGAGTACCCACTGATGAAGGACAGTGGCGGGGGCCACAATAAGCGAGGGGCCCAGGCCGGCCCATCTTCCCATCCGAGATACACTCAACGATGCCAGAAAAGCAATGATTTGAATGGTCTTTCCGAGTCCCATTTCATCTCCTAAAAGTCCACCAGACTCCATTTGATGCAGCTCCCAGAGCCATTTTACCCCGGTCTTCTGGTAACGATACAGTTTTTTCCATATACAATTAGGAACATTTAGACCTCCAGTTAGTTGGTGGCAGTCGTCGCTCGAGTCTAATGGAGAACCTTCTTCTTCGTTTTGGGCGAATGCATCCAGACTCTTTTTTTGTGAGTTGCCCTTTTTATTCAATTTAAATTCCTTTATTCTGGAATTAAATCGGTTCACGTTGCCATCATCATGGTGTTTAGGTAATTTGGATATACCTCTATGTGTGCTTTTAGATGTACTCGGCATTAAATATTCCGTTTCGCTTTCCTCCGATGGGCAATATTCACTCCCAGACGCATTGTCAGAAACCTCAGTATCGTCCACATCACCGTCATGGTTCTCCCTTGAATCAGATTCAACGGACTGATAAACTGTTTTACGATTTGCGTATGCAGAACCTTGGCCCAGCTCCTTAGAAATTTGAGCTTGTCTCAAAAATTTATTCTGAGTTTCAAAATAATTGGTTATATCTGCCATTGTACATTATTTAGAAGCTTTTAAGCATACACTAATTTGTTGGATTTTACTCTACGATGCAAAAATCTCTGCCTACATGTGTAGAATTAGGAATTTTGATAGAATAAGGAATTTTCATTTCCTATGAGATGGAACACATAATACGCCAAACAAAAATAATATTACTCATTATTTACCTCTCGCTATGCCCATAGGCTATGCCTCTACGATATTAACATTTCTATGGTAATTTTATTGACATTTACTTTGTATATTACCACCTAAGAAAAATACAAAAGTAAGAACTTTACTGTGACCATTTTTATATAATATTATACTGCTAAATAGATCTTAAAAATTAATGAAAATTTGTGACATTTTCAGCTTCAGCTAGCTGCTCGCGGTAATACGATACTTTAGTTTTCACTTTAGTGGTGATTCGAAAATATTTACTCGTTAACTGTCAATTGGCTTTGGAAAAATATAGCTTATCTCTCGATGTGCAAAGTTGATTTAAAAAAATATTTCGATCAACAAAATTAATGAAGTGTGCGTTGATCTACATGTTGACTTTTCTTTTTAGATTCTGTGAAGGATTCGCAAACCTATGGGAAACACTATTATCTTAAATTTTGGATAATACCGGCACTACGATGTCTGGTCGCAAGAAACGTGTAAATCTGAAGCTCCAAGTCTCCGACGAATTCCTTCCCACGGTGTGAGTACCCACAACCTGACTTGAGCCAAGTTTTTTTGCTATCTCCATTTAAAGTTTTCAAAATAAACTTACGCAACCTTGTGTTACCACTATTGACAAGTGTAGGTTATGTTTGGGCATGTTCTCCACAATTGCTGTAAGTATTTATATAATTGTGAATGACGGACATTAGTACTATCTTATCTCTACATTTAGTACTATTGTGCAGCTATTAAAACTTGCAAACTCATATGACAGCGCGTCATATTCTTGATCTTTCCCATAAATAATGTTTGACAGTGTCAGCTGAACCTCTTAATACAGGACAGTAATTATTAAGACACATGAAATTAACTGGCAGTTCTTCATTCTTTTCTGATGATGCTCATTCCACATAGCAGATGCATCCTCGAGATTATGATATAAATCAATATATATTACAAAACTATTCTCAAATGAATAAACGGACAGTTTTTATGCATGGCATACACCACATAGAGTATGTGGATATCGATATTGTTCTCTTCACAGTAAAATTGTTTTGAATATAAAGATGAAAACCACAAAATTAAAATCATTGTTACAAACATTCAAATTACAAAGTCTGAATGTACTTGCTTATGATTATGGGGGAATGTACGCACATTCCCCGAGCATCAAACACAATTAAGATATTATTTGTTAGATACTTATATTTAACTTAATGTTCATAAATTCGAATATGATGAGCGCCGAGTATTGTATATATTGAAAAACATCTTACTATATGTAATGACCAGTGCATTAATTACAAATTGTAGCCAATTTCCTCAGATTTCTTGATGTAAGCTATTTTGACAGTTATACAGTGACCTTTTTCTTTGGTTCAAGATATGTTAACTTTCCACTCGGCTATTGCGTCAGTATGTTATTAATACTTGGTATGCCTAGTAGGGTCTGTCAGACCCACCACTTTGAAGAACTGTCAATATTTTTTGAAATTTATATATATAGGCTTCGCGTCATAGACTAGCAGTCACTTTGTCTCCTTCTGCATTCCACAGCATGTTTGCGTCTGAGTAGCACGTGCGGGCCTGAGAGACTCTACCAGGCGTACGAGAGATAGTCTATTTTTAGTTACCTAAAGTAAGAAGTATTTTCATTTAAATAATAAATCAATAGTTTTATTTTTATTTATTTCTTATAAATATAATATTAAAAATAATAGAAAATGTGATATCTAATATTCCTAGCATATTACTTAATATAAAAAAATTATATTCAATTACAGGTCCATCAGACCCACCAGGCATACGGTGTGATTTCAATTCACCGCATGCCAAGGGCTAAATATATATATATATATAGGTAACCACCGTTGATCACGGGATACATTTTGGACACGGTCACGATAAGTGAATTTTTGAGATCAAGGGGGGTTTAAAAAATCAATTAAAAATATGAAACAATTAATGAAATAATAATTACAAAATAAATGTCATACATTAAATAAAAGTAATATTAATTTAAAAAAATACTGTTCATTTTGCACTGCATTACAAAAAAGAACTTGCTTTGCCTGTCTCAGCTCCTTATGTACAATTTGCCCATATCTGTCAAATAATACATCATCATAATGTTCATCGTTCTACTGCACAACAACTCCAGGCCATTGGTTGTGACAGAATGGGCCTTTTCAAAGATTTTCACACGATAACAGATTCTGGGAAGTCATATTCTTGGAAAATAATGCAGTCCATTTTCTGCAGCTCTTTATTAGTTAAAGTTCTCCGTGGGATTCTAGCAAAGCTTGAACATCATCTACATCCACACCAATGCCCCCGGATGTGGCTACATGACCGATCTTTTAGATTATGTATCGAACATGATTTTCATAATTGATGTGATCACATGTGGTGGGAACATACAAATAGTGCATACCAAGGTACAATCAATTGATTGCGATATAAAGAATCTCACTGGGGGCGATGCACGGGGTCACCTGAAATGTAATAAATTAAAGACATGTGTTATGGATGCGATCGGAAATGTTAAACAGTGTGGAAAAATGATGTACCTTTCGAAATGATGAATAACAAGACTAGATTAGTTCTGTGAAACTACTTTGTTATGGGAAATGTTGTTTTCACAGGCAGAATTAAAACTCTCCCAGCGCGGCGCACATCATATGATGTTTTCGACTTATTTCGTCATGTACTACGTGACAGCTCGGCAAATCAAGCAGGAAAATATACCAAAAATTAGTTCGATCCGTACTGTTGCTGACATCTTGCGTTAGTCAAGTGAAATATTGTTATTTGTTTATATAAATCAGTTTAAAAACGAAGACATCTTGAAACGCCGTCCAGTTATTTGAATTTCGCGGCGCTGAATTATCGTCCTCTCGTCATGTGTTCGAAGTCACTAGTATTTGTCGGAACTGTGTGTTGATACGAAATATTGACATTGCGATTTGTATTTTGTGGACAATTGAATCAATATATTGTATCAGAAAATACATTTATTATTACTACGTGATCTTATTTAAAATGGTGATATTGTTTTGACTGCATTTATCTTTTGAGGGTGAACGGTGTATTTTCTGACAATATCTTTTACTTTTCATTAGAAAACAGAAGCTTGTATTGTGCTACATATATTTATCAAAATTATTTAAATTTAATAATTGTATACCTTTTAAAATGGCGGGCCGTAGACTTGTGGAGAAAGAAATATTAGGAACATTTTTAGATGTGGACTCCGATTTAGAAATAAGTGAAAATGAGCAAGATGAAATAATTAATGAAGTTGTCAGTTAAAGTGAATCTACTCTTTTCGTCAATTGTGATAGTAGCCCTCACTTATTTGATTTTATGCACAAGAAAAATACTAATGCGTATGGTACAGTGCGTAAAACACGGAAAACAATAAAGTGGTACAAGAAAGTGGCTTTCCATATAATTAATTTAATTGTATCAAACTCTCACAAATACTTTACAAAACGATAATGAATAAAAATATTATAGCGGGTGAGTACCGATGTTATTGTATTATTTATTACATGAGCGGACATCTCTGAGGCCGGCACTTGACTTGTTGTGATATCCTAATTCTTACATATTCTAGCCGTATCTGTGCTCTTTTGTTTATTTATGTATTCCAAAGGACTTTATGAGACTTTAAACATTATTTTCAAACAACCATAAGAAATGTTAAAAGAATATGACTAACTAGTGTAACTGCATATTGAAGATCAGCCAGCAATCCAGTTGAACGAGATAGCTATGATCGTATAAACAATGTGATTGTATTGGTGACTGTGTGATAATATTTGTAAGACATAAGGGGGTATACTTGGAGTACATTTGTTTAGCGGCCGAGAGGTTAATAAAATAATACACAGAAATATGCAAGACTTTTGATTATCTGGGCATAACGATTGACTTATAATTATTTACACTTGCATTTACATATCAGTCAGCTGTGTAAATTTTTCTACATTGGTATACAGGATAAATTTAGTTTTTGTTAAAAATTTTTCCTTTTTTTTATGGAAATTATCCGAGACAATGACAACGATATCATGTCAATGTCAGATATACTGTAATAGAGATACAGGTCCCAAATCTCATTCAGTCTAGTTCGCAATAAGAGTATAGGTTGAAGTATAGGGGGACTATTAATACTAATTTATATTTTCGCATTTTTTTTGAAAATGTGGTTTTTTATTATTTATTTATATTGGAAGTAAGATTTTTTTAAAACTATTAGATAGGACATTTACACACATGTAAAACTAATAAACTGAATATTATTTGCCATAATTAAGACAATACACGTATTATAGTGTGAAAGACCAGGACTATTAAATTCATTTTCCGTGTGCCACAAAGTTTATATCAAAATACAGTCAAACTCGGTTACAATGAGTACAAAGAGACCAGATAAATTTGCTCATTATAACCGTTACTCGTTATTACAAAAAATATTTAATATCCAATAAAATTAAAAGCAAGTCAAATACATATGAAAATAAAAAATCTATAATTGTATAAACAAAAACATTTTATAGTAAACTACTACATTCAATCACATTATTTCTTAACAAAATTCAAAATACTTCTCTGCTTTAAAGTTTAAAACTTACTACTACTCATTATGCACACAAAATAAACACCCATTGTTTTTTCTAGGAATTCACAAACCTGAATGGAATCGTAAACATTAAGGAACCTCGTCGGCAAACGCTGCTTTTGATTTTATGACTTCTCAAGAATTAGGGGTTTTAGACCGTGTAGTGTATTTTGTTCACTTGTTAACAATATTTTTGCACGTTATATCAGTGAAGCGAGCTCACTATAACAGTGAAGAGTTGTATGAAAACAGGGCTGAATCAAAATAATAATAAGTATTTTCTTATCATAACCGTGATCTCACTATAACCATGCTCGATATAACAAATTTGCAGGGCATATTATCAATTTTTGATGTTTTTAAAATACTTAAAATAATATTTTGTATTTATTCACACGCTTTGTTTAAGGCTTCAGCTACTATTTAAAATCAGGTTTATATAAAAAACAAAATTTCTTACTAAATATTTAAATAAATTAAATACACCCTTAAACAGACATCTTATGATATCTTTGTGTTCCACTAGGACCTGTTTGTAGCTTCTTGTTGTGCTTGATTTGAGAGTTTTATATAAACTTAATTGAATATAATAATGAGTAAACATAATAAAGTAAAATGTGGTATTGCAGGACTGCCCCCCGCAACTTGGACAAGCAGACGACTATCACGGTAGACGACAAGACCTTTACAGTGGTGGCCGATGACCTTGTGAAGATTTGCGACCTTGGGCGTGGCGCGTATGGCATTGTGGAGAAGATGCGCCACGTTCCCAGCGACACAGTCATGGCAGTCAAGGTAATATTGCCAAAGGCAATTCTGTCTGTTTTATTCTTCAAATTCATATTATTTTAGTATTTATATTGAGAAGTTCCACTGTACAATTCTATGTAATTATTTAAAGATATGATATTTCACAGCGTATAACGGCTACAGTGAACAGCCAGGAGCAGAAGCGCCTCCTCATGGACTTGGATATCTCCATGCGCTCCAGTGCCTGCCCTTACACAGTGCACTTCTACGGGGCACTCTTCCGTGAGGGAGACGTTTGGATCTGCATGGAAGTCATGGACAAGAGCTTGGACCAGTTTTACAGTAAAGTGTACAGTCACGGGCGTACTATCCAAGAGGATATCCTCGGAAAAATCTCTTTCTCCGTAGTGTGCGCACTACACTACCTCTACTCGCAGCTCCGAGTCATTCACCGCGACGTAAAGCCTTCCAACATCCTGATCAACCGCAAGGGCGAGGTCAAGATGTGTGACTTTGGGATCTCCGGCTACCTGGTGGACTCGGTGGCTAAAACCATCGACGCAGGTTGCAAGCCGTACATGGCTCCCGAGCGGATCGACCCCTCAGGGAACATTTCGCAGTACGATATCCGCAGCGACGTATGGTCATTGGGTATCTCTCTGTTGGAACTGGCGACGGGCAAGTTTCCCTACAAGAGCTGGGGAACCCCCTTCGAGCAGCTCAAGCAGGTGGTGAAGGACGACCCTCCGCGGTTGCCGTCTGGTCAGTTCTCCCCGGAGTTTGACAACCTTATTACTAGTTGCCTGCAGAAAGACTACACTGCGAGGCCCAACTACGACAGTCTGTTGGGACACTCGTTCTGCGTTCAACACCGGGACAGAGAGACTGACGTAGCTTCCTTCGTGCAGGAGATTTTAGACTTGCCTGATTAGATGGTACTGAGGTGTGAATGTATATAATATGTATTCTTAAGAGATGGAACTTGAGAACGTCAAGTTTTATCATCAGCCTTACTAACAACGTTTTTAACAAATTGTCTATGAAATAGAATTAACGTTTTAAGAGTACTATGACTTGTTCCCTAAGTTAACGTAGTTAGAAATCTGAAGCATTAGGCTTTACGGAGAATTCCTGATGGATTGCGAGGAATTAACAGAAGTGAGTATATGTGAGTGGAAGTTAGGAACTAGTTAAGAATATTAACTAAATGACTGCAGACAGTACAATTGTACATCAGTCTCTTTGGCTGCGTGAAGAAACCGTACCTTCCATGGTGTGTTCTACACCGATTCATATATAAACGGCGTTCATCGTGTGTAGACACTTTGAGTGCGTAGTGCCATTCAATATTTAAAGTGCAATATGAAAAATATTAACTGATATTCAGTTTAAAAGAATGTTATATGTAAATACTGGGTTTTAAAAATAAACAAAATATTATATTAAATCACAAATAAAACAAAATGTAAAAGTTTATTTGCAACAAGATGAAAATTATAAACATATTATAATATTAATATAGTTAGTTATAAAATCACACATAAATATGTACACCAAAATATTTTACGCCGAGTTACAAATAATATTAACTAGAGTTATATATATTATAAGGAGGTTGGCGACTTGTTTGACTAGAATTAAGTTAGTGTCGTTGACAATTTGGCCTGTCTCCGACTCGGAGTGTCGGGATGCTTCATTTCACTATTCACAATTCTTCAGTCACTGACACAACTGGACAATACACCGCTGCGATGGCCGTTACTTCGCAATGACACCCGTCCGCCGGGAAGTGTAATATAACGAGTGTACCGAATGTAATAAAAAATGTGGTTCAAACAATAAAATTACAAAACTTCAAAGCGAAGTGTAATCCTCGCCATTGTCAATTGGATTCAAAGATGTACCGTCAAATTTGTAAATAGTCAATAATGAAATAAAATAAAATTTTTACAACTAGTGTTCTTAATTATAATCAGGTTAGTGTCGTATATTAGTACCAGCACTGTTCACCACACTTGCTAAAATGGAGAATTCATCCCGAGTTTTGTTCCAAAGTCTAATCTCGCCCTCCTCTGATATCTCAGATTGGCTCTGGAAAATAGAAATACAGATGAATGGAAAATGTATTAATTTTGTTCTTAAATAAGTTAAAGTATAAACCATTCAGGTTGGTAAGGACACACATAGAGGGACGTGACGAGTGCTGAACTTTGCAGGTATAGTTTAATAATTATACAGCACTCTTGCTGATCTGTTACGCTTCATTTGGTTCCTCCTCCTTGTGGTACGACGAAAACATTAAAAGTGTGCACCAAGAGAAATATGAAAGGGACACTGCGGATGCGGACACTTTCTGCATGTTCTTTCTTTATGTTGATAACATCCCTGATGTTGCTTGTGAGTGCGAGCAGTCGTTAAGTGGGGAGTGACAAAGTGTGCCTCGGATGAGCAGCTCTATTAAGGCAGACACAAATCTATGACATGTTTCACAGTGACTGCACTGTGAGAATGAAAGCATTTTCATTTGAATAGATCTAAAAAAGTATTTACAATTTCTTTTTGGGTGTAATACGAAAAGATGCCATCAGGACAGGTTTTGTAATTGTAATCGAACCATTGTATGCAGTAATTCTTGGTAAAAATGAATATTTATTACACTCCATCACCTGTGGGCGCGAGAGTTTGTTGCGCACGTTGAACGTCAAGTAATATGGAGTGGACAGCAGACAGATACTAACTTGATCTCTTGCCATTTGATGATTTCGTTGATAGCTAGAACGAGAAGCGGTGAAGTGAAGAGCACCACAATGTGTGGCAGCGGGCAGTAGAACACGACCCCTTCTTCACTCGGAGATTTCAGCACCAGGAATGACATGAGACTCCAGTATGCCATTTGGAGTGTAAACCTACAAAGTGAACAATTGTTTGGATTTTGGTTTTTGGTTTTGTAAATCCACATTGAGGAGTATTCATAACAGAATTGATGTAATTGAATCAATATAAAATAACTTTGTATAAATATAACCACTTGGTTTCAGAATAATTTTAGTTCCTTCATCAGTAAAGTATAAAACTATATCTAAGCGTACAATTTTGTCTTTGATTTTGTTGATTATTTTGAAATTTAAATTTTGCAATGTTCTAGTTCTTAATACCCGTTACAATAAAACTCAAGTGAGTATATTTATACAAAGTATCATTAATTGATATTTTACATTACAGTTACTTTGTGGTGCAACATGATTATTTTTAAAATTTTAATAAAAAAAACTTTGCACTAAACACTCTTTAAGTTTTAAATATGAATTAAATATATTAATTAGATAGATTATACATATAAAATCAATTTAATCGAAAAATATTATTGTTGCGCCACCGGGATTCGAACCTGGATCTCTTTCCTAATCGGGGAAGGTGCTTTATCCAACTAAGCTACAGCGACAATATTTTTAGCAACAATTTTCAAACCTATATGTTACCTTTTTGATATTAATACATTTAATCTTTCCATAATTTGACAGAGCCATCTACCTTATTTTTACAGAATCTCAAATACCTTTGAGTAAACTGATAGCAGACGCCAGAATTATCAATTCATTTTTATTAAATTTTGGACACATTGATACAACTTTATTATTTAGGAGAACACATTCTTATTGTGAAGTTGTAATTATTCAGAACATAGGTCTGTGATATTTTAAATATGAATTAAATATATTAATTAGAAAGATATACATATAAAATCAATTTAATCGAAAAATATTATTGTTGCGCCACCGGGATTCGAACCTGGATCTCTTTCCTAACCGGGGAAGGTGCTTTATCCAACTAAGCTACAGCGACACATCACAGACCGTCTGTTCTGAATAATTACAACTTCACAATAAGAATGTGTTCTCCTAAACTCTTTAAGTTATTTTTTCACTACAGTTTTGACAAGTGCAGTCCCTTTCATCATCAAGTGATAACTTTTCTAAATACATTTTGGTGCCAATCTATTAGGTAGAGGGCAGGGTGTGAAACTTGGCTATTTAAAAGGTTTTAAGGATATCAAGTTCTTAAAATAGCTCCAAAAATATAAAGTGTGTAATAATATTACTTTGTGTATAAAATTATATATAAAGTGATATAACTTAAGATAATAGAACTTACAGAACCGACACACAGATGCACCACACTTTGTTTAGAAGAATACTTTTACGCCACAGAGAATGCTGGCGATGTACGAAGCACACGGAAATGGTCACTGAAACACAACATATTATATATAATATAACCAAACAACATTATATATTCTTCATTATAAAAGTGACATTTACAAGAATTATTGTTACTTACATAGTAAAATAGTGGTCATGAGGAACGCCGTCTGCTGGGCGAGCATGTAACCCTGCACATTGACATCCCCCCAACCTCGCCACTCCAAGTTCTCGTAATAGTCCTCGTTCGAGGTGTGGTTTCCGCTGGTCACGTTATCCAGCAGCTTCCTGGGGTACAGGAGGGATATGCACTCTGTCCCGTTGGTGACCTGAACAATCTCCCGACAGAAGGTGCCCAGAATGGTGATGTACGAGGCCAGGACTATGATGATGAAGGGTAGGAACTTGTAACCGTAGCACCACATTACAAACAGACACATCTGGAACAAGATAAGCGATGTAGATATTAGGAATTAAAATGCACTGTGTAATGATCTAGTGTTTGGGGGGCATTACAGGATACACTGAGTTAGTCCTATTTTCATAGCACAATCATTCAGCTTAGTTTAAAATATTAAGATGTGACATATTCAGCAAGAGGTTTGGGTCAACTCCCGATAGCCCAACTTTTCATCCCCTCAATCCTAGTAAACATCAAACCCTTAGGTTGCCCATTCAAAGAGGTAGCCACAAGGGTTGACGGCAATGTTTCCTCTAAGGTATTCAGGTGTGCGCGCGCACATGATTTGGCATCATATCAAACACAATTTCTGACAAGATTTATTTTTGTGCTGTCTTCTTTCGAAGGTTGGTGACCATATTGCGGTATTTTGATTTATCTTCTATAAGAACACCAACATTTTGGACATATAACCGCTCTCTGAGGTTACTCAGCCAAAATAACCTCTTTCTATCTACACTACTCTGCTGCTCTGCTGCCTTATATCTTCTCCTGCATAATGACTTGTAAAATATGATATTTTTCATTGCGGAGAATGTGTCTTCAGTGTGCAGCTTTCCTTATTTATGCGTCTTAAAATAGCCTTGTACTGGTGTGGACATATTTTTTTTTTCTTCCCCAGCGCACATATAATAGTATTAGTTCTTAAAATTGCACAAAAAAAAAAATTATGCGCACACCGTTATCCAAAATTAGAGGGAACATTGGTTGACGGTATCACAATCATTTCCCTCCAAATTATTACTACGAATAATAACATCTCGCCTATAAAACTCTATATTATTATTATTCCATTGATAGATCTGGCAGCGATATACTCGGTGTTCTGAGTTACAGTTCTCCACTCATCTTCACATCCCAAACCATTGCCCCAGCCTCCAGCTTAGTCTGGACAACCCTCTATCCCATTACGTTTGATTCTCTCCCAGTTTTTAAATCACCTTCAGATGAAAACAAACTTTCACAAATCACCAAAAATTTTTTAACTTTAAAATAGCAGAAATCCTACGTAAAATGAGACAATTTCTTCAAAAATTACTTATACATAATGAGTTTGCTATTTTACCTTCCCCAACTTAAATGAGCAAATCATATGAACTCATCATTCAAAGCAAGTGATGGATGGATTTACTGTCATCATATTATTTGTGCTTAATAAAATATTGGCAGAAGAGGAATTCAATTAAAATTTAAAAATAATTCAAAGATAATTAACACAACTAATAAGTAAGAAGTTGTACTATATAAAAACTTGTTGTACAGTATTTGAAATATATATTCGTATAAACATTCCTCAGGTAACACTCCAATAATACAAATGGCAAAAATCGTTCAAATTCATTTTTAAAATAATTAATTAAATCCACATTCAACTGTCTTGGATAAACCCTTATTTAAACAATAAGTTTGAAAGTAAAAAAACGCATACCTTGAGATTGATGCGTGTGTGCAGCTTATTGGTGGCGTTGGCCATGACGGTGGAATCCATCGGACCCAGAGCTAGCGTAGTGGCCACGGCGGGGATCACCACCACAATCTCCCACAGCACCGCACCCACTGACAGGATCTGTGGCACTCCGCACATCAGGCACAACAACTGTAACATTCATCATCATGGTTATTGAAGGCGGTAACTTGGTACTGAAAATGAATTGAAAGTTGTTAGGTGGCCTGACCTGAAGCAGGGTGAGGCTGCAGAGAGCGCAGATCCAGTACTGCGACGCACTCCACAGAGCCAGCATCAGATGGCGGGCCAGAGTCACCAGCGAGAACAGCGATATGTCCGATTCTCGAGACTCCTCAAATGTTCAAAATGATTAGTTCACACTTTGATATCACAATTAGCAAACATTAAAAAATGTTATTGATATAATAATATATGTACATATCTAATATTATTCAGTTTTGAAAGGTCGGGAATAGTGAAGAGATTAATGATTACTATTATAAGTAAAAATGTGACGCCAGAGCAATTCACAGCGGTTTGAGAGATTACATTCTTTAACCCGACCCCCGCTACGCGCATTATATGATGCGAGAAGGAATCGCTCTCCCAGCGCTACGCACATCATATGATGTTTTCGACTTATTTTGTCATGTACTACGTGACAGTGCGGCAAATCGAGCAGAAAAATATACCAAAAATTAGTTCGATCTGTACTGTTGCTGACATCTTCTGTTAGTCAAGTGAAATATTGTTATTTGTTTATATAAATCAATTTATAAATGAAGACATCTTGAAACGCCGTCCGGTTATTTGAATTTCGCGGCGTTGAATTATTGTCCTCTCGTCATGTGTTCGAGGTCACTAGTATTTGTCGGAACTATGCGTTGATACGAAATATTGACATCGCGATCCGTATTTTGTGGACAATTGAATCAATATATTGTATCGGAAAATACATTTATTATTACTACGTGATCTTATTTAAAATTGGTGTTTACATTTGAAATGTTGATATTGTTTTGACTGCATTTGTGTTTTGAGGGTGAATAGTTGTATTTTCTGACAATATTCTTTTACTTTTCATTAGAAAACAGAAGCTTGTATTGTGCTACGTATATTTATCCAAATTATTTAAATTTAATAATTGTATGCCTTTTAAAATGGCGGGCCGTAAACTTGCGGAGAATGAAATATTAAAACATGTGGACTCTAGATTTAGAAATAAGTGAAAATAAGTAAGATGAAATAATTAATGTAGATGTCAGTTAAAGTGAATATACTCTTTTCATCAATTGGGATAGTAGCCCTCACTATTTGATTTTATGCACAAGAAAAATACAGTGCGTAAAACACAGAAAGGTAGGGCCACATTTTGTAAATTAAAAAAAGGTGAAATGAACACCAAATATCGTGGACCTCTTTTGGCATTAAAATGGTGCGATAAAAGGCAAGTTCACATTCTAATGACCTTGCATGACGATTCCATGGAAACGACAGCCGAAATACATTGGTCAACCTAATATTAAACCGAAATGTGTCAAGTGTATGGATTCTGTGGATAAAGTGGACATGTTATTGAGTAGTTTAAATTGCTTACGGAAAACAATAAAGTGGTACAAGAAAGTGGCTTTCCATATAATTAATTTGATTGTATCAAACTCTCACAAATACTTTACAAAATGATAATGAATAAAAATATTATAGCGGGTGAGTACCGACGTTATTGTATTATTTATTACATGAGCGGACATCTCTGAGGCCGGCACTTGACTTGTTGTGATATCCTAATTCTTACATATTCTAGCCGTATCTGTGCTCTTTTGTTTATTTATGTATTCCAAAGGACTTTATGAGACTTTAAACATTATTTTCAAACAACCATAAGAAATGTTAAAAGAATATGACTAACTAGTGTAACTGCATATTGAAGATCAGCCAGCAATCCAGTTGAACGAGATAGCTATGATCGTATAAACAATGTGATTGTATTGGTGACCGTGTGATAATATTTGTAAGACATAAGGGGGTATACTTGGAGTACATTTGTTTAGCGGCCGAGAGGTTAATTCAAATCAATGTTAGATTCCGTGATAAATTATACATACTTCATTAGCAAGATCAAGAAAGGTTTGTACTGTGCCTTGCTATTTTTTTATAGGTTCAGTTGAACTAGTGCAATGTGGCAAATCACTCCTCTGCTCCCGTGGAGATACACTTTGATGGGATATACTTGTGCGGTTGCTCCTTGGCCCCGGAAGAACCCACCCTTTCCCGGAACCGTTGAAGGAGTTTGAAACTCTCTTCATCGGTTCCATGCTACAATGCTAAACTATTATAATATAAGAGCAAAACCGATGATTAGTCCTTAAGTCACAGATTAAAACAAAGTTAGGAGCAAAATGAATTAAATAATACACCATTAGGGGCAGAGCTCCCTATGAATGCAACCATTCGACACCAAGTTAATTTAAATCAGCCTCAAACAGTAAACAATGCGCGTGAGATGTTCAAAATTGCCCCATTACATTAAATATATCAATTTAGTTTGGTAGGAAGTAAAGAGAGAGAATGTAGTGAAAACGGACGTGTATTCACTGATTATCTGCCCAAGTCACCCTATCTCAGTTTTCATGTTCTGATGAAATACTTGAACTGTTTTCTATCTTTCATTATTAATGTCATTCAATATTATATCATAGTCATCATCAACCATTACTTCTTTTAAAGCATTGTGAATGTGTGGAAGAGGTGGAAGGATTTATTCAAATGTTAGCATTCTAATTCCTTTTGCAGTTTGGCCCGGTAATTTCCAGCAATGTTCCATCTCTTTAGATCACTGTGCGCACAAAAAATGTTTGGTGCAATTTTAAGGTCCAATACTATAATTTTTTGTTGGGGGAAAAATGAAGAAAAACATTACCTTATCGATATAAGTCAACTTATTAGAATGGGTATGTATACAAAGTATTAAACTGATATTTGTTACATGTAATTAAATTAAACTGACATTTCTGATGAGCTCTATTAGCACTCAATTTTTTATTTATTAGTGAGGTTAAATATTCCACTGGGAACAGTGGCAATGCAATGGTTCTTAACATCCGACAGAATAAGTATTAATCGACCAATTCCTAAGCCGAGAACTGTGACCCAGATTAAGAGGAACATGTTAGTCATCAAGAATTGTCTGACTGGAGCCAGGACAATTTACTTAATTAATTTTTTATGTATGCTAAAAATGCTTCCTATGACAGTTCTTCCTCTGCAATGCGCACACTTCCGAGGAAACATTAAACTCCAGTATAATTTTTCATACAATAAATATTCTAAATGGTCTCTTTCAGCTTTCACAGACATTCGACATGTGATTAGGCATCAAAGCTCAGCTACAGTTCAATGAACTGAATGAAACAATGTGTTTGTAATGCAGGTGCCACATCCCATAGTAAACTCAATTTACTTTGCGATATCCGATAATGAAAACGAGATTCGATAGTTAAATATGGCGGACTTTTTACAGCTGTTTCAAAAGTCATATGACAAATTGATGCTTTGAATGTTGCAATATACGACAATTAATCATTCAATATCCCGCTATTTTAGTAATGAGAGTTTGTCTGATGACGATTTCGTTGATTAATGTACATTATTACACATAATACAAAAATATTTCATCACCAAAGTGACAGACAATGAGGCGAGATTTATTATCTATGCTTTGACAGTAGTAAATTTGACATACCAACAACTGGCAAATGTTTTTTACCACGGGTGATGGTAAAAAGTTACTACATATAGTAAAAAGTTGTAAAATGGAACAATTGAGGAACACGTGAATCTCAATGCAGAATTTGATGGCAAATAGTTGTGAACGTTACATTGTGTTACTCCTACGGACACAAGTGCTAGATTGTATAAGAGCTGTGCCTTCATAACAGCTGTGTATTGTGTGAGCTGTGCCTTCAGAGATGTACAACTACGGTGGGGTATGCTCGTATCCCAGGTCCGCGTCTGTACACTTTACAACAATCAGCATGGAAAAATATCATTCACAATAATTATTATAAAACTTCGTGAACGGGTACCTCGACAACTGCGTCGTTCGGGGTCCAGTAAATCCTCTGAAGACATCTTGAACAAGCGATAAAATATATAAACTAAACACAATGAATGGACTAAAGCCGTGTCAGGCAGTGACAGTTGGACAGCTCTGGGTGGTGATAAGTCCTTAGCTGAGTGGGGCACGTTATCTAATACTAGAATACCTTTTTACCAGACTCCTCGTCATTATCTCTTTATCTTGTTAGCGACCTTGGCAGGCAAAGGTAAATCAAGGAAAACGATCATGAATGAAATAAGGATCACAATCCCCCGGGTCGTGTCCTGTTGATGTTCTTGATGATTCTTATCCACCTTTCGTTCAATTGATTATGTTTCATAGATATTCGTAACAAATATCAATTACACAAAATACATTTCATACTCATGTGTAATATATTATTTAAAGTAAAAAGGATGATATTTGTCAATCTATTGAAAAATAAACATATTTGGTATCTCCAATAATTATGTTTATATTCTTCATGAGTTTGGAGACGGTCTACATCGTGACAGGAGTAGTAAGTACTCACAGATATAGAGCAGGGAATAGAGTTGAGGGTGCGGGCAAGGTCGATGGGTCCGGGGCCCCGGGTGGGCAGTTGGAACGGGGGCACTTTCTGACACAGCACGGGATACAGCGGCTCCACTGCGATGCTGAAAATATTATTCACGTCACCGATCCACTTACATTCTTCAGAAGAACAAACAATCGTATGGTGTAGCGGTAAACTGCTGGCACCACAAAGACACCACAATTGGTGCAATCGGATATAGCTGGGTTTTCTCCAAATTATTTAATGATGCAGACCAGATTTTCAAACTTATGTTTTTGACACAACACATACACATTGAGTCAATGAAAATTGAGAATGTATATCATTAATGAAACGAATATGTGTGAACTTATACTTCACACGACTAGGTAAAAAAAAACAAACAATATTAAAACTACAAACATAAAAAGAGAATCATTTGATAATAAAACAATTTTAAATGAATTTACAGAAGAAATATATTCAGATAGACACTATAAACTTTCTTCATAGATTTGAAATTATATTTACTCAAGACTCTTCTGCGTGACTACTTCTAGACGTGTCTTTTTGCTCTAAACTAAGTTTAGCTTACCTGGCATCAGCCTGCATGAAGATTTCCATATTGTCTTTGTTGGCAGCAGACCCCATGACGCACACCACCTGCCCGTACTCCTGCATGATGCTGAGCATCCTCCGTGCCGTGCTGGCTGTGCAATCGGTGAACAGGGACACCAGAAGTGGCACATTGTCCACTTGTTCTATATGCGGACGGATGTTGTCTATGCCCCGGGGAAGCTTGGCCTGGAAACATAATTTTAACCCTTAAGAGCTCAGGTCATTTTGACAGGTATATCCTAAATTACCCAACTATTTATCCATTGAATAAAAGGTATACAATATTCGATTACTACATTACATGTTATATAAACCAGGTTGTGTAAAAATTCAAAATTAAAATGCATAATATGTATCAGAAAATTAAACTAGTGAAATTAATAATATGTAACAGAAAATAAAACTAGCAAAACTGTGAACGCCTGCCTGGTCGATTCCTAATTTATAATTTGGGGGCGCTTAGATTCAGTGTTTACTTTTAATGCAAGCGGGCAGGTGAATCAAGTCAAATTTAAATTAGATTTGCATAGTAGTAGATTTTTAATTGACTTTTATATTCTCTATTTTGTATTGAAAAATAAAATTCACCCCTATGTACTTGTGTGTTTAAAAAATATTAAATTGTATGTATAATAAAAAAATTCTAAAGTTTTTAAAGCTAAAAGGTTTTTACTTTCTGGATTACCTCGTAAATAAAATAATTCACACGCCAGACACTGATTTATTTATTACTTTTATTGCAATTTACTTACTTACTTACCATCACGCCGTTTCACGCAGGGGTAGGCAGAGAGGATAGAGCGCCACACTCTTCTGTCCTGACACAATTCTCGCCTTATCCACACTCATACATCTTCTAATACAAGCTCGACGATTATTGAGGCTTCTTCCAGTATCTGGTTTACCTGGTCGTGCCAAGTCTTTCGCGGACGTCCTCTACTTCTGGTGCCATCAACATTTGTGTCACATATATCTTTCTTACCATTCTTTACTCTGTCATAAATGGATCTGCCACATACACGCCTAATTGATCTCATTTCCACTGCATTCAGTCTACTTTCGTTCCTCTTCTGCCAACTCTAGATTTCACTTCCATATAGTGTCGGTACCAGGACTTCATTGTGCACCGCTAGTCTTGCCTCAGTTGACAAGTTCCCATTAGCTATAATTCCATTCAAAACGCCGTTCACTTTATTCCTTGCAGTCACCCTCCTTTCGATATCTTTCTCAGTCTTTCCGTTTCTATCAAACATACTTCCCAAATACACAAACTCATCTACTTGTTCCAAATATTCATTACCTACAAGTATTTTGCACATTGTCTTGCTTTCCTCCTTCTCGAATACCATCACTTTCGACTTGTTGACATTCATAATAAGGTCGCTTTCCTTGCATACATCATATATTCTACTCACCTAGCCTCTGTAATTCTTGTTCATTATTCGCCATTAATACTGCATCATCGGCGTACAATAAACAGCATGCAATCAAATCGCTCATTTTTACTCCCACATTCATATATTTCAGTTTTTTCACACCTTTATCTATATACAAATTAAACAACCATAATGTCAAACCATTGCTTTTTGTAGATCTAGGAAGGCACAAAAAAGTTAATGTTTCTTATTGTAATGTCCTTTGCGCCGGCTGATTTGTGATTTGTGTGTCAATTTGTGATATCTGTTAACTGCTTGCGCTCCTTATTATGTGCGGGATTGGGTAGCACAAGAATAACCCGATGATATGACAATAATATTTTATTATACTAAGCTTACAGTTATGAATACAATACAAGAGATGTGAGAGAGCCACGGATCCGATGCGAGAGAGTGCACCCGAGTGCCTGGTGATTTTTTATACCTTTCACTCGCATCATTCTTACCAACATGCGCACATCACGCATTCACTAGTTCATAAGTGTGGCTCTCCTCTAAACACTGATTGAAGAGCACATTAAACCACGAGATAACTAATTGACCACAAGCCTTGATATATTCGGAAGCAACGTTATCATACCCTACAGCCGTATCATTTTTCATATGCTTTATTGCACACTTTATTTCTTCCATTCATATCATTTTCGTCATTTATACTTATCCCAGAGAACCTCTCGGGTGATTCCTCATTTACATTCTCTACACTCTCATACGTTTCCTGGAAATATTTCATCCATCTATCTTTTATTTCATCCTCATTCGTTTCTCCATTTACTGACTTGATAGCTTTCAGCACCATATCAGGAATTTTTGACCGCCTAGAATTTTATACTATTCTGGAAATTCTGCCATGTTCATCCCTTCCTCTCTTTTTAGTCGCTCTTTCCTTTCTTTTTCCCCACCAGCTTTAATTTTTTTTTTACAAGCATTATACAGATCTTTTGCTCTCTAGTGTTCATCCCCATTTACTGTCAAAATATAAAGCCACACATTCTTCTTTTCCTTCACAAATTTCTTTATGGCATAGTCCCACCATGCGTCGCCTTCCTTCCTTCTTTGGGTAGCTATGCCACAGGTCTCCTTCGCCGATTCGCATAGAGTAACCTAAATATGTTTCCATGCATCGTCTATATTCAGATCACTCTCTCTTTTCTCACTCAGCCTTTCACAACACACTTTCCTTTCAAATTTTTCTCTGACATCATCCTTTTGCAAATTCTCAATTTTGACTCTAGATGGCGCCAATACTGTTTTTTTCATGAACCGCCATCCTTGAAATAAATGTATTCTTGAAATGACAAGGAAATGGTCAGTTTCCACCTCGGCTCCCCGAAAGCAGTAGTGGTATCAGTATCAACAGTAACAAATCTGTCTAAAATAAATCATCGACCATTCATTCCCTCTCTCCCGTGTGTACTGATGGATTTTTTTTTGATCAAAAAAGGTATCTGAAACAAAAAGGCTTCATTCTAGGCATACCTCAAGCAGACCATTCCCATTATTTAAAAAATCACAGAAATTGAGCTCACACTGCCAAATGCACGTCGGGGCGATTAAAATAGATTTAGCTTAATAAAGTGTTCCTGTAGTCATTCATTTTGCTTGTGTGACAGATGAATCCAGAAGTTATGTATTCAAAATATATATCATTAATTTATTGTGAATAATTATTAATCAAACAAAAAATAATCAGTTGCATTTTTTCATTTGTCATTAGTAAATAAAAAATATAAAAATAATTATGGAAGCGCGATTCTCAAAACTATCTCACCCTGTTGCGCATATCGAAGTTGACAGGCGCGGAGTGGTCGGTGGAGTCCGTCAAGCAGGATAGAGAACGGCAGCCCTCGGGGCCCTCAGTCGCATCCCCGGGGTGCACCTCAGCACCCCCAGCCTCCCCCTCCCAGCCTCCAAGGAGGACAGAGTCCTGCGACACCTGACCTGATGGCTGGAAGAGAATGTGTGAAAATGAAGTAAAACATATGATGTAATATGAATAATTGTTAATGAGGTAACTGTTCAATTGAATTGAATAGTCTCTTAAATGATTCAATCTGAGAAGATAATTTAGTAACACGTGGACTAAATATTGACTACAATAGTGAAGAAGTAAAAAAGGAGCAAGCGTTTTATACAATGAAAATTTAATTAACATTGGACTTATTTTTCAAAATATGTTCCAAACTGTCAGTTTAACAAAGGATGTGACAGGACCTACCATATTGCCTTGATGGGTGGATATGATGGAGTCATCCCTGGTATCATATCTCACGTGACTGGCCTCATTGTCAAACTTGACAGTGGAGTGGTCGAGGTTGATGGCTCCGGGGGCTGAGTTGCTCAGGGGCTTGGACGATGCGAGGTTGCTGAAGTACAATATGCAATAATAATTGTGCACAAGGCCAAATGCACTTGGTCTGGATTTAATAGACTTTTAAAAATATAAACATTTACATTTAAATAATGTTTTAATTGAGATTAATTGTTTTTTAGGCCCCCAATACATAGTTTTAACTACAACACAGGGGTAAATCTGGCCCTGATTAAAAATCCTTGTAAAGTAAATAAGGATGATGTTTATATGCAAGTAAGGTCAACTTGTTATTATGATTAAGATACAATTTCAGTTGAATTCAGATTCGTCTAGTTTACAGGGAAAAGTAACCGGGGAACACTAAAATAAATAATGTGCTAGTATTATTAACTTCGTAATATCCAAGTCAATTCTGCCTGTTATGGGAGATAATTCCACATGCTATTTCTGACCTGATCAGTCATCCACTAAACCTTCCGGACAATTTTTTGTTGTTGTCTAAAATGCATATTAATGAACCAAGTGCAGATTGATTGAATTGAAGACTTGGTGTTTAGACTAATTTATTTTTGTAACATTTTTAATTAATGAACAATATAAAATAACGATGGGTAACTAATATTAGGTTTATTTGTTCCATACTTGATATTATTTTGAATCAATTCATTTTATAAATTATAAGTCTTTAAAGAGCATAACTGAGTATACACTTACCAGGGGCATAAAGAATGCCTCTACTAAATACACATGAACCGGTACAGACGCTGGACGGCTGACCAAGATTTATTATATATTCAGGATTTGAATTAGAAGGTTAAAAAATTCTAATATTTTTTTTTTACATATTAATATACACACATACATACGTACATAATAAGAATACAATAATTTAAATCAGGGCAATATTTTAAAATGTTAGAAATAAATCACGGTTTAATAATATTGGACTCATGTTTTCTCAGCGAGAGAGAAAACTTGGAGAAGTCTCAAAACAAGTCAAGGAAGCGTGCAGACACAATCGTGCAATTGAGCAAGCTTCATTCTGAAGTTAGTTGCTAGCAGTGTACCGACCTGTGCAGGAAGGTGATTCCCTCCTCCCCGCAGCTGTCCCCTCGGTCATAGGGCTTGCCTCCCGCACCCCGCCAGGCCTTCTCGGAGCATGAGGGTGTGGGCAGGTTCTGGGACGTGGTGGGAGATGCAGGCCTGGACGGTTAAGGGGTTAGTAAGCAAGCGACTTTATCTAAGCCCAATTAAACTGTGATCGTAGACAAAAAGCAATGAGAAAAATCATTGGTGACAAAGGCTCCGGCGATAGACCTTGCAATGAGATTCCAAATATCGGCTAAAGAGGTCAGATACATGCGACAGAATAGTGTGGGCTAGAAACATTACGCAGAATAACAGGAAATTATACACACTGGACATGTACTATTCAGTTCTAAATAAAACATAGATTAGTGGTATATTTTTAATTTAGAGGACATAACCTGAAGAATTTTATACAACTTCATGAAGCCATGAAGTCATGCTACCATGAATAGGAATAAAAATAAATACTATTAAACTATATGGTTTAATAATATTGTATAGGATTCCTCACGTTGATATACATAACAAAGGTAATCAAAGGTATCGTAAATGGGATCAGTGAGGAATTTAAATAAATAATGTTTTATTTTGAACTAAATAAATATAACCTGTTAATATAATCCATTTACTGAATCATCTTAGTAGGCAGAAAAATAATTGAAAAATGAAAAGGTTAAGATTAACATTGATTTTAGAAAAGAAAGATGTAAAAATGATATTTAATTAATAATGAATATTATATAATTATATATAATGAATGAGCATTTTTTCTCCTCTCAGTAAGACATATTGTATATTACACCGTGTTCAGCAAGAAAAGGGGCATTTTGCAGACTTTAGTACATAGATTACTAATAAAATATTACAATGATCTGTTCCCAATTCATTCCTATTTACTGTTATAATGGAATGTTTGGAGAGAAACAGACTAAAACATGTCTTGTAAATGCAATCCAATAGGAATAGGAAAAATGAAAAACTGAAGAGAATCAAAGATGGACACCTAATAGATACGTGGGATAAGCTGTTCCAAACAAATTAAAATTTACAAAACAGTAGTCAGGCTGGCTGTGCCGTACGAATGTAGCATAGGCATCACCATATTGGATAGAATCCAAAATGAAATCACCTGGGGAACAATCAAGGTGGCACCGATAGTGGATAGAGACACCGCAAAATGTGTCTCTATTGGTTCGGGCATGTACAACGGTACAACGAAGGAAAAAAGATTTGATATTGGAGAGAGCCACCAGTTTGCAGCTGTCAAATAGATGTAAGGAAGGCCAAAGAAAACTCCTGGATAAACCTCATAAACTGTAAGAGAGAGGACGGGTCCCGGATCGGCTGCATTAACATTGATTGCCAAAATAAGTCGGGGTGGAAAAAAGGTGTCCAAGCTGTTGAACCCAAATATTTGGGATAAAGCCAATACCAAACAGATTTATTACACAATTAAGTGAGTTTAAATGAGCTTTCATCAATACTATAACTATCCATCGAGTTAAATACATCTAATTTATTTAGTCAAATTTTTCTATCCTCGGTGTAAGATAATCGGCATTTTATTTGTAGGATGGCGGTAATGAATTGCATAACTCAAGTAACACTAAACAGCGGTGGTGAAAATTAATACAATCTTTGTGTGGATTGGAATTATACAGGAGGGGTATGAAATAATAGGATTTTTTAAGAAAATAAGTCTTTTTCAGAAAAATGCTAGAAGATATTATGCTACTACTTAAAGTAGATTAATCTTTGTGTAATGCTAAAAAAATTAATGAAACTTCAAAAGCAACTAAAATGTATTTGATAATTCCATTTTCTGACTGGACAACATTTGCTAATTGGAAATATTCTTTCTCATTGAACGCCGTGTACTTTCAATCAGCACTTTTTGTTTTAGAACATATTGCACAAATAATTAATAAGAATCATTGCTCTTTCATTCAGATTTTTCTGGGTTTATCTAGAATCAGGGTTGATGTTGCCGCTATGTTTACCAAGGAAATTTCCGTAATTGGTGATGATAATGTGAATGATGGCCAATAATATAACCGCAATGCAAAGTCAGATCTCAGCTTAGCCTAATCAGAAAACATAACAAATATGATGCTGAACGGGCATGTAAACCTGATAATCTTTATTTCTATTCAAGAAATGTTTAAAGTTTTACTTATACTTTTAGTTACTCCTTATGTATATATTACATTAAAATAATTTCAGCAAAACTTTTTCAATATATATTTTCCTCCCTACGTATGCATATAATTAATTTTGGTTTTATCAAGTGACTCGCCAAAAGAATAAAGACAAAGACAAGAAGTTGGGATGTATCATATGTACAAGTTCTCAGATTTTATGATCAGTTTTCTTCATGTGCATACACCCTGAACACATGCAGCCCAGAAAATTCTGCATAGAAGATCACATCATAACATTAGGAAGAATGGAGTTTAGATTAGTCCGCATCACAAATATAGGACATCACATTGGGCAAGGTTAGCAACAATATGGCTGTAAGATAAAACAGCCTTATATAGAAGAGACTAAATTATGAAAAATTTCATATTAGATAGTACAAATCATGTTAAAAGGGTTAGATTAGGTCAGGTCACCGACCGGTTATCGTCACTGGACAGAGAGATGTGACAGTTCCAGCCGCTTTCCAGCCCCATCTTCTCGCTGAAGACCCTGGAGCGAAGCTCATTCTCCTTACTGAAGTGAACGAAGCGAATACAGGCGCGATCCAGGCGCTCTATCAGCTCTACCATGTCACTCTGCGCCTGGTATTGCATTGTTACCATACCTATGAAAACCTGCAAGTATTATAAGTGCTGTCAGGGTATAGTACCGGCAGTAATTGCAACTAGAAATATTGATTCATGCCATAGGAAGAGAGTATCTAATTTCAAATGTGATGTGAATCAAGTGATCTAACCTAACCTAATCTGGATCTGGATAAGCTAAAATAAAAATTATATCATCAAAAGTTAACAACAAAATGAGAACTCAGAAGGGAGACTGATAACGGGGTTGAGGATTGTAAAGTAAACTAAAATATAAATAATGATATTTAATTAACCTGACTACACTGCAGATCAAAATACCCCTCGACATCTGTAGCATCTTCTTCTTTGAAATCATTGAAGAGGAGAGAGTCTTGAAATAAAGAATGATAACATATTAAAAACAGAAAATTCCGATCTCAAATAACGGGATAGTTAAAAATGTAAATTATGGCATTTAATTGTATGGCCATTCAGCTATAAAAATATATCTTGTAAACATAATTAATTGTTCAACAAATGAAAATCTATTTATATAAATGACTTAACTAAGTTCTTAATAGTAGGTTGGCAACACCATCACGAGGAGATTATCACGTGGTACATACGAATCTAGCTAATTAATCTGGGAGTGTCGAAAGTACTTACCCGTGGAGTGGTAATGGCTAGTGAGAGGGGGGTGGGGCTCGCTCCAGGGTGTATTGGGGTAGAGGGAGCGACAGTCTGCGGGCAACTCCAGGTACAGGGCAGAAAGGCGGGGACAGACGCCGCGTGTCAAGGGTCTAGAATATTTCATTTCAATTTAATTCAATCCACAAAGTGTCATACATTTATTTCAATTAATTAATATTTTTCTATGATTCCACTAACCGATTATGTAGTGAGTTATTCAATTGTACATTTATATTAACTAGCAGAAAAGCAATCGGCAATTATCGATTGCTTGCTGCTAGACCCTGTGAGTGGATATTGTGGGCTCTTTGCGGCCGATAGAGGCCGCTGCGCAGCCAGGTCTCAGTAAAATTTATATTTCTTATTGGCAATAAATGCTAAGTGTATTACTTGATGCATTAATATATTAAATACTGTGTTACAAAATCATATTTTCTAATAATAATAATAATACATTTATTAGGTTCACTTTTTACATGCATTATGTACTTACATTGATAAATAATGTCTAACGGTCTGACGTATTACTCTTTCAAATTAATATTTATTAAGTATACATTTTCACCTAGTTAATTACTATGAGTGTTGCGTAATATTTCAAATATCAGACAAATGTACCGAGGGTATGCATATAAAATTTGGCAAAGTAAATACAACATATCAGTAAGAAAGTAAGACATCTATTTGGGTACCCTGCCTGCTACACTAGTAATTTACTGTATTATAGCAGACAGTGTTCCTCCGATATAACAGTAAGTAAAGTGCAATGATCAATGTACAAAAAAAAAAATATAAACAGTTAATCAAGAGATGCAATTAGGTAATTCAATATTCTGTTGTAACAGTTTTATTCTCAGGCTTGGACCTTTAAACGTTTTTGGGCGTAATTTCTCCCCATTTCGTGGAGCCAGAACTGCACTTTTCATGAAAAATATGCAAGACTATGGTTGCAATCTTTCACTTTTGCATTTAGACTGTTGTATATTTTTGGTGCTAGAAATAAATGGAATCTTTGTGCAAAAGTTTTGTTTAGTTTTGGCACAAGATAGTGATAGTTAGCCTGTGTCCTTGTTAAGTGAGGGTGTGTAATTTGCTGGTAATATTGTTTATGCCGGTAAAAGTGTTTTAGTATACCAAGAATATACATTTGGCGGATGTCTAGGACGTGACATTCTTTGAAGAGTTCATTTGAAGGATAGCGAAAGGGTTTCTTATGAATAACTCTCAAAATCATTTTTTGGGCTTTACTTACAGGCTCTAGAATACTACTAGCTGCACCACCCCAACTAACAATCGCGTAGTTAAGTAGCGAGTGGCACAGTGCAAAGTATACAATTCTTCTCAAGGATGTATCGAGTACTTCTCTGACTTCCCTAAAAAAATAGACAAGCTTTCTTATTCGGCTCGTGAGATACTGAATATGTTTTCTCCAGTTTAGGTGTTGGTCAATTTGTACTCCTAAATACCGTATACTCTCCGTTGTCTGTAGTTGAGTACAGCCACAAGGTTTATTTTTCATTTGGCATGTATGAACCACCAACTTATCGTGAGAAATTATTCCTACTATTTTATTAATGGAAAAGTATAAATATTTTGTCTTCAGAGCATTAAGCGTTAGTAGATTTTTGTCAAGCCATATTGTAATTAGATTTAACCCATTTTGAGCCTTTTCTACTACCTTTACCCAGGTTTCATCTTGAAAAAGTAGTACCGTGTCATCTGCAAAAGAAATTATTTTGCCATTTTCCATGTTGGAGTTACACATTTCATTAACATATATTTAAAATAGTTTAAGACCCAAAACACTTCCTTGAGGTACTCCGTAAGATATTTTGTCTGCGTTACTGCAATATTCGCCTGATTTGACTACCTGTATCCTGTTACTCAAGTAATCTTCAAACCATGCCAATGCCGTTCCCCTAATTCCCAAAACCAATAATTTGTGTAGCAGAAGTGCATGAGACACAGTATCGAAAGCTTTGGCTAGGTCCAGAAAACCTATACACCGTTTTTTCTTGTCTAGTTGCGTCACTAGGAATTCTGTTAGTTGACATATTACATCTTCTGTTGAGCTGTTGGTTTGAAAACCGTGTTGGTTTTTTCAAAATAATTTTATGCATATCCAGGTATTTCAAAAGTTGTACTTTTATTATCTTTTCTAAGATTTTAGAAAAAATACTTTGAAGCGATATTGGTCTGTACTGTCCTGGACTGTGGGAATATTGAATATATGGGCAAATTATAGCCAATTTGAGTGCATTTGGAAATTTACCCGTTGTGAGACTTTGTTGTAAATATAGCTCAAAGGCTTGCTTAGTAGTTCTTTGTTACATTTTACTATTTTTGCTGTCACCTCATCATTTCCAGGGGCGCTGTGGGATTTTAAGTTATTTATAATAGGATTGATTTCTAGATCAGATGTTGGAGCTAGGAAGAATGATGACGAACTTAAAATATTTGTATTAAAATCATTTTTAAGGTTATCTTCAGTGGTTTTTAGCCGTAATAAAATATTTTGTGCTAAGTCTATGCCAAAGAGAAACAAAATGTGCATTAATATTATCTGCATATTAGTGCATCAGTAATTTCCTCATCCCCAGCAGTACTATTTGTGTTAGGAAGAAGCATGTTGCATATGCTGTTGTTTTTATTTTTTTGTGTTGAAGTCATTTCTCTAATAGTATCGCAGGTTTTCTTGGCATCATCATGGTTTGCTTCTATAATATTTTTGTAATATACGTATTTAGCTGATTTGACCGCTCTATTACAAATATTTCTATATTTTTTTGTAATATGTTAGCAAGCCGACATTAAGCGGATTTAGTTTAGTTTGCTTGTGCAGCTTATCTCTCTTTTTAATACAATTGACTAACCGTTCTGTTATCCACGATTTAATAATTTTCTTCTTTGATTGGTTAGAGAAAATTTCCTGATTTTTTTAAATGTGCGTTTGAAATATATTTAGGAATATTGGGTATGAGGTATTAACGTCATTTGCTTCAAATCTGGCAGCCAGGTTTCTTGTTCTAAGTCTTGTTTCAATTTGTCAAAATTTAGTTTGTAATGTATTTTTGTAGCAGTGTTAAAATTTTTTTTTTTGACTCGATTTCTAGCATTGCTGGAAAGTGATCTGTGGTAATGGTTTCACATATGAAACCTTTCGCCAGGAATTTACTTTTGACCGTGATATGGTCTAGGCATGCTTTACCTCTTGTTGGGTTGTTGATGGCAGGTAAAAAACCTTGTTCAGCTAACATTGATAGGTATTTTCTGCATTGAAAAAGAGTTTCGACAACCCTGGTCGAGCAGCAGCCACTAATGGCCGCGTGATGGCCACAATAGCCGCCCGCAGGCCTAACAGCTACAGCTGATTGCTTTTCTTGTAAATCTAGTAAATCGTGTACATTGCCAGTAAGAAAAAACACCATAGTTGCGAAATTGCGAGTCTTGTGTAAGCATATTGAACGTATTTTAAATATTAAATGATTTCTTTTTTATAATTTAATAACATTTATTACACAAATAAAAAAATATATATATTAACCATCTCTTATCTATGGTATAAAAAATAGAAACAATAGCTGTTATATCCTTTATCTATGATAGCTTCCTCTTGTTTTGAAGGTCAAGTGTGCAAAGTTTCATCAAGCTCGGAATAAAACTGTAGATTTGTATAAAAAACAAACAACTCTTCTTTATATATATAGATAACCAAAAATTATTCACAGCAGTTTTAATGTTTGACTGTAATGTAATGCATAATAAAAGAGAAAACATTTAAGTAATCTTAAATTAAGAGGACTTAAACACGTTTAATGTAAAATTCAATAAGAAATTGCCAGTAGTAAAACTCATAGGTTTCCACTACGTTGATGAACTACATTTTGTTTCAATTTATTTGCTTACTATAAAAATGATTTTTATAATATAAAAGAAAAAAAATTAAGTAATCTTAACCTAGAGATATTAAAAACACGTTCGACATATTCGCTATTTTGATATACAGTAAAACCGCGATATAACGAACCCCGATATAGCGAAAAATGACGTATATCGAAAAAAAAATCGAAATTTAGTCCCTAAAACCAATTTTTCATACAAAAATGCATTTATATAACGAAATCCCGTTAATATTTATAACAAAATCATTTTTGTCCCGTACGAAAAAATGCCAATACATTTACGTAAATTTATAACGAAATAAAAAAATGTTAAAAGATGAAAATATTATTTCGCACTTCAAAGCCGCGCCGCTGCATCTGCCGCATGCGAAAGGAAACGCCGCGCACAGCCTTTTCGGCGGTGCGCGGCGGTCTGCCGACAAGGTAGTAAAACAATTCAAACTTCTTCTTGGGTTCATAGTATCATATTTTGAAGTGGTTGCCGCCGTTACCGGTAAGTACCTTCGTCATTTATATACGACTCATTTTATAAAAATGCCGCGATTCAACTGTCAAATTTTTATTTTTGAATTATTTTTTAAATTTCATGCCCAAAACTATGTTTGAAGCGGCTCTACATTTAAACACAATTAAAATATTGTTTTGTGTTTGCAATATTCTGGAATTTACAAAAATATCTTCCAATTGGTGTTGAATAGGTTCTTTTCTTAATTTAATTTCTTTGATTATCTGTTATAATAACAAAACTACTAAAAATATGTAGGTATTCAGTTCCCTACGGCCTTCTTCCTCCTTTGTTTGCAGAATTTGCGATCTTTTTTGAAGCCGCGCAACATTTTTTTGCGACGGCGCGTAATATATAGTAGGATTTTTTAAATTTATTTCGTTATATGTGGGAATTCGTTATTACGAATTTTTATTTTTTGGGCCCTTGGATTTCGTTATATCGCGGTTTTACTGTATTTTCATACTGGTAATGACATTAACATGATAAACAGCAACAGTGATGGAGAATGCGACGTAGAGCAATTATATAATAGGATGTATTTATACATTGCAATATGGGTTCCATAAGAACTTGGGTACGAAATGTTATATGTATGTGTTAACAAATGCATATATTGTACAAAGTTTAAAATGTTTACCTGTACGCGAAAGCAGAGCAGTACGCAGTAAGAGAACTTCTTTGGTAGAAATCCAGAACTTTTTTCCTATCCGACGGAGACAGCACGCATAAGTCCTGACCATTCCAGTACTCCACACAGGAATCGAGGATTATATCTGCAGTGCCCTTTAACAGTTAGTTTTCAAATTAGACAAAAATAATAATTAAAAGTCAAAGTGCAAAGATAATCGAAATATCATCTCTTACTTTTCTGTAGTATATAATTGACGTACCTGTGTGATGAGTTGCAGCCCCCCAGCCTGGTCTCGAATGACGACCCCCAGCATATGAGGGAGAGGCACCTTCACTCGAGTGCTGAGGTGCAGGGATCGGGCGAACCTTGTGTCTCTTCTGATAACTTCTGGAGGCTATAAGATGAATATAACAAATTTATGAAGACTTAATAGATATAGGACTATGTATATAATTTTGCTCCAACGTTCTTGCTTTCAGCAGACTTTACCCAGTGTACATACTACATATGAAAGCAAACAGTAGACTGAAGAATCGAGGGTGTCTGGAACATTCTTCATCCAAAATTATTCACCGTGTACATTGAATTTTTTAAAATTCTATGTAAATTCGAACTTGGATATAACGAGGACCAGGGGACCAATAAAATTTCCTCATCAAAACCGTTAACTCGCTGACATGATGAATGATCTAGACTTTTTTGCGAATTAAAACACATTTTCTTTTATTAGCACTGTTGGCAGCCATGTTTTCGATGCAAGGGTTTGCTTCTAACTAATACTAACATTAAAAATTGTATCTATATTTCACTTTGTATAAACCGCAGTGAGTTATTTTTATGTCAAACTGTTTCGATACCAACGTATCTTCATCAGGACTGGCGTATAACGTATGTAAAAATACTTTATCTAAAAATAACTCACAGTGGTTTATACAAAGTTAAATATAGATACAATTTTTAATTATGTCTATCCATAAAGTTAACGCTACAAACATCAATTTATGGCTGATGACTACATGACAATCAATTAATTGACTGTCAATGTAATTTTAACGAACTCATTGCTAAACGAATAAGAATAATACCGGGCAATCCTCAGTTAGGTCATCCCGTAATCACGACCGTAATCCGATGCAATCATAAACAGTCTTTTCATGTTTGTCTATTAATCCAAGAATTGAGAACTACCTTAGCAATTACAAATGTTTGCAGTGTTCCACTGGGTACCAAATATTATCCATAATAATATTATATGTATATAATTATTACTTCTACAATACGTACTAAACAATCCATAAATGAAGGATTTTTTTAGTACAATGAAAGATTTAATTTAGATTGAGTTCATAATTTAATATACATGAAACAGTTTTGAACAAATTTAAATCAATTTGTAAAAATGCTATTATAAATGAAAGCAGTCACAATTATCAAAAATATATATTATTAAGATATGCAGCAATGAATTGTGAAGTAAGAATGATCCCAGAGCCAGATGAAGAATCACCGAGATATGCATACACATCGACTCTTCCCGAGGATAGGGTGGGGTAAGCTGTGTCACATTACCAAATGTCTGAAGGTCGCCAAGTGGGTCTGTAGGGTGTAGATGCTCTTGGCCTCCTCTACAAAACCGATTTGCTTGGCCAACTCGCACAGGCAGCGTCGGTTGGTCACGGGCACCACATCCTCACTGCCAAAAGTACATCAATTAATCATTTTTCACATCTATAATTGCATGTATTTGCATTAAACACTGTAAAGAAATCTTTAAAACCAGAAGAAACTTTAAATTGAACTGCTGGTATTTAAATAATTTAATGCTAACAGGTTTGGAAAGATCCCTTCCTCTGTCTGGGCAATAAAGGTACTGTTGGTGTTAAAACTTCTCTGTGGGGTACTTTCCGCACAAATTGGTGAAGTAATGCAGGTAAACAACCAGGGTTTTGTAAAAAAAAATATATTTTCGCAAATTTACAATATCTCATAAACCACTGAATATTTTTAAATAAAATTTTCTTATATTACTGGGCGTCCTCGCTAGATATCTATACGTACCGTGAAAAATAATAGTTTTAGTCAAAAATACCCATAAAACATCACATTTCAACTGGAGCTCTTCGATTCCCTAAATACAGTAAAACTCTGTTAATTCGTAACTCACGGGACCGAAATTTAAAAAAAAATTTGAATTACTAATAATGAGAACAAAGTTTTTTAAAGGCAACATTAGAAATAATTTTTTATAAAAACGCGTTAGTTTACTATGTCCGCGATTTAGTGCGCGCCGCCGCTGTTGACATCGCGATTTTCATACTGAAACATGATGACTCTATTTTTTCAGCTACGTATGTGTCGAAATATTTATCAAAAAACGTATTTCTCCTGAATAAGAAAGGTGTGTGGTGAGTGGTGACGCGGCAGTCTCTCAAGGCAGCAAAATCACGCACATTAATTTGATTGGCAGTCGAACTCACGTTTTCCATCCGAATTGGAATATTTAAAATGCACGTCAAAAAAATTTAAATCTTCATGTCTCGCTGGCCTTGTTGGTTGAAGCTTATTATTTTCCCGCGATTTTTCAAGTTCGAACCCAGTGAGATATTCGGGATTCGATTTTTTCCGCCAATTTTATTTTTGTTGGTTTTCAAAATAAGCTCCATTTATCCAAATGGTCAAGGATTTATACGAATTACAAGATGTTGGCGCCATTTTAGAGAACGAGACGTGAAAAAACAAGAATAAAATATGTCAACATATTTAAATATTAAAGATTTATGTAGTTTCTTTAGTACTTAGATATGCAAATCGCAATGTTTCAATGAAAACATTATTTTAATAACAACAATTCTTGTAAATTGCACTATTTAATTTGATGTGTATATCATATTATACGTACATGAGTTTTGCCATATGTCATATAGCAAATAACCTTTTCATATTGTTATGAAAATAGGTCAGCGGCAAAAATATTTTTTTTACACATACAATCATTGAACATTTTTATACACATACAATCGAGAGCGGTGTGCAGCCCATTGCCCAACACACAAGATACATGCACATACTAATTTCCCATAGTGTTAATAATGATAATGATATATTAATATTACAACCATGTAAAGCAATGAACACACATGCCTTTGAGTGGCCTCGCAGGTAAGGTGAGAACAGAAGTTGGTGTAGTGCTCCTGGGTATCTATATTGCACGTGTTGACCAGGATAGCTAGTCCCAGGGGTTTCAGGCAGGACAGGTGGTTCTTCCAGGTATGATCGTCAAACTCTAGCTTGAAGGGGACGTTCTGGTCATGGGTCAAGTCCAGCACCTGGCAATGAACGTACACATGGTTAATGTTGCCTGCGGTAGTTGATGGATATCGCGGGGTGAGTACTTAATTGTTCTAAAAGAACACTTTCAAATTTTACAGCAGAATGAAAAAAAAATTCTCTCATTTTATTCCTTTTAATATTTTATTTGCAACAATACAATTTATTTAATAAATTAACAATAAAATGAAAGATTAAAGATCAACAGAATAAAATTCTATATTATCAAAAAAACTTTGAGCAAAAAGTTAAAAAATGTATTTTCTTATGTGCTGATAAAACAAAGGTTGTTACATATTTATAATCATGATTTTTTTTTACCATACAAAAATTGTTCTAATAACAACAATACAAAATATTTTTCGGTGTAACAATCCATTCTATTTATTTATTTGAATTTTAGTGAATCAATTCTTCATTGAATTATATTACGTGTAAATAAAAAAAAATGTTATACACACTTTTATCTTATTATTGCACACAAAGAAATTATATACATACATAGCTAAAGTCTTGCCCAGATTTGTCTGCTTTGGTTTGTTTTCGTTTCTTTCTCAAAGTATTCTTGCCATTTTCATTAACTTTTTACAAAGTTTTGAACTTTTTGAAAAAATTAATTAATTATTAAAATAAAACACAACATTGTTTAGTTCACACAACACTTTAAATATTAATTAAAATGTTTTTGATGCTTACTGCGTCATCGCCAGTAATAAACTAAAGCTTAAACAAGAAGATAGACAATATTTATTCTAGTTTTATTATTTAATATAAATTTTCTAACGCTATTGCTATACCATAAGGCTGGTTTGAACTTTTTCTTTACATAATTTAAGTAGGTCTGTGGTTTGTTTTCCTGTATATAGGATTCTTCTCCACGGTTTGTCTGTGTTCGCGTTTTCTTTTGGTTCGTGATAAACATATTTTTGAATTAGTGTATCTCTGTCTTTGTTTTTAATTATTTCTTCTTTGTAGTTATTGTTAGTTGCAATCTTTAAAACAGCTTTTACTTTTATCGCTAGTGCTGGTGATAGTGGTATGGGGAATAACTCGTGAATCATTGAGTTGAATGCAGCCATCTTATGTGCCACCGGGTGAGTGAAGTCTGCATGTATCACTGTGTCTGTATATTAGTGTTTTCGGTATATCTTAAAGTTAAACTTTCCTCGTTCTATTGAGATGGTGATATCTAGGAAGCTCAGTGTATTATTCTCTCCAACTTCGGAAGTGAACTGGATTTTGGGGTGTTGGGAGTTGAAATATTTTAATAGGATTATTATCTAACACTGTGATCCTCAGAAAATTTATTCCATATATTTTTTGTTTTCTAATAATAATAATTATGTGGCCCGCATAAACTTAGACCTTGTTTATTTGGCCTATGCCTGTTTTATTGTATAGAGCTATTGATGCCTCTAGAGTCTTGGGTAATGGAAGATTAGTTCAAACAGTTCCTAACTAGAGTTCACTTTGTATGGTGAAATATTTAAATGATTCAAGTTTGTAATTAGATGTGAAAAAGCAATCATTTTGTGATCAAAATGAGATGTGACGTATTGATGTCACTACCTCCCCATGTTATCAGTTAATTGACCAAAACATTGACGAGTTCATTGAAAGCTGTAATTGGTCACCTCGGCTACAGTGGTGGGGGTGAGGTGCGGAATGGTGGTCAGTGAGCCCTCCGGCTGCCCGCTCAGGTGTCCCGAGGAGCCCATGAAGCTGGTCTTGCTGGAGGAACGTGAGATGCTGGAGGAGTTGCGCAGGAAGAAGACCTTCTCCGCTGTGGGGTTGGGCCACGATAAGATCCCCTTCTTATCCACACAGCACAACGCCTGAAACATACTACATTATTTAGGAATGGAACGTATGAATATTGTATGAAAGCAATAAAATACAATGAAAGATAATTCCCTCATTATTTGGAATCGTGATCACATTTTGTTACTATAGCATCTAGTAACAAATAATAGATTTATAAAAGTTTATTAAAAGTGTATATTTTACTGGGTTATTCTGCTGCGGTTTGATTGTTATCGTAGCCGACGTTTCAGTACTCATCATTAGAGCTGATAATGGCTATTGAAAGGTCTTCCACACCACAATCATAACACGCACAATATTTTAAATGAGGTTTAATACGCATAATAAATTGACTTACGCTGACAGATCCCAGCACGTGAACAATGTTGGCGGATCTTGTGACTAGATCCTCCCTCCCCAGCAAAATGGATAAGCACGTGGCCCACACGCCCTCGTTACTTTCCCCGGCCCCCCGGTTCAGAAGTGGATTGCAGATCCCCTCTGACACGGAGCCAGCTCTCCCTGCCGGCTGCTTCACGCTGCTTTGCAGTAGATGCTTGAACCTAGACAGATCCACCTTTATCTCTACTGAGGCATTTGAGGACTTAAATCTCACGGATGGTACAAAATAGGTAAATTATGAAATGATGTTAAATTCTTGTTATGTATCAATAACCCATCTTGGGACCAAACATTATTTTACAAACCTCGCTGTGTTATTTTTCATAATGTACAAGCCGAAGGCGAAAGCTCAGAATCAGATTTAGTGAGGAATTCACGTTCAGTCTTACAATCTTAGCAAAAGAGAAAATATTCATGGCTTTTCTAAGCTGGAAACCAGAAACAGGGCAATAGCTCATCGAGAGATGCGAGTTTCCACGTGACACTCACTTGGACATGCCGTATATATTGAGGGCTGTCCACACTACGGGATAGGCTGTAGGCAACAGAGGTAGTGTGGTTGCCACTGTCTGCAGCAGGAACGCTGTGCTCCAGTGTGCCCGACCCACGCGTTCCCTCAGATAAAGCTGGTAAATGAGGGTAGCCAGCAGGCACAGCACTACACTCGTGGGCAGCAGAACACCCTCCATGCACTTAATTATCACCTGGAAGAAAAATAAGTTATTGTTGGTGTTTGTGGTTAAAAATTATTCAAAATTGTCCATATTTAACTTTGCATTGTACACTGTACAGTTGTACACCAGTCCTGATGAAGATACATTAGTATCAAAACCGGTTGAAGTAAAAATAACTCACAGTGATTTATACAAAGTTAAATATAGATACTATGTGTATTGTTCAATTATTTATTATAAAATCAAATTTTTAAACAAAAATTACAACATTTCGATCAATTATTCTTCATTATTATTCAGGACATCATCCCATCTTTCAACCAATTTGTCGATACCTTTTCTATAAAAAATGGCTCGTCTGTTATTGAAATAGTTATCGAGTCAATTTCTGAGGTCATCGTCGTTGTAACGCCACACATCTGATCGGAGAGCGATCGAAAAAAGTGATAATTTCGGGATTATAGGGTGACCTTTAATCAAGATTAAAATGTTTTGTGTCAAAAATGTTTGTTTTTCTCAATTATTTAAACCCAAAAATTAAGAAAAACTATAAGATACAGGAAAATGGTAAAATGCTATCGAATAGTACGTCATCCTTCGTCACTAAAACAAAATATTGGGAAAATAGCATTTAGAAAATATTAAAATAGCATAGGTTTATTAGACGACCCAATAGATGACACCCACTACATACGAGAATATAACAATTTCAACATTCTAATAAAATCTGTTCTATTGGCAACTAAACATTGAAGACAATACAAGTTCATTTATATTATGATTCAAAAATATTAAAGTAACTATGTTATACATATTACATTACTTATTAAAATAACTATTGTAATTGAAGTTGAAAAAAAAGCAAATCTTATCAGCAACTTAAGTTACTGCTGGGATATAAGACTAAAATATAATTAAACCAACCCAGAAAGAGAAGCATTTGTGTTAGTTCCCTGTCAGGTTAGGCGCTAAAATAATGAATATTAAGTTAGGAAGTAAATCCATAATTTAACTTTTTGAGAACCAACCAACTTAAAGGATTATTTAAGAACCAGAGAATTGATATTTTAAACCAGTTTCAGGTCAAATCAATAAAATATCCCTTGCTTATTTCTACTGTAAACAATGAAAACTGTTGAAGAGAAAATATGATGATAATTGTTGTATCGCACAGAATTACGAGGTCGCCGCGGTAACGCTAATTAAATATATGATAAGACACGAGTCCATAATTTAAAGGTATAATCATCGGTGTGGCGCCAAAGAGACGTGGGATAGATTTTTGTAAACAAAGATCAACAAAATCATTTTATTATGCACCTTGCTAATACGGCGGGAATAATATGAATAAATGAATTTACTGTTCGTAACTGAAATAAAACAAGGTATTCTGCGGGCGAGAATGCATTCTCGATTCTGCCGCCGTAATGTACTTAGATTGAACATCTTTTGTGTTTCATTTTTTTCAACGTCATCATCATCATCGCTGGTTGAGAAAAGCGGAGATCGTTGAACCACCCTTGTCTACATTTCTTGTTTACTAGGTGGAACAATAGTTAATTAAATTTTTTTTTAATAATGATTTCCTCACCAGGTGCCTCTGCTTATTGTGAACAGTGACAGGGCGCCCCAAAGCTCTGGTGAGCGCCAGGCGCAGATTGGACACGTAGGGAGTCTCCGTCATCTCAAAGAGCTTGTTGCGGTGGGGCTGTGTCACCCGAGGACTGCCAAACACTTCCTTAGACTAAACAAATAGTAACACGTCAGAGATTCAAAATGATTTTGCGCTCAGAAGCTTTGAAGCATACTGTGTAGGAGTAGATGAAAGGAAGATATCTAGGAAAGGTCAAATAATAAAGAAAAGGAAAGCTCAAATAATAAAAAAGAAAGATTTCAATATTAATCTTGCATCAGGAAATACCCTCCAATATGGACAACCGTTTTGTTTCCAATGTAAACATTGGAATTAAACTAATTAAAAGTCAACCTAACTTGTTGCAGAATCACTAAACATAGAGCAACTGTTAAGCCTAGAGGATAAAACTGGCGATTGCAAATTGTTTCCACTAATACAAAAAATGATCTTCCAAGTATTAACAGCACTAAATATATTATCCATGATGGTGTAACCTTATTTATAACATTGGTACAATGCACAACATTTGAAGCATAGAAACCTGAAAATATCAGCATATATATTGAACCAAGAAAAAATTATTGACAAATGCAAAATTTCTTTAATGACTGCATAAGGAATAAAGTTAAGATATTACTCACCGCAGCCGCAGGCTGGTAAAACTGGCGGGGTTGCAGCAGCAACGGGGGCTCATCGGGGGAGCGGCAGTGCCCCGGAGCCTCCTGGCCGGGCCGCAGTAGTACCACATCTCCCTCCACTAGCAGAGCCCAAGGAAGGTTCACCAGCTTGCCTGTACATGCAGCAATTATTAAACACATTCACTGTCTGGTAACACCACTCATTCATTAATCGACAAAGAAAACTGTTCACGATGGAAGAGAATAATATGAAACAAATTACGGATCGGAAACTATTTTTGTTATAAAATAAGCAAACCTAAGAATTTGCAACTAACTTCAACGTTTGTATAACTTTAATTTTGTAATTATCTTAGAATACAAAATAGAAAAAGGGCAAGTAGGTGAGTCCTTTCATAATTTATTGCAATTCTGAGTTGTAATATACCTAATATCCTAGATTTGGATAGAAATACTCCCCAACAAAATGCTACAATTTTATACATTTACTTTATGTTGACATTAAACAAAAATGGCATTAAACAAACATGAAAAGATTTTGTATCTTTTAACTTTACCATTTAACTTTCTGTTGACTAGACCAACATCAGATACTAAACAAGGATGCCGCTTGTCACACACAATTCTTACCATTTTAAACATTATCCGGATAATCTATCGGCCACGTCATCATCAAATTGCTCACAATTTGTGATTTTAAGACAATTTTTTATTGACTCAGCCGGCTATTGATTTCGAAACCCATGGTTTCATGTTAAGCTAAGTTTGTTAACCAGTCTGATCCGCCATCTTGTTTCAAAATGTCGGCTGTTTAATAACTTAAAAATTTGTAACTCCATTAATTGAATCTAGAGAAAAGAAAAATAAATAGTAATAAATAAATAAAGCACACTTTCATACCTGTCTATGAAATCCACCTAATTCTTGTGGCCAGTGCCGGAAGAAATTTTTCACAATTAGACTAACTAAAAGTGTTGTTTAAGATACATTTATTGAATTTTGTAAAAATGATCCAACCGTCTCTGTAGGTCCACTGCAGGGTGACGCAGGGGGAGAAAGGTGCGCACAGGTGTGGGTAGTTGGCCTCAGTCCAGCAACACTCGGCGGCTGCCCGGTCCAGCTCACCTGAAATAGGGGCAGTTCCTCTTCATCACATTCATTGTTAGTTCTCGGTCCGCCTACTATCTGTATGTAGACAAAAAATGAATGCAGCCACGATGATGAACAGTTGCACACCCTCAAACATTCAATTCTTGAATCTAACTAAAAAGCAAGACTTGTCGGTCTAGTGGCCGGGGGTTCGCACCTCGTTCCAGGAGACCAGCAAGTTAGTCCTATTTTCATACTATAAGCGTTTAGCTTAGTTTGAAAATAGTAAGAATATTGATGTGATATGTATTCCTTGTACGCAGAATGGTAAGAAAGATATATATCGCAAGTGTTGATGGTACCAGAAGTAGAGGATGTCCGCGAAAGAGGCACGACCTGGTAAACCAGATACAGTCAGGACAGAAGAGTGTGGCGCTCTATCCTCTTGCGGGGAAACGGCATGATGGTAAGTTAGTTAGTTCTCTCCTCATTCAAACATTCCATATGACTAAACCAACGAAGTGATCCTTCCTTATTTCTTCATTCTTTACTCTGCCATAAATAGATCTGCCACATATACGCCTAAGTGAACTCATTTCCACTGCATTCAGTATACTTTAATTCCTCTTCTGCCAGCTCCAGGCCTTACTTCCATACATAAGTGTCGGTACCAGGACTCTATTGTGTACCGCTAGTCTTGCCTTGGTTGACATATTCCCGTTACATATAATTCCTCTCAAAGCACCGTTCACTTTATTCCCTGCAATCACTCTCTTTTCGATATTTTATTCAATCAAACATACTTCCCAAATACACAAACTCATCTACTCGTTCCAAACATTCTTTACCTATAAGTATTTAGCTTTCCTCCTTCACAAATACCATATATTAAGTTGACACTTGAAAACGATAATATGATGAACATTTGTTGAAATTATTTACTACTTATGTTCTCAAATATCAGGCCATGTAACGATATTTAAAAAATAATGATGAGGTCACTAAACTAGGACTGAAACGTCTACTGTATCTAGTTAGTATAATCATCCAAAGCATTTGAATTTTAAAAAAATGTTAATTTTTGATTAACATAAATTTTCTTTGATGTTTTTTTTTAAATTTAGTTTAGTTGTAGCAGAAATGATTCGCTTTCTTTTATATGAGTCAGGATGTATAATTTAACATTTTAAATTAAAAAATAGTTATTTCAAGTATTTTAATTATTTTTATTTAAACATAGCTCGTCTATTTAATTGAAGAATTTCTATAAAATACCTTTATACCAGAATATTTTTTATTTCATTTCTATGAATAATTAGGATTTGATTACACTGGACGTAGTAGAGCAACCTTTAATGAATGAAAACGATATTAAAAATAGTTTATCATTTAAAATAGAACGTTAGATGTTTTAATTATTGTTATTCGAATACTGATATCCGACAGAAAACAATAGTAATACGACTCATAAGAAAATATTCCGCATACGTCTGAGGAGCAACACATTTATCAATCGACTGAGCCGTGAGCCACGCTTTCAAAAAATCTAACGATTCAATCAAACCAATGATTCAACCGCTCAATTGATCCGCGGTTCAATCAATCAGTTATGTGAGCCATATCGCCCATAGCTACTCTGTAATTCTTGTTCATTATTAGCCATTCATCATCAGCGTAATAAACTGCATACTATCAAATCGCCCATTTTCTCTCCTACATTTATACATTCCAGTTCTTTCATACAATTATCCATATACAAGTTGAACAGTCATGGAGACATTACACAACCCTGTTTGACACCCTTTGTAATGTTAAACCATGGTGTGAATGATTCCATCGATTCTTACACACACAGAACTTCCTTCGTATAAGGATGCGATTGCGTGTATAAGTTTCCTATCAATCAATCTCTATTCTTCGTGATTTTTGAAACATGTGGACACATATTACAATACTGTAAATATACTTGATTACGATTTTTTTTTTAAATTTTTTGTTTATCATTCCAGTCGATCACAATAAAACTGCGCCGTTATTTTTTGTTCAAGTTTGAAGTTTTAATTGAATTATTCACTTGCAGTCTTACCGTGCAGACTAAGATTTTTTTGGTGCTAGAGCTGGTTTAAGGGTAAGGTATGACACCCACCCTCTCAACAGTCATTGTCTTTTATCTTTTTGTTTTGATTGATTAGATTGGATTAAAAATGGCATTTTCAATCCAATGCTAAAATATGTTTTAATACGTTGATCTGTTTGACCATGTCGGTTTCACTTATCATCAGTTGAGGTATCAATTTTCCTTGTCTCCACATGTATTTGATTATTTTTGTACTTAACCAAGAGAAATTTTTTGAAGATGGATTTGATAGTTGAAAATGGTCATCGTAAAAATGACATTCATTTCCAGTATACACAATACATTAAATTAAATGATTACATAATATTTGTTAAATAGAGAAAAAAAAATTACAAATTCTGACAAGAGGAAAATGTTAAAAGCCTTACAATTCAACTTGTAAGGAGGTACCTAAAAAGGGGCAAGAATAGGAATATGTGGAGTTCTATTCATTCTATTTACATATCACATTTTTTGAAATTTAAAAAAGAACAATTGAACAACAACAAGGAAAGATTATCATAATAAAATGAGATTGTCCCGATTTCAGCAATTGAGCTGATAATTTTAATAATACATTTCAACTGGACAGCCTGCATAGAACTGACAAAACTTAGGCATGAAGAGTTTTAAAACAGAGTTATAAAGAAAGTCAGAGGTTAGAAAATACAAACCGAGAGAGTAAAGTATCCTCCGTGGTATCTCATCTTTGCTCAGTCTGTCCTCACTATAAACCAATAGCAGATTGGCCAGGGTGATTAGCCATAGCAAAACAGCCTGCAAAGGCAACAGCGTCCCCGCCTGGCCCTGACCCTCTCCCAGGATGGAGGCGAGAAGCATCAGTAATCCGTACAGCAGCGACACGCACACCGTGGGCCATACCACCAGGGCATTCTGGTTCCAGGGGCTCAGGGCACTTACCAACCAATGACTGGAAATAAATTGCAAAGAGCAATATATTTTAATTGGTATATAATACTAAGGTATAGTCACACGTTTATATCTTGACACACGCTCCTTTTGCACTTTGTTATACAGGAGCAAACTTTTTTATGTAGAATCATAATTATTTTTAGTTGCAACATTTTATTATTTTTGATACTTTTGGTATTACACTGTTCACAAATTGTTTATTACATTATTTACAATTATACTTAATTAAATTTGCAAACTAAAATTTATTCTTCAAGTTAAACAGTAATAACATTTTAGTTATACAGTTGTTTAGGATAACAATTTTTCTCTTCTTAAGCTTACATCGCTTGACAGAGAGTGACAAATGATTCAACATCATATTGTATACAGCTTCCTACCACCTGGGGTCTTCCAAACATGTCTGGAATGGATGCATCAGTGGTGTTCCATATAACACATGTCTATTTTGTTGGCGGTCATCCATATATCTTTTTTCCGTTAACTAGTTTACCCAAATTGTAGTGGATTTCTTCTAACAATATGGCCAAAATATTTAAACATGTGCTTCATGTAGATTGAAGCGAGATACTCTTGTAATAATGAACAGGTTAATACTACAGAATAGACAGGTTTCTTCATCAGCACCATATTTCAAAGCCATCTATTCTTCTTCTCTGTTTCTCTCAATGTTCATGTATCCATAGATGAAAATATTCATTTCTATTTTATTTCTGATAAGTTCAGTCCGGCAACATGGAAAACCCAATTATTCTAGAGGCCCAGAGCTCTTAAACTGCTCATTGAGCAACTAACCAAGTAGCATTGCGATATCACTGCCATCAGAAAGTACAGTAGACCGGATCAGGCGGAATAGAAAAGCTCGACTACAGTACTGTAGTTGGTTTTACTATTAGCAAAAAAGTAAAGAACCGTGTAATCAGGCATGTAGCTGTAGCCCAAGAATCATGAAGCTACAAATCAAAGGCAGATTTTAAATAATAGCCTAATAAATGTGCATTCACCCACTTCTTGATAAATCTGACAATGAGAAAGATACACATATATACTACAGTATGTACTGGATAGCAATAGAAGTGATCAAGCATAATAGCACATGCCTCACCTTCACTTTTCACCTTCATAAAACACAACTATTATTTACGACAATGAAATACAGCTTTCAAGACAGAATGCAGAACTAAAATAAAGTTGAACATGTTGAAAAAGCTAACACAAATCGAGCTGTCATTAGTGAAATAATGAATTGGTATATTTTCCATAGAGGTTGCCAATGTGCAGCAAAAACTCTAATGTTAGTTACGTTTCTCCAGTAAATTTGATAAGTTAGTTGAACAGTGCTTGCCTTTTTTAGATACCTAAGCTTAGAATTTGTTAAAGCAGCCAAAAAATACTGTCGGTCTTGTTAATAACAAACTAGTAATCAATATCTTGTAACCGTTTGTGTTATATCTAGTTCCTGAAATACACGAGGAGTAGTTATCTTTTTTAAGGAGAGCTTTTGTTATTCACAATGAATATCTACATAACTAACTCCCTCTGTGAAATACTCTAGAATGTGTACTTTGCCATACTGCAGAAAAACTTAGCTGGCAGAGCCCTCTGTAGTAATTTTTTTGCTGAATATTTGGTGATGAGATAAACATTGATTGGTGATTGGGGTGCAATTATAATGATGATTAGTAACTGAAATTATTTGAACTTCAACGATCAATCACTGGTACACTAGAACCAAAATCCTCAATAGTTAAATCACATTTACTAATCATTGTTACAACTGAATACCTATCACAATTACAGTCACAATCATGGTTTATCTCATAATTAATAATCATGCAGGAGTACAGGAACATATGACATTTTTTTGGTTTTTTCGAAAACATCAGAAGTGTTAAACATGACTAGGACATGCAGAAATCCTGGTATTTTTAAAATTATTAGACTTTATATTTCTGAAAATGTTAATTCTTACCTCTTACAGACCTGACCATGGCAAACTATTGTATGCGGTATAACTATGCCGATGCGGTGCATTGGGGCCCAAATGGTCCGTGCCCTACAATACATTTGATATCGATGCTTTCCCCAGTGCCAATATGAACTAATCATTTTTAAAATCCACGTAGCAAGAAACGAGATCATAAATTTTTAAAAATCATTTGTCAACGTGTGCTACGAACACAAATGAAAATATGAACAATGTATTGATAGTTTCCCGCTAATACGTCAGTTTAGGGATTAGATCGTCAGTGCAAAGCAATAATTGCTGTAAGGCGAAACAAGGAAAAAACACATGTCTGTTTTTTTCCACCAATTTTGCTCTTACTATGGATAAGACAATATAATACATGTACAGAGGCTCTTTCATTTTGCAATGAGGTCCATTGCCTTTTTCAATTTTGCACTGGGATTCAATTTTTTAGATATGCCACTGAGTACCTCTTCTTATTACTGTCTCGTTAAAATCATCTCCATTTTAGAAACACATGATAAAAGATACATTAAAATACTTCAGAGGTAACGTGACACAAACATATTATATAATTGGATTCAGTATTGAACCATAGTAATTGTAACAGTATTGAATTGCCAATAATTATATTAAAATAACTTTTGCCAAAAAACACTGCCCACTTCAACATAACTACCTAGAGAGGAAGTACCTGAGGCAATGGCTGTTTAATTCCCAAAAAAAAACAGAATTAATATTTACCATGTCAGCGCACTTCAACGATTCCAAACTAGCACAAAATAAAAAATATATTTAAGCATTTTGACGCTATCACATAATAGGTTATAATCTAAATATAATATTATAACCACAGTAATTTATTAATAAACTGCCATTTCATGGGCAATTTTCCTTGTGTGAATGGATAATTAACTTTTCGAAGGGGGTCCACACAGATCCTGATTATACTTCTTCCCTGTACACAAATACAGACGTACCGCAGGGATTGGTTCCGTCACCAAATCTGTTTTAGCTGCTCTTGAAATGTATACCAATTCAAGATTGTGTGGATGACAAGCGCAGCCCATAATAACATTCCTAGATGCGATACTTTGTATCCTCGAGTAGGTCTGCGGGTTGAGGTTAATTTTAGTCATTTTAAAATTTCAAGGCTAATGCTTCTTGCTAATTATTGCTTCAAAAATGTTCTAAACATGAGTCATATACGCGAGCGTATTATGTTGAAAGTCATGTTTTTGAGGAATGCAAGAGAGTCAAGCAAATAGAACGGAGGTGATCTTTGATGAACTGAATATTTTGATAATACTGTGCTTCATAGTAATCATGTTTAGAGAGAATGTTAATGATTTTTAGTGCCATACTTCTTTCATAGATCTTCAGGCTGAGAATTTCAAAATTTCAATTTGTTAAGGTTAAAAATTTTATGCAGGGTAATGGACAAAAGTTACCGAGTGGACACCCCAACGGAAGCGATCTAGAGGCGGACCGAGGAAGTGATGGGCTGATTGCGTGGAAGAGGACTGGACTGTTCCATGTGATGGGACCGGAAACTAGAGAAGAATGGCCAAGGATTGGTGAAAAAAAGTTGTGGAGGAGACCAAATCCAACCTTGGGATGTAGTGCCACGTTAAAAGAACATCACTATGAAAACCTGAAAATATTGTGTATAGGAACCAAATATGCTAGCAAAATTGACTACATTTAATGTAGTATACTTTTCAAACACTGTTACAATTTCGAAATTTTACTCTGCAGACATTCTAAAAATAATTACTATTGCCAAAATATTTCCAAATGTCAAACTTACTAACCTAGAAATTCGATTTGTTTTAAAACTATTCAATTCTGTACTAATATCATTTTTCAAACGACTCAGTGCATCCTTTGTTAGTAAGCCTATCTTGGCACTATTTTTTGCATCACTCATATTACATATCTTCTCTAAATTAGACAGCTTTTATAAGCACCCATCATCCTATCCTAATTTCGGCCCACAGTAACACAAATGTCAAACTACGAAACTGCATAATACATATATACATAATAAAAAATACAGCCGAAGTTTATTTCAAATTATTGGTGCCTGGAGGTTTCCTAGTCGACAATTAAATGGCGACAAAATCGTAAATATTTCTGTCGACGAAATCTTTGGCGAGAAATAAATATTACTTTCATATTACGCACGAAGATAGTCGCAAACATGTCGCAAGTCGAACCAATGGTTAGAAACGTCAAATTCTCATATTTGATCTTATTATTTTCTGCAAATATCACATTTAAAGGTAAGATATTAATTATTTTATTTTCAATCACTTTAGTATCATAATATATCATCTCGCTTATTCGTAAAAACGAAAAATTAGGCAAAATTCCAGGAAATACGTATTATTTTCGAACATCGTGTTTTATTGGTACACCTGATCAATTCTGAATTCGTGGAAATAATATTTATCGGTATTTGATTTGGAATGTTGGCACTGTCCCGTCCAGTTCGAGCTCATCTGGATTATTTTGTGATATATTGTGGATTTTATTGTTAAAGATACAGCAGTCGCGTTCGGGAAGAGTGATTCTTCTTTAAAAAGCATAATTTTAAACCCAAATATCACGTTCGTGCCTTCGATCGCGCGCCGCAAAGTCGCTGGTGAGTCCGTCGAAAACGCCATTTGGAGACAATGAAAAAAAAAATATAGAAAGTGTTCGGCTTTGCTTTAGAACAGTTCGGTCGCATTCAGCTATTAATATGATTTACGGTTCAGTGGTGTTTCGCTCTCGAGATATTATCAAGGATACGACGAAAAGCAGCCGAGGTATTCACTCTGAAATCAAAACAATGCGACCGTATTTTTTATGACACCGTTCCGCGAACTGCCAATTCTGTCGAAATCAACGTCGGCGGCCGAGGCGCGACCGACTCTAAACAACCGACTGATAAACTGTAGGTGAAGTCCGCTATGGAGCGCCGGAGGACGGTGTTAGCGCGAGTGCTGTGTTCGGTGTTGCTTTCGTGCGTCGCGGTCGACGCTCGCAAGGGCTGCGGCCCTGGCGTGGACACCCCGGGAATCACGCTGCCTCGCGGAGACGTGGCTCTACTGTTTAAGCAGCCGCTGGACCTGCTGTGCTTGCTGGAGTCCGAGCATTACCTCTCACGCGGCTACAACTCCAGCAGCCTGGTCTTCTACCGCGGCGACGACCCCGTGGATCCCCAGTACCTGACCGTGTTGAACCAGACGGCGCTGCGCCTGCACATCCCGACCCCCGCTATATCAGACTCCATGTACTATTGCAAACTGCGGCGCCGCGACGATATGGTAGCCGTGTGTCTCAACCACGTTACCGTGGGCACCCCTCTGCAGGAGGTGGACAACTTCACCTGCCTGTCGCTCGACTGGGACAACCTTACTTGTACCTGGAGACCGGAACATAACTATCTCAAGACACAATACATCTTGACCTATCGCCTGCCAGGTCGTTCGGGCCGCAATGTGGTGTACTCCTGCCCCAATATCACGCTGGATACTGAAACCGGCGTGTACTCTTGCTTCTGGAACCTCCTTACCAACCCATTGTACCGCCAGTCTTACGGCAACTATTACTTCAATCTCTCCGGTTTTAATAAATTCAGTTCTGTATCGCAGGATTTCAACTTCCATCATTACGCGCATGTGAAACCTTCACGGCCAGTGGAGCTCAAAATTTTGAATAAGACTGCGCACAGTGTTCTGCTTTCGTGGGCCATTCCTTATCGCATGGTCAACTTCCCTCCTGGTCTACTGCATCGCGTTATGTACCGCAGTGACGCCAACGATTCGTGGTCTACAGCAAACACTGGGGCTTTGCCTCTTAAGGGCAGTACGTACACATTTAATGTGTCAGACTTGTCGTACGCATACCGCCATTATTCTGTACGAGTGTTTATTCGGTCGGAACAAGCTGTCGGGGAAGAGTTTTGGTCTGATTTTGCGGCTGTAACCTTCCGGACATCCGGGGAGCCTCCGACGCGGCCGCCCGATGTAGAAAATGGAGGTTTCGAAGTCACGGCTAATCTCAGCCACCGTAATGTATGCGTATATTGGAGACAGCTTCACGTCTTAGAGGAGAATGGAGAAAACTTTCTCTACAAAGTGGAGGTCTACATGGAGGGTCTTAAGCTGGCAGCGTCTCCCACGGAAAGCAAGAAAGGCTACATGACATATCGAGGGCTTCCCCTAAAGCCCCTGGAGTTTTTAATCACAGCGTCCAATAAGGATGGAGATTCCCCTTCCGCGGCTCGCTTGGTCATCCCAGCCCAGAGCCAGATCTTGCTTGAGCCATCCTTCTTCACCAAGGCGGCCCTGGGGAACGGCACCTACGAGCTGAGCTGGAAGCATCCTAAAGTAAACATGTCGGCCGTAGAGAGCTATACCATCTTCTGGTGTGACAATTCTCGTGACCGCCCCTACCAGTGTGAGGGCCGCCTGCAGTGGGAGCGCGTGTCCAGTAATCAGACCTCACGTATTTACACCGTGGCAGAAGACAAGATCTACCAGTTTGCTATCTCCGCCAATGGCTATGGCACCAGCAGTGGCATGGTGTGGGCTTCTTGTACCATCATCCCCAACAAGGCAGTTGGGAAGATTAAAGACATCTGGATCCACAGGTGGGGTTCTACCTTCATTGAGGTCGGCTGGAAGCTGGAATGCCCAGATAACGTGGGGGTCATTAAGGGTTACCGCATCTTTTACTGTCCAATTGAAGGTCTACATGACAAGAATTGCAAAGAGCGCGTCCGTAACATCACGGTTACCAGAAGCGGCACCCCCAACATGCGAGCCAATGTCACAAAGTTGCGGCCTTACACCACATATGCCATTCAGGTGGCCATCATCGCACATCATGAGGTCGGGCCTCAAAGTGACCCTGTGGAAGGTGTGACACTCGAAGGGCCTCCTGAGCCCCCAGGCAACCTCTCCATATCTAATGTGTCTGCCACGCACTTACTGGTCTCCTGGGATCCCCCATTTAGAGTCAACGGAGTTCTGCAGTTCTACAAAGTGTTATTCAACGCTGCTGGCCGAGATTTGGAGTTCATAAAGGTGGACAAGAGTGTGAATGTTACGGAGGTGCTTCTGACTGGCCTCAGCAGTTACACCAACTACACAGTGTACGTGGTGGCCTGCACCGTAGCCTGCTCGCTACCCTCGGAACAACTGCTGGTACGCACGGCGATCGGTAGACCCGGACCCGTGGGGCAGCCCAAAGTCGATACCCAAGATGCTCGGCACTATCTGCAGTGGGATTCGCCTCCGCGCCCCGGAGGCACCGTGGATCTATTTGAGGTGAGAGTTCTGAAGGTAGGCAAGGATTACAACAACACTGATTTGTATAACACCACAGCCAGGGAGCTGGTCGTTCCGGGACATGTATGTCGTGAGGAGGGAGTCCTTTCTTATCTGTACTCCGTGCGCGCTGTGAACTACGATGATGCAGAGGACCACGGAGCGGCAGCGTTCTCTCACCATGATCGAATAACTGTGGAGACTCGCTCTTCGGGAGATACTGACATCTATACCCACGAGGGCCCCTGGGGTCCCAGTGCCATAAATACTTGCACCCCAGGCAACACCAGCGACAGTTTCTTTTGGGTTATGTGCATTATCGGGATCATCATCGTTATAGTTCTTCTGTCCTTGGGAGTTAAAATGTCTTGGAGAAAGATTGAAAACATGCGCAGCATCAAGCCCATCATGCCGGATGGATTGTTCCCTGAACTCGAAAAGGACTCCAAGTACGTCTGGGATCATCAGCTGGGCATCTGCAACCCGCCCCGGCACGGTAAAGAGGGTGACAAACAGTCCTCTGCGGCTTCAGCTGATGAAGAGTCTCTGCTGGGCGCTCCTGCATTGCCCCCATCCTCGCCTGGTGCTCGGGACACTAGCGGCTTCAGTGTCACCACCACCAGCACCTCCGTAGGCTCCTCACGGCGAGCGCCCTCCCCTGCTTGGCACGGTGTGGCACCTTACTCCGCCGTGGGATGGGCTCCGGTTGACTCCATCTCTGACTCTGATGCCACCCCCACTAACACAGACAATCCCTATGTTACCTTCGCTCCAGAAATCCCCAAGCGCAATACAGACTATGTGAGTAACGGATACGTTCAAGCTTCTTTAATAGACAGCAGAGCTTCCAAGGAAATGAGACCCATGGCTGGCTGCGCAGAGACAGCGCCCGTCTTGCCCCCCACCTATGTGATGACAGCGCCAGAAGGCTCTCCTTACAGGCCTGCAGACCCGGGTCCGGCCTCTTCCCCGTACGTGACAGTGGATGACCCTCGGATCACAGGCATTTTTTTGCCGCAGGCCTTTTCAGGCGTTGCAGAGATGAAAGCTGATTTTCCAGGGTACGTCAAGCACGACGATATGATGTTCAACGCGGTGCCCTCTGCCTGCGTTTCGCAGCTGTCGCCTGATCCAGTCGCGTCTGGACATCCTCTGGTGTCCAAGAGAACTAGCGCTCCTCCGCTAATCATTTCCAAGCTAGCGGGTGAAGACAAGCGCATCTCCTTACATGCAGATCCGGCGTGTTCGCCGGACTATTGTCGCTTCGGTTGGAAGGAGGCCGAGCTGCCGACCTCTTCGCAGGGGCCTCTGCCAGCTCCGACCTCGCTCCTGGCCAGCCTGGGCAAGGAGGACTACGAGCTTTCCCTGGAAGACTTGATGCCGGAGGAGGATTTGCCCTCGCTGGCTCCCCCAGCGCCCTCGCATTACCTGCCCCTCAGCTTGCAGACGCTGAAGTCCTAAAGCAAAGTGCCGAGTCTAGTATTAATATAGAAACTTTGGACGGAATATGAAGTGAGTGCGACGAGCTAATGTTAAGGACTAATCAAATTAGTGTTTCAAAAGACTAATCCCAGATACCCCACGAACATTTCTGACTTGCCGAGAATGCCCACTCTGCAGCCAACTGACGGGAGATCTCTCTACTCAATCTGACTCTCGGTAAAATTTTTTATATACTGAGTTTACTGCATCCATCCCTCCAGTTGTGTTTTCTTTATTTACTGTTCTTATTTCATGTTTTTCAGTTCAATATCGCCAGTTTAATTTACAGTGATGCCTCGCATAACGTACTTAATTCGTTTTACGAGCAAGTTTGTTATGCGAAAAGTTCATTATGTGAAACGCGTTTTCCCGTAACAATACATGTTAAAAAATTTAATTCATTCTGTAGCATAAATTATGGTACTGTAACATAAAAAAGATACTCACGTTTTTTATTTTTTAATCAGACTCAGATTTAGGAAAGTCTACCGAGGCTTGCAGGGTCAAATCCTCTTGTTCCATCCTTTGCTTCTTGGCTGCTGGATTCTTGAAAAACCTTTCCAAAGTTGTCGTTTTCTCTCTCTTCTTCAACACCTGCATCTTCAGGTTTCCGCTAGCATTGGATGAAAATAGGAGTGTCAGTCTGTCCTTCATGGGTTTGTGTCCTGGCAATTTCTTCTCCTGTTTGGTAATGAAGGCTCTGTTCGGCATTCTCTTCCAGAAAAGACCAGTTTCATCGGCATTGAATACTCGTTGCGCATAGTATCCTTCATCCTTTAGATATTGTTGAAAGCCAACAGAGAACTTCTCTGCTTCTTTCTTGTCGGCACTGCCAGCCTCACCATGCATAGTGACGCTGTGAATTCCACACCTTTCCTTAAATCTAAAAAACCACCCCATGCTGGCTTAGAATTCCTCCTCCTCATTTTTACTGCTGCTATTTTCAGGAGAATTTTTCTTTAAATCGTCATAGATGACTTTGGCTTTATGACAGATGATATCTTAGGTAGAGATATCACCTTTCACCTGCCTGTCCTTAATCCAAATCACCAACAGCCTTTCCATTTCCTCGTGGATTAAAGACCTATGCTTTTCATGGAAAAGCTTCGACACTCCCTTGGCCACCATGGCTGACTTGATAGCATCCTTCTTGGCCAAAATGGTGCAGATGGTGGTCTTGCTGAGACCAAACTCTTTGACCAGGTCGCACTGCTTCACCCCCATTCTCACTAATTTTTTCTTGTTTTATTTCAACAGAAATCACCTTCCTGCTTTTTTTAGAAGCCATAATATAGACACACAAAATACATTTATTAAAATAAACACGTGCGTGAGCTAAGCGCAGAGAAGAACGACTGCCGCACGTTGATGCATGTTCGTGCAAGCATCGGCTGCGTGCGACCTTAGAAGCTCAGGCGACTTCATGATACACAGGGGCGTTTGAGCGGTAAGATGAAATAAGTCCGTTGTGTGAAGCGAGGCTTGTTGTGAGTCGCGTAACGGATGAACCGAAAGTTCGTTGTGCGCAGCGTTCGTTATGCGAGGCATCGCTGTATTTTATTCTTCATTTTCTCTTCAAGTATTCCATATTAGAATATGTAGTTGTCATGACCCCAATGACTTCACCTTATCAATTTTTCTTGGGAAATAGCAGGAAGAAAAGAAAACTGGAATTTGATTATTTTAGTCTGGAATGTATGAATGTAGGAGCAAAAATGGGCGATTTGATTGTATGCTGTTTATTGTATGCCGATGATGCAGTACTAATGGCGAATAATGAACAAGAACTACAGAGTCTAGTGAGTAGAATGTACGATGTATGCAAGGAAAGTTACCTTATGATGAATGTTAACAAGTCGAAACATTCGAGAAGAAGGCAAGCAAGACACTGTGCAAAATACTTGTTTGAAATGAAATGAATGTTTGGAACAAGTAGATGAGTTTGTGTATTTGGGAAGTATGTTTGATAGAAACGGAAAGGCTGAGAATGATATCGGGTGAATGCAGGGAATAAAGTGAATGGCGCTTTGAATGGAATTATATCTGACGGGAATTTGTCAACCGAGGCAAAACTAGCAGTGCACAATGGAGTTTTGGTACCGACAGATGTATGGAAGTGAGGCCTGGAGCTGGCAGAAGAGGAACAAAAGTAGACTGAATGTAGTGGAAATGAGATCACTTAGGAATATATATTGAATTACTTGAGGTCTATGTTCTTTATTGAAGAAAATTGTTATTATATTTACGCATACTGTAAAAACTAAAAAAATATATATATAAAAGAAGGTCGAATTGTAGAGATATATTGTGTAATCAGTAGTAACTTTTTACTAACGCCCGTAGTAAGTTGTTGATACATCAAATTTACTACTGTCGAAGCATAGATGGAGATGTCAATAGGCGTGACAAATAATCATGAAATATGCTTTATTTAATGCATTACACTGGGCAACAAAAAAAAATTATTTTGGTGCCGGAAAAGTAAGAACTGATTTTGGATATTTTTTTATCAACTTTAGTTTTTGAAGTACAGACTAATTGATTTTAGTTCTGATAAAATGCAAAAATAATGATATCTTTAGAGGCCAAAATTGTAATTTCGTACCTAAAATTAAAATCTAATTGGTCTGTTTTAATTACTTGGTATTACCCATAACCGTAAAACCCGACATTCCTATATCTGGGTAAAGCCCACCATCAATTAATTAATAACTCGCTCATATTACCTCTGCCTAACCCGATTCAGTTTACGATCATTTTAAATATGAATTAAATGTATTAATTGTAAAGATATACATACAAAATCAATATTATCGAAAAATAAAAACATTGTTGTTGCGCTACCGGGATTCGAACCTGGATCTCTTCCCTAACCGGGGGAGGTGCTTTATCCAACTAAGCTACAGCGGCAATTAATTACAACTTCACAATAAGAATGTGTTCTCCTAAAAATAATAAAGTTGTATCAATGTGTCCAAAAAATTTAATAAAAATGAATTAATAACTCTAGCGTCTGCTATCAGATTCACTCAAAGGTATTCGAGATTCTGTAAAAATAAGGTAGATGGCTCTGTCAAATGATGGAACGATTAAATGTATTGATATCAAAAAGATAACATATAAGGTCGAAAAATTGTCGATAAAAATAGTGCCGCTGTAGCTTAGTTGGATAAAGTATCTCCCCCGGTTAGGGAAGAGATCCAGGTTCGAATCCCGGTAGCGCAACAACAATGTTTTTATTTTTCGATAATATTGATTTTGTATGTATATCTTTATAATTAATACATTTAATTCATATTTAAAATATCACAGAACTATGTTCTGAATAATTACAACTTCACAATAAGAATGTGTTCTCCTAAAAATACTATCATTTTGTTTAAAGTTTCAGCGTTATTTAGTAATAAAACATTGAATTAAAACCATGGCATCCACAAGCAGATGTAGCTGTGTGAATCATTTAGACGTTTTTCGTTATGTATGTGGCGAATACACTTTAACAGAAAGTAGAAAACCTATTTCTTACTTTCTGAAAAGGGCTTATTTGGCCTATTTTGGCGTCTGCTTGGGAGACCAGAATAAATCTTGGGCTCCACATTACGTATGTAAAACATGCATTGAACATTTGCGACAGTGGACAATTGAAAAGCGGAAGTGCCTAAAGTTTGGAGTACCAATGGTTTGGAAGGAACCAAGCAATCAAGTATGAAGAACATCAGTGGGTGATTTGTGTCGATTTTAAAATGGTAAACTTCCTCCTTGGACAGCAAAGTGGATATACAAAATATCATTTTTTTTATGTATTTGAGATAGCAGAGCTAAGGATCAGCACTGGGTTAATAGAAATTGGCCCTTAAGAAATGTCATAATTCAAAGAAAATAATTAATCAACAAATCTTTGGTTGTGAGAGAGAAAATCATATTTCCACCCTTGCATATCAAGTTGGGGCTTATGAATAGTGAGTAAGATTAAGAAAGGATCGCTTAGGTGGTTTGGTCATATGAAACGGATGAATGAGGAGAGAATGGTAAGAAAGGTATATGATACAAGTGTTAATGGCACCAGAAATAGAGGACGTCCGCGGAAGACTTGGCATGACCAGGTAAACCAGATAATGGAGGATGGTTCTGTTAGAAGCCTCAACAATCGGCGAGCTTGTATGAATGTGGATGAGGTGAGAATTTTTTGTCAGGACACAGTCGAGGATAGCAAGGATGGAAATCTAGAAGCTCGCGAAACCCCCGGAGAAGCTGAAGAGAAATGCTCTTTTTAAATTTTTCAAACTAATAGGCGACAAGTTTTTCTTTACTTTTCTCTAACTTATTACAATGTACATCTAGTTATTAAAATTATTATTATTATTTGACCAAACCAGTAGACCTTTGTGGATATTTCATCTCGACTGCTAATCTCTTCGAGTGATGACTTCTCCCCATTGCTAAACTTTTAATCGTGTGTCCTCTCCTCTCCCCTCTTTGTTCGCTCCCCTCTCTGTTGGCCCCACTCCTGAAACCCTCTCGCCATTGCTCTCTCTCTCTCTGCCTCTGCAGAATCCGCTTCTTTATCCCTTTCATATTTTTCTTCGTGACAAATTTTTAATGATTTCTTGGGAGAAATTTGAAATCGAAAACCTGATATATTTTTCCAAAAAATTACTTAATAATAATAATGGATAATTTGTATAGCACCATTTACGTAAAGACTTTCACCTCAAGAGAGCTTTACACATAAGCTGTTTTACAATTATCTTTGTATTTAAAATCAAAAATTGTTATTTTCACTCATGGAAAGGTGCGTTTTTATTTTCTTAAATAAAGTCTCTGATACACTGTTTCTTATGACGGAGGGCAGAGTTCCACGTTTTTGGGCCTGCTACCGCAAATGACCGTCTACTAAATATAGTCTTCTGGCAACGGTTGGTCGGTTCTACAACCCTTCCTGCGGCTGAAGTAGAGGCTGATCTGAGAATTTGACGTCTACCATTCAAATTGTCTGGGATACAAAGTTCTTGAAGATACAGAGGCGTCATGTTGTGTGTCGCCTTGTACATCAACCAGCACAATTTAAATTCAACTCTTTCAGGGAACCAGAGCCAATGTAGCTGATATAAAAGGGATGTTATATGAGAGAATTCGGAAACTCCATATATTATCCGTGCAGCTGCATTTAGAATGGATTGTAATTTATCGAGCTGAAACATTGACAGGCCAGCATAGATGCTGTTACAATAGTCCACATGTGACACCACAAATGAATTTATAAGTAGACAGGCTGCCTCAAGAGGAAGATATCTCCGAATACTTTTAATCTGTCTCAGTTGATGGCAGCATGCACTGACAGTTTTACTGATTTGTGTATTCATTGAAAGATCTGAATCAATGTGCACGCTCTAACAACTCAACTGCAGCATTCGCAGACATTGATTCCTGTATTAAGTTTTGCCTTCTAGGTGTTGCTGTCCATAGTAGTTTTGTTTTGGATGGATGCAATGTAAGTCTATTTTGTGCCATCCACTCGCCTATTTTATCTACGCATCTTGCAATTTTTCTTTTTAATACCTTTGTCTCACCCGACTTACAGGAAAAATAAATTTGACAATAGTATATTGGACAAGGGTATAGTGGGGCCATAATCCTGACAATATTATTATATATTGATAATCGCTTTAAATTATTTATTTAGAACAAACAATCTCTTTCAAGTAGATCTTTTTAAAAATATATGTTTTGCTTTAATGGCTGGTTGTGTGAAAATAAGTGGTCAGCTGTGAACCCCTTGTTTGTAATAATAATAATAACATTGGATGGAAATTGTAAATGGTGCCATTTTCTTATAAATTTCACCTCAAAGCTTTACACATTAACTATTTAATTAAATTAATAGTTATGCGAACTATGGATGTGATTTTGTAAAAAGGTACATTTTCAATCTTTCAAAAAAGTCTCTGATGCACTGTTCTTTGAAGATACAGAGGCACCATGTTATGTATCGCCTTCTACATCAACCGACTCAATTTAAATTCTGCTCTTTCAGGGAAACGAGAGTCAATACAGTTAATGCAAAATGGATCTTTTGTATCAAAGTTTCGACTTTCCTTGTACTGTCCAAGCTGCCACACTCAAAACAGATTGTAAAATATTGACATCCAACATAAATACTACAGTACAGGCTGCCTCAGGGGGAAAATGTCTCCAAATATTTATGTCAGTCGATAAAAGAATGCTGAAAACTGTCAGTTTTGTTGATTTGCATTTGTATGGATAGATCTGAATCAATGTGCACGCCTAACAACTTAACCGCAGATTTAGTATTCACAGATATTAATTCCTGATTCCTGGATGGATTGCCTTCTAGGTATCGGTGCCCATAGTAGCTTTGTTTTTGAGGGACTCAATATAAGTCTGTTTTGTGCTATCCACTTGCCTATTTTCTCGACACATTTTACAATTTTTTCTTTTTATCCTTCTGTCTCGTCCGGTTTATACAAAAAGTAAATTATACTTTAGTAAAATCTACCATTTTCATACTTTCTGGAACACTTGATGGTATTAAAGGTTTTTGTGTAAATGGAGCAATTTATAATTAACATTCCTTAAGACATGTTGGGTCTAAGGGACATTTTGATCATTTGAAATATTTTGGTGATAAATGTCCAATAAAATTAAGCAGCCACGATGTAGTTTCTTCCTCGATCATGGGTTTCGAAACTGAGCCTGTTGAAGCACAAGTTACAGTTACTTTGTCTATATAGCTGTAAGGTAGGAAACACTGGTATTATAAGTATATTGTCAATATTTCCACTCAAGTCGCCATTGAACAGATTTGAGAGTATTTCACAAATTTTTAGAATTTATTTGGCATTTTCTAATTTTGGAGCACTAATTTACAGATTGCATGGTTAGTCCGTGTTTCTCTTCTACTAGTCTCCGAGTGAGTGAGTTTGAATCTTCATTGCTTTTTTTCCATCCCGACATTCTTCAACCAACACCTGGAGCCACTATTCCTTTTAACTTTTGGACTAACTGGAACATGCGTGCTAGTATATATACATTGACCAGTTGATTAATATCTTTTTGGTGGGACCAATCAGAGACTCATACTCATCGCAACCAAATTGATTTATGTTGAGTTTCCTCCGAGATCTTGATGTTATGGTTTTATATGTCAGAATAGGTTTGTTCAAATCAATATTGGAATGAACAAGTAACAATCTTGTGGGCAGTTACAGTACAGGCCTAGAACTATTATGACTAATTATTCCTTCCGAATCATGCGTAGGATCTCTAACCAGTAGGTTAGGTTAGTTGGTTAGGGATTCTAATTTAATTGTACACAGTAGCCATTAAACCCACTTAGTAGGCTACAGGCAGACAATCTGACTTAATATTCTGATGATCTGTTATTATAATTGTCTGTGCAATCAGAATATCAATCAAAATATCAGGAAGGATTAAAGGCGATGAATGATAAAAATTGCTCTTACATTCAGGTTCAGACTGAAAGTATGAACACAAATATTAGTAAATGAGTAACAACAGCATTTAACCTGACCTTTTACCGCAGATCGCTGGAACGAGAACCCCAGATTGGAGTTCAACTCTTCACAACACAACTGATCCTGAATCACTCTAGAAATTTAAAAATCCTGTCTTTGGGCTTAAGAAACAACAATTTTAATCGGAGTAACAGGATTCTTCACCGAGATGGAACCCATATACCGCATTCCTCTCGTGCCGCAAGATCTCCGCCAGGAAGAAAACATCATACAGATTGCGGATGTACTGGATCACCTGAGCAATGTTATCACGGATGTATTCCGGAAGATAGACGAGAGAATTGAAAAGAACATGGCTAGAACGAGAAGCGTAGCGGACAGAATAGCAGCGTGCGGTAGGATGGTGGATAAGCTTACTGGTACCAACAAAGCCACCAAGATCTATTGCAGCGCCAAATATCCCGCTGTGGACTGTTACAAGGACTACCAAAGCGTGTTCTCCACCGAAGATGACAGAGTGCTTCTGACGAGGACGCGTAAGGATATAAAGAAGACTCCAGCTGCTTATAGCGAGAAAGAACTCCAGGTAATTAATTACTCTAGTACGTTTTATTTGATCAACCCTTGCCTAGAGGCTAGAGGCCGCCAGTTAGAGTAAATATGCTTATCTTGTTTATTGTACGTCAGAGGAAATAACATTTTAATAGATTGCTCCAAACATTACAAATTCATGTATTTTTACAGAAACATATTATCTGTTATTCCTGACACTTTCTCTTAGAAGAGTGCGTCATATTATATGAAATAAATAATAGACATGTCACATGTGCCAAAATAAAACACTTGTGTTTTATTCTACTCATTTAATTTATTTGAGACACGTTTCGTCTTGCAAAATTGAGTTAAATTTGTTAGTTTGATAATGCCCTTGTGAGGCGAAACGTGTCTCAAATAAAATAAACGAGTAGAATCAAAAAACAAGTGTTTTATTTTCACATATGTGATTATGGAGTTATACAAACATACCTTTGAAACAGTAAAAAAAATAGACATTTCTTTAAACCTAATATTATTTGACGTATTCACACTAACTTAGAGATTTACTTCTTTAGATCTTTAATCAACCCAAAATAGGATGGTTATGAAATGGAAGAAACTGATACTGGCTGGTCACATTGTGAGAGATGAAAGCTCTAGGATTCTTCAAAGTAGTTGGACCACATGCTGGCCAAGAAAGTGATGGATGAATACAGTGACGAAATATGCTGATAGATTGAGTTATTAACTTAGAGTCACTGATTTAGCTAATCAGAATTTTTTTAAAAGCTAATAATTTTCTTTTTAATCCATTGACCTACCTCACGCCAGAATAAGGCCGTGGGTTTTATTATGTTATTGTGATGCCCTGTTGCAAAATATTGGCAACTTCTTTTGTACTAATGACTACTGACCTTAAAAAATGTGTTTCTAAACTTTTTCAGTACACGTTGTGACTGAATTTAAAATAACAAGGACCGGTTGTTTGATCAGTGATTATCATTGCCCATGGTAAAAAACGCTTGTGGGTTTGAGCAGCAAGTTTACTACTGTCAAAGTTAATAATCATCAAATACGTGAGAATTATACCAAAAATTTTAATATTCGCCATTGGCATTACATATAATATTATGCTTTATCTATTACATTATTCACCCCTGCATTCAAAATTTGACAATTTTCTGGTGAAAAATCTTCAGTCTACACGGCTAATATAAATTTAATAGTGAGTATCAATGTGACAAATGAGTTTTGAAACAACTGTAGAGAGTCTGGCCATTTTCACCATCCTATATTGGAGAGTAAAATTAGTTTACTATTGCATGTAAGTATTTTTTACCAACGATCGTTTTTGAAAAAATAAATTACCACTGATCAAACAACTGTCCCTATCTACTAGCCCTATCACTAAAAGAAACAGTAGGATGATGATTTTTAATATGTAATTTTCATCAGGATAAGTTGGAATTCTACCACGTGAAGCTGTCGTGTCCTGACCCACTGCAGGCCCTGGCAGATGGACCCCTGGAGCGTGGGCGGGGCGGCGTGCCCCCTGAGCTGGGCGCATTGGGGGCCTTGCTAGTGCGGGGTACTGCGGAGCCGGCTTACGGAGGCGTAGGCGGGCCCGGAGCCTCGGGTGCCGCCCCACAGAGCCCTGAGTCTCCGGGCGCTCGGGGCCTGCACGCCGCCCCTGCCACGGTGGCCCAGAGGGAACGCCAGGCCGCACAGCACGTGTACCTCTACTCACCTGACATGGGAGAGGTGTGTATCCATTTCCACATTGTGGTGAGCGTGGCGCAACACCATCTTAATAATGTGATATAATATTTGGACACTTAAGATGGCCCACTCAGATTGCTTCTTGGAAAGTCACACATTACATTGCAGCGGTCTTGGTGTGTGATGTGATTGATACTGATATGTAACGTTTAACACGGTGACTTTATCACAAATTCAAGAGAAGCAGGCGGAATGAACCCATCCAACAAACACTTCACTTGAGCGTATTGTGAGAAACTGTTGGAAAATTTGTAATTCAATCATTGTAATGTAGTTGCTGAACAAGGTATCCGAGGTATCATAATGATTCCTATTTTATAATAATCAGAGATAATTAGAAATACAAAATAAACTTCAGGCTCAGGATAATACTTCCAGACCAACTGATGGAGACATTGACACGTCGGTAAAAATAGAGATAGATATAAATTGTATATGATAGGTCTTAAGGCCTATCCCTCTGACTAGTGTAGAGTCTGAGCGAGTTTTTCTCATCATCAGGTTGCTTTTGTAACCATTTGCCATCAAACAATAGACACGTTATCATCTTTACAATCTCATTATTTTAATTTTACCAAAGGTTAAGAAAAACACTAATTATTTTAATATTTGATTAATAAAACTACTTGAATTAAAATATTAGGAATATTATTTTTGTTTGTTTGATTAAAGTCTGAAGTTAGACATTTGTGTTGTTGTTAAAAGCTTATTAAAAATTAAAATATGAATTTTTTATTTCATTACTAAATTGTCACCTCTAATCTCAACGAAAGCTCCTTTTAATATTGGGATTCCGGTATTCGTAAGACTTCAATGTCGAAAATACCGGTTTTGGTAAAAGGGATCGGTATTACTACCCCTAATTACAATACATTAATATTCTGCCAAACTTAATAATGTGTTATATTAGATAGAATCGGCGTTAACTTTGTAGAGTTTCATCATAATGGATGGATATAAATTAAACAATGTTATAACTCTACTCGAGTTTCAGGAGTTTAATACTTCACCTGCCGATGAAAGTTACTGTTTCTCTCGAAATTTAAATAGTGCTAATAAACTCAAGTAGAAATATTGTTTCATTTATATACATCCATTAATAATGTGTTCTTAATATGTTATTTATTTGGTTCAGGTCCCTTCGTTGGATGTCCCCCAGGATCTGCCCCACCTAGCTGGGGTGGCCGGGGACATGCGCTTTCTGCTAGAGGCTGAGCCCACCATCGCTCCTTCGGCTCAGAGAGGTCCCACTACCGCTCCTCCGTCCGTTGCCTCTGTAGCCTCAGTCCGACAAGATAGGGGTCAGGCGATGTCACCGCCGGCATCTAAAGCACCTTCAGTAACTCCAGTTACGGTAGCGCCTCGACTGTCTTCTGCGGTACTAGCACCACTGGCAACCGTGCTAGCGGTGTCACCGACTCTCCTAGAACCGGCAGAATCAGCGCCCCCACCACCACCTCCACCTCCCCCCCCGCCAACTCTGCTGCTACCAGTCACCGAGGAGCACACGGAACCAGATTCCACAGAAGAGAAGAAGACTGCAGCGAGGTAAAGTATCCATTATTACTAAGGTGAAGGTGCAATGGCAACATAAAGGAGATACTCGACTCGTATCTTAACTGAACGCACGGGTGGAAATATAATAATGTAATCTGTAATTATTAATACAGTAGACTCTCGATTATCCAGGATGTTTTGAATTTCGAAAGTCATTGTATATATTTTTATAAAAATCAAAATGTTTCACATGCACATAAGGGCTAAACGTGTGTTTAGAGTTAAACACATCAGCTGTCATCGTGTCCGAAAACATTTATTGTTATTATCTAGCTTTCAGTTTGTTTTAAAGCCTTATTAGGGTTGGTTGTGTCCGGCTGTTTGCAATAGAGTGCTGATACGAAAGTGACATTACATTTTCTCCATATTCATTCAGGGATGTCACAGTTTTTTTTTTATTGTAAAAAGGTGTTTTATTTTTAATAATGGATAAACGAAAAAGAGTTGTGCTTTCAATTGAACAAAAGCTAGAATCATTCAAAAGTTTGAAAGCGGTGCAACAGGTAAATTTTTAATAAATCAATATAATTTTGGTGACCAAACCATATGCGACATCGTGAAAAAAAAGAGAAAACTGGTAGATTTTGCAGGCACATAAGATAGTGCTATAGGCATGACCAGCAGAAAAACGATGAAATTGTCAACACATGAGGATCTCAACAAGGCCATGGTTTTGTGGTTCAACCAACAAAGGGTGGAAGGTATTCCTGTCTCTGGGGCTGTTTGCACTGCCAAAAAAAAATTTTTACGACATTAAAGTTTAAAGTTGCAGAACGATTTTAACGCGTCTTCTGGATGGTTAACTTGGTTTGAACAGAGACACGGCATCTGACAAATTGCTATTCAATGTGAAAAATTAAGCTGTAACGAAATAGCTGCTCGAGAATTCATCACCAAGTTTAAAGCATTTATTGAAACCGAAGATCTTACGCTGGAGCAAATTTGCAATGCCAATGAAACCGGGTTATTCTGGAAATGTCTCCCGTCGAAAACTTTGGCCTATGAGACTGAATTAAAAGCTCCTGAACATAAGCTTCAAAAGCGGCGACTAACGGTTCTTTGCTGTGGTAATACCTCCGGATCTCATCTTCTGAAACTTTGTGTAATCGGCACGGCAAAAAAACCACGAGCTTTCTCAGAAATATCAATGTCAAATTTACCTGTCGATTACTACAACAACAAGGTCAGCCTGAATGGACAGAGAGATATTTTCCAGTTGGTTCAAAACCAAATTTGTGCCATCAGTGTGCCAATATTTATCATCTTTAAGTTTGCCACAGAAAGCTGTTCTATTATTGGACAATGCACTGAGTCATCCAAACGCGGAAGTTTTAAGATCAGACGATGGAAATATTTTCGTGAAATATTTACCGCCAAATGTGACAGCTTTAATTCAACCGATGGATCAAGGTGTAATCCAGCAACTAAAGGCAATCTATCACAGAAACTTGCTACTTAAGTTAGCAACAGAAAATAATACTGACTTATTAATATTCTGGAAAAAACTGACAGTTTTGGATGCAATTTATGAAATCTCAGCAGCGTGGAAGTCTATAAGAAGAATTACTCTTAAAAGGTCTTGGCGTAAAATTTTGCCGGGAAATGATAATGAGTTTTTCAGATTTTAAGAAAACCACAAAGAAGTGTTAAAAAATTTGCGACATATTGATGGGTGCGAGGATGTTGATGAGCAATCGGTACGTGATTGGGACAATGAGGCTGGGCATGAAGTATTAAATGACTAAGACATTTTACAACGTGCAACGAATGATACGGTGCAACCTGATAATGACGAAGAGGAAGATGAATTGATTGCATCAAAAAAATCAATCATGGTATCGGTTTAAATCACGCGGAATCACTTCTTAAATATCTTGAGCGACAGCAGCTTGGGTGACAGCATACTCGCTGAAAAAATGATGTTGAGAAATATTTGAAGTAGAATTCGTCAAAAAATAGCAAAGTGCAAAAAAACAATTGTCTCTACTTTCTTATTTCTCTAAATGATTCCATATTTTATATACTCATCTTATTTTTAAAATTATTATTATTGTGTTAAATTTTGTGTCCACGTGGACTTGAATTTAATTGAACTTATGGTGATGAATAGACTCTTAATTTAAAAATAATGTATATAGTGGAAGTTATTTGACAACTCTGCAATAATATCCCCTTTGCGCTGTTCATAAATGCACACGTGTGCGCCTTTTTTTGGTAAGTACATACACATACGTCAATAGATGCGCGGAGTGTGTGATTTTTGTATATTGTAGAACATTTTTTTACGTTTTTGGATTAACCGGGAATTTGATTATCTGGGATTTTTTTTTATCGATAGTCTACTGTATGTACATGTATTTTATAGGTGTAGCATACCCCGCAATGCATTGTATCGTGAATCACCATTTACCATACATTTAAAAAAGTATATGTATCTCCAAAATGAAACATTTACAATGAATAAAAGCAGATTTATACATATTTATAAGAGTGAGACACAATTACATTTTCATTTTATTGATGGTTTGAAAAAAAAGTCCAAATCGTACAGTCATTTTCTTCTTTTCATCGCTTAGCGAGTTACTCTTGTTCAATTCCCCTTCTTACTGCAGCTGCTGCCCACCTCTTCATCGGAATCTTCTTCCTCTAGCTAAAAACTACTAAAAAATTCTTCCTTTTTCTTTAGAATTAGCGAAAGACTTTTCATTTCCAACATTTTGATTGGTGTTGCCCCAGTTCGACATCTTGATTAGTGACCATATAAAATGTGTCAGTAGCATCTGGATTGTACAAATTGTGGGCAGATCTTTTTCCAAGCTCTATTCATTATGGAGTCCTTCACTTCATCCCGAGATTTTGTGATATGAGGGGTTACCCTCAAATGGACAGGCGGGGTCCAAATACATGGTTTGTTTTATCATAAGTCAGTCGTAACCTGATATTCAGGCCTATTCTCAAAATTGCAATATTGAAATGAAGATGATTGTTACACCAACCCTCAAAAATAGACAGATTATGGTACGTTTATCTCCCTCACTCTCTCCCTCTCTCTCATTCAAATATAACACTATTTTTGAGGGTTGGTGTAACAATCACCTTCATTTCAATATTGCAATTTTGAGAATAGGCCTGATTATTACATAACGTTATTTAATTAGAAGGTATTTCCTTCACAGGTTTTACTAATATATCAGTGCTTCTCGTAAAAATTTCAAAACTTGGTAATTAATTACCTAATATTATTAATAATTTTGTTCACTTTGCTGCATTCTTCATTATGACAATCCACAATTCAGACCCAAAAACTATTTATCAATTCTAAACATTTGCCATGGATTAGTACTCAAAATTATTTATTAATATTTTTCCTGCCATTTTCAACTTTATTTTTTAAAATATTCTTTTTAAAAAAATAATAAATAGGAAAAATCTTAGAATGAGTTACCAATTACTCTGCAGTAACCATTTACATTCTTGTCAAATTTAAAAAAATAAATTGTTTTTGTTAAAATTTACTTTTAAAGTTTTTATAGAACCCTATTAGGGCCATTAACGATTAATGTTGACGGGGCACCTTAAAATAAAATTAATAGTATTTAAATACGAGTAAATAATTTTCTTGTTTATTTGAAGCTGGTTTTCTATTTTTATTTCCTGATAATGTTAATCTATTTTATTAAATGTTGAAAATTCAATACCCTAGCGCATCTTTCCAATAAAAATGTAAGCGTTACCTAAGAAAGGAAAGAAAAATGTCATTTCAGAAAACCTGTTCCGTCAATTAGTGCTAAGCTATTTAAAATTATCATAAAATACAGCATATTTGACATGACAATTCACCAATTCTGTTCACTAAAAGTGCTCCATTCCCAGATATTTGGCCAAAGTTTTTTTAATATAATAATAGCTGAATGAGTAAGCTAAGGCATTAACTAAATTCATCAAATCACCATTGTAGAAATACATATGATCTGATGCACTGTATTGTAACATAGATACGAGCCAGATGTGATATTGATTTCAAGGTGATATTGTACCATCACTCTCAATTCATCACTTTATCGCTATATTCATAAAACATATTGATACTCCCATACGTTGCCTCATTCTTATTTATATCTTCTGTAATTCTTAGAATTTGAATGAGTTTTAATTACCACCATTAATGTGCAATGTACGCGACACGTGGCATGAGTTCCGATTTAATTAGCTTTATTGCTTAATTTAGTTATTGTAGAAAAATAATGTTTATTTTTGTAGTCAATTTTCTTATCATTTACAATTTATTGTTCAGTGTAGTGATTCTCTTCGACTCTTCTTAGAATTGTAACTTTAATGTCCTACTGAGGAAGTGGAGCTACCAGAGGAATCTGTCTCCTTTACAATTTATCTCCACACTGAATATTCTGGAAATATGACAATAATAATTCATGCTTTAAATTATTATTTTCATTGGAACTGACGCCATTTTGCATTGACTTCTGTGTAATCCGACTCCGCAACCATTTCTGCTATTCATTGTGGACAAAATAACAAGATTAAATTCTTGGAAGGTCTAAATGCTTTTTATTTTATGCAGCTATCACAAATGGCAAATTACTAGTAAATATTATTTTATTATTCCTATGAAATATATAAATAGCAGTATACATATATGAAAATAACTTGTTATTTGAAATTGCGCTTGATAACTCTGATAATTGTATGATTTTTTTTAAAGTCACTTAATTCAATCGAGTTGGAACTTCTTCTGATAACGATTGCTCATTTATTTGCTCGGTTAATGTGGATTTGGAGTGGATTTATAATAATTCAATTTTATTTTCAAAATAGGGAGACAGGCCTTCCGACACAGCCTACGGTGGCCCCTTCCCTAGACAGCCACGCCAGCCTCATGGACGCCATCCGCAAGGCTGGGGGTTCGGGCAAAGCGCGCCTCCGGTCTACCGCTGCCGCAGACCAGGCTGTTAGTACACACTGACCATTCCTATTTGTATGAGTGAATCTTTCTAAAAAGTATTACACAATTGTGTCAAATAAGCTTGCTCAAATTTGGCATTTTGTACGAGGCTTAATATATTAAACCTGACTCTGATATTTCATTACCATTCTTTATTTAATCCATTGTTGAAATGTTGTAAGAATGAAGTTGACATTACAGCAACCTGACAGTGTCAAGTCAAGCGGAACGGGCGATTTAATGGCTGATCTGCACGCCCGGCTGTCTATGCGCCGTAAGGGAATCTCGGGGACAGGTGCAGCTGGAGGGACCATTCTGGCCGCCATCTCCGCCATCGTGCCCCCGCCAGTGGCACGTGAGCCTGATACGCGCAGCAATTCTGAGTTATCATCAGCAGAAGATGATTGGGACTGATATTTGCATTCACCCCGCTCGGACTGAAGATAAACTGTGATTCCGTCATCTTGAATTTCTGTTCATTTTATTTTGCATTTCAGTATCTGAAATTTGTTTTGGGCATTTTGATTAATGTTCTCAGAGTAAAACATGACAAACTTTGTAAGGAATAAATTAAGATTATATTTAGAATTGGCAATATTGTGCTGAACCGGCTGTCCCTTTATTGTTTAATTGCATTACTAACTCGGGAACTGTCGATGGTAATAGTTTCTAATTAGTTTGGGGAAAGAAATGTAACTATCAAAATCTAAACTCGTCACTGAGAAGTAGTTACTTTCTTCAGATTCCCATCTGCAATGTGAAAATAACACGAAAGAGTGATCCATTGAGAAGTGGACAAAACTTGCAATTGGGCGAAGAAGATTTCCGAGTTGCCTTATGAGTGGACATGATAGTTTAGTTTTAAGAGTGGAAGGTGAAAGTGAAAGAATTTCAGCAATTGTTGATAACTTTTGACAACAACGAAAGAGTTAGTTTTCATAAGAAATTAAAAATAATATATATTTATTTCTCAAGGTGATCTATTGCTATTGAATATCATTCTGTAAATGTATGATACGACATGTTGTCGCAATAAAGCAACAGACGAAGACGAAGACGCCTTAATGTATTTGACTGCGACACGAAAGAGGACAATTGATACAAATGTGTTATACATAAACAATGTTTTATTTAAATGAAAGCCAACTTGCCTTTTATCTATGTTACATATTAGTAATAATCATAGCTCTAATAACATGACAGATCATGTCACTCTCCAGACACCTTATTCAATACTTATAATATTTGAAATTGAATCGGAGATAGTCCGTCTCCGCTTTGACTATTACTAAGAGAAATGTGTTCCATATTTCCGTTGCCATTTTTATTGTTTTTGAGTTATATTTCACAGTGAAAATCATGCTAGATTTTTACTATTGATAAACATAGTTTAATCTTACAAAATAAGTTCAACTTTTCTGAAGTCTTTTAGGATTTTTATATATCGAGAGCATTTATTATAGTGTAGAATTATATCAATGTATATTACAAATATATTTGAATGTATAGTTACATTGCCTAGGAATATAATCATTTGTAAATAGAGACCCTTTAATTTTTTTAACAAAGTAAGCAAATATATTTATACAATATTTGAATAGAAAGATAGAGATGTTTGTAAATTGGAAATATTTTTTGTAATTCCACAATCACAATTACTGTTCTTACGGGACAGCAGTGCACGCAGCACCGGCCTACAGCCACTAGAACTTGCCAATATTAGAGAATTGTCTGCGGCCAGGCGCCTGTACCACACTCAATTAATCCAAATACTTAATAATACATTTTTGGAAATATCAAACAATCTGAATAACATTAAATTTGGAGGATAATTATTTAGTAAAACTAACAGGTAGCTATATTACCGTTCGGGAAATGCCTTCGGTGCTTTTGGAACGTGCCTGGTTTCAATTTAAGATAGGCCTGCTGAGGGTCGATTCTAATTACGTATAAACTAAATTGAACACTCAAATTTCACATAGTTCAAGTACAACCATTGTTCCTCATCTCGAATAAGGTTTTATTATGTTTAGCTTTAAATTTAAGTTTTTACATAATTATTGCATACTTTTACAACCATTGTACAATACAATCATTTGGCTGCACTAAATTCCACTGCTTTTGTTATTTATTGTGTTGGCGGTTTTTTTAAATAAATTTTTTGATATATAAAATTATAACTGCACGTATTGTCGATGGTGAGTCGCCTTTACCTCGTCAGTGAGCGATCAATTACTTAGCTTTATGTCGGCGCTCATGGAGCACGTCGAATCAGTCATATTGCAAAAATAGAGATTACAAAAATTTTGAGTACACTCGTTTATGAATTGTCCTGTGCTATAACCATATAGAACAAAAACTCCCAGTCCTGGGAACATGGTGTGGAACGGGAGTACCGTCCTTGACCGGCCATCAGCGCAGAAGTTATATAGATAGGATATTTATAGAATACATTTTATTATACTCTGTGAATAATTTATGTTAATTAATGAATTTTATTTAAGTAATATGAAATGTTTTGTATATATTTTTCTTTATCTAATGCAGTCAGATACTAATAAAATATTTAAAAAATCTAATTTTTGGTTTTCTTTCCATCTTCATAATTCTTTTCAGCTGATCTTTGATTTTCAGATCATTTACAATATGGTTACTATTTTGCAAGTTCGCATTCTCAAGTTTCTATCTGATAATTTTAACTGGCACATTCTGCAGCCAGAATCATTTTCAGTCAGTGGATATTGTGGGGGTCACTGGAGTTCTAATACTTTGTAAAAAGATGTTTGATGATGGGTTCGAAGCACACACTATCATTCTTAATGAGGCAATGGGCAAATATTACAAATTTACTGATGCCAAACTGGCATTTTTTTTTTTAGAATCTAATCACTCCAGAAACGGAATGGCCCTCCTGGTACCGATTATTGTGTTTTTCTTACGCCTTAATAACAATGTGTTATAAATTAATCGCTCAACATGCTAGATTACAAGACATTAATCAATTTTTAAAAATAAACATTGAAAAGATGTTTATATTTTTCAAAAAAATATAATTATAATTTAAGATCGTAATAGCGATGACGGTACAGCGATAACATGCCGGGACAGGCCTACGACCTACGGTTAGTCCACTTTTCCCGGTATACGTACGTTTCCAAGAATCGGCAAGACGCAATCTAAAATTTTCAGGGAATTTTTTACTGTTGTCAAGTTGGCACGAACATTCGTATCTATCTTCAGTAACAATTCAATGACAAAGTACCTACCTACAGAATAGAAATTTGATGTACAAAAACTCTTAGCTAGTAGATTGTCGCAATGTTAAGAGATTTTAAATAAAACCAGAGCATTCACATGTGTGAAACGTTATATCGCGGTTTTGGCGGGTAATGTAAAAAAAAAGTTTTCTCCAGCCGTAATCTGTTGCTAGAAACGCTCACCTATATACAGTTACATACCAAAATGTTATCCCAACATTTTTTAACTGTCATTAAACCGATCCAAATATAATGCGATGTCTAAATAGAGTAAAATAACAAAATATGACTTAGATACAAGAATCATTAAATAATATGACTTGAAACTGATTATATATTATTAGATTAAGTTAAGATGAGATAACTAGGGTAATTTATAAAATAATTAAGTTAGATTAAGTAAATCGAAATAGATGTATATAAATATAATTATATTTAAAGTATAGTGTAATAAGAACGTAATGTGTATGATAAAAAAATAAATACGAGATAAAAGAATACCGCGCGGTATGGCCAGTGGCGTTGGGTGACGTTGACCCCTCTTCCCTTCGCACCATCGATAAGCATACTCGGCCAAGCGGAGTGTAGGATGGTAGGTTAAGAGGGGATGTGTACACGGAAAGGTTCCCTCACTCCTAAATTTTCCTCTTCCAGCTGACACTCACACATAGAGTCTTGAATACGAATTTTAAATAAATGATAATGAATGCAGCAGTGAATAGTGGCCGATCTTCATACGGAAGATCGAGGAAGCTTCAAACAAGTTTAAATTCATTTTGAAAAACCAGGGCCTATTAAAAATTTCTGAAAATCGTTTACCTTTTCAAAGTTTTGAAATACCAGAAATGTTGGTTTCCCTTGCTAAAGTATCGGCCTTCTTATTTCTCAGGATTCCACAATGACTGGGAATCCAATTAAAAATAATATCTATGTCTTTTTGTTTCATAGAAAACATTATTTTCTAATTTGGGTACAATCAAAACCTGCGCTCTCTATACAAAAACGAAATGGCCGCCTGAAACATCTTTTAATGGTCATTTTAATTTTTCCAGTTTTAAATTAGGAAATTCTACGCGAATTATAGTCTTTAAAAATGGATCTAATAGTTATACTTCTAATTCATATCACCTAAATAATAAATGGCGTTATTTGTTACGTAAATCATGCGAGAGGAAGGTTTGAATAGAAAGAGACGACATTAAAATTGTTGAGACAAGTGTCAAAAATAACTCGTATATAGTCTTTTCCATGTTTTTCATATATTAATTATCTGATTAATATTATGGAATGAAATAATATGTGTGTTGTCATTTGAATTAATCTATCGAAAATTAAAAAATTTATTGAAGTACCTAATTGATTTACATTAAATGAGTTAAAGTACTTATATAAAGGTGTCCAGCGGAAAATTTGCAAGTTTAATATTAAATATAAAAAAAAACTGCAATGTTATTCTCATATTTTATTTATACAAAATGGAGTTTAACAATGCGGATTTTACGTTTTATAAACAATATCGTCTAAATGCCGTCTCAAGACACTCTTGCAATCGCACTCTTAAATTTGCGAACACGTAAGAGCAAAGCGTTGGTTTAATGGCAGCAACTTCACGGCGGATATTTTCTTGTAGGGCCTGAATTGTTGCTGTAAACTCTTGACTAAAGGTATCCCCACATAAAAAAGTCGCACGGTGTAAGGTCCTGTGACCGAGGTGCCCAAGGTATGTCTCCGTACTTGCTGATTAATTTATTGGAAAAAGTTCCCCTCAGCTTCTCCATTAAAACTCTAGCTGTGTGTGAAGTGGCCCCGTCTTGCTGAAATTGTGTTTTATTGTTGAACCTGGGAAACAGCCACAGTTGCGGTACCAAAAACTCATAGATCATTCGGCAATACACGTCAACAGTGACTGTCTCTCGCTGGTTAAAAAAATAAGGACAATTATCCCTCGGGCAGAAATTGCACACCACACTGTCATTTTTGGACAATGCAAACGTTTTTGATGGTGTTCCTTTGGGTTGTCGGGGCACCAGTATCTCATGTTCTGTTTATCAACATAGCCATCGATATGAAAATATGCTTCATCAGTAAACAATATGTTTCCAAGTGTTCGTGCTGTTCCAAAATGTTCCAGCATCGTTCTCGCTAAGGTTTTACGGAATGAATAGTCATTTTCGTTGAGAAACTGCACGATTTGCATTGGCAATTTGTATTGGCGAAACTACAAAAAATCAACAGTGCACGTTGCACTGTTGATTTTTTTATTCCAGTACAGGCTGCGATCTTCCTTATCGATTTACGCAGATTGCGCATAATTTCATGTCAAAATTGAGCCACATGTTCTGGTATCACTGCTGACGTTAATGGTCCCAAAGGAGTTTGGTTAACCATTATCCCTTCTTGTCTGAACTTTTGAACCCAACACCAGATAATTTGCGTGCTCGGCCCATCACTTATTCGTCGAATATTAAAGCGAGTATAAAAAGCTTGACACGCACGAACCAATGAATCACTGCACTTTAAATATTGCTCAACCATGAACGCGCTCCTGACCACTGACTCATTGCGACTTCAAATCATGCGCGTCGAACAATACCCCTCCCACTTACCTCACCATGATGGTTTACAGGCAGTTACAATTTATTTTTGAAATTTTTCCGCAGGATACCCTATATAATATGTATATCGCTACGGCTTGGTGCACAGTTTTGTGAAAATCGATATTTAATTTGCAAGATGCTGGGATAATTAAGGTTCATCCAACAATTCACGTGGTTACCTTTAAAAGCATTTTATTTGGAGTGAGATATAACAAAAATGGAACAAATTGTTTTAAGTTTAATATAGGAGTGATTAGATGTATAATTGCATGTAAAACAGTCTGAATTTGGACATCTTATATTTTAGCATAAATGGATTTTTTGGATAGATTTTTTTTTAATGTTTATAATAAAATAATATATAATTGTAAAAAACAATAAAAATACAAAATACATCATAAAACATAATGCAATGAATAATAAGATGGATGAACGCCTTTGAGTTGAGAAGTGGTGTTGGAGATAACGCTGCTCACAGTTTCTAAATAAAGTAGCTCTAAAGTTTTTTATCTTTGCTAGGTTTACTTACTAGAAACCTGTTGAAGTATACCTAGTTGTGGAAGAGAATATGTACATACTTCCAAATCCGCTTCCTACTTCTACGACCACTCGCAATATATATATATTTTTTATTTATTTTTAGTAATATAATAGTCATCCATATAAGCGATTTCGTAACGTTATTTAGTAACGTAACGCTATTCTGGTCAGATTGTGTTTAAAGTTACGAGAGAGAACTGAAAGTCAATTTGTTTTAATACATCTCTGTGAATTTGTTATTAATTTGTACATTTGTACTGACTAAACATAATCATTTCAGCCGCCAAGTCTTCATATTCAAAATCTCCCTTGCTGACACATAAAAATATTTCAAGTTACAATATTTTGTGCGGCTAAAACATTTGGACAGGGCTTTCTTCCAATCCAACCATACCATGTACCTAAAAAGTAAAAACTATGTACACTGTTTGACATGTTTATTAGAATGGGGGAATAAAATCTGTTTTCTAGCGCAATTTAGCAAATAATGCAAGACCGATACATTGTATATGACAAGCTAATTCAACAGTTTTGATCTATGTCAAATAAAAAAAAACTTGGTCAGTCAATTTAAAAACACCATAAAGGGTAGTTCTACATTTGAAGTCAAAAATATGTTCATATATTTTTTTTATTTATCAAGCCAAATCGACGTAATAATGCTGATTGTGATAGTGTTAGTGGTAGTAAAAGACAACAATTTAGTTTAGAAACCTAACTAAACAGAAAGAGGTGAGAGGCAGATGGATATAGCTCGTCATTAGGATGGGAATGGATCGAGTATTAAAGGCAAAGATAGAATTGTGGAGACCGTCAAGGGTACAACATCTACTTTAATGCATGAGATGGAAAAACTGTTATTTTTTTTAACATTTTGAATAAAGTTCTCAGAATAGAGCATGACAAACTTTGTAAGGAATAAATTAAGATTATATTTAGAATTGGCAACAGTCTTAATATTAATATTAATTGTGCTGAACTAGCTCTCCCTTTATTGTTTAATTGCATTATTAACTCAGGAAATGTCGATGGTAATGATTTAAAATTAGTTTGGGAGAAGAAATGTTACTATCAAAATCTGAACTCGTCGATGAGAAGTAGTTACTTTTTTTCAGATTCCCACCTGCAATGTGAGAATAACCCTTCATGAATTTGACTGCGACACGAGAGAGGACAATGTGTTATCCATAAACAATGATTTATTTAAATAAAAGCCAACTTACCTTTTATCTATGTTACATATTAATAATAATCATAGCTCTAATAACATGACAGATCATGTCACTCTCGAGACAGCTCATTCAATACTTATATTTGAAATTGAATACAAAATAAGATTAGCTTTTCTGAAGTCTTTTAGGATTATTATATTTCGAGAGCATTTATTATAGTGTAGAATTATATCAGTTATATATATCATTATAAATACAGTAAAACCGCGATATAACGAAACCCGATATAGCAAAAAATGACGTATATCGAAAAAAAAATCGAAATTTAGTCCCCAAAACCAATTTTTCATACAAAAATGCATTTATATAACGAAATCCCGTTAATATTTATAACAAAATCATTCTTGTCCCGTACGAAAAAATGCCAATACATTTACGTAAATTTATAACGAAATAAAAAAATGTTAAAAGATGAAAATATTATTTCGCACTTGCAAAGCCGCGTCGCTGCATCTGTCGTATGCGAACGATTTAATGGCCTTTTCGGCGGTGCGCGGCGGTCTGCCGACAAGGTAGTAAAACAATTCAAACTTCTTCTTGGGTTCATAGTATCATATTTTGAAGTGGTTGCCGCCGTTACCGGTAAGTACCTTCATAATTTATATACGACTTATTTTATAAAAATGTCGCGATTCAACTGTCAAATTTTATTTTTGAATTATTTTTTATGTTTCATGCCCAAAACTATGTTTGAAGCGGCTCTACATTTAAACACAATTAAAATATTGTTTTGTGTTTGCAATATTCTGGAATTTACAAAAATATCTTCCAATTGGTGTTGAATAGGTTCTGTTCTTAATTTAATTCCTTTGATTATCTGTTTTAATAACAAAACTACTAAAAATATGTAGGTATTCAGTTCCCTATGGCCTTCTTCCTCTTTTGTTTGCAGAATTTGCGATCTTTTTTGAAGCCGCGCAACATTTTTTTGCGACGGCGCGTAACATATAGTAGGATTTTTTTTATTTATTTCGTTATATGTGGGAATTCGTTATTACAAATTTTTATTTTTTGGGCCCTTGGATTTCGTTATATCGCGGTTTTACTGTATATGTATTTTAATGTACTCATATAGTAAAACTAACAGGTGGCTATATCTTCGTCAAGTTTCGAGTTAATGTGCTCAGTTATCTGGGCTAATCTGCCATATATATCTAAACTTTCTGGCCGACATTTCGGATCCCATCGCAGGGTCCATCATTGCAGATTAGCTCAGAAAACTGAACACAGAAGATTGTGAACGGCCGTGTACTACGGGGGCAGTATCTCGAATGTGGGGGGGGGTCCTATACACACAAAAATGATTTTATCACGCATATGTATGTTCGTAGTCATCTAGATAATGCATCTCTCTTTATGGAACCGATTTCAAATCAAATCAAATCTGCAAAGAAGATAATTTGGATATTCGGAGATAAATTTGTCACTCTTTCACATCCATAAAATCTTCTCACAATTTGACACTGATCGATGGGGTAAAACCGACATTTTGAGATAAATTTTAGAATTAAATGTATTTTTTTACATTTTAGTTTATAATGTAATTGAATGCATTCATTTTGTTTCGAGCTCTGGCTTAGTATTTTTTATGGTTATTCAACATTATTTTTGAGCAACATAAAAATGAATGGTTTTATAATTCAACTTTTAACCTTATTGGTGGAGGAGTCGGTACAGGGGATTGGTTATAAATATATATGTATCAATAAAAAAAAAAAGACAGCAAACACATTATTGGGGCTTAGATTTCTCTCCAAAAACATAGTTTTTTAAATAAAAATGTTTTATTTTAAATTCTTGCAAATATCAGATGTTTTATACAATATTTGATGTATACTTATACATTACATATTGAAATTACAAAAACGTTGTATTTATGAAATGAATGAGACATGGTACATTTATATATAGGTATACTCTGTGTACAAAAATTGTGTTATTTGTATAACATTCATATTAATTTTAGAACCATAGTCCATCTTCCGGCTCCTCCTCGCTGTCAGTTACTTGCAGATCGTCCTGTACGGCTCTCTCACCCTGAAAAGAATAATTCCCAAACTGATATTTCACCAATAACAAAAATGAGGATACTTTATTAATTTATCGACGTTCACTGGCAACTTGTGTAGTCAAGTTGTTAAATTACCTGCCAGTGCTGCAGCTCCTCGGGTTCCTGCTTGAGTTCGGAAGGGGTGGGGGCAGGTTCTGGGGGTGGAATGTCCTCCTGGAAGAAATGGTAAACAATGTGCATTCAAATTTTCATTATTGTGTGAATGGGAGCAGGAAAATGATAAATGTAAAAATGAAAGTAAATAAACATACTTTGTATTCCTGGAAGCCTTCCGGTTCCATCTGTTCGTATTGCACGCCCGGATCATACTCGTATCGCTCCTGAGTCCCGATATTGTACGCACCCGGGTCCCCTCCGGCCTCGGGCACGGGTCCGTCTGTTCCGTAGTATCCCTGAACTGGCGGCTCGGCCCCGTAGTAGTTCTGGCCCGCCTGCTCCGATCCGTAATAGTTCTGGCCGGGCTGTTCTGCCCCGTAATAGCCCTCCACAGGGACCTCCACGCCGTCCTCTCCGAAGTAGCTTTGAGGGGCAGCTGTCGCTCCCTCGCCTTCCCCTTCGTACAGACCTTCTGAGGGGCCTAGGCCTCCGTAGTACTCTGCTCCGCCCTCCATCGCTGTCTCCTCGGGCGGGATGACTTCCCGCTTCACGGACGCTCCTCCGATCAGGAAGTCTGAGGGATCATAGTTGGGGTCTACATCTAGCGAACCTTCATCTAGAAAAATAGTTTATTTATAATATCTTGAAGGGATTTTTCTTTGTATACAGCATTGAATTAAGTGAATATGGTAATATATACCTGGGTTCTGGCAGTAGGGTAGTCCAGCCAGTTGTACCATGGCCTCGGCAGCATCTTGCTGCTGGACTTCCTCAAAGTCTGAACTTTCACTACCAGAATACTGGAGATCTAAATACATCCAATCTTTATTATTTAGAATTGAGCTTATTTATTTAATTAAATAGATCAAGTAAAAATGGTAGAATGAATACCTTCTTCGAGGCTATTGTCTTGTTTCCTCGGACGGCCTCGTGATTTCTTGCCAAATCCTGGAAACCAAAATATTATTTACTAACTATATATTCATATACAGTAAAATTCTCGTTTGCGACGTGGTTAACTTAATGATGTGTTATTAAGGGCGACTTGCAATAATAATTCAAATTTTCGCGTTTTTTACGAAAATATGGGTTTTTATTATTCATTTATATCAGAAGTTATTCAATAGATTAGACTTTTTGTTCAACTATTACTTAGATTGGACCTTTACATTTACATTAATATAAAACTAATAAACTGAATGTTATTTGCCATAATTAAAGAAAAAACACACAGAAAGACCGCGACCATTAGATGCATTTTCCGCATGCTACGAAATTGAGTTAATATGCTAAATTAATGCATAAACTAAATATATTTTCTTATAATTTTGAAGCCAAGATTACGGAGACAAATTTGTAGGAAACCAAATTAGCAAAATGTTAAAAATGAATAGAGTTATAAACCATTCAATTTGCAGTACATTTGATCAATTTTTGATGTTTTTGAAATACTTTGTTTTAGTAAAAATATACGTTTTTAAATAATATATTATATTAGGTAAAACGGAAAGAAATGACATTTTTTCTGGCACGTCACTTTAAAATTAGTTTGTCAACGGTTGCCGTTGAGTTAGCACGTCGTGGTTGGTATCATTTTAAAGCTCTGTGTGTACTCTTTCCATTTCAAGATATTTTTTATTTTTTTTGCCGTTGTAGAAAAATGGAGAAGCCCGAGATTGAAGAAACACATTTGCGCTATTTTATGCTGTTTTTATTCGATAAAGGTTTAAAACCAAAAGAAGCTACGCAGACCATTTGTGAGATTTACGGTGACGTCTTGAAACTTCGAAAGTGCTTTAGATGGTTTCAAAAGTTCAAAAGTGGTGATAGGGAGTTAAAGGACAAACCAAAAACAGGAAGACCCCTCAAAATCGATGATGACGTCCTAAAATCATTGGTGGAAGCTGATCCTCGTAAAACAGTGAAGGAATTGTCACACGACCTTGGCTGTCCAATAACAACTGTGCAAGATCATCTGAAAAGGTTGGGAAAAAAACACAGGCAAGGAATTTGGGTGCCGCATGATCTCTCTCAAACGGCCTTGGAGTAACGCGTCACCATCTGTGCTTCCCTATTGTCCAGGCATGAAACGGATCCATTTCTCAGAAGGATAATTACCGGGGACGAGAAATGGGTCCTTTACAGTAATACCAGGAGAAAAAAACAATGGCTATCACCAAATCAAGTACCTGTGCCTACCCCTCGGCCAACATTGACGTTAAAAAAAGTTTTGTTGTGTATTTGGTGGGATGTTTCAGGGATAATACATTTTGAATTGTTAAAATCTGGTCAAACAGTTACGGCAGAGCTATACTGTGCCCAACTAGAATGATTAAAAGCAGAGTTATTAAAAAAACGATCTGTTTTAGTCAATAACAATAGGCGGATTTTACAACATGATAATGCAAGACCTCATGCGGCAAAAATTACTCAGCAAAAAATAAGAGAACTTGATTTAGAACTTCTGCCACATCCTCCATATTCACCAGACATAGCACCTTCGGATTATTATCTCTTTAAGTCGATGGAGCATTCACTACGTGACAAAAAATTTACAAACGCTGACCAGGTAAAAAATCACCTGGATTCGTATTTTGCCAGTAAGTCACCAGAGTTTTACGAAAAGGGTATCAAAAAGTTGCCTCTTTTATGGAGGAAGATAATAGACAACGAGGGAAATTATTTAACAGAATGATATTGTATAGTTTTTTTTTAAAATAAATTTTTTGGTACAGTAAAAAAAATGTAATTTCTTTCCGTTTTACCTAATATTTACTCACATACTTTGAGGCCTCAACTACTATTTAAAACTAAGTTTTATATCAGAAACACAATAATCATTTTTAAATAATATATTTCCAGTCTTATGAAATACAATATTATTAATTAGCTCTCACAGTGTTAGTATGCCATTCGACGCGGCCACGGTGGTCGTGAAATCTTTTAATTAAATTTGCTTATGAAACACATTTTACTACAAATTTTTACTACAATATGAATGAATATTATACTTATTCTTGATACCAATTGCTTATTTTTGTAAATTGTAAGGTTTTGAGCTGTTTTTATACAAAAACAGATAATTTTGACATTTAAATATTAAACAAACGTCAAACTTCACGTCACCATTCGTAATGTTTTAGAAACTGACATGTTTTAAAATGACAATGTTGTATTTAGGCAATATTGCCGTGAAATATTCGAAGACGTGAAATTTGCGAAGCAGTGATTTTTTGTTGGGTTTGGTTCTCATTAAAAGTCAATAATATATTATTATACACATTATTGTTCTGAAATTACTGCCTCCTGTGACTCAAGATGCCTAAGGTCAAAAAGTAACCATTGACATTTCCTTCAACCAGCATTGTAAGTACATAATTCTTTTGTACAGTCTGTTGATTTTATCTCTTTACATTTTATCATAACGAATCTTGCGCTGTAAAATATTATTGGATATGTTTAATTGAAATGGATTTAGTTGTGGGCGTTTCCCATTCAACATCACTCAATATATTTTCTTGTTTGTGGACAAAACATTGCAACTATATGGTGCAGTATGCTATGTTAATAAACATGGTTTACATATCTAACCAATGGTGGCATCTTATATTATTAATTAATTATTATTAATCAAACCCTTATTTCAATTTTAGATTATTGTATATTATTAAAGTACATAACATAATTTAATAACAATAATAATAATATTATAAATTATTTTCAGGATGTTCCCGGACTCAGCATTGAATGTGTGGATTTGTGTGAACTTCCTAAATTGGATGGCAAGAGGATTGGACGACATACACCAATTCTTTTCTCAAATTAATCAAATTTACTCCCACAGGAACGAATATTGAATATGTGAAAGAATGTAAGATTGGTTTTATTTCTAAATTCAGTTTAAAGTGTAATGTGTGTGGGTGTGGATCAAATTTTGTTTTGAATATGTGTAAAGAAAAAAACAATGAAATTCTGGAGAATGATAATATGCTCGATGAACAACTAATTATTTAACAGTGAATAATAATACTTTTGTCATATTTTAATATTAAATATATATGTAATGTATTAAAACAATAAATAATTTAAAAAAAAAAAAAACAGTTTTTTTCATTACAACCGGAGTATGAATATTGTATAATATAATATTAGCATAAATAGTTTTCTCTTCACAAATACAGCTGCTTCAAAAGTTTATCAACATTATTTATCAGTATGAATTTACATCAATTTTTTCCTTATAAATCGGGGCAAAATTGTAATATTTTATAATTATATGTTTATCGACACAAACAATGGTTTATATACATACCAATTCTTAGGTGAGAACAAATTATTTAATTTTCGCTTGATAATTTCTAATGGCAACACATATGTATTATGAATGCTGAAGAAATGGATATTTTCTTATTGGCTTATTACCTATGAATTTAAGAGAACCAACAGTTGTATACTTGTCCTTTTCTATTGATACCTTTCAGTCTAGCAATATTTATGTAAAAAATAACACACTTTTATGTTTACTTGTTATTGTAAAAGAATGAACTATTAGTCTCATCTTGAAAGGGTATGCAAAATGCAAAAATATCTCGAAATTCAAACTGGAAAAATGAAAGTTGCCCCTTAACAAGTTCGACAATTATGTCATTATTAAAAATGGCGCGAAAAGATAGTACATTATAATCAGGTTTTTTAAAGTAATAATTTGATTTGTTTACGCTTTACTTAAATGTTTTCTTTTTTATATATTTATATTTTTTGTATGCAAATATATGTTCAAGACTCAAGTTAAAAATACGAGCAGTGTGTGGGTGGCAAACTGTCGAAAGAGCGCCTCATGGTGCTAGTGGCGACCGATATGAGTGGAATGGACAAAAGAAACCGATAGTGATTGGGAAGTCAAAAAATCTAAAATAAAAAGTGTGTAAGAGTGTTTGGTCACAATAGCTGAGATGATTGATGACAAAATCGTGAATGCTACCGTAGGAGAGCAGGACCAAGAAGACGAGGAGGAGCAAATAGAGGAGCCGGATTGCAGAATATAGAAGAAGTACAGTGTATTGCAAAAGCAAGATTACGTACAAAGCAAGATGATAGACTTTCAAGTTTTAATTTATTTTAACTAACTTAACTAGTGAAATGCAATTGTGTAAATATATTTAAAAAATAAATTATGCCTCAGTATACGTCTGTTTTGGTATAAGTCCAACTTGGTATACGTCCCATTTGGAAGTGAAATTTTTTGTTTGGTATACAGCCTTTGTTTGGTGACAATTTGCGTGCGTCAAATAGTGCGCACTTACGTTCTCGGTCTCGTTCAACTGAATTTGGTTTTTGGAGTGGGTGCATCTCTGCCACAACCGCCCACAAGCGTCAGTACGACTGTTTCTACCATTTGGTGAACAACGCGCGCTTTCTGAATTTAGCGTGATTTTGTGTTTTTTCATAATTTTATTTGTAAATCATTAACTATAAGTTCTAAGAAAGTTAATGAGAAGCCAAACAAGACAAAATAGCATTGTTTGGAATGACCAGACAATGTCACATTTCCGAAACATCCTGAGGAGAAGGCAGAAGCAACTTTCTTCAGATAGATTTTAGTACTTGAATGTCAAAGCTGATAATCTTCAACCTGTTAAATGTTCATTTAATTAATATATTTTATACAATCCCATCAATGTATAATATGCTAATAACAATAAGATTTTTTTTCATGGGAACGGATTAATCATTTTCCCTTTATTTCTTATGGGAAAAATTTGTTTGGTATATGTCCTGTTTGGAATAAATCCAAAGATCTGGAACAGATTAAGGACATATACCGAGGTGCCAGAGTATTTAACAGATACAAATTAATTTAGTTTCTCACTCGTTATAACGTAAAATCTCAATAAGAAAGTAAATTGTTTGGTCCCTTGGATTAGTTATAGTAACTAAGATAAAGTACACTACTTGATGCATTGTTAAGGGACGCTTTCTTTGCTTTAACTTGAACAATTCAAATTGTGAATTTGGTTCCACACATTCCATTCCATTTTACTATTAGAGAACATATGTGCAGATCTCCAACCCAGCCATAATATGTACACAACTGTTCACTGTACATTTGCTATGAAGCTGACCAGACTAGTGTTGCAGTGGTGGTGGAATTAAACTATACCACTTCTTAAAAAATTCTCTACACTTTCACAAGAGACTCATTACATTACCTTCTCCCTCGCTGGCATCACTCAGCTTGTGCTTGCGCGGGCGTCCGCGCTGTCTCCTCTCTCCGTCCTCGCCGCCCGAGGAGCCCCCATCCGCTGCGCCCTCCTCCCGCAGTAGCTCCGCCTCCTGCCTCATCTTCTCCTGTACCTTTGCGATGTTCCCCTCTAATTGGTTGACATGCTCGCCCAGCTGGGAATAAAACCACAGTGAGAAGTGTACAAAACTGCAATAAATGGGTACACTTTTACTTCATTTTAGACAGTGACCATTTTGTAGTGCAAGCTTGCTTCCAATTTTAATATTGCTGCAAGGCACAAACTATCTATATCTGCAGCAGAACTGTCTACTGATGAAATACGGTATTGAGTATTTTACAACAGTTGTAAACATTTCATTTGGGAGGTCATTTTTTATACAAAAATTTGCATAATGCTCAAGTAATGCCATGAACATATAAAATCGCTACGCACAACCTTCAAACGTTTCACTTGACTTTTGTGCATAATTTATATCAGCCAGGATTAATAACATTGTCCCATTACATATTATGAAGATTGAATTAAATTTGTGAAAGTAAAATCTGTACATCTCGGGTGAATATGTATCTGACATAAATGATAAGGAACCTACCTGATTGAGAGCATCCCTAGTTGATTGCAGCATGCTTTGAGCTTGTTTGGTAAAAGTGGAGGGAGCCCCGTTGTAGGCCTCGCAGTTCACGCAGATCAATTCCATGTCCTCGAGGAACTCAGCGCGGCTGTGGTACTTGTGAGCTGGAACCGTGAAAGGAAGATATTTAAATGACAGAGAATTGCGCAGACGAGAGTAATACACAATATTCCAATTACTCTTCACGTGGTTGCCTAACGCACTTCTACAAGTGCATCGGTCTCTTCCGGTATTGATAAAATGTGTCCAGCGGAAAATTTTCAAGTTTAATATTAAATAAAATTAAAAAAAACCACAATGTATTTCTCATAATTTATTTATACAAAATGGAATTTAACGATGCTAACTTAACATTTTATAAACAATACTGTCTAAATGTCATCCATTTCTCTCAAGGTACTCTTACAATCGAACTCTTAAATTTGCGAACACATGAGAGCAAAGCATTGGTTCAATAGCAGCAACTTCACAGCAGATATTTTCTTGTGGGGCCTGAATTGTTTGAGGATTGTTGCTGTAAATTCTCGACTTAAGATATCCTCACAAAAATAAGTTACACGGTGTAAGGTCCGGTGACCGAGGTGCCCAGGGTATGTCTCCGTACTGGCTGATTAATTTATTGGGAAAAATTCCTCTCAGCTTCTCCATTAAAACTCTAGCTGTGTGTGTAGCCAATTATTTCTCAGGCAGAAATTGCACACCACACTGTCATTTTGGACAATGCAAACATTTTTGATGGCGTTCCCTTGGGTTGTCGGGGCACCAATATCTCATGTCCTGTTTATCAACATAGCCATCGATATGAAAATGTGCTTCATCAGTAAACAATATGTTTCCAAGTGTTCATGCTGTTCCAAAACGCTCCAGCATCATTCTAGCTAAGGTTTCACGTAATGAATAGTCATTTTCGTTGAGAAACTGCACAATTTGCAGTTTGTATGGGTGAAACTGTAGTTTCTTTTTCAAAATAACGTGCACTGTTTATTTTTTTATTCCAGTACAGGCTGCAATCTCCCTTATCGATTTATGCAGACTGGGCATAATTTCACATCAAACTAGAGCCACATGTTCTGGCATCGCTGCTGACGTTGATGGTCCCAGAGGAGTTTGGTTAACCATTATCCATTTTTGTCTGAATTTTTGAACCCAACACCAGATAAGTTGCGCCCATCACTTACTCGTCGAATATTAAAGTGAGTACAAAAAGCGCAACACGCACGAACCAATGAATCACCGCACTTTAAATATTGCTCAATCGCGAATGCGTAGTGTGCTCCCGACCAGTGACTCATTGCGGCTAGCAATCCCGCAAATCACGCCTGTCGAACAATACCTCTCCCACTTACCTCACCCTGATAGTTTACTAGTAATTACAATTTAATCTTGAAATTTTTCCACTGAGAAATCTAAATATGTATTTGGTTTAATAGGGTGTTAATTAGGAAGGGTGATTGCTTTAGCTTTTTACCGTATTGTACCGCATACAGCAGTAATGGAAGATTATAAAGAAGCTTTTTTGGTAAATTATTCCAATGAATGGAAAATCGGCACACCACTGTAAGTCACAGACCTTAGCATTTATAGTGCCTAACTAACAACAAATACATTATATATATTTTCTTAATGTTCTTACTGATTAAATACTTTACCAATCATAATATGTAATAATCTTTGACAGAATTGATCTGAGATAAACCTTGTATCTTTTTCCCGACAGTCTCCAAGTCCATGGGTTTCTTGATAACGCTGTAGTAGTCCTTGACCTGCTTCTTGTTCACCGGCTTCAGGAAGGGCCACGCTTCGGGCATCACTTTCAGTTTGGTGGTCAGTAGGTTTTCCAGGATGAAGGATAATGCCACCTGCATATTAGCACTTCATTTATTACAATCATCGCTTAATTCCACAACAAAATGTTCATAATATTATAAAATGTCTTAGCACATTTTAAAACATAACAAGAAATTGAGAAGAAAACATGTATGTACAGCTAGACTATATAAAGACTCCAAATGAACAATGAACAGTCCAAGTCAGGCAATTATTTTGCGACATTTAAGGCTAACAATTTAGTAAAGGCTTGTTAATACAGACAACTTTGGATTAAATAAAATACAAATATGTCAAACCACAAAGCGATTACTTTCTACGAAAATACACTTTATTTTGATTTTCATTATAATTTGAAAATGTTATCATATTTTATCCTCCTCAAATGAATTTTCATACAAAATTCTACCTATAATTTGAAAAACTCGATAATTCATAAGAGGAATCGCGTGGACGAAGTTCCGGTATCTTGTGTGCCGGTTTTCGAGTATTAAGGTTTTACATTTTCAGTAATATGTATATGCCTATGTTTGTGTTTTTCTACATTTAAAACAATTCATAGTTATTATCGTGTCAGAGAGCGTGAAAATATTACTGTCATGTGACTGACATATTGACTCTATTTTATACTTTTATTTGTGAAAACTGATACTCTTTTGAGATTTTACACTCTTTATTAAGTGTTATTTGAGAAGTGTAAAAAATATTGCGTCCTTATGTTAAATTTTGGACTTTTTTGTATTTTATTTTACCTGAAGTGTTTAATTTTAAATTTAAAATGGCATCAGTTCGTGGTACGTATAAAAAATTAACAATTTTTAAGAAAATGGATTTAATTAAAGAGAAAATTGACAGTAAGGGAAATATCACGAAAAAATATGGTGCCGCCAACTCGACCGTTTCAACAATTTTAAAAAATCGCGCCAAAATTGAAGAATATTTTCATAAGTTGAAAGAAAGTAACACCCGTCAGCGCATTCGCCCGGCAAAACATGATGATTTTAAAATGAATTTGAAAGTTGACAGAACTCAAGATTGTGGTAATTTATATTTATTTTTATTAGAACAATGGGGTAAAAATGAATGCAACATATATGTATTTAAAAATGTTATGATAAAATTTATATTTCTAGTACACAAAAATATGTAGATGTTTTGAAAACTTTCTATGAAATTCTACTATCCAAATTCGATAATCGATTTTTTTTAAAATTTTGGTCCCCTTGTAAAAGAGCTCTTACTGTACTAATATGTATGTATTGACAAAAAAGAAAATGAATCAATATTTTAAGGAAAGAAGCGACTATGCTATAGAAGCACTATACGTAAATCTAAACAGCAAAAAATTGAATGTAACCTGATCATTATCATCCAGTAGAGGATTGATAGCCTTTTCCAGCTTCATAAGCTGCTCCTCCTTCTCGCCCAACTTGTCCACGCAGCGAGCCAACATGCGTTGGGCGGCCACCGTCAGGCTGCTTTTGTTACCTGGACAGAGATGTATTCATATTAAAAAACATACACATAAGTTAGTACTAAATTTTTAATAAAATTATCTTTATAAAAATTGGATTATTTCAAATTTTCCATAATGGCAATGTCTGTAAGCAAACTTGGCGATTCAGCAGTGTAATGTAGAATCTTAGCAGATATAAGTACTACCTTATAAACACTTATAACAGCTTGTTTGAATTCACATAGTTTAAAACTATAGCTTATAAGAAGATCATGTGTCAAGAGTGTCCTCTGAAACTAATTATTAAATCTGAAGTTGTAAGCGGTACTCTGTAATACACGCATCACTACAATACAAGGCAAATAAACATTTATCAACAACGATCATCAACTCGGGAAGATAGATAGCCACGCTTTTCTGTCCCGACACACAATTCTCACCTAATCCACATCCGTATATCTTCTAATAGGTCTATCATCCAGTATTCCGACGTCCTCTATTTCTGGTGCCACTAATACTTGCGTCATATATCTTTCATACCATTCTCTCCTCATTCATCTGTTCCATATGATCAAACCACCAAAGTGATTGTTCCCTACAGGAATCAAGAACTGTTTACAGGGTGGTTCGCCGGTCCAATCTGGTGTCTAGAGCTGGAGATATCTGCAGCGGTGTGCAGGGGTCCAGGGGGTGCCCAATCTCAGTCCAGGGTAACAGCCAAAGTCGTGAAGATCCAGTTGCAGTCCAAAGTAGTAGCAAAAGTTGAATTCCAGAAGGTCCAGTAGAGTAAGCAGGGTCAAAGGCGAGGTGGAGAAATAAAACATGTTGTAATCTTGAAGAGCGCAGCGGCGAGAATGGCTTCTGAGGCAGCTGGTGCGTTATTTATTTAACAAAGACCCGGGCTAAGCGTGCGAGGCCCCCTAGTTTCCCGGCGGGCCAACGGGAGCAGGCATACAGACCCCGCGCCGCCCTGATGCAGCCTGGCGCGGATGCCGCCTGGCGACGATGAGCCGAAACTCTCGGTCATTTGGGAGCCGCGGCGCTTGGGTTGGCAGAAATGCAATTTCACTTAGTTTTAAATCGCTAACAATTATAATTTTTAACCTAGAGGCATCGCGAGTATTTTATTTTATTGTCTGTGGTGACCGCTTTCCAGTGGCGTGGAGTGGCGTCTCTGCGCACGGGAAAGGTCGTGTGCTCGCAAAAAACCCTTTTCAGGGCTGCGAAACGTCGCGGCCCTACGGGACATTTATCTATGCGGCATAGTGATCCTTTCTTAATATTACTCGACCAGCATATTCAACAAACTACCAGAAGATATAAAACAGACCAGAATTATGATCTTCTTTGTGGTTCACAAACTTAAAATTTTTTGTTCCAACAGATCTGGAATAAATTTATGAAATAAAAAAATTAAAAATTGAATACGTTAATGAAGTTATTTTTTTGATACTGACTAGAATACAACTTAGTAATGTATCATCCAGCTTACACACCCCACCGTCACCGTCACTACTTTCAAACTTTGTATATATATATATAGATGTATTTATTAAATATGTAGGTATTCACATAATATGTATTATTTAGTGATGCTAACATTAATTATTTTATAAAAAAATCACATTTTGTAACCTTTGAATTGGTATCGCTATAATATATTTTAACTGAATATCATTTGAACATATTTGAATGGGATGGTTTAACAGGCTATGGTTTGGAACAATCGAGGAAAGAAACTGTGAAACGGTGTCCTACCGTTATACAGGGTAGAGTTGTCCACGATCTGGTTGACATCCGCCAGGAATTCCTCTCGGCTTTGGTAGCGTTTCTGCCTCAGGTTGTCCCGGATGGTCTGCAGGTCCATGGGTCGGGACACGATGCGGTAATAGTCCTGAACCAGCTGTGCACACCGCAAGTAAATTGTCACTTTTTAATTCTCGTCTTTTAATACTTCACACTCTGATCAGAAAAATGAGACATTTAAAAGTGTTTCATATGGATCCGTCCTGTTCACCTCTATGGTGTACTGTGAGAACTCCGAGAGTTGTAAGTTGTAATTTGGAAATGAGCAGCAACAGCATGTGATATTTTATATTTATATTTTCAAAACAAAACTAACAATAATAAATGTGAAGCATCTTCCTCTAAATCAAACAGCAGTCAACAGTTGGCGGATAATGACTTATTTCTAATCGTAGATTTCAAATTGATTTAATTCCAAGCTAGCAATAAATAAAGAAGAAAAGGTTGACCTTCGCATTAACAGGGAACAGGAACGGCTGCACGTCAGGCAGGTGGCGCATGTGATTCAGGACGTCTTCTAGCATGCTGGACAATGTGACCAGCGGGTCTGTGCGTCTGCGCTCCACAGGTCGGCGCACCAGGTAGTCCGACTGCTCAGGGCCCGCGCCCCGCCGTCGCCCCGCGCCTCCGGACCCTCGCCCTACGGCATCTCGCGGCACACGTAGGACCATAGTACGACGCTTCAGCTCCTCCGCTTGCTGAGCGACAAACAAATTATAATTCATTGACTATTCATCAAGACTGAAGACTGCTATAGTTTATAAAATAAGGAGTAGAGCTCTATAGGATATATCAGTGGTAGGATTCTTCTGTGGGTGGGGTTACCTTGTACAGTGGTTATGTTGTACAGTGGTTACCTTGTACAGTAGTTACCTTGTACATGAATGTCGGCCACACCAAAACAGCTTTCCCTTATATACCTCTCCAATAATACAGCAGAAATATCTGTACCTTGATAAGTTTGCTGCTGAGGGTGACTTTAGTGTCTTCCAGGTTGACTAGCTCCTCGTCCTCCTGCGTGAGCTCCCTCTGAATCTCCTCCTCCTGCTCTTCCGTCAGTGCCACGGCTAGCGGCCCTGTGGCCCCCGCGTACAGGGGACATGCCTTGTTGGTTCTCATGTGACCCACTTGACCGCAGGCTCCACACTGTAACAACAGTGACATTTGCACACAACTTCACCATTCTCATATTGTTTATCTTTACACTGACTGGAAGTCCTAAACTCCGAACAATGATGTGTGACGTAATGAGATGAGCATCTTTAGTAACAGTATATGTAGGAATTAGAGTTCATTTCTGCCGACAGTCATCACATTACTTGTATTATTGTAGCAACAGCCATCTAAAACATTCACTGCTGATTAAAATCCATACAAATTCACATTAGTTTGATCTCTAGGCAGAAGACAAGAGTTTGATCTCCTCAGACTCCGGAAGGGGCCCATCTTTTCACGATAACCGTAACATGCAAAACTTAAGCGCAACATTAATTGCAATTACAGCTAAGGCTATGTGAGGCATAGGTACTTAGGACACAACTTGTAAGTAAATTCTCAAGCAAATTTCAAATACTTCCTTCAAGTGCTGTCTTTATTCAGTTAAATTGAATATTACAAATTTAAGTGTGGTACATACATATATAATATTAACAGTAATTACATAGCCAGCAAGGTACTAAACATCAAAATAAAAAAACACAGAAAAGTAAATAAAATAGTACAGGTAGTAATTACATATTAATACACATGTTGATGAAGTATGTACAAGAATACTGTTCAGTGGACCGTTCCACAAAACAGTGTTACAAGACGGCTATTGAGGGTCGAAAATGTGTACACTCCCAGACAGGATCGGTGATGAGACACAGAATGTTGGAGTCTCGCATCACGCGGTGCAGGTCAACATTATTATGCCCGTAAGAAGCCATTAAAATCACCAGGGGCTGAGCATTCAAACTGAGTAATAAAGATTTGCAATATTTGAATATGTCCAAGAACACATAATGTGGATTTTCACCTACAGAGGCAATGTTATTGTTATTTAAAGTGTTTCCACATAGTAACATATATACAACTTCCAAAAATTTGATAGATATGGAGATTGATTAATGGGTGAGAATAGTGAACGTTACATTTGTATAAAGTGATCACTTAAGCCAGCCAAAGTCAGGTTGTAAACCCTATAATTACCCATACTTCCATATCTTTCCATTAAATACAATAAAAATAGCTTCGTCTCTATGAGATATCTATAATTTGTTTAATAAAGATTTGATTTAATAACAGTGCAGAATTTATTGTATTAAGTCTGTGTTTATGTCAACAGGTAAGAAGTTAGAGGTTAGTCAGTCATCGTCCCAAGATCTTGTTCTCCAGGTGGGAGATGAATTCCTTGAACAGTCTCAGATTCCAGGCATTCCTAATCAGGTCAGCATTCTCTGGCGGTCTACCAATTGCAATTAGTCCTCCAAGCATTTTATCCCTTGCATCGCTCATAATCACACTTCCATAAGATATGTTCCGGAGTCTGGTTCACTCTCTCGCACTCACACCACGGGGCATCTACAAGTCTGAAATCAAAGAGTTTGGCCTTAAATTGGCCACGCCTCCTCAGACTCCATGTCAATATAACATTGAGACAAAACTTTAAATTACCTTAAGCTTAAGATCTGGCTTGAGTTTAGCTCTCCTCCTCTTGGGAGAAGCGTCCTCTTGCTTTATCCGGTGTGCCGGCAACAAGCTTCCGGAGCCCCCGTCACCGCTGCCTCCCATTCCGCTGCCACCTGAACACAAAATATCATTAACCCAGGTCGCTATCGCTCACGCTCAACCATTGACCAGAAATACTGACATTGGAAGTTTTATGTAACTATTTAGAAGAAAACATTGAGTACAGCTTCATCACCACCATATATTGCATTTTAAGACTATGTCTCATAAGCAGTGGTCTTGTATATCAACTTATGTGCTTGTTGTGCAAAAGAATATAATTATGGGAATCCCACAGATTAATAAAAAGAAGAGGTACACATATTATCGACATAAATTGAAGAACACTTTGCTCTTGAGTTGAATTTATCGAAAATCCTAGGTAATCCCAGATCATGCTGCTGGCTTAACACAGTGGAACTGAAGCTGTTGGAAATACATAGTTGCAAAGTAGGTAAATGAGATGTACACTGTACCTGGAATAGAAGAAGATAGTCCTGAGAAGGCAGGAGTAGTGGTGTTTCCAGCTAACCGCTCTCTCTCCTGATTCCTCTTTATTCTGCGCAATTGTTCCTGGAAGTAAAGCTCAAAGGATAAGGTTTGTGTTAGCAATGAAAACATAAAAATGCTTCTAGTAAGGTGAGTCGTGGTAAGTGCATCTACATCTAATTATGTTTGAAATTGGATTCCAGTGCCACAATCTATATAAATCAATATTTGAAGAGACAGTTCAGAGATGGTGCAGATCCAAACATTAGTTTGCTTGTAATACTATTTCAAATAATTATAATAGTTTGATGTCAACTTGCGAGTTGCGTATGCTTTTTCAATCTTTTATATATCTCAATAATCTTTTATGCCAGGACGCTGATATTAGGTAAGTACCTTTATTTTGAGTTGTAGTTTGTGATGTATATATTAGTTCTGTCATTATTTCCTTGGATTATGATTTATAAGACCAGATACACTCGCCCCATAAATTGCATCTACTCAGCGGTTGGTATGGTACTCCATATATTTTTGAATGGAAACTTTCTCAATTAGTGATGTGTAGACAGTTCCATTATGTTTTTTAAATAATTAACTAATTTCAAAAACAATCACTATGATATGTCGCACTTCCCCTGTCTATATATTACTATTACTATTAAATATTAATATTACTAGATTACTTTGGAACTTAGCAAGTTTTACTCAACATTAAGAACCAAAATAACTAATACACATTGTCATTAAGCAGATCAGTAAAGACATTTTCATTATTTTAACAATTTGTCAGAAATAACACAACTAGATGCTCTTACCTCAAATTTGGGGTAAGTGCATCTACTCATCCAATTTTCATAAAATGCTTTCAATGTCCTAAAAGGTTATGTTCCGATTCTTAAAGACTTAATTAGGAAATGGTTAATGATCCTTGTATCAAAGTTTAAAGTAATTGTGATTTTATTTTAATTGCGAGTTTGCATTTTTCTGTTAAAATATGTCAATTCTGTTATGGAAGGGAGAATATATGTATATAAATATATACACATACACTGTTTCTACTTACGAGACACTTGTGTGAGGTGTAGTAGTCAACATCATGTTGTTCTTCTTCAATTATGTTATATACATATATGGTTAAAAGATTTTCATAAACGTTTTGAATCCAACATAAAGGTAGAGAATAAAAAATGTTGAAATTGGAGCCTGCCTTGTAAAACAAACACAAACTTTCATGTTTAATGCTTTGTTTTGTAAAGGATGTTTAAAAATTGAACTATGAACCCTCAAATATTCAATGTCACGTCATGCTCAAATTGCCTCCCCAACCTGAATCCTTCGCTTTTCTCTCTTCATCTCTTCCTTCTGAGCATCGTCCAGAGTAGCAAATTGCCGGATGAAGGCCTCATCCTTGGTGGACCGGATCTTGGTGTAGGCCTCGATGACGGGCGCCTTGCGGACTATCTCCACGCGGGTATATTCTTTTCCAGATGCATTTCGGAAAGTTCGGACTATTCGGAGGACGCGCCCTGGTAAAAATAATAATAAAAATTGATGATCGTGGTTCATGTTTCGTAACCTCAACTTCACAGAGCACAAAGCATATAAAATAGTATTCCAAGTGACAAGTATGCATATTTCACACTCTTTCAACAATTAATTCATCAACAATACCTATTCATATTATTAAAGTGTATTCTTTTTTAAGTAATCTAAAAAGTGAAGATTAAAAAAAAATAATAGAATATTTGATTATACAATTTTATATTTTACACTTTCACATAATAGTCTTTTATATTTAAGCATTTATCATATCTGTTCACGAGATTTAAAGTCGTAGTGTTGTAGTTCACTCGCACAAATTGTGCTCAAAACTGGCCAGCAATGCCTTGGGCAGATTTGGGTGGGAGGTTTTTGATCATCCACCGTGTATGGACCTCGCTCCGAGCAATTCCTACATTTTTTCTATCAAAAATTAATTTATTTATTGACTATATACAGCTATATTCTGGTAAGAGAATATATTCAGAAAAGAAATCTATTTATAAAAATAATTATGCGATTTCTTCCGTCAGGCACCATCACACTACATTTACCATAATAAAAACCAATGATGTCTTTGTGTTTTCTTTGTTGTTCTTTTATTTTACATATGCCCCTTTTCCATAATTTCAACATCACACTATGCAAGTACCTACTTGGTGTAATGGAGATTAACAACGATCCACATTCAAAATAAATTGTGGCAGATTTGTTTTTTGGTTTAATTTAAAATAATTGATTCAAATACACTACCCTGTCATTTGTTTCATGATTACAGAGTATTTCGCTCTTTTTAAAAAACGTGATTGCCAAATCGTTACCTTAATTATAATAGCATGTAACAATTATTTTTTTGCAAAATCAAGATTACGATTAATTCATGTAATGCTCGTCGAAATACATCCACCTCACTCTTCAGGGAATGTATCTAACGAGAGCAACACTTGCTCAGAGTATTGAACGATTACAAAATGACGCACAGAGAATGTTTTTGTAAAAAATTCAGAGATAAATTAGTATTGCGAGTAGGCCCTTAAATTATATTAGAGGTGTGTCAAAGAACTTAATGACTTGACAATTAATAATTGACTAAGGTGTGACGGCCCTGATCTTTTCAATACTCAGCATAATCATTTCCTCCTAACAGGCTTTTTCTCATTACACACAATGTTCGTTTTGTGGTTGTCACGAATTCTATGTAAATTAAAAAATGGAGAATTAAGAAGTATTACCGTGTGACGAGGACTGCGGCTGATCAGGATCCTTGCCAGAATTACGGGGCTTGTTGTCCGACTGACCGAGGATGAACCTCCGGAGCTCCGCCCTCTCGGCTTCCTCCCTTTCGAGGGAAAGCTGCATAAAAGAATACAAAGGTTGAATGGTGTTCTAATAAATGAATAGTGTGATGTCGATGGAACAAATGTACAATAAATAAATGTTTCCATTTATTTTGATCATTTTCATGAGACGCTATTATACAAAATAGTAAAATAAATAGTGCACATTTAAGGCACGACTTGCAATTATAATTCAAATTTTCGCGTTTTTTTATGAAAAAGTGGGTTTTTATTATTCATTTATATCAAAAGTTATTCAATAGATTTGACTTTTTTTTCAACTATTACTTAGATTGGACCTATATATTAATATAAAACTAACAAACTGAATGTTATTTGCCATAATTAAGACAATACAAATATAAGAAAGACCGCGACCATTAGATGCATTTTCCGCATGCTGCGAAATTGAGTCAATACGCTAAATTATTGCATAAACGAAATATATTTTCTTATAATCTTGAAGCCAAGATTACGGAGACAAATCTGTAGGAAACCAAATTAACAAAATGTTAAAAATGAATAGAGTTATAAATCATTCAATTTGCAGTACATTTGATGAATTTTTGACGTTTGTAAAATACTTTGTTTTAGTAAAAACATAAGTTATTAAATAATATACTATATTTACTCACATGCTTTGAGGCTTCAACTACTATTTAAAACTAAGTTTAATATCAGAAACACAATAATCATTTTTAAATAATATATTTCCAGTCTTATGAAATACGATATTATTAATTATCTCTCACAGTGTCAGTATGCCATTCGATGCGGCCACGGTGGTCGTGAAATCTTTTAATTAAATTTATTATTATTATGAAACACATTTAAATACTAATTTTGACTACAATATGAATGAATATTATACTTATTCTCGATACCAATTGCTTATTTTTATAAATTGTATGGTTTTGAGCTGTTTTTATACGAAAACAGATTATAATTTTGAAATTCAAACATTAAACATACGTCAACTTTATGTCACCGATCGGAGTATTTTGCTTTTGACAGCGCATGAAATCCATTCATTCACAAGATTCAACGTGAAATTTGCGAACCCGTGATTTTTTGTTGAGTTTGGTTCTCATTAAAAGTCAATAATATATTATTATATACATTATTGTTCTGAAATTAGTGCCTCCTGTGACTCAAGATGCCTAAGGTCAAAAAGAATCCATTGACACGCTCTAGGAAATGTTCCAACAAAATTTTAAATGGTTATAAACTTCTTAAAAAAAAAAATCACAACGTGAGTTGATAATTTTTACCATTCCTATAACAATTATCTATTAGATTTAACAATATAAATTAGATAGTTCAATATACATATATTATGTAGTGCAGATAAATTATTTTTTATTGGATAAATATATTTATCAAAAGAATTATACATGACAGACCTGTCTGATTGATACAAATGTATTTATTATAGTTATATATATGAATAAACACGTATATTTTAACTAAATACCAATAAAAATAATAATAATATTATAAATCATTTTCTGGAAGTTCCCGAACTGAGCATTGAATGTGTGGACTCGTGTGAACTTCCTAAATTGGATGGCAAAAGAGTGGTCGACATACACCAATTTTTTTCTCAAATTAATCAAATTTACTCCCACAAATCGATGTTTGGGTGTACATGAACGAATATTGAATATGTGAAAGAATGTAAGGTTTTATTTCTAAATTCAGTTTAAAGTGTAATATGTGTGGATCAAATTTTTTTGAATACGTGTAAAGAAAAACGCAACGAAATTCTGAAGAACGATAATATGCTCGATGAACAACTAATTATTTAATAGTGAATACTTTTGTCATATTTTCATTTATATTTTAATATTAAATATTTAATTATATAATATTAGGTAATTTATTAAAACAATAAATAAAAACAGTTTTTTTTATTACAACCGGAGTATGATTATTATATAATAAATAGTTTTCTCTTCACAAATACAGCTGCTTCAAAAGTTATCAATATTATTTATCGGTATGAATTTACATCAATTTTTTCTTTATAAATCGGGGAAAAATTGTAATATTTTATAATCATATGTTTATCAACAAAAACAATGGTTTTTATCATAAACATAATAATTCTTCATAGTATAAACATAACAATTCTTGGGTGAGAACTTTAACAAATTATTAAATTTTCACTTGATAATTTCAAATGGCAACACATATATATTATGAATGCTGAAGAAATGGATATTTTCTTATTGGTTTATTACCTAGGAATTTAAGAGAACCAACAGTTGTATACCTGTTCTTTTCTATTGATACCTTTCAGTCTAGCAATATTTATTTAAAAAATAATGCACTTTTATGTTTACTTGATATTGTAAAAGAATTAACTATTAGTCTCATCTTGAAAGGGTATGCAAAATGCAAAAATATCTCGAAATTCAAACTGGAAAAAAGAAAGTTGCCCTTTAAAAATTTTTGTGAAAAAAATTGAGGTTTTTATGGGTTTCTCGTTCTTTTGCACGCTGCCCTGATTTTCTAATGATCTTCCTACTTGATTTCACATTTCTATACCTGACCTCGTCACTTCCTTGAATTCTCGATATACTTGCTTCATTTTATTGACATCGCTCATGGTTCATGAGGAGTGGTGCTTGGAAAATTGGTAGAAACTATCAATATATGAATAGTAAATGCACATTAATATATGAATAACGAATAATTGTTTGAAATACATATTTAGGAAAGAATGTGAGTGCATAGGTATCCATTTCTTAAAAATAATACCTGCTCTGTGGTTTTCTTGTTGGCTAGCATGTTCTCCAGATTTTTGCCCATTTCTTCGAGGTCTGACTCTTCACTGGCGGAACTTTCGGCTTCGTCAGTAGAGAGCACCTCCGTGCTAGAAAGCACTCGGTTCTGCAGCTCGAAGATCCGTTGGCACTCTTCTTTGTATCTAGATTACAATATAATATTTTTTTGACTTGTAAACATATTTTAAAAGTAGTAATTTTGAGGTTATATATTGAATGGATATAAGCAGCACTTTTATATACGTACAATAAATACATCTTACCAACACTGCGCTACGAGTCCTCTATTGGCTTACCTGTCCTATTATCTGTCCTTGTCTATCATACCGCCCGTCATTCATTCGGTTAACTAACACTTGACACAATTATTGTTATTTTCATTCATCGTCCAAGCCTCTCCCGGCAGAAGGTAAGCCCTACCTTTCCTGGTGCTCGGCGATGGAGAATCTGTTCCCTCGAGAGAACTTGGTCATGCCCTCCTCGCCAGCCTTGGCCTTCTCGGTGGACAGGGTCCGCACCACGTCTATCACCTCCCACCGAGACAACTTCTTTATCTGTAAACAATATGCCGCAGTAACATTAGAACCAGTCTTAATCACTTCTGTATACATATACACATATATATATATACATGTGTATATGTATACACACCAAAAAATGATGTGAGAAATTTCAATTATCATATCAGCTCCTTTAAATACATCAAATGCATTAAAATAATGTTTTTTTGGAGAGATTCTACAATTTATCAATTATTTAATATGAAACAATTTAATGTTAGAAAGTGCCTCAACCGCTTACTTCTTCTTCTGGCACCCCAAACTTCCTGAGCAGAGCTTTGGCATCGTTCAGGGACAGTCTCCGCAGATCTGCATCTGTCCCGGTGACGGTCCGCTTAGGCTGCTGATCCTGCTCCTCCTTGCTCTGCGTGGGCTTGTTGGGCACGCGCACATAGGAGAATCCCTCCCCGCAGCCTGTGGGATCTGCGGGACCCGTGAGCTGCAGCAGGCACTTGCCGCGCATGGCCTGTATGTAGGCCCGCGTTGTGTTCCACGGGGCTACTTTTATCTGTAATCAAAAGTAAGTAGTAATATCTATTATTTCATAAAAACAGCTTTGTACACTTTGGACTAATAGAATCATTGAAAAATCATTTCTGCATCATATGTATAAGTAAAAATACAAAACCAGCTAACACTAATATTTCATAGATTTTTCATAATAAAATTGTTAAAAAAGACCTATTCTCAAAATTATTAAATTTTTTGCTTTTTTTATGAATATATGTGTTATTTTCCCATTAAATTATACATATGTACATTCATCGCATACATACAAAATTGAAATGATATTGATATGCTAGTACTTGAACTCGCATATCAATATCATTTCATGATAATGATGAGAACTTCAATGCTAAACATGAATGTCACCAAATGATTTAACAAATGGTGGCAACATTGACTTATTTGTCAATGTTACCACTAACAAGAAAGAACCAATAACAAGAAAAATGCGATGGGGCTAACCTCATCATCCATCTTGAGCTGCATTTCCTCATCGTCGTCTTCATGCTGTGCAAAGAGGAACTTCTCACCATAGCCGGCGTCCTTAAGACGCTGCTCAGCCGCAGCCATGCTGAAGTACGCGCAGCACTGTTCAGGGGACACCATGGCGCGGATTTCCTCTTCAGATGGCAGTCGGAACTCGGGCTTTATCACCCACCTGGTCAAAAATGCCACAAGTGATGTTTTATCTTCCTGGTATACCAATTATGGTGAGTATGGTCGGTCGCCATCTTCTTTACTAAGTAAATTAAAATGAAACTGTAAAATTTGAAATGATTTAAAATAAACACAAAATAAATCCTAAATTGGTTATATTGTTTTGATGATTGTCAAGTATTAACTTAATATAAATTACACAATTCTTAGCAACATTTGCTATTACAAGACTCATACCATTTCTTTATCCTATTAATTAGTAGAATATATTTATAGCAAGTTGATCAGATGGCGGTTCATGAAAAAAACAGTATTGGTGTCATCTAGAATCAAAATAGAGAATCTGCAAAGGGACGATGTCAGAGAAAAATTTGAAAGGAAAGTGTGTGAAAAATTGAATGATATAGGAGCGAGTGATCTGAATATAGACAATGCACGGGAACACATTAAGGTTGTGTTAGGTAATTTCTTCTTTCTGTCTCGGCTTCATGTTCAGGGGGAGGCATCTAGCCTAATTGGTTATTTTTAAATATTGACAAGACAAATGGTTATGAAATAAAATAATATTTTTATATAAGAAAATTTATAATCTATATTTTAAGATACTTGCATGTGTTGAAAGTGGAAAATGAGCAATTTACTTTAATACTTATAAATAAGGCTATTCAAAAATAATTACAATTAAATTAACATTAAATATTTGTGTTCATCATGCCAGCATTAATTTCTCTGCCAAATTGTCTATATTGACGCTTGTCTGATGTTGATTATTCAGGTCCCTCACGTAAGGGATTACCTCTTAGGATGATCCTGGATCCTGGACATGAAGTGTGGTCAGCTCCTTGTGGTGCCAGTGTAGGGTGACGGAATTCAGGCTTGTAAGACGATGACGAGATGATGCCCAATTATCCAGGCAAACAGGGACTCTGGACGCGATATTCTGATGCTATAGCGATAGTCTGTTCTCGCTACACCGATTATATTCATCACTTTTTGATACTTTCTCATTTACGATTAAACGCAGAAAACGTCACAGTCTAAGCTTAAACTCGAGGCGCACAGTTTAAATTTTCGAATTGAAAATGAAATCTCGCCTTAGACGGAGCCACTTCTCACGGCGGAGAATATCAGAGGACTGGTCGCCTATGGCGATGCATCCCTCAAGGCGCATTTGCCTACGTGGCTCTAGTCATGTTTGCTGGATTACCGCCGCTGCACCCGAGCTGTGCCGGTGGTCCACCTGCGTCTAACAATACCGAGTTTTTATGACTGTCCGTCCCTTATTTTGGCTAAGTGCTTTTGTAGCCTTGAACAAAATATTGTTTTGGGTAATTTTGCATTTTAACAGTTGCTCTATGTGAATCAGCGAGAGAAACCTGTGGCATAGCTACCCAAGGAAGGAAGAAAGGCGATGAATGGTGGGACGATGGCATAAAGAAACTTGTGAAAGAAAAGAAGAATGCATGGCGCTATCTGTTGACAGTGAATGGGGATGAATACACGAGAACAAAAGACCTGTACAATGCCTGTAAGAAAAAAGTTAAATCTGGTGTGAAAGAAAGGAAAGAGCGGCTGAAAAGAGAGGAAGGAGTGAAAATGACTGAGAACTTTCAGGATAATATAAAATTCTAATACAGTAAAACCCCGTATATTAGAAGAACGTTTATTCGAAATTCGCCGCAAGTCGAAGTTTTAGAGCAGAATGTGGTCCCTCTGGAAAGTTTTCATACTAAATTGTACTTATAAATCGAATATCATTATTTGAAGCCATTTTTGGATCCTATCAGATGAATTTGCTGATCTATTTTTCGCCTAATTTGATTTTTTTTTGTCAGATGTCGGCAATCTGGAAAATACACATGCGCTACGCAATGTGCCTGTCCAAAGTCCAAGACCATCAAAATGGGTAGTTCCGCCCCTATACCGATTCACGACGCATAAAGTTAATTCTCATTGTTTGTTTTCTCACTCACTCTCAGTATACTAGAAAAGATGACAAATATATCTTGTGCGTCCTCGATTTGAAATATTTATTTTCTACCGCGATGCTTTTAACTTAAGGTCGTATGCTTTTTTCTCTCGCACGTTTTCTGTACATTAGAAAAAGACCCTTATAGGTAACGCAGTTCTCTAGTTCTCCCAGCTGCAGCTGCAAATGTCAGTGCTTGCCAATATTCTGTTCCATATTATTACCATAATTATTTTTGTTTACGTAGCGTTTGTATATTTTGTTGTACAAACGTTAGTACGCGGTTAAGATCCACAGACTAATCCGTGTTTTATAAATTATTTAATTTGTATTAATTTTAATACAGACATTTCTCTTTCTATTTAAGTTTAGTGTAAAGACATTTTAAAGAATGTGTAGTTAGCGTTTCTCAGATTTTCTCGTATCTTGTTAATTATTTTATTGCCATTGTTTTATATGTAAAGAACATTATTTATTTTTCTCTAATGTTTACGTGTTAGACATTTTGAAATTCGCGAATGAGTGGTTTGCGTTCCTTAGATTTTTCCGTATTTCATTAAATTTAAATTGAAACATTTTTATAATTTTGACTGATAATTTTATATTCTCGATAATAGCATTAACGCGAAACTCGTACAAAACGCCAGTTGCTAAAAATTGAATTAATACAAGAGATTGACAAAAAATATTATCCAAAATAAAATCAACAGAAAAATACGCGACCCCATTAATGAAGTTGTCGACAATATTAAACATGATGACAGAAAGAACTTTAACGTTTAAAGGCGAGTGCCAAATGTCGCCGCAACCATCACAAAACAAATGTTTTAAAAGCGCTGGAAACTTTTGTCGCTAACTTCAGGGGAGAAATGGCGGGTTGACAAGTTCGACCCTTATCTATGGTTTGACCTATTATGTCATTATTAAAAATGGCGCGTGAAAAGATAGTCCATTATAATAGTGTTTTTTTTAAAAATAATATTGTGATTTGTTTACACTGTATTTTGACAACATGTTTGTTAATTTTAAATGTGTGGATATAGGTGTATATAATTACTTCGAGTTGCTATGAAAAGAGTTAGTATGTAAAAAAGAATTAAATTTTTGAAATTTTTATATTCATTATGCTAAATCGTTATTCAAACTTTTTTCTTGATTTTCGGTCCCCTCAACTTCGAATTAACGGGATTTTACTGTAATAATAAATATCCCAATGTGGTGCTGAAAGCAGTAATATGAAAGCTATTAAGTCAGTAAATGGAGAGATGTTAACGAATGAGGATAAAATAAAAGATAGATGGATGAAATATTTCCAGGAAACGTATGAGAGTGTAGAGAATTCAAATGAGGAATCACCTAAGAGGCTCTCTGGGGTAAGTATGAATGAGGAAAACAATATAAATGCAATAAGTATAGAAGAAATAAAGTGGAGGAGAGCTGTCATTATACCTCTCTACAAAGGCAAAGGGTTGAAAATGGAATGTGGTGGGGCTATTATTCTACTGAGCATGGTTGGTAAACTGTATAGAAGAATTTTAATAGAAAGAGCAAGAACAATGACAAAAGAAAAAGTATGGGACGTGCAAGGGGCCTTTGTGGGTGGAAGAGGATGCATGGATCAGATATTTTCTCTACGAGTGATGACGAAAAAGTTTTTGACCAAAAATTTGTTGTGCCTTTGTAGATCTACAAAAGGCATATGATAGTTATAAGAGAAGGTTATGGAATGTACTCTCTGATTACGGGGTGAATAGTAAACTTATACACGCAATCGCATCCCTATATGAAGGAAGTTCTGCGTGTGTAATCAATGGAACATTTACACCATGGTTTGACATTACAAAGGGTGTTAAGCAGGGTTGTGTAATGTCTCCATGCCTGTTCAACTTGTATATGGATAATTGTGTGAAAGAATTGGAATGTATGAATGTAGGAGCAAAAATGGGCGATTTGATTGTATGCCGATGATCCAGTATTAATGACGAATAATGAACAAGAACTACAGAGTCTAGTGAATAGAATGTACGATGTATGCAAAGAAAGCGACCTTATGATGAATGTTAACAAGTCGAAAGTGATGGTATTCAAGAAGAAGGAAAGCAAGACACCGTGCAAAATACTTGTATTTGGGAAGTATGTTTGATAGAAACGGAAAGGCTAAAAATGATATCGAAAGGAGGGTGAATGTAGGAAATAAAGTGAACGGTGAAGCGCTTTGAATGGAATTATATCTAACGGGAATTTGTTAACTGAGGCAAGATGCAAGGCACAATGGAGTCCCGGTACCGACATTGACGTATGGAAGTGAGGCCTAGAGCTGGCAGAAGAGGAACGAAATTAGACTGAATGGAGTGGAAATGAGATCATTTAGGCGTATATGAGGCAAATCTATTTATGACAGAGTAAAGAATGAAGAAATAAGGAAAGAATGCAAAGCTGATGTTAGTATAGTGAGTTGGATCACTTAGGTGGTTTGGTCATATGGAACGGATGAATGAGGAGAGAATGGTAAGAAAGATATATGATGCAAGTGTTGATGGCACCAGAAATAGAGGACGTCCGCGGAAGACTTGGTACGGCTAGGTAAACCAGATAATGGAGGATGGTTCTGTTAGAAGCCTCAACAATCGGCGAGCTTGTATGAGAATATGTATGAATGTGGATGAGGTGAGAATTGTGTCAGGATAGAGGAATGTGGCACTCTATCCTCTCTGCCTACCCCCGCGGTGAAAAGGCGTGATGGTAAGTAAGTGATCAGAATCTTCCGGGTTGTTCTTGCCATATTCTTCCAACCTCACTTCAACATTTTGGAATACTTTACATGGAAGATTCTAAACCAACATGAAAACATGACAACATTTTCAGGTTGAGATTGAATTTCTATCACAATTGAATCATCAAACTCAACAAGTGCAGTGTGCAGTATGCAGTAAAGACTGACCAGTTGGAGTCCAGCCCGGTCCTCTTGAAATCAGCGCACAACTTCAGCCTCTTGCGGATGGAGGATTCAGAGTGTGCAGGAAAGGCACGCTTGATGTCGTCCATGCGAATTCTACGGGGCTGATCGCGGGACTTCCAGAACAGTCTGTAGATGAATACCTATAGAAAGTAGTTAAGTTAACACTTTTTGTGCGGAGTGCCGCTCCTGCACCACAAGTACGTGTAGCGGGCGAAAACTATCGGATTGTGATAAAAAAAAATCAAACTTTATAAAAAATGTTGTATCTTCCAAACAGTTTGGAATACTCACTTACCATACTTACGATTGTCCTCGATATTGAATACTTTTTGGAAACAAATCCCCAATATGTTTGTAAGTACATTGAGGCAATCACATATTTACTATTGTTCTAATATCTAGATAAAGTATGGTATTTATAAAAACATTCACCCCTGTGAAGGGGTACGTCACAAAATGTACACATATAACTAGTAAAACTTTTCTTTTTATGTACAGAATACACACAACACTGTCTTTGTGGATATTTTTTTTACTATCAGTAATAATTTTGTTTTTTCATGTCGAGTGATAATCTCCCTGGAGGATCGCTTTTGACTACATTTCTCGGTAACCAGTGATGTGGATGGTCCCGGTTCCTCCAGATTCATGTCGGTTCCACGAGCATGGTCGGCTTATCCAAAATCCAAAATACGATAAATACTGATCTGCACGATCAACGCCTTTCATTCATAACACACAAGAGGTTTCCAAATACGTTGTCTTGTAGTCCAATTGATGTTGTGGCTTTCTAGGATAATAGATGAATGTATTGTTGATATCATTCAAACAACATTCTTAGATTTCCAGTGTTGCAATAATACATCTTTTCGTCGACAGAAAATACTTTGGCCTACACTAAGATTGGCCGTTTCAAAACATTCTGGAAATCCTCAGTTTATTCTCATTGTTCCGCACGTTCTTATTTTATGATGTAGGAGTACTTCACTAGTTTACACACTATTATAATAATTATGTGATGCCACAAATTTAAATACGGACCAAGAAGTGAATTCTCTAATTATCATCTTCCCATATTTTAGTATTTTGACGCATTATACACTTTCAATGGTATAATACTTTCATCCAGAGACAGTTCCCTTTGAGGGTTGTAGACAGAAGATAACTTTGGCATAAGGTATGTCACAATTGGCCTAATTTTATCAAGTCGATCGCTGGGATTCTTGATGTTCTCATTATTAGAAAAGTGCCACGATTGCCATATCTGTCAAAAACGATTACAACTAATTTTTTTCGAATAAATAGGTGTTTCGATACTCGGTTCTGTTGACCAATAATCTTCTCTTTCTTTTCTTTTTGAACTTGTCCCATAAGCAAAATTAATCCTAATTTTTTTTTCATCTCTACAAGGTTTATGGGCTTCTGTTTGATAGATTTCTTTATTATTTTGATCCGTAATTCGTTTTGTGTGCGGTATCAATGGCTTTCTTCTATCATCATCTCAAGTAAATCATCTCCGATGAACAGTTTTACTACTTCCATCATGTTTTCAGGATCGCTTGGCGGTACACGAACACCAACATGACCTAAAAATGGTTCGACATTACGTGGATTGTCTATTTCAAACCATTCCGTAACTTCCTCTTCCTCCGCATCACTTTCTTCAGAATCGCTGAATTGCAAGGGTATGACTGGAACTCTCCTCCTTCGAGGGAACTCTTCACTGTCAATTGTGTCGTAACTATCACTGTCAAATTCAGGCAATTGTTAGAATGAGCAGTTAAATTATTCGCGAATATTTCCTCATCACTTTGGTAATTTTTTGAAGTCATTTTTTCGAGTTTAAAAAGAAGTAAAATAAATATATTCCGCTAAAAAACAACACGCCCATTTTATAACACCGTATTTAAAAACTAAAATTCAAAGTGACTGTGAATTTCAGAAATACAAATATTGAGATCCACTTGAGTTGATTTATTACTGTGCACAGCCCGCAAACCCACGTTGGGTTACACAGTTCACTCCAACAAAATTAATTCATTCCGATCGCTATAGTGCATTCTCACTCATTTATGGATGAATAATCAAGTACAAGATAGAGACAGATATAATTTTACCATAATATACTTTCATTAGTCATAAAAATATACTGTTTATCTATTCGACAGAGACTTTGTGCGCCCACTAATTTATTCAGTAATTAGGTGATTTCTCTAAATTTATTTATCAATTTCTTACTCTGTAAAATTTAAAGCATGCACTGAAAACATGTATCCTTTTTATAAAATCATTAAATTTAGTGTATTTTTGTTTAAATATTCATGTACAGACAAGCTCTCATAAGAGCTGTGCGTAATTTTAATACTACATAATAGACAAAAAGACAAAAGGGTACATTGGACGTATATCGGGATTTTTTATTTATGTAGATGTAGTTTGGACCTTTACCAAGAGATTGGTATACAACACTCATATAAACAAATCGGGTAGTTCTACCTTTCCCGCCTTCAAAGTAGAGCCAGCTGAAAAGGTAGAACTACCCGTTCCGCTGTTGAGCATCAGTCAGGCGCGCGGGTAGAACTACTTGACCCGCACAAGTGTTAATAATATAGTAATAATGCTTATAAAAACTTTTCTGTTAGAGCTGGTGTTTTAATAAGATGTGGATGTGTGATCGGTTAAGAAGTACTGAAGCAGTCGTGAATTAATAATCACAGAATAAGAAACTTAATTTGACTTCATTAGCAAAGGTTACCTGCAGGAAGTCTCGAACAAAGTTATTTGCTCTCTTGGAGTTGGGACCGGGCACCTCATACAGGGGACACTCCTGCCCAGCCATGAACACGGCATCCACCTCTCGGATGAAGTACTGCTGCCTGGAAAGGTTAACAATTATTAATAAGTCCACATGTATCTCCCTATTATTGCTGCAGAGAAATAAAGCAGTCAGCCTTACCTGGACCTGATGACAAGGAAATCAGAGCTGGGCATGCTGTGCGGGTAGATAGGGGCGCGATACATGTTGTTCTCTACCACTTGTTGGGACTGCCCGGGAGTCAAGATACCCAAGAATGGGGATGTGTGGGCATACGCTACCTCGCCATACTTGAAGGACTTTGGACCGTTATCCTAGAAATTAAATCATTTCAATTTGTTTATTTAATTCTAAAATAGTGAAAAATTATTTATTTTTAAAATATTACATCTTCGATACACAATTTAAATGAAAATTCGCAATTTACAAAAACAAATATTTCTTGCATTTCATTAAAATGACATTATATAGCATTCTTCATTTCCCCTGAATAAGTAAAGATAATTTTGATTTTGCATATTGAATATTTGTTAGTATTTAAAAATGTGATGTAATTGATAAATGGCGCAAGGGACTCATAATAATGTGTGGAAAGAACAATCTCTTAACATCCCTATTTTATAATCAGGGTATACCTTTCCAGCACACCGCTTGTAGTAGTTCTTGATCTTGGAGCACATGCCGACCTGGTTGATAAGCGGAGGATGCTCCTCGCAGAACTCTACTAGCACCAGCTCACCGTCCCGTCCGCTCAGGTCCTCCACAGAGCGCATGAAGAACACATCGCCGCCGCCAGACGCCATGCGCTCCATCTCACGTTGCTGTCACATATAATTAAGCGTTTTATGATCATATACGACATATCTATAAAATCTAAAGCAATTCACATATGCGAGGTAATTATTTATGGTAATACCTTGGCCTTCTTCTTGATGTGCTTGAGCAGTGGGAAGAGTGGATGGGGGCCCTGCGAGGAGAGTGGTCCGTGGGAGTACTTGCGCAATGGGGGCCGGTGGAAGGCCCTGAGGCGGGCGGGGCCCATGTGGGTCTGCACCAGCGGCGCACGCAGTTCCACCACAGGTGTGCTGTGCTGGATGAGTTGACCGCCACCAGCACGCAAACGCAGGGTAGACGACCGAGCTGCGTAGAATCTGTATATTTTTTAAATCAGTGTTAAAGATACAGTGTTTACAAATGTGTATATTCACAGATTTATTGCATCAACACTAAATGTAAGAGTAAAATACAATTAGCTGGAGTACAGTTGCCACTATTGACACTCACACGTCATTGGATATGTTGAAGGGGTCCCGGTCGGGGGATTTGGGAGGCGGGGGAGGGGCGTCCTCCTGCAGCACGTTGATCACCCCCGCCTTGCCCAGCAGCAACTTGGACTTCTTCACGTGCGGGTGCGGGATCTTCACTTTGGGTTGAGGCCCTCTCTCTACAACATAATAACATTGTTACTTTGCTATTCTATTTAAAAAGTTATCTAAATAGAAATATAAAGACAGCAAAATTAAAATTATTGAAATTTAGACATGCATCACATTATTAACAACACACACTATTAACAAATGCCAATTATAAACAAAAAATACTGACATTCTTGAAAATTTGTTATAATTTAAGAAGTGTATATGTATATGTGTATATATGTATATATAATATGAATATAATTTAAGAAAAACACACCAATATTAAATTGATTAATAAAAAAACACTTTTAGGCCAGTCAAAATGAATGGCTTTGTATTTATATACGTAATTCATAAAAGTTGAATTAAAAATACATTCTAGTCATTGAATTCATTATGGTATATACATTTTTTCTAAAGCTAAAGTGAATTTACTCATTTTTTCATTTTTCATTTTCCTTTTCACATTTTGTACTGTGTAATTAGGGGAATATAAAATCATATATAGAATTTTCAATAAAACTTTTCAATTAAAGAAATTACCCGCTTGGATTTTGGATGGATCTATATCATCCGGTATTCCGAGGACAATATTCTCATCGTTGGGATCCAATGTAAGCAGCTTGGGTTCAGGTAATGTCGTCATGGCCGCTGCATCCCAGATGACCTCCTCCTCCCATCGGCCATACACCAGCTCCTCATTCTCCACGGGGAAGATGCTGTACCAGGTGTCATCTTCACCGCTAAAAATAAAGAGTGAAATATCTGTTACATATATTTATTGTAATAAAATTTGCAATGTAAACCCCTTTTGCAACCATCTTCAGGAAAAATCTGTTTTTTTACCTTTATTTAAGCGGTGCGCTGGCTATCATATATTCTTTTGTGCCCTGCACTATTATGTTTCTTGATATGATCAATAATCAAAGAAGAATTTTGTTTGGTTTGTTTATTGGAATGTTTTATTGTATTGTAACATATCATCTTAATCGTAAAAAAATGTGTTCGGTATCATGTTATTTCCCTAATTGTCTTAAAATGTTTTTACATTGTATCTTAATATTATACTAGTACTATCTATCACCATATCTATACTAGGACCATTGATAATCTGTACAGTAAAACCTCGTTATTGTGAAATCCAAGGGACCAAAAAATAAAATTTCATAATAATGAATTCCCACATATAGCGAAAAAAAAAACGGTCGAAATATATTTTGATATATTTTCATAGTAAAAATTTTTTTTTCATTATATATTTACATAAATGATTGGTATTTTTTCGTATGGGACAAAAATAATTTTGTTATAAGTATTAACTAAATTTCGTTATATAAATTCATTTTCATTTGTAAAATTGATTGTAAGGAATTAATCGATATACGTCATTTTTCGGTATAACGGGGTTTTACTGTATATGAAAAAGAAAATAAATAAACAAATCATAAAATATGTTTAATGGCTGGCTCTCTGACCTTTTTTCAATTTTATAAAATTAAAACAATGTACATTTGACTGATTTGTACATTATTTTATACATGTCCTTTCACACCTTATTTCTAGTAAAAGCAATTTATAATATCATGCATAATGTTCTGTACAGGAAACAAGACAAAACAGGGTGCTTAGCGGATTCACTCTTCTTCGGTGGGACAGACAAAATTGCTAAATGGTAGTTCGTGTCGTGATAGCAGGGTTGAGGCGAAGAAGAAATAAAAGTCCAAACGTGTATGCGCGAATGAATTTCTCAGCCGCTGGCACCCGTATTTATTTTCAAGCAGTGGGGCCCAGGCGCACTTGGCCCCCGTTCCGTGCCGGATCGATGGGGTGAGACTGAGACTTTCACTGTTAATCCTGCCCCCAGTCGGCCCGGTACTTCCACCATCTAGCGGTCAGAGTAGAAAACAACCAGCCAGTCGAGTGTCGCAGAGATGTATTTCTCGCTACATTTTATTTAATTACAAAGAATCTCTTACACCTAGGGATATCGAAGGAATTTTACTATTTTATTATCATGTTTGCCTGCGATATCTTACATACTACAAGTTTGGGCGATCGCCTGTGATTTATTTATTTTCGTTCAAAACCAGAAAAAATACAAAATCCATAAATACATATAAAACCAATACAAAACATGTTAAATTCATTCACGGGCGATCACTACACATTTCACGAAAAGCTACTGGCCCGGGGCGCTTCGCGCTCTCGGGTGTCACCTTTTTTTATCTCGGGACATAAGCATAAGGCCATGTCCAGGGTCACCTGCCGGAACTCTGCGTCAGCGAGTTCTTATGCGACAGTTGCTGGTGGCCGGGTGCCTCCAGTGGCATAGAGTCCGGTGTGGTACACATAATATTGAATTTGATTCTACATGCGACATCTAATGTAACAACAGGGGTAAGTTTCCACTATTTGCAAGTAAAAAGAACTTACGTGTGAGGTGGAGGCTGCTTGGGCAGGTGCGGCAAGGGGGCCCGGCCCGGATGGGAGAAGGCCTGCGCCGTCCTGTTTCCCGAGCTGGGTAGCCAGCCGGCCGCATTCGTCTTGCTGTTGAGGCGGGCCATCACCTGAAACCACACAACCACATTAACAGTTTTTCATTCTGCAGCACTAGTTTCTCTCCAACTGACTTTTTAGTTTATTTTTATTTTTCTATACAGAAAGGAAGCCCAAAGGGACCCTGTCCGAACTCATTATAGGAGTTGTGCACTCAGCAAACCAAATACGTGAGTTGTGCGAGTGTTGTTGAGTGTGAGCAAAGTTATAAAGATGTGAAAGTAAGAATTGTTTTGAGAGTCTAAATTAGAATAACCTTCTGGCGTTCCTTCTGATTCTAAAATTTACTACATACATACAGTAGATGTGATCTAAAATTTATTATATACATGCATAATTATTCAGGATGGTAGGGAAAAAATTAACTCTGACAAAAAAAAACCAGATAATCTCCTTGCCTGATGTGATTCACCCGCTTGCTTGGATCAAAAGTCAACACTAAATCTAAGCGTGCCCAAATAATATATTGTGACTAGGTTGCTAGTTTTATATTCCATTCAATATTACATGTTATTAATTACCCAGTTTAATTTTCTGGTACATAATACATATGTAGTGAAATGAAAAAATATTTTTACAATTAAAATAATATTTGGAGAAGTTAATATATTCTGGTGATGGATTCAGGGAGAGAACAATTCACAGATGCTATTTAATTTTTTAAAGATTATCAACATTTTTTCAGAATCTACATATATTGATACGCTCGTTAGAGCGCATTTAAAAAAGATAAATTGGAATACAGTACTTTGTGTTTGATTTCCGTCCCATCCCACACCACATCGTCCTCCCACTGCAGCTGGGATACCATAAGAAAGGCCTCGGCAGGGAACACCTTGTCTGGCTCGGGCTCCGGATCTGAGGTCTGCTCCTACACACGGAAAGAGGAATTTTGGTAAACTATTTCATGACCAGATTCTATCATGGTTTAGTGTTACGATGTATTCAATTTCTATAAATACAATATCCATGTGTTTGTCATATTATAAAACAATTTAATTTAATTTAAAAAACAAAGAAACAAATACAAATTATTATTCATACAAAAAAAAATGTAATGACCCAGATCATCTCGTTCTTGGATTTCTCGAGTCTACTCTAAAAACCTTACAGTAATTGGTAGCCAGAACAGTTGATATAGGTAAGTTATGTGTAGAATCAATGGTGTAACTACACAAATGCAGCCAATTTGGTACATCGGAGCCCACATTATATTGGGGTCCAAAAGCTTCACGCCCCACAATACTTTTCTCAGTGATAATATGGGCTTTAATTTTTTAAATCTACCACAGCAAGAAATGGAATCATAAAATTTGAAAAATCATTTGACAAATATATAAAAATGAACCAATGATATTTCAGCTGCAAGTACATATAAATACCTTATAAACACTTTGGGTTTTTTTCATGTGTGCATTTATAGGAGATTATGAGAATTTCGTTCTTACTATTTAATGGATAAAACCTTGTAGTATTTTTATAACTTATACATAATCATAATACAACATTCAGAGGGCTCTTCTGTCTCTTGCGGTACTCATCTCGCTGCCGTCTTCCAAATACCATCTCCAAGAAACGCTCCTCCGAATAGTTATTTTATTGCTTTTGTATATTTCTAATTTGTTATTGTGCTCAACAATAAACTTGTGTCAACCGTAAGTTGTTTGTCTTCTTCAACCTGCTCTGGCAACACACACACACACACACTCCGCAATCATAATCAAACAAGCATGTGAGTGAATGGGTGGTTATTGGGGCACTCAACATACACCACAACATATCCCTCTTATTCATCCGTCAAACCCACACATGTACATTCATCTACATTAATCAGTGTCGATACATACATCAATTCATAATATTTTACCCGTATATATATATATATAGGATATTTAATGAGAAATGGAGTAAGTACTAAACAACATAAAAATAAAGTGTACTAGTGCGAGATTGTGATTCCACCTTGAGCTTGAAGCCATAGTTGAACCCCTCTCCTGATTCGGGGACCTGCAACATGTCGTACCAGACCTGCGCTGGCCCGAAGCGCCAGTGGGCTGTGCTTTGTTTCTCCGCGCTGCCTGGGCTGCCTGATTGTCCCCCGCCCGCTCCACTGCCTTCCTCGCATGGCCTGCGAGAAGTAAAGAAAAACATAATGCCAGCGCGACTCGTGCAGTTTTTGGGAAGTTCTAAAGATCACTGATTAAAGTTTCAATGGGAAATTGAAGCCACTACTTAATATCATTGTCGATTAAACAGATAATATTATTTATAATAATAATGTGCACCTCAGAAGTTTATCTTCATCGTCAGATTTGGGTTCAGGTGGTGGTTGCGAGGAAGGGTCGGGAGGCGGCGCATCGCTGGAGGCGGAGTCGGTGCGGCGCCGGCGTCTTCTGCGACGGACGCCGCGCCAAATCTGAGGAAGCGAGGATGCTTTTCCAGGGCCAAATAGACGGGAGAATCGTAGTACCTGGGAATGGGGCAAAAAAATAGAACCAGAACAAAAAATATGAAGCGATAGAATTGCAGGAGTGGCAATTCAAATTCACCGCCATCTTCTGATTGACGATACCAACGACGTCTGGACACGGGAACCAGGCTCCTACCATAAAGAGTCACGGCCAGTCTCGTCCTGGCGCTCGATTCAACACAATCGCTCCCATTAGCCTCGTTACATTTTTATACACATCTGCTTGTACCACGCAATACCTCAGAAACCCTCGTTTTATTTCACCACTTACCTTCACAGAATTAAAATGAGTGATTTTTTAACAAAATTATGTTCCAGGGCCCAAGATTCACATTTCTTTAAAAATAATATGTTATGTAAAACTGATAACACAGGTATTTAAAAGACATCATAATTCTAAAAAAATTTCTTTAACAATGTTGCCATCACCTAAGGTTAATAGAGCAGTCACCAACGTGACTAGTGCTTAGCTTATCTAACCTTGATATTGTCAGTTACTATTGAATTTATTTTCCACACGAGGGCAATTGGCAATCCAAAGAGCCACATAAAGTCACTCCACAGAACCTGATATTTACACTAGTGATAGCCATATATTTCTGAGTGTCTCATCCATGATGTCGGTTCAACAGCGGTTGATTATTAATAATAACTTGATTAAATAAGAATTATACAATTATTATTGCAAAGTTTCAGTTTTTAAGAACATAGTTCTGTGGTATTTTAATATAAATTAAAATGAATTAACTAGAAATATATATTTTTCTAGCTGATTAATTTCAATCTGTATTAATTATATGATTACCCTGTCCACCCTAAAGTCAGGGAAGAGCTCCCTGACATCCACGTTGGCGTACTTGGAGGGTAGCATGGCTGCCAAAGGAGTCTCCAGGCGGCGGGGGCCTCCGTCTCTGGGGCTGGGGAGCAACAATACCGCATGAACACTCTGACTGTAGTTCAACTAATAGTAGTGTGGTAAATAAATATTACTAAAAACAATGATACAATCTATCATATAAGATAAAGCGAGGTGACACTCGGCTGACCTGGAAGGTGCTTGCGGCGGCGGCATGAGGTTTCCATCTCCTTCCATGTCTCCGTCATAACCAGCTTCGTGGGCAATGTCGGACTGTCAGGAAATACAATAATTTATTATAAATATTAATAAATAAGTTTTGTTTTTTGACTAAATATTTGATCACTTAAAAAATATACATTTATAAGAAGGTTCATGATTGGCTCCAAGAAAGAAGATGCTCATATTTGTTGATTTTCTAGACCAATTAGTTCCAAATCAAAAATTACTCACCTCGTGAATATCTTCAGCCAGTTCTGTAAAGTCAAAATAGTCCACCGCTGATGGACTCTTCTCTCGGAAATCTGAAAATATTATCACATAACAAAACAATTGCCACTATGACCGGCGGAAATGCAGCAGTGTTAACTCTGTGCGGAGAACAGCACACTCAAATTATTATTAATAGTACTATGCATATTTTTGTGTGCTGATTGGTGTTTGTTGTACCCCAAGAAAGAAAAACTGCACAAATATTTGTAGTCAGGTTCGTTCAATAGAAAGATCGCTGGTTTGGTTCAGAGCAATTTGATATTTTTTAGATAAGAATTGTGACTCGATTCATCACTTATGTTATCGCAATATTTATAAATTTTACATTTTAAATATTTTAATGCAAATTATAATAAGTAATTAAATGCATCCATACCTTTGTTTTTGTCATCTTCTGAAGGTTCATCTCCAGGTTCTATGACCTCGGCCAACAGGGATCCGAGTCCCATCCTGCCCAGAGAGGACAGCATCCGCTTGGACTCGCCATCCAAAAGGTAGTCATCTTCTAACCGACCGGATTCGTCGATATTACCGAACAAAAATCCGGTCAAATCCACACCGCTACTTCCCGAGTCACCGCCATCTCCGTCACTATCACCCATTTTAAGTTTATGTCAAAAAGTCAATTGAAAACAATAACAAAATTAAGCGGGCAATGTTGACAATTTCCGTTTATTTACATCGTCCAAGGACACTCTTCTGAAGAATAATTAATAATACGATAAATAAAACGCAGATAACGCAAACAAAAATATGTATTAAAGTAACTCTCTAGTAAGTAAGAAAATAAAAAATCTTCAAAAGCAAAACCACCGCGGATTACCGCGGCGGTAGCACATATTTGACGTTTCTGACATTTGCTGATTGTGATTGTCTATGTTTTTTCGAGACCATAGACAAAAAGATGGGTTGCTCGAATTAAAAATATTGGAAATTTTTTTTTTTTGCCATTACATTTTGTGAGAAAGACGCTCAGAAGCACAGATAGATAGACATTTGCGCCACTCTAATTATTATAATTCGAACAAACCTCTTATCTATAAACAAACCTTACATAAAGTGTTGTATCTAAAATTATATTATGTTATGAAAAATACTTCACCAAGCACAAATCGTTACTAAATAAATTATATTTAGTAAAAATAAGCATTTCAGATAAGTATCCTATAATATTAATATTATATTTAAATTACTGGTTCCTGCATTTTTTTTTAAATATAGGGTGTCCGGCGGAAAAATTTTAAGTTTAATATTAAATAAAATAAAAACTACAATGTTATTCTCATATTTTATTTATACAAAATGGAGTTTAACAATGCGTATTTTACGTTTTATAAACAATATCGTCTAAATGCCGTCTCAAGACACTCTTGCAATCGGACTCTTAAATTTGCGAACACGCGAGAGCAAAGCATTGGTTCAATGGCAGCAACTTCATGGCGGATATTTTCTTGTAGGGCCTGAATTGTTGCTATAAACTCTCGACTTAAGGTAACCCCACAAAAAAAAGTCGCACGGTGTAAGGTTCGGTGACCGAGGTGTCAAGGGTATGTCTCCGTACTTGCTGATTAATTTATTGGAAAAAATTCCCCTCAGCTTCTCCATTGAAACTCTAGCTGTGTGTGGAGTGGCCCTGTCTTGCTGAAATTGTATTCTATTGTTGATCCCGGGAAACAGCTGCAGTTGTGGTACCAAAAACTCATCGATCATTCGGCAATACACGTCAGCAGTAACCGTTTCTAGCTGGTTAAAAAAATAATTATCCCTCGGGAAGAAATTGCACACCCATACTGTCGTTTTTGGACAGTGCGAACGTTTTTGATGGCATTTCCTTAGGTTGTTGGGGCACCAGTATTTCATGTTCTGTTTATTAATATAGCCATCGATATGAAAATGTGCTTCATCAATAAACAATATGTTTCCAAAAGTTCGTGCTGTTCTAATACGTTCCAGTATCGTTCTCACTAAGGTTTCACGTAAAGAATAGTCATTTTCATTGAGAAACTGTGCGATTTGCAGTTTGTATGGGTGAAAATTTAGTTTCTTTTTAAAATAACGTGCACTATTGATTTTTTTATTCCAGTAAAGGCTGCAATCTTCCTTATTGTTTTATGCGGATTTATACATAATTTAATATCGAACTTGAGTCAAATGTTCTGGCATCGCTGCTGAGGTTGATGGTCCCGGAGGAGTTTGGTTAACCATTGTCCCTTCTTGTTTGAACTTTTGAACACGACACCAGATAAGTTGCGTGGCTCGGCCCATCACTTACTCGTAAAATATAAAAGTGAGTATAAAAAGCGCGACGCACACGAACCAATGAATCACCGTACTTTAAATATTGCTCAACCGCGAACGCGCAGTGCGATCCCGACCAGTGACTCATTGCGACTGGCAATCCCGCAAATCACGCATATCAAACAATACCCCTCCCACTTACCTCACCTTGATGGTTTACGAACAATTACAATTGAATATTGAAATTTTTCCGCTGAACACCCTATATAAATAGGAATGTGTAACGAAATCATGTCACATCTAATACCAAAAACTAAGCGCTTGTGGTGTGAAAATAAGATTAACTCTCGGGACGAGGCTAAAATTTCCGATTACTTGATCACTAGACAAATGTCTTACTGCGAGACCAATAATTATTAAGATAATTTCATATAATAAACAATATTTTTAAAAGATTGTTTTGGAAATCTTGGATGATTTATGATTTACGCGGCGATTTAATTAATTAAACTTACTTTATATAGGTATACAAATTTAAATACGTATTAAATCATATTATCATTTGAAATAAAATCCAAGTTCACTATTTATGATTTTTACATTTAATAAATTAATAGTTATGTTTTTATTTTCTTATTCAGCACAATATGTTAGTTCACTTCTGGACAGTGGCGTAACTGCAAAAATTGGAACCCAATGCAAAATGGATAAAAATGCCCTCTAAAAAAGTACTGTTTATAAGATATACGAATATTAATACTGCGTGGTTTATCAATTAAATAGCAAAAAAAATTAGTACCTTATCTTATATAATATTTACACTTTGTAAGGCATTTATATGCATTTGCGATATTTACACTTGTTTCGCTTTAAGACGATTTTTTCTTTACGGTGATGTATACCCGACTGTATACATCGAGAATGTTTTTAAGTTTTTTCCAATATGCACCAGAAACATTTTTTAAATATTTTCTAATTCCATTTTGGCCGTGGATTATTATTAACACTGGGAAAAGTATCGATGTTCGAAAATAAATCAATTTGTAATGGATTGTGGGGCGCGAACTTTTTGTGCCCCTTTTTAACGTGGACCCCAATGCACTGCATTGGCATAGTTACGCCACTGCTACTGGATATAAGGTTACCTTCCATTCCATTCTCCCTTCCTTTTTTCTTTTTTTAAATAGAGATGTGTAGGTACACGGAGTACATGTCACATCAATATTCTTACTATTTTCAAACTAAGCCTAACTTGCTGGAACGTGGCGCGAACTACCGACCACTAGATCACTACACCGACAAGCTATGTCTTATATTCTATTATTACTTAATCGCGATTCAAACAACAGGTTTATTTTCTTATTTCCGAGAGTTATTTAATCGAATGCTACAATTCAACAGAATAGTGCAATGATGCATTATAAAGTTCCTTATATTAAACATAGAAAACAATGTAAGGCTTTGTAGAGTGCAGCAGTCCTACCTTACATTGTTATTCAGAAGTACTTACATAATAATAAATAGATAATCTTCTAAAAAATATTTTGTCACCGATGTAGCATCACTAACGACATTGTTACACGTATTATTTAAAAAAATAATATTTGAATATATTTATATTAGGTGCCGATCAATCGTACTATTATATCTTGTGGAAGATTCACTAGATGGCGTTAGTCGCAGATTTACATTACATACGTCTGTTGTAAGGTGGTATGAATTATTTGATATATATATTGTAATAAGTTGCACGTGTTCTTTATAATATGCAATATAAACATTCGAACAATTTTTTACGAATTTTATGTGAATTTCAAGTAAACAACTTCATCAACTTTCGGGATTTGTGGTTTTTGAGGTAAGTACTCTAAATGTAAATATTTTACACTTACCCGTTTTCTGGAAAAAATATTTTTAGTACCTACCTACATTTTAAAATCTATGTTTCTTTCTGTTGGCCGATATATATCCAATGCGGTTTATGAAAATCTCATCCGCTAAATGCATATAAATACTATCCTTCAATAATGACTATTTATCATATATCCCTGATGTACCTATTCCACGTCCATCATTGGTAGTCGGCATTCTTAAAATTGGTATTAAACCATTTTAAGCTTCCTATCATCACACACTATATATGAAAACCTTTAAGGATATTAATCGATTACAATGCATCAAATATGTTGGAAGAGTATTTTATTATCATATTAAATATAATTACTTGTATTTAACAATACAATATTAAATACTCACAATCCATGTACTTATTATTTTATTTATGAATCACTCACTAATTTGTAACAGAAAGATATAGGTACAAAAAATCTATTATTATATACCCGGAACATTATTTCATCTAATTTGTTTAATTATTTCTTTCGGTGAACATATGTTCTAAATAGCAACTTTATAAAAAAGGCGTAATTTCGTTAAAATATACTAAAATTCAGAATATAAAGAATACTAGTGTCTAAAACTAGTCCCGTGACGTTGTTCAAGTGTTTTTTATTGACCTGAATCTTGTGCAATTCAATATTAATTAATTAAATATCACAAATATTTGTTGATAACTAACATATTGAAACGTTGCTAAAAATGGTTTGACGTTTTATCTTTGAAAAACGACTGTAGATAAAAAAAAATGTATTAAATAATAATTACTTTCCTGCAAAATATTCGGATCAGAAATATTACTGTTTCAGTTTCAATTTCAATTGAAAAAATATAAATTGACATTTTTACTTACTATTTTTAAAAAGATTAACTCGAAAGAATGAAAAGGTCGTATAAACCAATTTGATATTTCTCAATGGAGTGAATAATTTTCGATTTGTGACGAACAGACATTAGAGTATTTATTGTAGGATATTTGACACCGGCACAAAGCAATATTTTCTCTTTTTATTTATCGTTATAGTGTCCATGTCCACGGATAATATTTCTCTTGGAAATTCGACCCGAGTTTGCATAAAGGACAGTTCAGCGTTTAGCGCGAATTTTTTGTGCGCGGTTAAAATAACGCATCCAGTACTCACTTTGACTGACTCTCAGAGACCAAAGTCTCATTGAAAGGTTATCGTGGACACGGGCCATAAGTGCAAACTATATCTACCGTCACAGGGAAAACCATATATCGTTTTATCCTTAAATGTTGGCGGTAAGTGGTAATCTCTAAATTAGTAGTAGGTACTACGTTATGTAGAAGTTTCCTATCGCCTTCGTATTTATTAATTCCACAACCTCACACCTTTAGGAGATTAGTTGAGTACATCCTCTACCCTTATTAGCCGGGTGCCCTTTCTATCAGATCGGGAAGCTGGTGTGAGGTGTGATCCCGATAATTCTTGGCCAGACCCTCGTCTGGCAGCCGCGGCTCGGGACCCCGACCCCGGCAGGCCCGCATTATATGGGACAGATATCTTCTTCAGAATCTTGAACATAAAACCGTCCAAACTGTGTACCTTGCACCCCCACCAACCCCACCAACCCCGACTAACCTACTTCAATTATGCCGCAGTACCTACAATGGTGTCGCTTTTCTGTCGACGCATCATAACCTGGAATATTTACGTAAACTTCATATAGTTCCGATTGGTTTTCAGTACCTACGAACATTTTGCTGTTTGCAAAAGACTGGTGTTCATAAATACTTCAAAAAGATGTCCCGAAACTTTCAGTGTGGTTTCCGTCAAAACTTTTAGAGTGGTTTCTTTGAAAAGATTTCATTGTGGCGTCCTGGACAACATCGGGTGTGGTTTGCACGCTGAAAGGTAGCTAGCTAACGTAGTAATGGGATTCGTGTTCCAAACATGTTTTGCGGAATATTTGTCCATTGTTTTGTGAAACAATTCTCTCTCAGTTCATAATGAATGAAAAGAATTGATTCTCGCAGAAAATAACGATGTTTATTTTTAACGTTATTTATATTTATTTGTAGATATCTAAATTTTTTTAACATATTAAAAATATTTATATACAAAAAAAAGTTATTTGTTGTTTTACATTTTATTTTGTATTGTTAAATATTTACTACGGCAAGGTATTTTTTATAAGTATCTCAATTAATATACATTAAATTAATCAACTAGAAAGATATATAGAAAAAACCTAACTATCGAAAAATTATTTAGTTGCTACCGGGATTCGAACTTGGACCTCTTCCTACCCGGGGAACGCGTTCATCATTTCGCTATGGCAATCAAATACATTTTCGACAAATGTTGAACTTATATTCTGTAATCTTTCCGATTGTTACATCTATTATTACATTTTTAAAAGCAATCAACTTTACATTGCGGTGAATCTCAAATACCTTTGAGTAAAATCCGCCAGGAGACGCCAGAATTAATTAATTAATCCATTTTTATACAATTTTTGAAAATTTAATAATCCAGGTTCAAATCCCGATAGCTACTAAATATTCTTTGGATAGATAGATTTTTTCTGTGTATTTTTCTAGTGAATTAATTTAATTAGTATAGTATTGTTGCATTAATACTGTTTCCCTTCGCATTGGAGGCGGTGAAAGTGAAGAGTGCACCAGACGATTTCACGATAGGGGTGGGTGGGTGGGGTTGCGAGTGGATATCTGTATCTCAATTTGTTCCGCTGTTTGAAGAAGTTAACACTCACATTACCTCATTCATCCCCATGATTGATCACTCTTCTTCACTCTGTCCTCTGTCTTCCGCATCCAGCTGCAGTATTCTTAATGTCGTCAACCCAGCGAGCTAAGAGACGACCCATGTTTCGGCTTCGATTACTGGGCCTCGATTACTACTATAGTGTATTATCTCGCAAGGATGCTCCGAGCATAATCCGTTCAATGACTCGTCGGGCTACCTTGATCTTGTGGATAGGACAGGCGCGTCTTCATGGGTGCATCTTCCCTATCTTGATCTAATAGCGATTAACGTGGATTAATGTGTTTTTTAATAGTAACAGTATACAATTGTGGTGTTTCGTCAACACTTTCATGTCTTCAATCAATACTTTTTTTGAAAATTCGAACAATTGTTTACATCTTTCATCTCGGAAAAGTATTCTTTGACGACCTGCAACAACAATAGACCGGGAATCAGAAAATACCGTCGCAAAGGAATAGTTTTATTTCTCAGCTTCTGAAATAAACTTGCGGCGAAGCGTAAAGATTTCAGTGCAAAACATTCAAGACTTTGAAGACGATACTTTGCGAACACAATGTAATTATAGAACTCTTTCTCGTTAGATCGTTGATTTATTTTCCGATGTGGAATTATAAAGAAGCCTTTGAAGAAGAGTCTTCAAGTAGAAGAGACCGAACCAAAAGTATATACCGGATACACACACACACACACAAATGAAACAATGTTTATCGCAGGCGCGAACACACGGCGGTGCTCGAAAACGAATCTGTTGTCCTGTTCAAAAATATACACCTTTAGAGTGCGGATGAAGCATTGCTCTCGCGTCTCGGAGATTTGACAGTTCATCAATTGTCTTTCTTCAAGTTTTTCAATTTTTAATTAAATTTTCTTCATGGGCAAATAATGTGAATAAGTTTACCTTAAACAACTAAGAAGTGATATATTAAGTAATGTGAAAGGATGATATTACAAATGTATAATTTTTGTGTAGGATGTAGTAGGTACCACCAGTAATTATTTAGCCTTATCCTGGCTAGAAAATTTAGGAAAATTTTATAGGAGGGTCACGGGTGGACTGTAATATATTAGAACGTTATTACGGGTATTTAAACAAACGAAGAAATTTGTAAAAACAAATATATTCTATGCAGAAAATGTGTGATCCATGTGTCTGAAACATGTAACGCGTATTTTTTAGATGATATATAAAATATATAATACATAATCATCAATATATATATATATATATATATTACGCTTCCCCGTTTATATTTATGACTTTCTGAATGTGGCGGCAGTGGCGACTTCGTTAGTGTCATTTGCTTCGGTAGGCTGTAAAGTAAATACTTAAAGGGCCAGGTCTATGCGACTTCTGTTATAAATAAGAAAGGCATCCTGTCATCTCATCTGTCTCATGGTCATTTCGCGTTGTTTTTTTTCCTTATCTATGTCGCTTCCTTAGGATCTATATTTCATCTAAAGCAATATAATAAGAATGCACAATGCAATAATGTTAAATTAATACAATAAGGGATTTCCCAATTGAAATATAGATTCTACTAATACCCTGACCGCGCAGTAGTCATCAATAGCCGCGTAGCGGTCACTATTGGCCGCGAAGTGGCCACGGTAGCCGCTCGCAGGGCCTAGCAGTAAGGAATGTTATAGTTTATGTACTAAGTATTAAATTACTTTTCTGAGGATCATAAAAAATATTATGTAAAGTGCATAGCCATGTAGGGACTCACTTATCAATCATATAGGGCCGAAACCCAAGCAACCAATCAACAGATACTGCCCAAGCAGCTAGCGACCACTTCTACGCAGACCTTATTTTCAGCGACATCTTGAGCAATCCACTCCAGAGTTCAACCACATACGCGCATTACACTGTATACCGCCTCTGTATAATTCATCCATCAATAAGCGCCAACGTTTGTAAGTGATATTTCAATGAAATATTTTGCTCTAGTTACAACAACAGACACCCTACACTGTGACATACACTAACACGCGTGAGACTAGAAGATGTTAGGGGATTCAGTCTCTCATCAACAAAACCTTCTGACACAATCACGACTCAATCATATTAAACAACCACAAAACCCCTACAATGTACTCCCTAACAATGTGAAAGAAGGATGTAAGAAGTTTCTTTAAAAATATATTTGTTATCAACCATCAACATTATTTTTGTTGTTCGTACGTTATTGAGATAATAAATTAAATATTGATAAAACATAGGTATACGAAGGAATAGTTTGTACGAATCTTGTAGTGAACGAATACATAATAAATGTTTATGCGTGTATGGCACACTTTTGTCGTGGTGAAAAATTCTACCACTGATTGTCAAAGTGTATGTAGATATTTTTCTGTCGCTGTAAAGCGATCCGTACGATGTTTGACGTTTATTTAGGCGCGTCATGTAAAAGTGTTGGTGAGATATAATATTATGGAAAATAGTGTATGTAGTTTTGTATGGATTTGTGTATTGTGGAGTGTATATTCAGTAAGAATATAATATGATAACAACAATTAATATAAGTTGGATTGAGTTTAAATATAAAATTTGTGCAACTTATTAAGAAGTAATCAAAGAGGTTATGTACCTACTTTATATAGTTCCTTTGTCGTCAAATATTATAGAAATATGTAGAAATTTACGTCTCTGTTTGACACAAATGTATTGCAAACCTTTGGATATGTTTTTGACTATCATAAAGTTTAAGTGATTTGTTATTTGAGTTTAAGTGCTTGTTCACGAAGATTTTGCTGGTTCCCGGGTAAGCCGATGTCATTAGTATCAAATAACTTTGTTTTTCTTGATTCCTGAGATGATATTACCATTTAAATTTGTTTTGAATAGTTTTAAGAAAATTGTTATTTGGTTTTCCCTTTTCAATATTACGCAGTGCCACCCCGGGTGTACAATTAAACGTCACGATGGGGAATGTCAACATCCACCTTCTTTGCAATTTTGTGATGATATTATTATGGTTCACTGTTTATTTCGGTGCCGCCTGTCATTTCTAATAATATAGATGACAAAACATGACCGTTTGACGTATAGGCATTTTATTTTCTACGGCTGTGATATAACCGCCCATCTATAATAACTCTAACTCTATTGAGTCGTACTTTTAGAATTTCGCTACATAAGAACATATTTTAGTACCCCGTTCATTAAAGCTGAAAACTCGATACGAAGTTTGAGTTCTTCAGAAGTTGTTTAATATTAAATACACGGGATCCATCGCCATTTTGCTTATCAGATTTTGTCGCTCTTCGATGCGCCGGTTCCGTGGTGACGCTACGAGGCGGAATTTTTCAATCGGAATTAAAGGTGAGGGATATTTGTTATTAGTGTAATTACCAGTTTGAATTTGGAGCACTCCATTTCATTAAAGCATTTAAAAGGAAAATGTAGACCGATCCGTCAGATAGCGCTGTTCCTTTATGATTTTTTAAGACTTTAAATTTTTTTCAATGGTTTATCTTATTGCGTAGATAATTTGCAGGATCTGTTTCACTTACAATACATTATTGTTTATTTAACGAAATATAATGATAACATGAATTCAAAGATGGCAATGTTTTACGAACTGAATAGTTTGAAAGCGGCCAATCGATGATACCAAATGATGTGTTAACGATTAACGAAATTACTGTGTCTGAATTTTTTATGTGATCCGCGAGGTACAGGAGAGCGTTTTGATCGGAAGCCAAATTATTGGTGAAAAATAATATACGTTCATCTGAGTAACCTTTAACGCGAATCGAAGAATAGTATTAAACTGAGACGTCGCGTCTAATAATACAGTGCATTGTAAAGAATCCTCGACGAAGAAAGTGATAAAGTTTACAGTCCACCTTGGAGGTGCCAGAAGAACTGGATTGTGGTAAGTGCAAACCTCCTTCCGAATATCCTGTTTCTTCCGGCATCTATGCTTTTACGCTACAGCGAAAATAAAAATACAAAACGAGAAAACATAAATAAGTTTTACTTAGGACGCGCGTTCTATACTGAAGAAAAAACTCAATTTTGTGTTTTCTTAGAATTTAGTGAGACGAGCAGTCACTCCGTCGGACAAATGTGTGATCGGCACGAGAGATAAACGCGTCCTGCCGCGTGGCTGGATTGTGTACCGTGTAGTGCGATTGGTGAGAGCGTGATGTCACTTTCGTAACATGAGTTGATGAGTTCGTTTCCGCTTTGCTCGGTGCGTTCTAGGAGGTTTCCCATTTATAATAATGATGCCACTACCTATATTTGGTCCACGTGGTATAAAAGGTATCGACCATTGGTGTAAATCGCTTGGCGCTCATCGAGTCAGTATTTATCCTTTATCCTAGGCCGTATTACCTTTATGGTCCGTGTCCTCGGATGAGATTTTCGACTCGAGACAATCTCTGAACTCCCATATTTGAGAAGAAAAATCAGTCTATGGCTAGAATTGTCACTATGATTCCCACTTCTATAAATTGACCGTAATGTTGGACGGCTTAGGCGGTACGGAAAACACCAAATTGCAAACTCAGGTAAGTTATAAAGGTGAATAACTCGGACACGAAGTCTTTCATTTCTTTTACAAGCTTTGCTGGCACCACCATTGTAAGTTTGGTGCACTATAGGTTTTTAGGTTCTGATTTCGTGTGGTGTGGTCGGGCGTAAGAAAAGTGAGTAAGAATGAATTATGATTTGTGTGTGTTAATTCTGTGCAAGTGGTCTACAATTTTTAATAATGAAGATTAGTAATCGTTTATAAAGTTTAGCATTTCAGCTACATTTTTCATTCATATTTTGTATATTATCTGAAAAAATCATTTGAAAAACGCAAATATTTTGATTGTTTTTGGAATTGGTAAATTTGTCCAGCATTTATTTGAATCATTCTTGCTGTGTTCCATTAAAATAATATTAAATTTTCTCTGCTTTTGTTGCTTTATTACATATTCTTCTGTAGCGCCCACACTGGTTTCGCATGTCGATGTCGGGTTGTTGCTGAACTTTTTTGTGAAGTTTGTCGCGCTTCCTTTTACTTAAAACTAGGCCATTAGTGATCCAAGATTTTACGGTTTTCCTCCGAGTGTGTTTTGTGTTATTACATTAAGTATATATAATATAATCACAAGACAGAGACAATACACAACGAACAACTAAATAAACATTTTTAGGATTAATTCCAGATAATTATTTGATTTCTAAGAACACTCTTCTTATCCCATACATCTCGACCCGTAATTATAACTCAAAAGATAATATAAAAATAATTCTAAATATGGCTAGAGATTATCAAAACAATTAAGTTTTAAATAAAACTCGTTTTATGTTTATCTTTCTTGTATAAAAAACAGTGTTATTTAATATATTCAAAGAGGATATAATAAAAATGTAGCATAGCTATCAAATTAAAAAGGTCTAAAATAGAAATAAGACAGCGACACGCATCGTACATTGCTAATATAACCTAATATATATGTATAAACAACTGTCAAAAACAAAAAAAAGAGTAGCAAACATAACTATGAATAAAATAGAGATCCTAAATTGACTTAAAGGTCTTCAATATAAATAATGTGTTAGACATATTTTTTATTCCTAAGTTCTAATTTGATAATTTTTATAAAATATGATTATATTTAACATTGTACTATTATAGATCTCGATCATGTTTTAAGACGCCACCCTATAGTCGTGATCATTCTTATTTGGGGATGCCTTCAAAATGTTGTTATAAAAAAATATATTTTATGCGTGTAATTTAATTATTTCTAAATAAAATACTAATGTTTCAAGCATTGGCCGTAGTAAAACCCGTGGCCTTTTCGTTTGTTATTCAAATTTAATTAATTTTTTGACAATATTTCTTATTTTTAGCTAAAAAATAAAAAACAGCCCCGGAGGACTTTAAAAAAAATCTATAATATATTTAGAAAATCTGTCCATATTAATATCGTTTTTTCGTCATAAATTGTTGAAATGGGTACAAATGATAACTTTATATAAATATATTTTTGCAGTTATTAGATATACTGATTTAATATAGTTAATTAATCATGTTATATTACCTATTGTCTATTGTGTTAATATTTATTATATTACATATGTGTATATATCATGGATAGGGACAACAAATTGCAAATTCTGAATTGTCTGAAATAAATCAATTATTGATTGCTAAGGGTTTGGAACGCTTTTGAATAAAAGTCCTAACCAATATATTTTTTCTTAAAGATTTTAAATCTTATCGTAAAAATAACAGACTTTTAGATATTGCTAAAGAATATTAAAATGTCTTTCAAATATGCCCACCGGCAAGTCAAAGGGAAGATTTAAGTTATGCAGGCATACATACACACATACATACACACATACATACATACACACAGGCAGGCAGGCATGTTTGCTCTTTCTCCATATTCAAATTACACATTATGTAATACATATAATATTAAATATTTCACAATTAAACATTAAACAAATTCGTTAATTGAAACGCAAACGTGTCACTAAAGTTATTATATCATTCGTATTCGCCATTGGCTGTACTGTGTTCTACCCAGCCTTCTACAAGGGTGGGTAGAACGCTCCCGGAGCGCGTGACGGGTTATCGTCTCATCGAACTATACAAGAATATCAAAAAGCAAAATTTGCCAATAATACACTTTGTTAAATAAATATGATATATTGCATCCAAATGACAACAGGGTATTTCACCAATTTTGGCCAATGGCGGCGGAGCTCACCTATATTTTTTTGTACGGCTCAAGAACTAATAGATATGATTGACATAAACTCACTCGAGTCCTTTGTAACATCAGACTCAAAATCATGCAAAATATATTTTAATGGCAACGAGAACCTTAAAATATTTAATCAAAACATAAGATCAATCAATAAAAATTTTGATGAACTACTAATAATGTTCGATAGTCTCTCCATTAGCTTCCATGTAATCATTTCACTGAATCATACGGACCAAAAATCTGAAGCACTACTCATTATAACACCTTTAAACACTCGGCCAAAAACGATGGAGTTCTTGTTTATATTAATTAATAATTAACTCCATTGTTCTGTATCGGAATTCATTATTCAGGACGCTAACAGCTTACGAGTAAATTATAGCAATGATACATGCATTCTGGCAATATACCGCTCACCGTTAGTATATCATATTTCACCGTTTCTAAGGTCGTGATAAAAGAAAAATTGTCTTAATCGGTGACATGAATATTAACATCATGACCAATGGTCATCCGCAAAGGCTTGAAGATATCAATATGTTAGCATACCACGAGTTTATTAACACCATTAATAGTCCTACGAGAGTTATAAAATACTCTGAATCCTGCATCGACCACATTATGATCAAAACTATGAACTGTATCACATCGATTGTATATGACTGATCACTACTCCACTATGCTCTCATCACACACTGTTCATAATAACAACTTTAAGGCGGAACATCAGCATTCAGCTACGAAAATAAACTATGAAAACCTAAAATTATCGTTGGAAACCATGAATTGGAATTACCTTTACCTTATCACTAACTCCGAAAATGCATGCAATCACTTCATAGAATATATACAAAATTCAATTAACAAACATAAAACTACAATTTACAAACACATCCCATCTAGTAAAAAAAACCCCAAACCATGGATTACGTAAAGTATTATTAACTCTATAAGAAAAAGAAATATATTACACAAAAAAACACGTAACAACCCTTATGACATTACTTTACATAATTTTTACAAAAGATACAGAAACATATGTACACTAATAATTAAAAAAGCCAAAGAACTTTACTATAAACAAAAAATTATCGATACCAATGGAGACTAAAAAAATATGGCATATTTTAAGAGAGGCAACTACTGTTAAACAAAAAAAGACAGTTCTTAATCAGCTTGACATAGAAGGTAAACCGATCTACTTTAAAAATAGCCCTGACCAAATTGTCAATCATGCAAAGTGTTTCTTCACTAATATTGGGTGTAATTTAGCTAAAAAATCCCCTCTTCTCTGCTTAATAATAGATCTGAAAGTCGTCATCAAAACCGGGATATTGTTTACAAATTTTATTTCACAAACGTAGATAAAACTGTTATCAAAAATATAATCCAATCGATAAAAAATAGTAATGCTGTTGGTACAGATGTTATTATGGTTAATATACTTAAAATAATGTATGTGCAACTGCTAACCCCCTTACATTATCTTATTAACCTTAGTCTAAAACTCGGACACTTCTTAATTATCCCAACCCACAAAGCAGGAAGTAAAAGTGACATCAATAACTATAGATCAATGACGTTACTTAATTCCCTTTCTAAAATATTAGAGAAAATTATAAAAATTCAACTCGTAAAATACCTCGAGAGTAATAAAATTATTTCTAAAAACCAGTTCGGCTTTATGGCAAATATGGGTACAACTGAAGCTATTGCTTGTGTCACGGACTTCATTACTAACAATGTGGATAAAAACCATAAATATATATCCATTTTCCTTGATCTCGACAAGGTCTTTGATACAATTTCGCATTCGAGTCTAATCGAAAAAAAAAAAAGTTGGTATCTTAGGTAAAGAACTTGATATCTTTAAAAGTTACAAGTTGACAGGAATCAACGAGTTCGTATTAAAGTCCACTTACTTCGGGGTCCCGCAGGGTAGCATATTAGGTCCAATACTATTATTAATATGTATTAATGACCTATGCAACATCCATTTTAACGGAAGCGTTACTTGTTTTGCGGATGACACTGTTCTTCAATTTCAGCAGTATTTAAAGAAGCCGAGAAAGGTATAAGTATTGTTAAAAAATGGCTCGACCTGAACACCTTAACACTTAATACCATTAAAACTAAATACCTAACTTCGATCATAAAAGAAAATGGGCAACTTACAAAATAAAAGTTCACAATTGTTCCAACTCGGACGACGATACGTGTCAATGCAATTATATAGAACGTACTGACCAAATCAAATACTTAGGAATTATATTTGATCCTTATCTCAAATGGAGTCATAAAAAAATAATATACATTTTTAGAAATATTAGGAATTTCCTTAATATAAAACTTCTCAAAATGGCGTACTACGCAATCTATCAATCAATCATAGATCATATATTGCTTGTGGATGGAGCGACTATCTGCAATTAATCCAATAATAGCAGTTCAGAAAATTATATTAAAAGTTATCCTCAAAACCCCAAACACAACGAGCACTGACGAAATTTTTAATAAATTCGATGTCTTTGATATAACACAAATAAATATATAGTAATACTACTCTTAAATACAAACAGACACATTTTAAAACAACTCAAAATATAATTTCCACACGGCAAATACTAATAACCTACAAACCCCAAGAGCACATACAATCAGGCCTATTCTCAAAATTGCAATATTGAAATGAAGGTGATTGTTACACCAACCCTCAAAAATAGTGTTATATTTGAATGAGAGAGAGGGAGAGAGAGTGAGGGAGTGAGGGAGATAAACGTACCATAATCTGTCAAAACTATCTGTCTATTTTTGAGGGTTGGTGTAACAATCACCTTCATTTCAATATTGCAATTTTGAGAATAGGCCTGAATATATGGCCAAAGGAACTACAAATATTTTGGACCTAAACTATTTAATAGAATGCTGAAAGATTTAAACCAATTGAATTGTACCAAGAACATGAAACTATATATCAAAACTTGGATTCGTAATATGGGTAGAGCCAGTATTGGTGCACTCACCCAAACATATTGACTCATACCTGTATTAATTATTGCTACAAAGTGAACTAAAATTAATTTATTAAGTCCACTTTAAAATTGTTCTTCATGTACACCTATTATATAGTAATAAATGTAATTCTATCTACTACTTGTAATTCTAATTAATTGTAAAATTGCTTGTAAACTATGCCCGTCTTGACACAGAATTTCTCTAGTGAAACGGGCACAGTCCAAACATATTTTTACATTTATTATATAGTTACAAATAAATAAATAAAGAGGTCAGAAATAAAATATATAGGTACCTACTTCTAAAGCCTTCCATTCAATCTAATTCAAAAATACAATGTAAGGCGAATGTTTGGGCCATATATTTGTACTATGCCTTCCCCCTCCCCTACCTCTCCTCACCCCTCACGCCGCCACAGTCGAAAGGCGACCTTGAAACGGTGCGGATTACCGCAAATTAACGCGAATCGAAGAATAGTATTAAACTGAAACGTCGCGTCTAATAATACAGTGCATTCTAAAGGACCCTTGACGAAGAAAGTGATAAAGTTTACAGTCCACCTTGGAGGTGTCAGAAGAACTGGATTGTGGTGAGTGCAAACCTCCTTCCGAATATCCTGTTTCTTCTGGCATCTATGCTTTTACGCAACAGCGAAAATAAAAATACAAAACGAGAAAACATAAATAAGTTTTACTTAGGACGCGCGTTCTACACTGAAGAAAAAACTCAACTTTCTGTTTTCTTAGAATTTAGTGAGACGAGCAGTCACTCCGTCGGACAAATGTGTGATCGGCACGAGAGATAAACGCGTCCTGCCGCGTGGCTGGATTATTTACTGTGTAGTGCGATTGGTGAGAGCGTGATGTCACTTTCGTAACATGAGTTGATGGGTTCGTTTCATTTGTCCGCTTTGCTCGGTGCGCTCTATAGGAGGTTTCTCATTTATATTAATGATACCACTACCGATATTTGGTCCACGTGGTATAAAAGGTATCGACCATTAATGTAAATCGTTTAGCGCTCATCGAGTCAGTGTTTATCCTTTATCCTAAGCCGTATTACCTTTATGGTCCGTGTCCTCGGATGAGATTTTTGACTCGATACAATCTCTGAACTCCCATATTTAGGTTAGGGCTCATCGTGTATACACCGAGGGCCGATTGTGTGATCAGTAGTCACTTTTTACTATAGTAAAAAAAGTTGTTGCGAAAATTGGTTGTTCGATCGTTGGTAAAAAATATTTACTTTTCGAAAGTACATCCCTTAGTAAACTAATAATATCCCGCTATTTTAGTGATGAGAGTTCGTCCGATAATGATCTCGTTGTTTAATATACATTAGCACGTAATAAGATAAAAATTCACCACCAAAGTGACAGATTTCAAACGCCTAGGCGCAAAATTCATGGATTAATGCATAAAATAAACCATATTTCATGATTATTTGTCGCGCCTGTAGACATCTCCATCTATGCTTTGATAATAGTAAATTTGACGTTCGAACAACCAGCAAACGATTTTGATCACGGGCGCTAGTAAAAAGTTACGTTATTGATCACGCAACCGGCCCTAAGTGTCAGAGATTCGCCATCTCGCGCTTCACCACATTTGTGTTCCGTTCGTCTATTGACCATTTGTGTTCCGTTCGTCAGTTGGGTGAATTTGAATCTCCCCATCAGCATGGACTTGAGTATTGTCTTTTTCTATCAATTTTAAACTAATCTTTGAGTTTATCTCTAGATCAAAATCTCAACAAGTATCCACGGTACTGACATTTATCTTAACTAAGTCTCAGATTTATCTTATTGTGTCTCATTTATTTTTAAATTAACGGCTCCAATTGAGCCTTTTACATTAGATATAATATTTATTTTTAGCATGAAAAGAATACATTTAGAATAAAGGTAATTGCTTTACTGTACATGATCTGTTCCAAAGCAATTACCTGTACAAGTTGTATATTAATAAAGTAAAATTAAAAGTTATAAAAAATCCTGTCATCTATAATATAGTTACAGACAAAATGTGCTAGTGTGTAGCTACATTAACACACGCAATATTTTACAGTAATACATAAAGTAAGATAAAAATGAAAAACATAGAATAAAAACAATAAGTACATGATAAAAGTGAAATCATTAAATACATGGCAAGGATAATACACAGTAAAAAGAAAATGTTGGAAATAGTTTAGTCAAGCACCGCCATTAAAAATATTTTTTCTTATATATTGTTACGGTGAGTTCTGGCTCCTGCGGATAGGATGCCAGGGCACCGCCACCTGCTAGTGCTAGACAGTGGTTACATGAGAACGTGGGTTCGGCTAGAATCCTGGGCACTTACCTTCAGCTGACGACCTTTCTTTCACCAGTGGTAAATTGATAGTGTCGTGTAATTCGGACTAGGAATCAAAACTACTAATAATAAAGTGGTTAATTTAAGGTTAACAAGATTGTTCAATACAAAATAAATAGCTAGTAACTGATCTCTCCTTCGGGCATCTGTACATGATCGAGGGCAACATGACGAGGGCGTATAACAATAAGAAACCCAACATTGTAAGCAGGATCCCTCTCGGATAGGACGCAAGGCAAATCTGACTGTGGGTTGATCCCACCTCCGCGCTGGTGAACTGTCGTTCTCTCTTGATGTTACAACATGTTAAAATAATGGTTACATAACCTCGAAATTCGGGCGTCACGCTGGATGTGTCGAAGATTCCTCCATCCCAAGTGAAGACTGCCTTCCATCGCACATCCCAGCTACCCGTGATGCCAACACCGGATTAGAACCGAGTGCCTTAGCCCGGGGCCCGAAAAAGGAAATTGACATTTCTGCATAGGAAGAGAGTACAATGCGAATTAGATAGCAATATTCTACAGATGATGCACTAGTATCAACAAGATATAAATCTTTCCCTGTTATTCCCTCGATCGCGTACGAATAGATCCGCGACCGCGACCGCTCAAGTGGCGCTGTAGCCGAGCGGTCCCGATCGAACCACTTATCTCTGATTCAGGGTTACCTCATGTAAACGTGGCGAGTTGTAAAAATTACAACTTGAGAGATTAAATTCTAACATGACAATACACATCATTATTATATATTGCGTATCCCCATCCATTTCTATGACTTTCTGGATGTATTGGATTCAGAAAGTCTATGGCTGTTAGTGCTTGATTACACGGCCAGATCTGTGAGACGTGTTTTTAATATCTCTAGGTTAAGATTACTGAAATGTTTTCTCTTTTATATATTCAATAACAGTATGTGCGTAAATATATATTCAATTTGAAATGAAATGTACATTGTCATTTTTTCTTATCTGTACGCTCTATGGTATACCATAAAATAAAGCACTTGCCGAAATGTCAATAATTTTAATTACATCAAGATTGTATTTACGTGCAGTTTTGAGGAAAGCTCTATCATTGAAATATAAATGCTATTGCGACCACAATAAGTCGCCCGCGGGGCTGAGCAGCAAGCAATGTACACAAGAATAATTCGACAACTTATTTATAAATGTAAATATTAATTAACATTGTTCGTAGCTTGCGTTGCTCTCATTCCGTGGATAGACCGTCGGCGACAAACATCGAATTTTCGAGAGCAAAGTTTCAACCGTGCAGCGCATCCTTAAAATAAGCTATAGACGGAATGAAATGCACAGAAATCTCATTATTTCAAAACAACACTCCAGATGAAGCGCTATTTCTATGGATTTGCAAAGAACAAAGCTAATGGGTACACAGCCGGAGCGGGACGGCCGGGGCAATATTGACGCGGGGGTTCGGGTGGCGCGGTGTCGGCAGGCGAGGGGCAATATTGACGCGAGATTCCGGGTGGCGCGATGTCGGCAGGTGCGAGGCAATACGGAAAGCTAATAAGACGCTACAAAGGCGCGAGAGGATCAAACGATATTTGAACGGGCGGCGCGTGTCGGAGACGCTCCGTATTCGGGAGCTGCCAACTCTCGCGCGGCCATTGCTTTATTATTGCATCCGCTTTCTGCAGGGAAACTTTTTACGGATTCTACGTCACTGATTATTTCATTTTAAAAAAGTGCATTAGAAATTGTATTTTTTAAATGACAATTCTTTATCACAAAACCATCTCGGTACAATTAGTAAAACATAAAACAAAATGATCAAATACACAACAGCTACCCAAAGAATACTATAGAAGGAATAATTGATGAAAAATTACGACATAAGAAATCGGAAATAAAAATATATTGACTAAATAACGAAAAAGAGACATATCCTATTACCAGAAGATTCAGCTGACAGATGTCAGTTGCGACGAAGGACAAATGGAAAATGTTACTCTGACAAGAAAACTCTTCTTAAGTATCTTCTGATACTGATACTCCTAAGGCGATTGTACGACTGCGGATCGCACTAGTCGGTAGCGCGATGGGGTGAGCTCAGTGGCGTCACTATATCGGGGCCCACGTTATATTTATATTTACCAGCATTAATAGTAATCCACGCCGAGAAATGTGTGTATGTATGTTAACTCTAAGGTGTAGGTACTGCTAGACTAGATGGATCAACATTACGGCTGGAATGGAATGCTCCTAAGGCGATTGATTGGGTTAGGAACCAGACCAGCCGTAAGGTGAAAATCGCCCCAAAGCGAAGCAACTATTTTTTAATTTGCAAGGGTAATAATAGAACATACATGCCTAAGAACACACAGAATATTATATAAGACAAGAGAGTAATTTTGTTCTTACTACTTAATTAATAAATCACGCGCCACTCATATTCCTATATTAAATACCTATTTAGGGGACCGATTTTGGTAGTTAATAATATGCTCCAATAATGCTCGGGAAGAGAGCATTCCTTCGGTGGAAGGAACCTGGCTGACTCGTGACAAGGACTGATGATGATGATGATGAGGTTCCGGTACAGACTCAATGAATAGCAATAGTTACAGAAATTGCGTCGACCACCGTCAAATTGATCATATTATCATTTTCTCAGAACTATAAACTGATTTAGTATTCTATCCACTACATTTATTATCAGTGTCACCATGTTCTTAATAAATTCGCTAGATGGCAGCATTAGATAAGAATCTTAATATTAATTGGCAATCTTTCCCCTTTTTGCAATATTTGCCAAAGACTGGTGTAAATAATAATTTGACTAATATTCTTCTTTTTGTGGTGCTTGTCCGGTTAGCTGTCATGTTGGCGGTCATTTAGTCAGTAGTTGGACTGTACACCCGGCCTGCCTTCATCGTTTCGTTTTCTTTGCTACTGATCATGTATTTTGTTTTTTTCATAGTATTAAATACTCGCACTCGGACACTTTACAATCTTACACTATTCATGTCAATGGAATTAATTATTTATATAAAAAATTTATTAAATATTTCATCCCGCTGTATTTAAAATTATAATCTTTTTTTTTTTTTGCATACTTTTATACAAGCGATATAAAAAGAGAAATTTATCATCTCAAAGGAATTTAATGATGTATAAAGGTTTTTTATGTTCAATACTGATTAATTGATAGAGACCTGCCCTATTAAAATAGATAATCTTTAAAATGATTTCACTAATTGAATCCCAGAAGATAATCAAAAGAAATGGAGGTGGTAGTTATGTTTCTGTAAAATTAATAAACGCCTCCTAATATTAAAGAAATCTTTAAATATAAAATAATTAAATTAACTTTTTAACGCTACTAATTAAAAACAGTGGCGTAATTCAAAATGTAAAGATAAATCCTTACATGCATGTATTTATAGATTTTTTAATTAGCGTAATCTCTAAAAAATCGACCCATAATTTGAAATATGTATGTGCAGTTTTCATTTACTTCCTAAATAATGACAGACTTTCTAGAGAGAAGAGACAAATATGAAGTAAACAGAATGTCTCCATTTTCATAGAGCCGCAACATACATTTTCACTGTAGCTGTATAAATTGTAATGAAAAAAAACTGGATAAAATCAAGATTTTTATATTAACTCAAATTCACAGTGCAGTCGTAAGCTACTTAGGAGACTTGAATATGTGGGAGTTATACGCTTCAGTTACTTAGTGCACTAAAACTTAAAACAAAATAACTAAATAATTAGACACTAATCAAACATTTTATGGGCCTTGCAAAAGTGACTAGTTAGAACGGTGACCTTGCCACTGTCATGCTGTGTTTGGCAAGTAACTACTTAATTGCTCCTTCACTTACTTTTTGTTTGATTCATGGAAGAGAATGCTTGTTCGCATCAATAGGTGGAGCCAAGTGCTAGTTCTTTTATTGTGTCATGTGTTTCAAGCGAACGATTCCACGTATCAAATATGATTGGAAATGAAAATATGAAGTGGAATTGAAGAGCCGTAAATGGCTATGAAAAGAGCCTCGGACTGCCGACCCCTGGCCTAGCGTTATAGCGCACTAAATAAATTAGCCGTTTATATTGTATTATACGCGCTCACAGCTGAAAAATGGCACGCTTCGCTTTACTGCGATTTTCTGGTCCCTAACTGACTTACTGGCGGGATACTACTATATACGAGTATTTCGGTAATGTTTCTGTAATACTTGTACGATATTAAAAATATTGGTCTATATTAACACTAGGAAAAATATAGTAACGATACTCTCAAAATAATCGATCTCGAAAGTCCAGTACGCTGCCGGCCTATTCGGCTCCCATTTAAAGTGGTGCTCGATGCATCGCATTGGCGCAGTTACGCCGCTGGTATTAAGAAGGTGCTAAGGTTGTACTGTACAGTCAAGATATATAAAAAGTTAGCATAGTAATATGAGTTGGCTTCCTTCTGTAGATCGCCTTCCCTCCGGGAAGCTGCATCCCTTTATTGTCATCTTGCATGCACGGGGCGCGCGACATTCATACGGAGGATAGAATATCACATTTTTACCATTTTGGATATCTGCTTGCGTAAGTACTATTCCCAATACAGTATCAACTTACCGATTCTTTCCATACAGTCTGCCAGCGGCGAGCGGCCCGACACGGACTATACAATTGCGTGTGCTTGTTGGTCCTGTGTTTTATATTTTTATTTCATTTATTTATGAGAAACATAATAAATTAAACAGTATACATAGTATACCTATATAATAACTAATAATATAAAAATAAGACCAGTGATGTTTCTTGTTAGCTGGGTAAAAATATCATGTAAACTAAAAATAGTAAACAAAAAAGGGTTAATTTGCTTAATATATTAAAAAGTATATACTTATACGTATTCCTATACTCATATACTTATATACATAGGTTATATAACCTTATTACAGGCGAGCAAGTTAGTCCTATTCTCAATGCACAAGCGTTTAGCCAATTTTGTAAAGTGAAGAGTATTGGTGTGACACGTATTCCGTGTACGCATCTCTATTTACAAATAAAAAACTATAGGTTTTACAAATCTATATATGTATGTACAAAGTATTTATTGTATGTATTTCTGTCTGTTTCTAGTATAATCTTCCAACTTGGACTGCTTTAAACAAAATTTTGTCCTGTTAAAAACCTTCCGCAATACTTTGTCAACCTTTTCCTTAACCTGACCACCTCGCCTCACTTCGTTATTGAAATGGGTTTTATATTGAACGCCTTCTGTACCAATTGTTGCTCAGTTGCACTCTAGGATCCTGAAGAAAATATAGTCCTCCATCCCACCCCGACGGATACATCTTTACTTCCCCTCCGGCCACCTCTTAATCGTCTATTTAAAATTATGATTAAATCTGAATCCCGAGCAACACCGGGAGCGAACCGCTAGCTATAAATAAATTAAAAACAGAATTTGTACCCCCGTTTCAGTGTAGGGCATAAACAATACTTAAACAAAGCGAGAAACCAAAAAAAATAGTTAGAGGTGATTAAAAAACTTAAAAAAGGGTAAATCCTCATTAAATTTAAACATAATGGATTTAAATATAAACATTATTTAAACATTAGCTGGAGTTTTTTATTTCTAAATATCTTTGCAGGAAAAGCCTTTTCTCTTTTACGCGCTGGAGGTGTTGGGCTGTTCCGTGCTAACTAGATAATTGTGAACGCCATTTGATGAACTATATTGAACGGAGCCCATTCGAGAAGATTACAGTTATCATCAGACAATTGTCATCTTCATAAAAACAGAAAGAAATATGGAATCAATGATTTAGAGATGTGGTGTTGAAGAACGGACCCGGATGTTGGGTTTGCCGTGGTTATAATATACCCATTTTAGAAGTACTTAGAACTCATTATGATCAATTATCCACTGCTGATGCACGGTATGATTGCACGTATTGAACGCTGTCATGGCGATGCTAACTTGAAAATACTTTTACTTATCTAGAATAGTGGAGCCTCCTGGTCGGTCTCCTCGGCAACACTCGCCATGTAGGATAGATTTCAATGAAGGAGGCTGATGAAATGCGGTTAATTATCATCTGTTAAATATCAGTAATTGATTCACTTAGCTACATAACGTTAAGAGCATGTATAACTATAATAAAAAATATGTTTTGCAGTCATGATCTCAACCTTGGATTACGAATGAGAATGGTCAGATGCTATGTGTTCTCGATTTTATTTCATGGAATAGAAGCATGGACAGTTACCGAAGAAACGGTAAGGCGACTTGAAGCATTTGAGGTGTGGATCTACGGAAGAATGCCCAAAATAAGCTGGATGGATAGAATTACGAATGGAGATGTTGCGGTTCGGATGAATAAAGAGAAATAAGTATTTAAAACAATACAAATCCGAAAACATTTCGGACATGTGATGAGACACCCGGAAAAGTACCAGATTTTACACCTCATAAAGCAGGGAAAGATTGCTGGAAGAAGGATAAAATCGTGGCTGAAAATCCTGAGGCAATGGTTTGGCCAGTCTACTGTAGAACTTTTCCTGGCCACATTGATTAAACAAAGTTATGACAGCCAACGTTTGTTGAACGGATAGGGCGTAAGAAGATAACTATTGAAAATAGTTAATGCAAGTAACTACTCGTATATAAATAGTAATGTTGTATTACTTTTAAAGCTTTTAACACATTTTGTGCACGATACTTTCCTTTCAGTGAAGTGAACTGTTTTATGTTATGATTAAAGTATATTTTGAAGTCATTTGCCTCATATTCCACATTGCCCGATCTCGGCTATTGGCGTTCGCGAGACCGAGTCGAGACTGTTCTCCTGCAGTTTAGGGTACAGCGTCTTCTTTGGCGTTTCTCGTTACCTGCTCGGTAGCTGCCGGCCTTTTGTGAACCTCTTCAACTCTTCGCGGGCGTTGTCCACTATCAGTGTCACTTCGATTATTCTCCGGATGGTTTCATTCCAATTTCTATTCGACTTGATGACGCCTAACCTCTTCTTTTCGTCTCAGAGGTCAGCATTTCGCCACGTGCAGCACGGTCAGATCGATTATCTATGACAATACATCCGGAGGATATCAAGCACGTGGCATTCATTGAACATTTTATTTGAGGGCGATGGAAAGGCTTCTTATGAATAACTCGCAATAACATACAGCGAACCCGTATTAGTACGTCTGCGGAGGTAACGCTACACTGAAACGCAAGGTTCCTTAATGGTTAATAACGTCGCCAAGTACCGATACATTATAATGAGGCCACGCTGCACTCAAGGCGCGCGGGAGAGGGTGAGGGGTGAAGCGCAGGTGTGCTCAGAAAGGACACACTTTTCTGGGAAATAAATAAAAGAACAGCCATTAAACCTTTTTAGTGAGAGGCCATTAGTGATACGGAGTTAACTTTTTGTCTCAGAGGGACTATTTATGGACACACTAAAGCCAATTCAAGTTTACATATTTAAAAAAACTTAAAAAGTAACGTTTCAGGCGCTATCATTACCGTCCGCTCGCTTGCTTGGATTCTTCAAAATGGATCGATGTTTATTGGATAATTTCAATCGGCAGCCTCTTGCTATTGGTGCTACTGATCTAGACTTTAACTTGAACCTGTTTGAACATTAAAATGTCTAAAAAGCTTTATTTAATTTTGTTGTATACAAATAAATGCGACAAAATAAAAGTACAACTTTGTGTCTTTCACTTTCTAATAATACTAATAAATACATTACATCGGAGTGAAATGTCAATTCATTTGAAAAAAGCATTTTGCGAATATGTGATATTTTTACATTATTCTTTACTTCTCTTCTACTGTCATAGATGTCAAAATTAGAATTTGATTCTGAATTTCACAACATCATATTATTATATCTTTCTACTGTGAGTACTGTGAATTGAAATATGTATTTTTTACATGTACTGTATCGACTATTTTAATAATATAAAAAAGAAACATAGTATACACATTTGAACCGATCAGGTTGTGGCTGTATGACGTTTCTAATAAAGGAATTCAAGTATCGCAAATATCAAATTTTAGGTTTTTTATAATCTTATTTCGTGTTGTGAGCGCTACGGGGAGGACGAGCCGGGATTCAGACTTGGTACTTTTTTCTTTTTGGCGGAATTTTTATGTATTATATTTTAGTTGTCAGTGAAACGAAAGAAGTACCGAATTTTAGGAAGATTGAACTTATTACAAACTCATAAGGCATAACCAATAAGTACGCATATACATTAAAAAATATTATGTTTTTTCCAATAAAGAGCACAACAATTGATTATAAATACTGCTTTATTTTTCAAATCTCCAAATAACAGTATTTGAAAAATATAGAAAAAATATCGCCATTGAAAAGAGTCAGTATTGCAACCATAATCACGAACGCGAAGAGTCGGATATTATTAGAACAGAGATATTAGACACCGAGCAATGAATTTAGTACTTCTTATTAATTCTCTATAATATTAAACAATTATTCTCGGGTCGACGTTTGCTGAAAGTCTTAAAAACAAATCAATACAATGATTAATTCAAATATTAATAAAATTCCAAATGTAAAACAGGAAAATGTTGAATTAAGCGTAGCAATTATAATAATAATAACAAAGTAAGTAAAGACGTAAAAATATATTAAAAAAAGAGTTCAAACCAATTTTTTAAAAAACAGTGTCGAGCAATGCATCCGATGCAAGCATTCAGAAGCAGAAGGCTGTGGAGACTGGAGGACTCACATTCCTCATAACTGAGTTGAATCCTAAAAGGAAGGGGCTGGAAATAAAAGTACCTACATGTAATATCTAAAAAACAAATCTCCGAGATGAGAGATGATAGTCGCTTCCGTAAACGCACATCGTTAGAAATGTAACCCACCCGCTCGTGACGTCTAATTTTTGTGGCGATATTTCGGATCGCAACAACTGTTTCCTGTTCCTGAAAAGGCGGGCGGCCATTATGTGTATATTTTGGCGACAGATAAATCGCTATGGCGTCCATTTTATAGTCTGATTTAATTTTAAATTTAAAGACAAATAGCGCATCAAACCATCAGTAGATTTTTCACAATCTCCTGTTATACTAAATGTGTATAAATGAGAAAGCATCCTAAATCATTTGAATCTAGCGGAGCGAGCTTTGCACCGGCGCTGTCGGCAACGGCGGATTATTCCGTCTGATTCATTTGCAATTTATTTCGGGGGAAATGGACGCTGATACTTTAAGCTGCACAACTTCCGTCATTTATTTCTATATGAATCATTCTGTATCTGTCGTGTTATGACTCGTGACCCGTCTCTATGATATATGTCGTGTCTTGTCGTATACACTTCCCCTCCGGTATAATCTCAGCTTGTTCGAGCGTTTACTATGTCCATTATGATTAAATTAAATTAAATTGTTGTCTTACGTTATTTACTGAACTTAATTTCGATTACGATTATTACAAAGATTGTTTGATTGGTATAGTTACGAGAAAATCCGCAAGAGTGACGAATGTATATGTGAATTGGCGTAATAGGCACACGGTACTCTGAGCGTTTAGCCCTATTACTGAAAAGGGTGAGGAGAGCGACCCGTCCCACATTCCTCACCGCAGCTTTTTAGTGTCGATCGAGGGGTTAAGTTGGAATCCTTTTTTACCGAACTATGCGGGGGGCTGAGTCCGAAGCTCCCCGCTAACCTCAATTAGCACACGACCATATTCCCCGGTGTAATCGTCGCTCGGGCCGCATCGGTGCAGAGCCGGATTAGTGCTCCCCGCGGCTTCGGCGACAACACGGAGCGGAGAGCGCCGAAATACAAAGAAACGAAGTCGCGCTGCAGTTAAACAATAAAAAGCATTCGCGTCCGAGCACATTTGCCGGCCATTGGGATTATTCCCGGATTATTCGGAATGTTCTTGTTAGCGGGACTTTTTCCATGCGCAATTAAATTTTCTGACATTTTTTGTTTCTTGTTATTTATTAGACGACACGGCGGCGCAGAACAGCGTAATCCAACGTTACTAATATCACCTGCAAATTCAACATTATTTATTTATTGAAACAATTGTATTTATTTATGTTAATATTGGTTATTTATTTTATTTAACCTTATCAATATATTGAACATTCGTTTCTGTTATCATATTAATTATGTGGACTGTCAAAACACAGGCGTATGCTTAGTATGTGTATGTGCACTCCGTACATTCAAATAAGCTGAATTTCTACATTCTAATATGTATATATTATAAGATATATATCAACATATTAGTTATATAATATCGAAATAAAATATTTGTTTCTTATGACACTCCAGGAATAATTATTATCACATTATTCAAATTTCAATCTATCACAATATTGAATGCATATTAGTTTCTCCGGAAAACAAAGTTATGTATAGTTTATTTGACTGCCTTGATCAATCTAACGATAATGTAATAATTATTTTATTATCATTGACAAATAATAAATAACGCTGTCAACATAATATTGGTCTTAAATTTAATAATTTAGAATTATTATAAATAAGCAACTAAATTTAACCACAAGATCTATTCTAAAAAATTTTCCAAAAAAAATATTCTAATCATTTTGTATCATGAAGTTCATTTCCACATCTTTCATCATCATAACAATTAAACTAGATTTACTTTTTAAATAATTATTATTTTAATTAAAATGATTAAAAATAGTTTTTTTTTAAAACATTACAATAATATGACATATATATGTTTTTGGTTAGTTCATCTGACATTCTGAAGAAGGAAATTATGTTTTCCGAAACCAGTTAATGTTTTAATTGACTAATTAAGTGGTTATTATAAGCAAAGTTAAATAATCTATAAAAAAATAATATTATATGATACATTACATGTACAAAAATAAGAAACCACGAGAAAAGTTAGTCACTATATGTACAAAATAAAAACTACGCATTTGAAATCAAATTACCTTAAAGTCATAAATAATATACATTTGCGTATATCTAAAATCTGAATACAGATTTGTATACGTTTACCATTTTCTTAAAAAATGATATTTTAAAAATACCAACGGATATAGTGTGTCGCACTTCGTGGAACTTCGAATTTACTTGCAAAAAATATTTGCAATGCAAACACGCATTCTCTTGTTGGTTGAATTGACATTTGAAAGGATATATGTATATATTTCTAGCATTGGAGTACACTTCTCAGTTGATTTAATGATTTAAAATCTTTCTTTCTTTTCTGCGACAGCCATAAAGGAAGAATTGCTTGGAAGATATTCACGGCATCCGTGCCGTTACATTTGCGTTTGTTCCCAGCATTGCCAAAATTAAAAAAATATATATATATATTATTAAATTATCTGTTTAGTTTAGTTTACATAGATAAAAATATTATTTTCCAAACTAGACTCAGATTATTAATGTGATTGATTTCAAAAGAATTTTTGAATGTCTTGTAAGAAAAATATTTTATTTTTGTCTTTATTTACTGATTACTGATAATTCAAAAATGAAAATTATAAACCAATAAGTAATGCACCATAAATTTTAATATTATAATAAACTCCATATTCTGTTTCCTCCGGTAGAATATATATATATATTAAATTATAAACGTAAAATATTTTTAAAATATCATTATATTCCATACAAATCAGCCCAAGAGGAACGTTTTCGAGGCTTTTGTTGTTAAATTGGATTGTACCGAAGGCATATTTAATTTTGTTTTGGTGTATTAAATATAGTTTTCCAAGTACAATAAACTTCTCCAGCTGCAGTCACTTCCGATGCCTATTCAAGTAATGCACCACAGCATGTTCCGCGCGGGTTCACGGCTCACGGACACTTCTGACGTTCCTTTCTTCTCGCGCCAAACGGGCCAGGTGGGACGAAACTGCGGGCTTCTTCACTCAATTACGCCATCCACACTTTTCTCTTTCCCTGCCTGCCTTTTCCAAATTGCAGTATTTTATGATACCTGACTAATTTCTATTTCGAAAATTAAATGTCGAAGGTGTAAAAAATCCGCACTGTTATGGAAATACTCGATTTTTAAAGGTATATTTGACTAGTATGGACGAGTTTAGTTTTATACCAATTTAAAATAAGATAACACATTATTACAAATTTATAATTCCTATATTCGTATAAGAAATTATATTATTAATACATAATTGAATAACAAACTTAGCGAGAACCTCAATTGAATACATTAATAATAAAATCTTGAATTTTTACAAACTTTGAAAATGTATTCTACGGACACTTCGTCTCGAAAGCACAGTCAACGTTGTATCTGTATTATAATAACATAATGTATATTTGAATAGACAAGAGATTGAATGAATAAATAAAATTCAAGTGATATAGCACAGCCACTGTCCAGATTAAAGTGTGCGGAGCGGAGAGGCTCCTTAAGATTATTTAGGCCGGTCATCTATCCGGCGAGTGTTCGACCTCGGGGGGAAATCCGCTGAACGCGCCCCAATTTTAATTACTAAAGAAATTAAAGTGAAATTATCTTTCCATCGTTACCGCATTTTCCAATCTGAGGGAGAAAATTAAAATAATAGCTTAATCCACAAACCCCTGCGCTAATGGCCAGATGGACAGATTACGTTCAACTCGCGGAAATGGCAAAGATTTTCAAATAAAAATACATTCGAGAATGCCTCTTGACGGGGATTTCAGCGGGAATAAGAGCCGACTAACCCACCCCCCCGCCCCAACACACTGCACCCACCCTGAACCCTGCACCCTCCCTGCACCCTGGGCGACTTCGTAAAAGGACGAGTAAGTAATGTTTATTGTCTCACTAACATAGTAGAAGTGATTTTTTAAATGAAAAAAAAACATTTTTAATATGTGTATAATAAAAATAATAATTACTATATTGCAGAACGATGATGGTGTATTTACACACAAAATTGAGTTAGGACGTACATAAAAATAAAATTAAACATGTATTCAGTCTAATTAGACGGTCTCCCGGAGCTAAGATCCTATAACATGATTCTTGGTGACGAAGTAAGTGAGTATGCACGAATGAAACAGCTCTCGCTATTGGCGATAATGGTCTCATGTATAAATACAATAGACAACTGATGACAGTTTAGAAACAAAAGTGTTATCTGTGCATCGCAGTCTTATATCGTCGGGAATAAAGAATTAGCGCTTTACTGTACCGTGGCTACGACTAATCTTAAAGATTTTGTTATTTATTGAATTCTTCATTCTATTGCAAGTAGGAATACAATACGTGGCATGTTCGATCTTATCGAGCGTTACTTTGTTCATAATTCCTCGTGTGAAGGGATCATATAATCCAGATAACCTTAGCGGAGTATGAGAAGTGACATTAATGGACCGGGTGATATGTACCGCGAAAGGAGACCCTCTCCTCTACGCGATAAGGAAAGATCTCAATTGAGGTGGCTTGGAAGCTTTATGAAGACAGATTGGGTTGATCATCTAGTACTGAAACGTCTCAATTCGTAAGAATATGGATGTCATGTCGGGGCTTTGCCCATGTTTAAGATGTCGCCATGTCGAGACTTTGCGCTCCCCTTCTAGAGTAGAAGGATGATGATGGTAATATACAGAGGATACCGATCCGGTGCGCGTGCACTTCCCGAACTCTAGCTCGAGACTGTTTAGTAACAGCGCGAGACATATACAATGATGAAGAAGTAACAAGTCGGCAAATATTGCGTCAATTAATTGAACACGTTCTCCACTAGGGAAATGAATCAACCGGGCCGACAGCCTAATGGCCGCCCGCACGGGAGGATTATCCGAGTGTTTTATCGACATCAGCAACGCTGACCACGCGTCGTATTCCATAGCTGAGAATACTTCCTCTTCTTCTATACATTCTCTTCCTACTTCGTGCCCGTCCGATCCGCATTTTTCTTTTAAAGATTTATCAGTCAAAACGATATTATCAAATGCAGAAATTCTGGTGTTAGGGATACGTCGCTGTACAGAATCACCAGACAGAACATTTATTACGATAACTCCAATTAAAATGATGACTTACGGTGTCGTGATGTCATCATAGGGAGCTGAGATGTAGCTGATGGTGTAGTAGAGTGGGATGATTGAAGAGGGCCACAGCGACGAGGCAACCGTGCCTCAAATTTGAAAAAATTTAAAAATGTCCTAATATTGGATATTAATGACGCAAATAAAACCAACCATTATCGTGAGATATTTGTTACACTGAAACTGTGAAATCTACATATTGAACGGTCGGGAGGATTAGAGCGGTCCCGGTGATCTCAGTTCAGGAGTTGCGATAATTCCCGCTGCTAATCCCGCCGGCCTTTCCGAAGATGTTCTCCTTGTACTGCTGGGGGTGTGGAGGGAGAGGGGCTGGGAATATAAACAGGTGTCCCTGTTAAAGATCAAAAAGAAAATCTTTTGTATTAGATCAGCCCACACACATTAATCTCTTTAAGTTTTCCGTTATATCATCCCATTATTCTGCTCGCTGCTATTCAAATAAGTTCATCCAGCGGGACAGACATTATTTAATTAGTTTTTGAGTATAGACGTACTATTAAAAAAATATATTAAGCATATAAATGCCGTTATATAAATAAAATTAAATAAATGGTAGCTGCTGTGCGTCCAATGTTTCCGTAAAATATATTTTTTAATATTGAACAATCGCTTAAGAATCGTTGTCTTTGTAAAACTGTTTTACGCAGAACGCGCGTTGTTCCCCCGTGAAACGATCCATTGCGACTAAATTTCTAAGGACTAAGCTCCCGCGTGCTGTCGCCCGCGTGGCCCTCCTTCCCGTGGTTCCCGCCCAGAAGCGATTTAAAAAGTGTAAAAACTTATGACCCACCCCGTACAATATTTCATCCTGACATTCCTTAATAATTAATTTATAATTGATTCATTTAAATAATGGCTTCGGTTCGACTTCGCTCGGTTTCACTTGAGCATTTTCTAGTTCCAGTTTCAAAACTTTTGAAAATTAATTCCTGGAAACTGCGTTCAAACGCTGCGCCTGTAGTACCTACTTCTACCGTACTGTCGAGCGGACTGCGCATTTCTATGGCTTACACAAAACAAGTGACTATCAAATACAGTCGTAACAAGCATTTCACGCGCCAGGAGCGAGGTTTTATTATTGCACAAGTCAATTTTTTTTGTGAAAAATAGTAATAAAACAATATGATATGACAATTGCTTATAGATGTTTTTTGAGCCCGCAAAAATATACAAGATCATTCACATAATACAACAATAAATTTATTGTTTTTTTTTTATCTCCTGACCGTCTGCGCCAATTTGTTATGGCTTGTCGGCTCTGATGATGATCTACCAGATGCGTCCATTGTCGGGGTTGTATGTGGTGACGAGAATAATACGCTGTTTGTAGAATGTGACAATTTACAGTATTTATTTCGGACTGACAATATTACAAATTATCTTAGATCCACATTCGGAGAGTGACGCGGAGCGAAAGGTCATTATTGGTTGCCGGTCCTTTATATAAATGATAATCACATTTATAAATTAAAATAATTGCTTATATAATATAAAATAATATTGGGCCTCCATCGCTCTGTGCCCGTGCGCCTATTATATACGGCCTAATTTCGGATCTGGTCACATAGGTACCATTAAAGATGTTATTTTTACTATATAATACTCATAGATATTAAACACTTTTAAATCGATAAAAGGGGGATGGTGGCAATATTTCACGCAGGATCCTAAAGACTAACTAACAAAATTTGGAGTATATATCATTATATTGGAGAGAGTAGAGGAGGTGTTATGGTATTTGGCGCAGGGTTCTAAATAATAAGTATGCAATATTTGGTTTATATCGGTCTAAGGGTGTAGGGTATTATGGAAAACAGACAAGGCATACATATATTCTGACATATATATGATCTCACGAGACAATGTGCAATAGGTAGTAATTTTATTGAAATCTAAATAAAAATGTGTCGGTACGCCAATAAAATAATTTTAATTTAATATTTTGATCTGCAGGGTATTCTTCTTACTCCTTTCAACCCAGATTAGTGTAGCGAGACAGGCACAGATAAATAAAATAAAATGAATTATACATGTATCGTTTAACATAAACCTGCTGTATGGGATTCGAGCGACAACTAGCCCCTTAAATGACGAGACATCACTTATCGATACATTGAAAATGTCGACCCTAACTAAGCGGGAAGTAATCCGGAAATTCCCGGAGTGGCCTCCCTCGGTATAATCTTCAGCCAGATGTCTCGACCGGCGACTTAAATACTTGATTGGTTTTCCCATTAAGCTCCGCAATACGTCAAGTTCCACAAAACAATAACACCCCATCTTGATTATCATATTGCGGAGCCGCAAACTTGGGAACAATGAAACACTGCCCCGTCATAATTGAGGGCAGATCTACCCTCCCACCTCCCACCTCCCACCTCCCACCTCCCACCTCCCACCTACTCGTTAATGAGTACACTAATTGGATACATTTTTGGCTAGTTTCTCAATCCGCCCTTTCGGGAGGACATCTTCGCGATAAAATTAACGCGGCAGTTAAACAAAACCGAAATAATTGTACTTGCGTGTGGCGTATCCGTGCGCGTGTATCCGACTCTCCTGCCGACGCGCATTGGCGACATCGGCCCTGACGATGGACCCTATGTGATCCGAAACGTTAGAAGTTTCTGAACGGCCGTGAAATCTTGAGAACATTTTTAATTGTACTCTGTTAATATGCGCGATTGGCCATCCAATACATACAGCCGAGATTGTGCAATTTAGCACCGCACGCATTTTGTCAACTGCTCAGGAAACCATGTGCTTTGTATTGCAAAAATTTAAAGTATGTATTTCGTGTTTTTTCTTACTTAGTTCAACACAATAAATATATATAATTCAGCTAATATGACCGTTTTTACCAATATTCATAACGGGCTAAGAACGTTTTCCATATTTCGAATAAAACAATTATTTACTCGTTTAGTTAAATATATACATTGTGAAAGGACATTCAATTAATTTTATTTGACCGAGCTCGTTGCACAAAGCCCGACCCGCGCGTGTTGGTGAATATTATATAGCGAAGAAATCGAAGAGGAATGTTTATACATTTCTTACAATTGAAAATTGAGTAGCTATTAGAAATTGAATCGTCGCATGAATGTAGAATCTTGTCAGCCTGCCTGTCAGTGTAGTTGAATTCCAGAGAGCAAACTGATCTCATCAGGTCGACATTTGAGGCAGAGAAAACCGACCTGATTTATAGTGAAATTCGTATGACTTTATATAATATAACCGGTGAAGCGGGAATAATATCTTAAAAAGGCTTCAAATTTTTGAAATGTAAGTACATGAAACACATTTGTTTCAAATATTTTTAAATATCCATTAAAAAACTAGTCCGTGGTCAAATCTGATGAAGTGTTGCGCGGATGCAAGCAGAGCGGACATATTATGTTCACAAGATTAAACCCTCGGCGATCGTTTCAGAACGGGAACATCGGAGATATAATAGGCTTAACTTTTTATCATGATAAATTAATGTTTGATAGTTTGTTTGCCGTCGTTACAAATCTTAGAGCCTTTTACCATTCGGTATATACAGAGATATGCATTAATGTACGTATAATCGGGCGCATTCGGATATTGTGCGGCCGCGGGCATCCATCTAAAGACATCGCCAGGAAGCACGCTGGCAGCTCGGTCGGGGTGGTAAGTATCTATATACGATGTTACCAGTATCGCGCTTGCACAAATGGAGTCACAAAAGTCATCCCTGTAAAAGTGCAGAGTTCTTCAAACAACGGAACGTATCGTAGATACACGCGAAATTTTCGCTAGGTAACCCCAGAAGTATTAAACTGGGTACGAAGCGTGCCTATCCTGCTTATAGAATCTTGTCATACAACAAAAGATCCATAAAGTTTTCGCAACCTGATTTATTAATTCTCATTTGTATATATAATATATACCCTATGACCACTATATTATTTCACACATTTTATGGTCTAATTATGACTTATCAATTTAATTTTTTTTTAAATATTTATTTTATGTTTTATGAAATGAAAATCACTTACATTATATTGTATTTCACTGTTCCTTTCTAAATATTTTTGTATGATTTCATAATTTTTCTACCTTCATTAATACGCTTAATTGTTTTTTTAGTATTGTAGATTTTTTTTCTTTTTTGTTTATTTTACCATGTATTTGTACAAATAATATAAATGAATTATTAAATTCTATTGATAAAGTTCAAATAAATAAATATTCAGATCCAAATAAATATTTTAATGAGTAAGTGTTAATAAGTTTTCTTAGAACACACAAGCTTGGCAGGCAGCCGTTTTTTAAAAATCAAAGTCATGTCATTAGCGTTCTGTACCATATTTCAAATAATATGGTACCGTTTCGTACCGTATTATTAGAAACAAGATCTGAGCAGCAAAGTTTGACGCGCACGCATATTATGTACTATTAATAGTTTAGACTTCATTTTGCACGATTTTAGTTACCAAATGCATTTCAAAATGGACACTCGAATTTGATATATTGTTCATTCTGGATTTAGTTCAATCTACTTGTACTTACCAGTCATAGGCTCATTCATTACGTTTCAGGTCAAATAAAAAAATACACTATGAACTTATGAAATCAAAATAAAATAAGTGATTTAGTATCTTTAAAGCCGGTTGTGCACGAATCGATATTAAACATGGCCACCATCTGCGGAAAGTTTCGTGCAGGCAACACCAAACACATAACCGACGGAAATTGAGAGCGCAAAGTTTCAAATTTTGAATTATTACTTTGCTATATAATTTGAGAACTAGTTTATAAAGGCTGTCTTCGGCAGCCAAAACTTTCCAAAAATAAATATTTTAAGTTGGAACTTACATCTTTGATAAATTATTCCGACACACACACACACACACACATACGCACACATATATATATGTGTGCGTTTTGGAGGGGATTTAATATTGATGATCATTTTTATAAAAGTCACCCAGGCGTGCTCTATCCATTTGCACACATTTCGTACCTTCAATACGGTTGGTTAATATATTTTAGTGTCGTAAAAATAGAGAAAAGACTTTCTATAAGGATGTTTGTACAAGGATGAAACTTTTGTCTCGAAATTAGCTTAAGAGATGGAGTTAGTGTGGAACGAGCTGTGTTTTGTCTATTTATTTGTGAGTGAAGAATGCATCCAACCTTACATACTTCGGTAGCATTCTAACATTATTCCTCAGTTGACGATGAACTAAAGAATCGCACTATCGGCTGTCGCCAAACTTAACGAGTCTTTAATAGTGGAGATATTTATCAGCTCACCAATAAATTAGTTTAAAAACCTTTTTTTTTTCGTATGGGTTTGAGGCTTGGCTATCCTGAAGGAGTCTATAAGTGTTTCATCAAAGTATCCTTCGTCACTTTCTGCAGATTCACTAGAGCGGTCATGTATCCAGTGTCGCGGTTTTGCGATGTTCCAAATATGATTGCAGAGACAAGTGGTGGACCCGATACGCCGGGTCAAAACAAACTATTATATAGCCTCAGATCAGAAGAAGCGCTACGACGATTGCTTCCTGGAGTCATTAAATTAGTATGAAGCACCGGACTGGGAGCAGATAGCTCGAGAGAGTTGGAGATTATATGTATCGAGTAAAGTTGTCGCAACAGCTAGAAGCAAAAGAAGCGATCAGCCTGCTGCCCCATCGGCCCGGCCAGCTCGACCTTGATACATGTGTAAGAAAATGTGCATCACGAATTGGACTTTCATCTCAGTGAAGAACTGATGATAGACGAAGAAGAACTGTAAGGATTGTATTTTGTGCACCGATTTTGTGTATCTATGAAACACGAGGGTAAAGTTTCGCCCGTGTATGCGTACCGTAATTAATAGATTTAGATAGACCGGCTGAAACTCTTGTACGTGAAGTTTGTAGGGAAATGTTGCTCAATGTAGGGAATAATTAATGTACCACTGAATCATACCACTGAAATAATACATTTATGTTAATATTACAAATTATAAAGGAATGCAATTTTTTACCTTTCAGTATTCATTCCGTCAAATGGATTATGAAGTAGAACAAGAGTTGGGTGTTTCAGAGACGCGAATCACCTATGAACGTGGTGAACCTCGTGGTTTATTTCATAATTTAAAACAAAGATTATACAATAAGGCAGAGTAACAATGGAATAATGAAAGAAATCAGTTTAATGTAACGACAATACAGAAGAAAATGAATTATAAACGTACATTATTGTTTGGAAAGGTAAATCATTCTTTATAACTCGAAACATTTCTAATAAATTACTAAATGATATAAGCATAATCATTTTTAAATAAAATCATTATTTATTAGCAATTTTTCAGAACATACTTGTAGTTCCATTAGAAATAATAATAATTATAATTTAAATTAATCTTACGCTTTGTCTTGTGCAATCAGCATATTATTGTAGCGACGGTTACAGAGAAGGTGGCAGAGGTGTAAATGAATACGCGGCTATTGCATGTATTCAACATTGATTGTACATCTTAACTGAGGATAATCAAGGGATAAACTCGGTCATATCCAATTGTTAAAATAATAAATAAAGTTCCGGGTTTGAATCCGGTTACTATATTTATTTCAATAGATGAATTTTATTTGGGTATCTTTCTAAGTCATTTACCTAATTTATTATAATAATTACCATGTATATTTAAATAACAAGTCGATTTAATTAGAATTATTCTAAATTTGGGTTATCTCCTGCGTCAATTGAGGGTCTTCGTTGCCCATCGACCCTCGCGTCTGAGAGGGTGGCGGCAGATAACATTGTCTCGCACATTTCACGCCCTCAGTCGAGGGTGGATCTTCGTGGAAAAGTACAGCTAGTCGCAAACTCTGTTGCCTATGACCATTTTCTAGTTCCGGTCTCGGCCCCAGCTCCCGGGCCGGATGTGTGGCCACGCGCCGCCGGGGACCGGAAGTCGCCTCCCTCCGCGCAGATCGCGCGACACTTCCGGGGCCGGACTGGTGTTCCAATATCAAATGCGGCTAGCACAGCTAACTGGAATTTTAAAGTGGGTTTGCCGAGTATAAATTCGTATTAAAATTCTATGCAAAGTCTTCCGATCACTATGAACAGTATAGAATTTCAAATACGTATTTAGATATATAAATATACAATTGAATAGATAAATATAACTATGTGAAGCTTGTAACTGCAAAAGAATTATATTTGTATAGTATTTTCTTCTTCTTCTTCTCTTCAACTTAGTAGTTTATTCCTGAGTAATTTAACATAGCAATATAACAATAAGTAATTTATTATTTATTGTCCCCTAGTATCATCACATCATATTATCGTGTCGATATAGTTTTGGATAGTGATTATTTTATTTTGTTTATAAAATCGTAAATTATATTACGTACAAAGAACACTCTGTATTGCCATCGAGAAACTCTGTTGGCCATTGGCTATAGCTGCTAGTGTATAGTTTGTACAAATACTAATATGTACAAAATAATAACTAATCCTGAACTATTGCAAGCCGCGATTGCGATCAAACGGCACAAGAACAAAATACAGAATGTGACCTGTGATTACAACTAATCTAGAAATCTGGAAGCAGCCATCCGGTCGATCGTTTATGTAATATTTTGTACATATTGTAATTTTGACTAAATTCTAAATATCTTCTTACAGTTAGGTCTTACAAAATGTTGTCATTTTTGATGGTTAAAAGTATTTTAAAAAAGTACATTTTAAATATAAAAAATATTCTGTTCAACTCAGAGATTTAAATATTTTCAGCATATTCATTATTTGTTTATTTCTCTAATTATCAATTTGAAAGACAACAGTATGCCTTTAAGTTTTATACATGCAACCGATGCTCTATTTACACGGTAGATTGGTTTCCAAAGAGCGTACAAATATAAACCGTATAAAAAATAGAGAATTTCGTGTGAAAAAATAGAATGATGCTTGCTGATTGCTGACCCGATACAATCAATTAGTTGTTTTCAAACAAATGTTATGAAAATCATTCATTAGAACTCTATTTAATTTCATGATATACGTATTAAAAATATTTTGCTTCAAGCCCCCTCATATAATTCAAAAAGCTAAAAACAGACGCACATATATTTATTAGTTAAAATGTACTGTCCTCACTTTATGACGGTAGATGCATCATTTTGCGTCAGATTGGAATGAAATTGTTTTCGTCTCTTGAAACATTTTGACCGTCTCGTTCACGGTCCAGCGGTGAAAAGTTTTTCTGTCGTGAAAGGTGCTCAATTAGCACTTATTTACAATAATTCTGGATGTTGACTATTTTGACAATGAACTTTCTAATCAATCGTCGAAATGCTGTCTGAGTACATTTATGTATAATTCTTGATATCCAGTTTACGTTTTTAACTGGCCAGCTCGATCGATAATTTTATGGATTTAAACCGTATTTAACTGAAAAGCCGTGTAAAAAAGAATTGGATGTATTGTTTCTTCACAATATAAACCACAAAACATATTACTTTCTAATACAAATGAAATTAATCAACTAGACCTCGTTTTCGTTTAATTGATATAATACTAATTTAATTGGTATAGAAATACCACAGAACTGTTCTGACAATGCAACTACACGACAAAATGTGTTCTCTTTAAGAAATATAACTTTCTGTTTTCACTTCTTGTTGTAACATTCTTCACTTCATTATATTCCATCTTAAAACATCTGGTGTTCAGTGAAACCCCAACAGAAAACACATTTTTATGAAGCTGAGAGGTATCGCAACTCATTTTGAGAATAAAAAAATATTTAATATCAATCGGGACATCAGAAACCGTGCAAACATTGGCATATCGCGCCCTCGATACAATAAGATATCAAACTAAGATTTAAATATTAGTCATGACGCCCTTTGATGTTCTGGGCTCACTCCGCGAACAGAAGACCGTCGAGAATGTGAAGACCGCTGCATCGTACATCGGTTCCCGGGCCGCAGGGGGCCGCAGGGTGGGTGCCGCCCTCCCCGCGGGGTGGGTGCGCGCCTCACCTCGGACGGAACAAGAGTTGGCCGACACCTTCGTGTAACTACATTAGTAAACATTGGACGAGGTTCGGAACTCCGCTAACGCGATCCCGACTCAAAAGGAGATTTTGTAACAGAAGCCCCGGCCTGAAGTTAAAATAAACTCCTGGAAAATGAAAGCATTTCTCGGAATGCTTTACATGTAGAAATACCCTTTCGCCAACATTTATGTTACGGACCTTTTTAGGGTATTCAAGTTTTCGCATCTAAATATTTTAGGTCCGTCAAAGAGGAAATTTTGACGGTGTACGATTCGAGGGCCTGGAGATACTCATACTTTATCCGCAATATTCCATGCAATAACGTTGTGGTTAGACATTTTAACTATTTTCATAATAATTAACTTTGTGTGAAATCAGTACGGTTTTATTATTAAACGCCGACCGGATTCAGAACTACGTATATGATTTGTAAACGTAAAATAAATATAAATTGATTCTAATGTAAAGATTGTACTACTTTTTAGCTCTGGAAAACAAATCAAATATTTAAGATGCTTAAATATCAATAATTTCTCAAAATTTTGGAATCATTTAATAGAGATTTAAATATATCTGCCTTGCATGCAAACAAGGGAGGTATGTAATTAGAATCGTTAGAAATAATCAAAGCACACAATGAATTATGTAAATATGATGTCTATGGAATGAGGTGGGAATGAACGCGCGTTCGGGACGAACGGGTCTAAGTGTATGTGTGCGTTTGTAGAGGTACGTCAGGTGAGAATGCATAAGTATGGCGGACCGCAAGGGAACGCTTTCTTCGCTTCATGTTTCTCATCTCAGATAGTTCTAAGAACATATTGCAATTTGTACTAGTGTGATCGAAATAAATACTCATTTGTTACCAGCTCTACCGAGTATTACGTCACCACTTTAACCCGCATTCTTCAAGGAACAGAGACAGAGACAGTGAGAATAATAGCTGGCGCCGCAAGATATAATAGTAAATAAATACATTCAAAGAACATTTACCTAAAATATTTAATATGATGGCAGCCAACCTAAAACCACGAGACAGTATATATGCCTGAACGTGAACTAAGTAACTTACTACCTAGTCATGTCATGTCATGTCTTACGCGGACGACCTCTATTATCAACTTTAGCGTCATATGTCTTTCTAACCATTCTCTTCTCATTCAATCCTTCCACACGAGGAAGCTAAGATCAGAAGTAATGCAACATTTGCTATTTTTTGTGAGCTGTGTTTTAAATTAATTTTCTTCATTTTGTTGCAGTAGCGAACAAAAAAATCTGCGCCCCGTTGACAAGCTGCAGTAATCGTTTAAAGTAGCTAAGTTTTAATATTTTGTATATTTAGCTGATAGACAAATAGAGAAACTGTTTAACGAAAATTAAATAAATTAATTTAATTAAATGTAACCCTGAATAGATGGATTATTTAACTGAAATTTTACAATAATTATGTTCACAATTGAAAACATTCTTCCTCTCTAAGTACGAGATTTATCTTCTATAGAAAAGTAGCACATTGATTAATGAAAATGCATTATTTGTACACATTGTGTGCATTGTACCGTTTCTAAAAAAATATATAAAATAAAAACAAAATGTCATAAATAACCAACTGAATTCAACGACCAGTCGAAATCGACAAATGTTTCACTATACATGACACTTCAGTCTAGTTCGGACCATTACGCCCGCTTTTCACAGCCCTGATGGCATTTGACACTAATGTATTTTTTCTCAACGTGTAACAGGAACTCGGGCTCACAGTTCAGATTTTAAAAGTGAATGTTGAGATAATTAGCGAAATCAAGACAAAGTTATTTATTTAGGTTTAGTTTTATTGTGCTCCGAACAAAGAAACAGACGTTGTTCTGAAAACAGTTGGCCTTAAATAACCTTAGTGGTTACATACACAGTTAAGTTTAAATTAAATACTTTTCTTTAAGTATGTAAGCACTTCAATTAACAAAATTACTTTGTACTTCATTTGTTTTGTTTTTATATTCCGCATTTTTCTTTCAATTGAGTCCCTAATCTATATCTATAAATAAAATAATTATAATTTGTAATATTGGCAGCAGTGGGAATAACAAATTGTGAAACGTGACCATAGTGCTAGATTTGATCAGACTAATAAAACTGATAACAATGATTACAGCTTCGTAGAAGAAGGTAAAATTATCAACTCTACATACAAATAATCAGCAGGCCCAGATAATTTTCCACCACTTTTTTAAATTAAATGTGGAAACTAACTTACAAATACAATTAATTGTATATCTCTAATTTTTAAAAAATGATACATTAAACTACAAACCCAGATGCATATAGTTCGCGATTCCTAAACTATTCCAATCTGTGTTTCTAAAGAAATTTATAATAGATACAAAAAAAATTATATCCCCGTTGCAACATGGATTTGTAAGTGGCAAATCAACACTAACGAACTTACTCTTATACGAACAGTATATCAATATAAATATTAATAACAATTTCCAGACGGACGCGGTAATACGGACTTTAGCAAGGCATTCGACAGGCTTGACATAAACTACTATTAAAAAAATTAAAAGCTCTGAGAATAAGCAATAACACCTTAAAATAGATCGAAAGCGCTAACTTGTAGAAAACTTTATGTTAAAATACATAATTATAAATCTTTTTAATTTGAAGTGTCCAGACCATAAGGGTCCCACCTGTTTTATTTGTACTATTCATGAACGATATCATTGACATTTTTAATGGAGTTCATGTTCTGTTGTTTGCAGATGATCTTAAAATATATAAAGCAATCTATAATTACTTTACAAAACAACCAAAATCTGCTTTATATGTGGCGCTGTGCTAACGAACTATATATTTTGTAGAAAAGCGTAAACAAATAAGTTTGAATAGACGTAAAAATGAAGTCGTATTTCAATATTGCATTAATAATATTGATCAAGTATGCGGGGTGTGAGTGCCTTTCAACCAAAAATTGACATTTATTCAACATTACAACGACATTTGCAACAAGGCGATCATATCCTTAGGATTCGTGTTAAGGACAGCCAAAATCTTTAACTCGCTCCGCTCTCTGACGACTTTATATACATCCACTGTAAGAAGTACGCTAGAATTTAACACCACGCTGTGGTACACGTGCTATGGCTCATATATTATAAAAATCGAAAGAGTGCAACATAAATTTCATAAGATTTATCAATTTTAAATTGCATATTCAGATAGAAAATATAATTTACGATTATTTAAAAAATTAGCCTGGAGAAGAGATGTGAGCGATACAGTATTTGTATATAAAATTATCAATAATATGTTGGACTGCAACACACAACATTAACACTAATGATTTCGTATAAAGTACCAACTCAAACGAGACGACACGAAGTGTTCTCTGTAGGTATCCATAGAAATAATGATTCCGTTAACTCGCCAATAATACGGATGCATCAGCTTGGTGATAAGTTGAATCTCGTTGACATTTTTCTTTACAGGAGCATACCCGAACTGAAGAAATATTTGTACTTGAATTATACTTAGTTTTTTAAACGATGTTACCATACCACCATGCCAAAAGTCTAAAAGATATTTATATGAAAGATCATAATCAGATACATTCACCGCCGGGTGGCGTAGCCCCGTCTACACCAGTAGACTTCACCAGAGTATGTGAATTGATAGATAGCAGATATCGCTGTTATCGATGCCGGCTGGGATCGGAGGTAAATTTAAACCGCTGTCCCCTACATAAGTATGTATATTTACATATGTAGTATTATGCAACTCGAAAACAAAGATGCGTGTACCTCTTTGACAAAAGTTTTTGAAATCTTTTAACACTATTCTATTATATTTATTAAAATAAGAAACCTGGAAGGATTATAAAAATAATGTAATATATTTTTTGTTTATTTATGTGTGTGCACGTCTTAGCACGTTGAACACTTTATATGAATTTGTCAATGTTTAATTGTCTTGCTTATATTTTTTATATCACCTGCAAATAAGTACGGTTGTACCGTAACGCCTTGACAATGAAACGTGTTGCCATGTCGAAGCGTCTGCCTAATATAGAAGAGACGTCAGTTCCATACACTAGTTCATAGTACTTGCAGAAACCTTAAATCTTTAAATATATATATATCTCGTATTACAAATATAATATAAATAGAACATTTATGTTGAATTTAAAATTATACCATATAATTGATAAATTTTTGTATCGTGTTGCAAAAAAAATCTCGTGTCTAGAAAATATGTTAAAAAAAGACATGTTCTAATATACTTAAGTAATTCAATGTTTTTGTCATCATTATTCCCTGTCTCGTATTGTGCTAACGACAGGGGCGTGCCCATTAAAATTGTTAAAGGAGCCATTATACCCTTACATCTCCGTCTTATCGCCCTGAGCTATAAGTCAAAGGTAAAGCGAATGGTCTTCCACAACCACCCATTAAACCTAAAGATGAATAGATGTGTATTTGTCCTCCAGCACCACATCCTTGTGTTAGACCGACCCGACTGAACGGCAGCGCGGTTCTAATTACGCAGAAACTCGCGACCCTGCTCCGACTTCATCAGTGTAGTCTAGTCTATTGATGAGCAAGTACAACTTATGTAGAACATTTCGCACTGTGTTACGATGGTCCAATAAAAGTAGCGTACCATGTTCTTGATGCACTATGTGGAGGTAATTCATAAACCTGTGGAGGTAATTCATAAACCTGTGGAGGTAATTCATAAACCTGTGGAGGTAATTCATAAACCTGTGGAGGTAATTCATAATCCTGTGGAGTAATTCATAAACCTGTGGAGGTAATTCATAAACCTGTACCTGAGACCCTAAATTTTAATCAGCGGGCTCGTGACCCGATTGCAATAAGGGAAATCAAAGCGAGAATCATTTTATAGAGAGAAAGAGAGAGCGAGATGTATGGGCGACGATTCCGATTTGACTGTACGACACGTACGGTGTTAATATTCTTGAAAAGTTGCGTATTTTAATGTAAGGAGCAACACTGAATTGATTCACACAAATAATATTTAATAGCAGGCGCACTGGCGACGAAAAACTTTTAAAAGAGTTTCTAAATTTAATAGCTATCTTGTATCTTACGTTCTTATCTGACGTTAGGAACGAAAGTTGGCAACCGTTTAAGAGATTGGCGTAACTGAATTATTGCCCTCCCCCGGGCTGGGGCTGCGGCCGGCTTCCCCTAACGAGCGCTGAAGGCCGGAGTCGGGCCGACAGCAGCGACAGCCGCGGTCCGCGGTCCGCGGTCGCACCGAGACAAGGCTGCCCGCACCAGGGTCGCCCGCACCAGGGTCGCCCGCACCAGGGTCGCACGGCACCCCTCTACGCAGCGAACAATAATAAAAAACTCTATATTTGTACAATATTTGATTTCCCTAGCTAGATGTGGTGGGATGCCTAGTCTAACAATGCTTAAAAGCACCGATGTTTGATATATATCGCTTCCAGATGTTGTTACATGTTCAACACAACATTTTTGTGAACGATGCTTTGAATGATTATCATTCATACTTCACACGTGCACATTTTTTTCTATTTACCGTAATTGTACACAGTTTTGAGAAGGGCAGTTCCTAATATTTATTACCTTGTAGCATCGTTAACTAAGGAGAACTTCTGTTTCAATCCAGTGTTCTATTTTGAAACATGTCATTAGAGCGAATAGAACAGTAGGTACCTATTTCTGCGTCAACCTTGGGACTCTTCACTCTCGCAGGTAAGTACATTTTTCAGCTATCGATATGTATTATTTGACGGTATATTGCGTATTGTTACATAATATAAGTGTGTTAAGTAACATTCGGTTGCTTTATTATTTATTGCCTATAATTGTATAAGAGTGATGAAAAAATCCGCCCCTTCCCTGCCCTGGAACACCGCGAATAGCTCTGATATTAAGCGAGCCCCTTGTTAACGTATTGGCAGCCCACCGCTGAAATGACAAACATGACAAGGAAATTTGACATTAAACATACGAGCGTGAAGTAAGGCGCGAGACGACGAACTTTTGGGACACGGTGAATACGAAAGTCGAGAGTTGTCTCCAAAGCATCGCACGGGAGCAAAATGCGTATCTCAGAGATTGTATCGAGTTTAAAATTTCCAATTCTCTCAAGTCTACGATACTGTATGCGGCTAGACCGCCTAATCTACCACTACAAGTGCATCAGCGCTGATCGCTTTGACACTTTTACTAACTACCTTATTGTAATACACATCATATGTGTTTTATTACAATGAAATGGAAGGGTAAACAATTCTAATAAAAAAACCCTCTAAAGTAGGTGATGAAGGAGCTTCCTAACGGATTCCAGAGCTTCACTACTGGGTTTATTTAAAAAATGTACTTTCTGTACACGCCTCGGCGTGAGATGTCAACCCTGTGACGAGGGGACAGGGGACGATAATTACAGCGGAGAGCTAATTAAAAGCGACCGAGTCTCACTGAGCGGGAGGAGGGGAGGAGGGCCTCCCGCGGGGTCAACGGCGAGACGCTAATCAGACCAGAGATGGCACTTAAACTGTTAACTCGTTCGCTCTGACTTTCATTAAGTAGTCGACAGACCGCCGGAAGATTGTCAAGATGAATGGAAACAATTAAACACGTCTCGGCCCCTGCGGCTCCACCGCCGGCCGCCCTCCGCAGGTCTACCGTAGCTACCCCGCGCCGGCTGCCGTACAGTACAGTACAGTACAGTACTACACTAACTATCTGCACAGCGTGATGCAACTGAATCGATGCCTGAAATAGTGGAACAGAACAAAGCGAAGTAACAATAGCAAGCGCACTTTCTACCTCACTTATTCACTCAAATTAATTCATTTCTTTCGCACAGAATGTACCCAGCACAAACCCAACAGAAAAAGTCCTACATATCAACTCCCTTTTGTACGTGTTCGCTTAGAGTCCACTCGGATAAATCAAAAGCTTTGTTCATAACACTAATAAAATAAATTTAATACCTTTAAATCTAACTGAACATTCTGAAATAACAAACTTCACAACCAAATTCATTTGTTCATTAAATAAGTTCCATAAAAAATAAATAATTAATAATATCAAGTATTGACGAGACGCGTGGTGAGTGATTATCTGAATATACATTTTCGTGACAACTTTTCGGAAATATTAAAAAAAAATAATTTGATAATCGCAATACAGGATTATTATTTAAACGCTCTCTGTGGTATTTTGTATGGAGAGAAGATTGAACTAACTGATGTTAACTGATAAACTTTTGCCGTTAATTTCGGGGTACTGCGGACTCGCCGCGCCCTTAAGAAAGCTAAGATGGCAATAGTACATCATATGGTTTCACGAGATGTTGGAGAAGAGGAACATTATTGTAATGTGTATAAATTAGTTTCGGACGAAATGAAATATGCATACACTACAGTGTGTATATAACGATAATTGATTATATAAATATAGATGAATTTTTATATTTCCACGCGACCTTTACACGATGACACACACAAACATGAACGGATTGATTTGTGGCCAGGAAGATGATAATCATGACTGCCCTGGAGCAGTTGACCATTGCACCGTCCGTTGAAATATCGCCAGAAAATACACAATTTTCACAGTTGACGATTCACGTTGACTATTTATCGAAAGCGAAGCCCGCATAAAAAAACATCTACAAAATGTTATCTTTGGTTGACACATCATCCAAAGTTCATAAATTGCTAAAGATCAGTAAACTGCGCAATCATTTATCTTGCAGACTCTTTCAAAGTTTTTATTACCATTCTCTGAGCTTTAGTGGTGGCCTCTTTATGAACTTCAAAAATAATTCCATTATTCCAGATAAGTAAATAAGCCCGAAGTCGTACTTCACTTTTACGTTACTTTCTTCATTATATTTCTAGAAAATAAGATGAATCATAACGGCAATCTAGAATATGTAGCATGAATCAATTTAACATGTGTCATCGTAGGGTTTATATATAAATCTAATCTACAATCCCTCCTTCGGCGATCTCTTGTTGCGATGACGTTACCGTGGATTGTTATAAATGATGTATCCTCGTGTGGCCGAGGAGCTCGATCGTACACCGTCCTCATGCTGTACAGGCACATTCGCTGGGCTATCACTGAGAGGATGAGAGTAATTTTTTCATCTCTTTCCTCCTTTTCCGATTAGTTTGGCAGCCCTCTTCCGAATACTAGTACACCATGTTTTACACTTGATCATAGGCCGCGATTTCCCAGTGTTCGAAGTTTGAAAGGGACCCACTCTTACCCGGAACTGTTATAGGAGTAGATACTCTCGCGTCAGTTCCTCTCGGCAAAACATCCTCTTTTAATAAAATGAAGTGTACCTGACCATAACTGATTGACACTAATTTAATTTCATGTTGAATTATCAACAACTGATAACAATTGTGGTTTCTCAACTTTGCCATTTATTGCCCTTTAGTCTCCGCCAGGGTTTCAGGTTTAACTACCTACCTACAATTGTATACGTACATAGTTAATAAGATAATATTACGGGAATAATAAAAATGCAACATACAAGATGAGAAGTAACACATAATACAGTGTTAAGGGTGTAGCTACTTTTTTTTCTAATTCGCCTTGAGAATATCTCGGTACCTCTTCCTTGGCTCACCCTATTTTCTTTTCCCGCGAGATAGCTGCGCAAAAAGAATTAGTTTGGGAAGCCATACGAATGCAGTGAGTGACTTTTCCCATCGTAATTGGTGCCTTGGATCGGTGTTTCGACGCTGGAAATGTTTGCGAACTGTTTGAAAGCTTCCAGAACATATCTGACGACGTGACGTTTATTTAACAGCGTGATGAAGATGACCGAACGACAACATTTTATAAACAAAATCGAAACGTATATTACGAAGCAAGTTGCTATTTGTCAAAAACGTAATTTAATGACGTAAAGATTGATTTTGTCGAGTTTTAATATTGAGAATTATAAATGTACACACGTGTAATGTTGGTTAATTGTAATGTAATAAGCACCGCCGCGAGTACTCGGCGACCAGCTACACACACTGCTGGATACACCGCGCGCTATTCCAGATATTAACTTTATAACCCCATAAACCAACGTAATTGAATCTGTCAAATAAAAATGGTAAATAACCGATATCGGACCTTCGCGCCTACCGCCGCGTCAGGATTAAAACAAAACCTGGCGAATTGGAATGATGGGGGCCCCCTCGGGCCGGGCTCCCGGGTGGGTCGGTACCTGGCCTCCAGCTCCTGGGCCGGAAGGCTAAGTGATAGATGACTCTCTGTGGAGTTGGGAATTTCGGTCAGACTGTTTATTAATACTTTGCGAAACTGTAAAGTGTAAACCGATGGGAAGGGATTTTCATTTTAATAAATTGATGGCGTTTTCAGCCCTGCAGACTTGTTTTCAACAGTTTCTAAGAAACGGGTTAACGGTAGGCACAGCGAGTTGACTCTTTATTCTGTTCAGCCTTCTCACTCGTCCGTTTGCAATGGCCCGTGTCCACCTAATCTTAAAGATTCAGTTGAGATAAATCTCAGTACCACGTACGCGTGCTGCGATTTTGAACTGGATTACACCATGTTAGATTTGATAGTGAGGCTCGTGCGCACAAACGACACCTAGAACTATAGATGCCTACAAATATTTATTTTGAAAAGTTAGACAAACGATTCCGTTTTAACTGCTGCTTACGAAATTAAAATTGACCCAACTGTCGAACGGAACATCAACGGTCAACAGACTGTCATGAGACTTTTAACGTACAGCAATCGCGAAGTGGGGTGCGAGATGGCGAATCTCTGAGACAATACGGTGAACTACGAAAGCCGACAGCTGTCGCTAAAGAATCTCGCGGGAGCATAATTCACGTCTCAGGAATTATATCAAGTCGAAAATCTCATCCGTAGACACGGGCTATGACGTTTCATTTTTGTTTCTTTTCAATCATCTAAAACGTAAACCTAGCTGTCTTAATATTTGTTACATTTTTTTAATCTCAAGAATCGTCAAACATTTGTACGAGTATGTTCGCAGTGTATTTTCATGTCTCTGTGGGACTATTTCTGAGGGCTCTCGACGGCCTGGTGCTAATCTGACTCATACAATATTTGAAATTCACGCGACTGCGACTTAACTTTAGGTTTAGAACGTATTCAACGAAACTAAAACATGTTGGGACGTGCGAGGTATCCTCGCAGGGCCGCGCGTCACGTCCTGTCTATCTGCGGATGTTTAGTCGCTCGGCCGCTGAGAGGGTTGCGCCGTCAATTATAAGCCCGTGTTTTAATATCCTCTCCAGAATGAGGCCCGGGACAGGAAGACAACTGCAAAAATCGCGGGAGATTACGGCCCCGCAAAATGGTGTCCGCATGAGGCTTTTTATAATATATGTGTATCTTCATTTATACCCAGGTACAGGTACCTGCGTTCGACTGGCTAGTATGCAATGAACAATTAAAATATTTTACGCACGATGCATAATTCATATCGATGATGTACACGGAGATGTACGATGAAGAATGCTAGAAGATGTACGAAAGGAGGAGAAACTAAATACGTACATTCAAAATGAAACAAATATGTATAAAATAGGTAGGAACATTTTGATCTTGTTTATATTATAGCATATATAAATATAATTATGAAAGCACTATATTAAAAATAAATAAAATATATTTTAATCATAGCTTCGCCACTTCTGTACTCATGCGATCTTTTAAAAAATGTTATTACTCTCCTCGATGGTCAATTTGTAACACTTTGTCTAATTTCTTGACCATAAAAAAGTGCAAAATGTTTATTCAAATATTTTATTCCAGCTTTAGATTGTAATTTTCAACGTTTGCCAAACTACGGAACAGTTGTTTGCATACCAGAACTATTAGAATAATTTAATGATCTGCCGATAATCCGAATATAAAAAAACAATATTTCATTTCTACACTTCTAGTCGCGGTTCCGCTTGCAGTAGTAATTGTAGGTGTCGCCCCTTCCCCCTCCCGGCAGATGGCCGGATCCCCTCCTCCGGCTGGCGCCTTCAGGAGCCGGAAGCGGTTTCCCGCCGCGGCGGAAGCTCGCAACTTTTAACTACGTAGCCTTCCAGCAGCGGGAATATGTACACGACCGCCCCCAGTGCTTGCCGTGGAAGAGCACGACCGATATCCATATGCGTGCGTCGTGATTGCGACGGAGAAATCATTTCAATGAACGCATTCCTTTCACGTTTAATCCAGAGTTGTCTGCCGAGAGACACCTCTTACTCGTGGACATATAACTGAAGCATTTTAGCAATTGTTTTACCTAAGACAAGTTTTAACATTGATTAATTTCAAGTTGCGTGTGAAACTTGTTGAAAGTTGAGCGCGGAGTAAGCTGCCATTCGTTGTTCATTGTATTCTGTACGCAAAGTAGTATAATCAATGGATGTACTTCCATGTATGAGAGACCAATATCTGATCCGTGTACGTGCGCTATAAGATTCGATGATATACCATTATTTATAGGTTTTTAGAAACCATATAAAAATATTGTATTGTTCTGAAACACAATAATATTTGCCCTGGACTGACGACGTTAAGTGGACTAGTGGCTTGTGTTGGAGGAAAGCCGTACAGGAGCTGCGTTCGTGGAAGTCAAAGAGGGAGGCTTAGGTTCAGTAATTGACGCAGCCATGTCGAAGAAGAAGAGGACTTAAAAAAATATATTGAACCGGACATTTGAATTATCATGATGGACAAAAAATAACAATTTTAGACCGGCTTCATTGGCTTTCTATATTATATATTTTTTAATCTTTCAAATGCCACGAGAGAGTTGAGACACAACATTTAGCCTATCCCGCTAGCGGCTAGGCTAGACCATGAACGAAGTGAATACACAAATGGCTGCCCTACAGACCATATGGTCCCCTTGTCAATATGGTTAGCAGTTAATTATTAACATTTGCAAGCTTCACTAGTGTATATAAGTGTCTGTATTAAGACCATTATCGCTTCCAAGTATGGTGATCTCTATAACGCTTAGTTTTCTCACTTTACAATAACATTTTGCAGAATCACAGACTTTGAATTCACTGGGTCGTGTTTATTCGAACGAACTTCGGAAGAACTGCCTGAATTGACACTTCCAAAGACCATATGAATAGAAGTGACGGCGCGTCATCTCTTGAAATGTTAATGCACAAGTAATAAGAGACGTTTTCTCGACAAGGCCTGATTCAAATGTAAACCATATCAGAAAGTTATCAAAATCAAGAACAGAACAGTCAATAAAATCAGGCTCATATATCACAAAATCTCTTATATTTGAATAACCACTTACTTTAATATCTCTATGTGATTTATATATTTTGTTATCTATATAATTTGATGAAGGGTGGAACATTTTTTAATTTGTCTCTTTATTCTTCTTCTTAAGGCACACTTCTACCTCGTCGCTGTAACTTTCTCTATCGATCCATATTCTGTGCCAGGTCTTTTATTTCTTGGTAGATTCAGCTTCATTGGCCGTCTTCTTCTTCCTCTTTTTTCTAACTCTGTGGTCATAAATACGTTGTTTTCGAGAATACGGCTCAAACATGTTGCGCGCCTGTTGTCCGCTATTTTCTCTTCAGGAAAAAATATTTTCCTCTATTTCTCCATCGTTTCCTTTCCTTCAGCTGATTTTAACTTTTTCTTTCTCCACGATCCTCTTAAGAGCTCGATGTTTCGCCAGAAAACGTCAGAAGCCTACCGACACATTTAAGCATGCAATATAATAAAGAATCCCACTTCAAGCACTCGTTTAAAAGTAGAATACTCGAGAATAATGTAATCCTCGTTAGTGATAAAAATATAAATAGGTGTTTGATATTGTCGACTCGCGGCCGTCTCAGAAAAATGTCTTCAGCCTGTGCCGCGGCGCCGGGATAATTATTGTGTTTTCATTTCGTATCGCGGCGCAGGAGTTGCGCTGCGGCTGGCATCGCTGGCAACAAATGGCGCTGATGAAGCGGCATCTTATCTCATCTGTCGCAGCGTTACACTCCCCACACCCCGCCCTTCGTCACCAAGGCAGACATAGAGACGCATTCAGCCATGCACGATTCCGGTCGAATGGAAAAATACCAGTTTTTTAGAGAAAAATCAAAAACATATCGGTAGGTATTATAGAAAAGACACGAAAAAAATAGTGTTAATTTTTCATGATTGTAATTGAACCTATTGTAATTGAATCTATTGATTTTGTTAAAAAAACGCACTACGTGCCTCAAACACATGTATGATATCATCCCTACAAAGAATATGTTTTTCCTTACATATTTCTTCCTTGTTGGATTGTAGACACAAAGACTACCTGCAATAACATTATTATAATATCTACATATTAAAATTCACGCGCGAACCTCCTACAAAATATTGAAAAAAATTCTTGTTCTATTTTTAAAGTTGTTGTTTAATGTTCTGACATTTTCAAGTTCTATTTGTATCGTGCTATTTTTAACGTTCTAGGAGAGGCTTTGATGAAATATATTCTATGTTAAAAATCATGTAACAGAATACAGAACATTGCCCTCAATTTTCTCGGCTTAGATTTTAATCACCAGGTTCGAGCAGAGCGCCAGAACTATGCGTGTTTTGTTATGGAAATAGTCTGTTATTAATACAAAATTCTAATTAACAGCAATGGAATAAAATATCTCCGCTGCGGAGAACCGAACGTCGGCCTGCAGGCAGCCCGGAATATTTGCACTGTACTGCCAAGGAATACGCGCTACATACATTAGTAATATTGGTTTATTACAAAGTTCACTGGGGTTATAATTCTTATTTATTATAATTAATGTTAAGAATATATAAATAATAAAGAAAAATAAAAATATAAATCAATCTTAACACAAAAAAATCTGCATTATATTTTTATACGACAGTCAATAGCGTGAATAACTAAGATGGCTGAGCTATCGTTTAGCATGTGAGAGGTATCGGGATTAATAACCGGCGTTTACAAAATCTTTTTTAAATAAATAAGATTAAAAATTATACAAAATACTATTTCTAACGCGGTGACGAATTTAAGTGGAGGCCTCCCGTCAAAACTTGCAGTGCCGCGAGAATAGAACACAACGCATAAATTAACTATTAAGTTTTTAGTTTAGCGAACAAATTTAAACTAGGTTTAATTTTTTAAAATCGATCAGTAAAAGATACAGCACTGGGTACGATAACCGGCGCCGCCCAGAGGAGGGATAATGCCGGGGCCGTTGATTTTTTATATTATTTGGCAGTTGTGTCTTTTGAGATTTATTTAATTTATTCTTATTTAAACTGGCTCCCCGGGCCCTCACAACTGTCCGGGCGTCCCTTGCAATAACGCATCATCATCACCTTCAATCGATACCACGAACGAACTCAATCCGGCGTCATTCTTATATTTTTGGTGTAAAAAATAAGTGAAATGTACATTCATCAGACGGGTATTTAACGGACACTGAAAAATGAATGAATTTGAATTGAATCTAAGTAATCCGATTCGAAAACATGTTTCGTGGTACCATTAGGTGTGCAGCGGTCCGCTGTGCGTTCACGAGAACATTTCTATTTAGGTAAGTGCGCATAGTAACCACTGCGGCCCCGTTCCGCGTTTCGGAATCGCATTGTGCAAATGTCACCCGTGCAGCCGCCGTGACAGCAGCGGTCACGTGAGGATCGCGTGACAGCTACGGTGGCGCCGCGTCAGTCAGTCGACGCTGCGGGCAACTGTTTGTGAGGAGCGGTGTCGGTATTGCTGGGAGCGTCCCGGCCCGAGCGGGCGGCGGGCGATGACAAGTTCGTGACGCGTGCGACGGGTTGATGATTGAACATTTTTTAGTGTGCGGATATGTCAGGTGCAGGAAAGAAACGAATAAGATATAATTAATATGTAATCTTCTTCTCTGCACAAGTATATGCTTCTTAGAGAAGTTGTAAAACTAAAAAAAAACTTATCATTATGATTATGGTGGCTGCAAGTATAGTTTGTGCGTGCAAATCTCGATTTCTTGTACAGTTACTTGTACAAGTTACATGAATACAATGTACCTACATATTATTAAGAGAGTATTCTTCCTACAAATATTATTTTCGCATTGAAAGAGCTAGATTAATTTTTCCTTTTCGGAACTAAAAACAAAATACTTTAACTTTAGGTGTACGCATTGGATTATTGAAATACAATATTTCGTTCAAGAATCCTTTGGATATGGAAATATTTTCTCGGTAACCTACATTTTTAGCAGTGTTAAGGAAAGGTTGAGATATACTTGTTGAGATGTTGAAGTGCGTCAAATTCAAGAGGTAAGATGTATTCAACAAAAAATATCGAAGTCCGGATTCCTGAGTCGATGATTCAAACAATAAGTCGATCACTGCAAGACTTTTACTTTGAATTTGAGTTTTGTTTACGAACCTCCTGGATGTACATTACAGGTGACAATTTAATATTGTCAGAATAAAACGAAGATAAGGTAATTGACCGCTAGCAGAGCGAGCATTGAATGCCGCGCGATCACGAAGTATAATATTTGACGCACTGTGATTGTATTACAATTGAGTATTAGGTTACAGTATTGCGGGGTGCGCTATCAGGTGACGTTAGATCTAGATTGGATGATGTGCGCACGCATCACCGACAGGCGGGAGTCGGTCGGACAATCCTCAATCCGGAACATTCTCAAACCATTGTCTTCCAACTCGCAGCCCGGGACATCCGCTCTCGCCGTAATTCTAGAGTATAATCTCATGCATAATATATAATATATGATGATATAGCTACCACTATGGAGTCGATCTGAACATGTAGCTTCGAGCACGAGCCCATGTGGATTATGGTGTAAGGTAAAATTATACTTCTTCGCCTTGATCATGAAACTGTGGCCATTTTTATTTCTTTCCGGGTTTAAAAAAATGATTGTGTGTCATTAATATATGATATGATTTTAGTGATATGTAGTGAATATAGAAAAAAATAATTTCAAATTATGGGTTGACAACCACTATCGCGCGGGGTGAACTGTTTGACCCTGTGAAGAGGCTGCGAGTCATTCAAATAATTAATATTAATTCATCCTGTCGATTCGTGATGGATCTTCATTATAATAGCTTCATCTTAGTTAAACAGTCATTAGGTGAATTAGATCTTTTTGAAACTTCACTGCCCCGGGCGGTCGGGAACCCTTCCCCTCATTTCAAGCCGACATTTGTTACTGAGAAGAAAATTTGTCACACTGGGCATGGTTTTTGGTCAATGGGGAAAATATTCTTTCAATTCTCGTCTCGGGAGACAACAACTTCTTCCCGAGTCTTGTTTTTCTAAAATTAGTCTGAATACAGAACTAATATGAATAAAATTCAAGTTTTCCCTTTCTTTTTTCTCCGTGTTCCCTCCTTTCCTACTATCCCCATTTAAACTCTAACTTTCCCTTGTAATCCTCTATATTCTGTCTACCTCTCCCTTTTTATTTTTTCAATATTTTTTTTCTTTTTTTTCCTCCCTCCCTCTTTTTATTATCACCTATTTTTCTTCTGTTACCCATAGGCTGCATTCCTTGGTCTACGATGACTTGCAAGAGTCAAGGTTACCCTCGCTCTCTTCCAGAAGTGGATGAAATGACTTCCTTTTTCCTCGTGACCGACAGCGGTCCACCTGCTCCGGCGGTAGCTGAGCTGACCAGTCTCGGTAATCCACTGAACTTGGTGTATTTTTTCCCCAGACAGGAGAAGACGAATGGCCCGATAAATCTCTCCCGAGTTGGGCGAGTTTCTCCAAGTTGGTGGCGGTGGCTCCCCCCTGCCCCCCTGCCCCCCCCCTGCCGCCCCCTGCCGCCCTGACTGCTGTCCCGTCGGCCTATCGGCAATCGAGATTGACATGGAAAACAGTTTGCTTCATTTGAATATGGTAGCTCGAAATTGAATTAGATTACGTATTTATCTTCCAGATTCGGATAATGGAATGGACGCTCTGAGTGATGTTGGTAGAATATATCAGGAATACAAAACAGAATAATGTAACCGGTTGATGTTGGTTAATCAGTGTTCAACTGTTGCCCCGGATGATGACGATGATGACCTTACATTTAATTTTGTTCGAGAAGTATTGGTGGCGGCGTAGGTGCTGTCTGGGGGCAAACGAGATAAGAGATTCTTTGTTCTTCCGGGCTATTGAGGCAGCAGCTTTTAAGATATGTGTGGTGCAACATACTGTAATCTACCCTCTAATCTACCCTCTAATTCCTCGAATAGTCGAATTTATATTCAACGGGTCAAAACAATTGTTTATTCTAAAAATATGATATATTCATTATCCTTGTAAACTTACTACCAGAAGCAGTCCTGGAAGATTGAGAACTTTTTGGCTGAAGAATTTAAGACAATGATTCTGGAAATAAGATCGCCCCAATGCACCCCAGCGAGAAATGGAATAATAACATTAATTTTAACTGAATTTCTAAAAATAGGCTAGGACATTTTCAATGTTAGTAGGTAGTACCCTACTAAAACGTCGGCTTAGGAACCAGACCACAGCTGCAAAGCGAAGAGCGCCGTAAAACAAAGCAAGGATTTTAATATCATTAAATGACATGACGGTTGCTTTGTGGTGTAACGTAATATTTTTTTTTTAAGGAGAACACATTCTTATTGTGAACTATGTTGATGTAGCATAATCGGTTAATGCGTTTCCCCGGATAGGAAAAGATCCAGGTTTGAATCCCGGTAACAAAATTTTTTTTTCGATAAAGCGATTTTATATGTATATCTTTCTAATTTATACATTTAATTTGTATTAAAAATATCACAGACCCGTCTGTTCTGAAAAATTGCAACTTCACAATAAGAATGTGTTCTCTTTAAACATATATAAATTGTATGAATGTTTCCAAAACGTAATAAAAATTATTATTTTAATTTTCACAACTAAACGTTGGATTATTATCACTACTACAGCCCAACGTGTATGTATTACAAAGTTTAGTTGTGAAAATTAAAATAAGCAAAAATATTTTTCAGTCGCGAGTGCGTAAAACTTTTTTTTTTCCATATGTGATTATTATAAAATAAAAGAGACCAATTTTGTTCTTACTACATAATAAATAAAAACCGCGCAGTTCTTAATACTATGTTATCTTGCATACAATACGTATACCTACAGTACAGAGGCCTTTTCATTTTCCATCAGGTCCGATGCCATTTGTCAGATCTTTACCATTCTTTATTGGAGCCTAATGTCTCGATACGCCGCCGAGTATTTCTTAACCCCGAGTTGAATAAATTCTTTGTTAACTTGTTTCTCATCCGGTACGAGAGATGTCTTTATAATAATAATTATCATACTTAATAATCTCTTCATTTAACTTTTATTATTTATCGCTTAAAAATGTACTTTTCCGACAGTTATTGCTTATGGACAAGCGGCTTCCGAGGCAATGAATAATGACCGTTATTTTCCAAATATCTGTTTTGTTAGATATATTCAGTTTTACTGTAAAACGTTATTACGGTGGCGGTAGTATTATTATTATTATAGCCTAAGTGGACTGAGCTGGAACTGTAGGTAAGCACAGTCTAAGTTTTAACTCGCCACGGTTTATGTATGGCTCTTTGGTGGTAGCCGCACTGCAGCATGGCATGGTTGTTTTGTAGAGTAAAAATGCGAAATGAATGGAACGAATGAGTGGAACCGATATGGGACTTTTGTTCATAGAACGGTCCTGAGTTAGCGGAGGGTCGCCATTCACTACTTACCTACAGTAAAAAGGTGTATAATTGAAATTCTCGTGATAATACAACTTGTTTTGGGATAAGCGTATTCTGCGGTCATCACTTTAATTATTTTTGATCGCAAATTTACCCGAATCCCGGTGGCGCAACAATAATATTTTTCGATTAAATTGATTTTATATGTATATCTTTCTAATTAATAGATTTAATTCATATTTAAAATATCACAGACCTATGTTCTGAATAATTACAACTTCACAATAAGAATGTGTTCTCCTAAAAATAATAAAGTTGTATCAATGTGTCCAAAATTTAATAAAAATGAATTGATAATTCTGGCGTCTGCTATCAGTTTTCTCAAAGGTATTTGAGATTCTGTAAAAATAAGGTAGATGGCTCTGTCAAATGATGGAACGATTAAATGTATTAATATCAAAAAAAAGGTAACATATAGGGTCGAAAATTGTCGCTAAAAATATTGTCGCTGTAGCTTAGTTGGATAAAGCACCTTCCCCGGTTAGGAAAGAGATCCAGGTTCGAATCCCGGTGGCGCAACAATAATATTTTTCGATTAAATTGATTTTATATGTATATCTTTCTAATTAATATATTTAATTCATATTTAACAAATTTACCGTTGTGAATGACAGATTTTTTATTAAAATTATTATTATTATTAAAAGCCTTAACCCTCGTTTTAAAAATACTGGACCCTTTTTTCTCCCAATTGTATGTATGAATATTTTTTATTTAGTTGTTAAAATTATAATATTCTTACATCTAGTATGTAATACTAATATAAAAAAATTCTAAATTATATCTTATATCAATTAGGTAAAGAGATTATAAATACACGAAAAATGATCAGTTATAAAACTTAGATATTACTTAGAATTCTGCACTTAACCTAGGAAAAGTAGCGAGACTAATTGCTTCCTTCACATTTGCTGGCAGTGCATTGAACAATTTAAAACCTTTATAGTATCAACTATTTTGTGTTCCTGCCAGATTTGTTTGTGGAAGTCTAAAATCCCACCGACTTCAATTGCCCCTCCTCTTGCATAGCTTAATATCATTATACGAGTGTGAACAATGAAATAATCTAGTAACAAATTAACCGCTATGCACGCGTAATTTCAATTTACAATTTGTCGTGACACGCCGCCTGCTTGCATCAAAAGTAAATTCTGAATCTAGACGCGCTCAAATAATAATCGTTGAATAAAAATCTCGATCGGTAAAGTTTTATATTATGTTATAAATTTCGTCAGTTTAATTTGCTTCGTTTTATTATTACCAACGTGTCGGAATGAAAAATTGTATTCAAATTTAAACCATAATTAAACATTTTTACTGATTATCAAGTGTCTATTGTATTATATATATAAGCAATGCTCAAATGTCTATGATATCACACATACTTCATGTCTACTGGAGTTAGATAGTAGAGATCTGTTGAGCCGAGTCTCAATAATGCTAAAGAGATTTGAGTATTGCTTACATACAATGAGGGTGGGGTGGACCCGCCTACCCAGGACCGCCATTTTCATTTTTTCTCATTCGCCGCCCGGTTGCATATTTTAAAATGCTAATAGGCAGCTGCGCTGTGCTAATAGGCTAATAGTTGTCACTTAAGTGACAAGACGGAGCCGCAGAGCCGCCATCACAAACATACATACGATACTCCTGTAAACAAATATTTGTATATCTTTCTAATTGATTCATATATTTAATATATTCAAATAGTTTCAAATATAATATATAACGCATGTTATATCCGCCAGCCGACATTTTCCGCATAAAAGCGCCCCCCGCGCCGGGCCGTTTCCAAGTTTTAACACATCGGTTGTTTGCCAATCATAGCAGATTGTTACGGAAACACGTGTCGCAATACATATTCTAAGTAGCGAAAGTTAGACATTTATTCCACCCGTCTTGGGATAGCGTTAAATCTTAAATATTTCCGTCAGTAAGTTGCTCCACGGCGTCCCGCTTCGGCCTTTTAAAATAATCTTTTTGTGTGATTTTAAAACAGGCAAAGAATGTTCTCGGAGCTGGATGTCTGCGTGGAGAGCAAAGTTCTGGCTGGAGCTGGAAGTTTCCTTTGTCCTAGGTCCGCATTAGAGGAACTTCCCTTAAGTGGGTGCTCCGGGAGGGGGAGCTTCTCCCCCGCCATCTTTGTGTTCGCTCTTTATAAATCTCGCTTCATTTGTTACTTCTTAATTTGTCTCATGGGAAGCTAACGGTTGGAGGTTTTGTATTTAACAAAAATATTCCGCCCTCACATCGTTCAGGTTTCTCGACATCAACGTATAATAGAATTAGTCTAATAAATTACGTAATAGAAATTTATTTTTGAGGTGTCAGAGATACAATTTTGAAGGTCATTACATATAACGTGTGATTGAATGGACCGGATTAGAAGGATTAAATATGTGAACGCTTTACCATTCGTGCTCTTGTATATCGGTTGGTATTCATGACTGGCGTGGACACGTGAAAAGCATTGTGTTTATTGAATTACGCTTACAATGATTGCGCGACTAATATGTGGGGTGGAATGATAATACAGAGGTTGGAGCGAAACGTTGTCGATCGACTCAGAAACGGTAGCGAACGTGGCGCGTTGCGTCATGTGACTGACATCACACAGTGGTGATTTGATGCTACTTTTTTAACCTTAGGTTTAATATCTGCCGGTCCTAGCTTCCTTTTGCCGGAAAGAACCTTTTTTGCTTTTGTGTATTGCCTTCTTTTCCCTTTAAGGGGGCGAGAGGGACTCTTGTGTGTATATTTTATATATTACTGTTGTGTGCATTTTACTTATTTCTGCCTTATGTTATTTTACTGAATAAATGTTTTTTACTGCACTGTACGGACAGTGAACGGTCTTTGGTTGGTAACCATGCCGTGTTGCATTGCCTCTATGCGGCATTGCGGCGTGGCACGGTTGCCACGTAGTGTTAAAAAATGTCAACCTGCCGGTGAATGTGAAGGACCGATATGGAAGCTTTTGCTCATAAATCTGTCCTAGGTAAGCAGTGGGTTACCATTTATTGTTCCACCAGATGCATTCAGCACTACGCCCAGCTCAGCACGCAGTCAATTAAGTACATTGACTATCGGTAGTATATATTTTAGTCTACGTTAATTCTAGTGCCGATTTGACGTTAGGGATGAAAGTTACATATTTGTAATCGATCAAATATTACTTAAACGGATAACATATTACTATTATCGAGAGATAATCCTGCGCACCTGTCGGAGGGCGATACATGTTCACATACTCGAGGTGCTCTGTGGAGTGGCTTAGTATCCAAAATGGCAGTAATATAATAATTCACGGCATTCCGTAGACAGACAGACAGAATGTCTCTCTCTTCTGTCCTGACACCACTGGTTCGCATTCACACATCTTCTCGCGCACTCTGCAGTTGGTAAAACCAGAACATGAAGTGAAGTCTGGAATTGGCGACAGAAAAATGATATTACATTTCTACCCAGCTCAATATCGAGTATGACTATCTCTAACTATATATAATATAATACCTAGACACGGTTGCCGTGGGATGATTTTTCTCTATTTTCTTTATTTTACTTACACAGACGCGAGTATAGCCAGGTAACCAGGGCAACGCGGAAATACCAATCAGAAATAATTACTATTATTTTGTATCTTCAAAATACAATATAATATTAAACATGCACTAAAACGTATTAACATTTTGTTTATTTTTCTATAAATATATGGCGTGATAATATGTGCAATACGCTCAAACATACAAATTTCCTAATCTAATATTGAATTGTTTCCTTTGATTTAAGCTTAGTTCCTTCAATTTCATCTTATTCCCCGAGGTGTATGACTGCTAAAGTAGCAGAATATTTTTTCTTAAATGTTTTTCTTTATGGAAGGTGAAATTATTAAATAGTTTTAACATGTATAGCACATAGGCATGTATATATTACCCTGTACACTATTACGTACTTGATCTGGATGTATTAAATCCATTTTCTGTATTAAATTAAATAAAATAATTCACGTACAGAAGTAACGCCCTCTGGTGTAGTACACGAGTCTTGCAAATTATTGATGTCCACACATGTCCACATGTCCACATGTCCACATGCCCACATGCTCGCGATGTGTCCTGAACGACCACGCATAAGAATTCTCGAAAGGACCTGTTAAATAGTGAACACACCATCAAAACTGAACAGCTTAGGGGGTTTATGAAAGGTGCCGAGTATCGAAAAATAAAAGAAATATGATAATTTTAAATTGTTTCGCTCGCCGCTTCACCTTCTGATTCAGCTTTTCCTTTGAACTTCTCGGCTCACTTACTGCTGACTGGATTCAAGATTCTACGATGAAAATTACTGGAACTGCCATTATCCAATCTCCAAGAAAAAAAAACGTGTTTGGTCGATCACGGTTCGCATTTCAATAAAAATATATAACGTAAATTATGTAGATTGTAGATTGGTTGTTGAAATTAGGTAGAACAGATACTGAGAGTAAACTGTTTTATATTATTAAATAAGTCTTATAGCTGCATTGTATGTGCTTACATTCTTTTACAAATTGTATTGCACATTGGTATTTTTTTCTCTCATTTTATATATTTTCACGTTTACTCGTTTTGTATGTTTCGTTTTCTATTTGATTATATTTTGCCTTCAATGAGTTAATTGGTTTTGTGAAATGTAATGTGTTAGCCTATTTGCCCTAAAACAGGCTGGCAATACAGTTGGGCAATACATTTTAAAATATGTGTAAAATGTATGTAACAAATTGTCTTTTTTTTAGCTGTACAATGTTTACATAGGTCTAAATAAAATAAAAAAATAGAAACCCAAATATTCAATCAAAACATAAAAAGCAGTAGGTAGATGATTCTGTATTTTTAATGAAAATACATTTTTGTTTTGAAGTTGCATATATGCATAAATATAATAGCAAGCATATATTTTTTCTCGATAGATACATTTTTTCTGTATATCTTTCTAATTGATTAATTTATTTTGTTTTAAAGAATTATCGTAATTTTGTTAAACAGAAGTTCGTACATGAAATAATATCAACTGTAGGAAGATTGCGCTGAAAATGGCCAACCATTCGGATGAGATATAACGCGAAGCTGTGTCAAATTAATAAGCGAAAACAATAATACAAGAAGTGATATAGGTAGCACATTTATGCTAGTCAATGTATCGTGTGCCGGGGGAGTATCGGCTTCGCACGTCCCGAATATAAAAGCACTCCCACCCCTGGCCCCGTCTGGCCGAGGAAACTTTCTTCCTTTATTTCAATAGTGAACAAAGTTCCTCGCGGAACCGCAGCTGGCTCCCTGACCTGGCGGGTGACCGGGCGGGCAAAGCGCACCCGGGGTCCGACTCTTTTAGGGTAGATTGATTCTAGTTTTAAATTAATTCCATTTCGGTACAAGTTCTGCGAACGGTCGACCTGATTGGGGTCGATGTAATTAGTTACGAGGCGACCTCTGCCGTCTAAATTTAGTAATTCTATCATTTTGTATTAATCAACTGATTAGGGTAGCGAGGAATAGTTCGTATAGATTTGGTGAACCTCTTAAAAATTCACTGACAGTCAAGGGTGGCGGCTTTGATAATTTACGAAAGTTTCAGTGGCATCTTTTACACCTTTGAAGGTTTCTCTTTCAGACTAATTATTTCAATTCCTACCACTCTCGTTTCCAAAATAACTCAATTTGAATTTATTTATTTATTAGGCACCAAAAGTAGTTTCATCCGCTCAGCTAATTTCATCATCGTCTCCCGTATAGGAGAGACCAATATAATTCATTAATTACATAAATAATAAGAAGAAGATAATAATTAATTAATGCTAATTACAGTGTGCGTTATTTCATGAATATTCTTATCTTTGTATTATGTAATACTGTAATTATTAGGACCACTTTACTTTTAATAGCTAGCCAAAAGGTTAATTGGCTATTGAACAGGCAACTGCCTAGTTCAATAGCAAACAGACGGTGTAAAATGTTCAAATCATGTACCTACTGAATAATTAAAAATCAATTCTTTTTCCGTTCTTCATCGGTGAAACACGTTAAATAAATAGTTTGGGAAAAGCAAAAGTTAACACTGCGTAAAACGTGCCCCAGGGTCTGAAAATTAGAATATTAAAAATATGAACCCTGATCACTAGCTTTAATGCAAAAAGCCCAACGCTGAAGATATAGATCTGTACCGCAAGCAAAGCGGTGGAAAAGGGAAGTAAGTGCAGCGGGGAGGCTTCTGACGCTAAGAGCAGATGACATCGAGAGATCAGCTGGACTGAATTGAATGTAAAATTTAGAGGACCGGACTTGTATTATATCTTGATTAATAAACCATTTGTCTATTTGAAATATCATATTTATAATATTTGAACCCAGCGCCGGCGCTAAATTTTTACCGCCACAGGCAAAATTGTTTTTTCCGCCCTAGTAACTTAAGTGAAGATGATGTTTTAAATTTTTATAAACCGTCCCCATAAATTGGCCTCCCCTAAATCAGCTGCTCACGTTCCATACACGTTAAGGGCAGTATTTTGTTAGACCGCCATTCTGAAACTTGTCCAAGGGCGGCTTTTTACCAAAGTACGTTCTGAACACTAGTGTTGACTACAATTGACAGCTTTATTAGAAAATAACTATATTGATATTTATTGGATTTGCTTTCTTGGATTATTTTTATTACACACTATTATCGTTTTGCAACTTGGGATTTTGTTTTTCAATTTTTGTATATTTTTCGACCGCTCCCTTGATTTGACCGCCACAGGCGGGCGCCTGCTCCGCCTGTGCGTAACGCCGGCGCTGTTTGAACCTCGCGCACAAATCTTAGAATGATTTCACATTTGAGGAATTACGACTGTCATTGGAGCACCTTTTATATCTGAAACACCAAGTACTTTTCATTTTTAGGAGGGAAACTAAAATTTATTGAAAAATCACTCCTCACATAGCTAGTCTCTTTTTTGGAGAAATAAGCGATTAAAAAATATGTAATATTAGTAATGTACAATACTCAATTTACTCATATAAAAAATTTCAAAATAATAAAAAATAAAAATATTATGTAAACTCACATGTGTACCATAATATTAATACACGTGTTTTCATTGTAATGACTAACTTATTTAAATTAATACTTTGATCCATAGTTACATCAAGCCGTTTTTATACAGGGGTATGCAGAGAAGATAGAACGTCACACTCTTCTGTCCTGGCACACTACTCTTGCCTTGTCCACTTTCACCCATCTTCTCATCCATGATCTTCGGTTGTTGAAACTTTTAACAGGGCCGTTCTCCAGCGCTTGGTTTATCTGGTCTTGCCAGGTCATTTGCGGGCGCCTTCTGTTCCCGATACCTGCAACACCCGCCTCGCACATATTCTTTACTATTTTTAAAGATTAACATATTAAAAGTTCAAACATGTATTCAAAAATAATGATAGAAAACGTGGGAAACAAAAGTAACAAAGTAAATGCTTGAATGAATAATACGGTTAGAGATTTGAAGTAATTTTAATATTCGAAATTATTTTGAAGGAGAACACATTATTAATGTGAAGTTGCAGTTTTTTCAAAACATCGTTCTGTGATATTTTAATACAAATTAAATGTATCCAAGAAAATTAATAAAAATTAATTAATTCATTTAATTCTGGTGTCTCCTATCGGATTTTACTCAAAGGTGTTGGAGATTTTCCGTAAATATAAAGTAAGCTTTCAAATAATAGAATAACAGATGTATCAATTTGAAGTGCAATATATAAGTTCGAAAATTTGTCGTTAACTTACAATGTCGACTTGGTGTAATAGGTCAGCGCAATGTCCCGGATAGGAAGGGTTCTCGATTCAAGTCCGGGTGGCAACAACATTTTTTTCGTTACATTAATTTTATCTGGTATATTTTACATATTGATTAATTTAATTTGTATTCAATATTATCAGGCCTATTCTCAAAATTGCAATATTGAAATGAAGGTGATTGTTACACCAACCCTCAAAAATAGTGTTATATTTGAATGAGAGAGAGGGAGAGAGAGTGAGAGAGTGAGGGAGATAAACGTAACATAATCTGTCAAAACTATCTGTCTATTTTTAAGGGTTGGTGTAACAATCACCTTCATTTCAATATTGCAATTTTGAGAATAGGCCTGTCTATTTGTAAATGAGTGTTTTGCGTCTTGATAATGCGATATCGAAAATCAGCATAAACTAACTTGAACTATATTCGTAGTCAGTAGACGACATCACAAGTAAAACTAACCAACTGAACAGCCTCATATTAAAGGATACAAGTATTGAATTGAAACCAGATCAGCGAAACAATGTTTGAGTTAGTTAGTCATCTTGAGCGGTCTGTCGTGCGGAATAAAGTGCAATATGCGTGGAAAAAACATATCACATATTTTGATGAACTATTTTCATTCGACGTTTGATTAGCAGACTGCTGTGCATACTAGAGACGCACGATTTCATTATTTTAAACGTGTCGATGGTCTTTTCTTCTTCAGTCGACTCGCCCTGTCATTCTTTTGTGTCGTCCATCCAACCAGTGAAATCGGTGAATATTATCACTTTATACATAGTTAATAGTCATTGGAACGTATCATACATGCTGATGAATGCCGAGGACTGTCGCGTGTTACGTGGTTAGACTTCGTTAACCTTAGAACCAGCTCACTTGTATACTTGTAGGGTAGTTTTCAATATCTTGTTTACTCTACTCACTTGTTAATTTGTTGCATAACTTTATTGTTTATTTTTATTTATTATCTTTGTTTTATTAACCACTAAATTGATAGATGTATTTAAACTCAATTAAGTGGTTAATAAAACAAAGATAATAAATAAAAATATGAATTTTAACCACAAAGTTAATATTGCTAATTTAAAAAGTATACTTTATTGTTTGTTTCTAATTGTTTAACTTTAATAAAAAGTATATAATTGTTACGGTGTTAAAATATTACCCATTGACGGAGAAAAATGAGCTGAAGGTGAGAAAGAAGGTTAAGTTGTTCATTTGCAGAGTTCAAGAGTTGAATTTTCCTACCAACGCCGGGCTGTAACAACCACTTATAAATATAGTGGATAACATACAGGGAAATATGTGTTTTGGGGCTAGCATCTTACATAATTGAGATGATAGATGCGCGTCGGCTGGCACAGCTTCCCCGGCGCGTCTTGTCAAAATGTTGAACTTTTTCGCGAGTGACTTTGATTCGACGCGAAAGCGACTCGTGTTTGGAAAATCACCGCTTGACAATGACAGGAAATGAGCTGTCAGCTGTCAGGAGGCATTATTCCCCGCGCAGCCCCCGGAAGCTGCCGGGGCGGGGGCGACACTATTGCAAAACAAATTATTGTCATGTTGATAACGACCGGGGGGATTTTTCTCGATCCTGGAACCGAATCCAGGGCTGGTCCAAACAATAAACTTGTCTTCTAATATGGAAGTACCTTTGATAGCTTATCATTTAAACATTACCTGTAACATCTGGCTCATTTCGCAGGTGTCGTCATCATACAGCGTGCCATATTTCTATTATTTTCATTCCAATTTCTTTGTAATTTATTTTTATGTATTATTTTATTCTTTCGTGTATTTTTAATTTAAATTTGTTCAGATACATGCTGCAACATTCATTGTTATGTATTTCATTATTAGTGCACTGTAGTACGAGTATCTACACTACAAGCTGCGGTGGGTAGCGCACTATAATAAACGCATGCGATGAGAGTTTGTAAATGGTTGAATGAATACATTTAGAATTATTATATACACCATAATTTTGATGTATTGTGTCATTAAATTGTTAACGCTGTGTAAATTATAAAATGACGTCTTGCACGTATTGCACCTTTATAAGTCACGGTCCTCGGTTACCCTCACATCTGAATGCAGGGTCTCTCCAGCCAAATGCAACGGATTCATCTACTATTTTGAGGTAGTGTTCCAGGTCTTCTTCGTTCTAAAGTTGTGTCCACGACAATTTCTAACATGCGCACCTCTCGTTACCCCAAGTATAAGTAGGTACTGATTTAACTGTATCATATTAGATAAGATGCGGCAACTCGCACAGAGCACTGCAGGTCTTCCAGAACTGCTGATCACTATTGCTTTTCCATGAAATCCTTTCTGAACACACGGAGAACAATAAATACATCGCTCTGTTTGTAGGATAGATGGAGACGATATAAAAAAGTCTGGTTTAAATCTTCACTTGTTAAGAGCAGTATGGACGCATCCGAAACTCTCAATACTGACGTAATGACGTACCTGATGCGCAGATTGAACTCAATGTAAGCATTCTACATTAGTTTGAAGTGTCTTAAAGCGCATCTAGAACAATTGAATGTCTTACAAGAAGAAGCAATACTGCACTTCGCATCCAGTGATGGTCCACCGCGGTTCAACCCCACCGACTCTGCAAGAATTAGTTCTACAAAGGATGTGACCATGTTATGATCGTAATGCTGGGTTTGACTCCCGTGTAAGAAAGACGACACTTGTTAACTGGAGGTTTTCTATAGATTAGGTTTGTTTATTATGAATTCTATTGTTTTTCACAATAAATAATAATCTGCAAGTCATCCTACTGTTATATATTATATATTATCAAAATATATTTCGTTGAATTCTAGTGGAAGGTGTTTTGAACAATAATCCGCACAAGTGATGAGACCTCAGCAAATGTGGGGACCGGAGACCGCAAAGCGATCCGACCCTTGTCACGTGGTGTTTGGTTAGAAATTGACAGAAATGTTGACTTCGGCTTCCAAATATAAATATTAAATACTGGGAAACCTTTCTTAAGCCGCTCCCCGCTCCCCGCTCCGCGCCCCTCACCCTCCCTCCCAGCAGCAGCCCTCACCGGCCAGCTGTTGTATTATATTATTAAACGACGTTTTAATAATCTCAATTTATTCTAAGACACTGATACATTTTTTTATTTTAAAGACAGTATAAATGACTTAAAGAAAATAGTAGCTCGGTGTCGCGGATTAAGACTAGAAGGAGACCGCACATTTAATTATATTTTTGCGTGGCAGGGTATGATGAAAACGAGGCGGAAGTAAAAATCCTCCATCGGATAAACGATATTGGAGAATGGTACTCTTAAAAACTTCATCAACCGAAGAGCGTGTATGAAAAAATCTATCTTCCTAACCCTGTTATATATGTTAGTTAGTTACTGAATGATGTTAGTTAGTTATGAACTTATAGAGTTACAGTTATTTTTAAATTTAACTACCGCTATTTTGAAAGAAGATGGCGGATCGAGCTCGTCAATGAACCTAACTGAATTTTTTTGTTAAAGTTTCAAAAATAGTACGAGAGTAATTAAGTCCACAAATCGCTGTTTGATGGTGCCAAACTTTTATTAATCTATTTCGTGTGTTCTTGGTTCATGACTGTGTTCTTGTGTCTGTCCAATAATAAAGGCATAACCTGCACTGAAAGGACAGTGAATGGCTTTTTGCTGGTAGCCATGCCGTGTTGCATTACCTCAATGCTGTAAATGCATGTAAAAATGCTAACCTGGCAACGAATTAGTAGAACCGATATGGGAAATTTTGCTACGTAGAACGGTCCTGGGTAAGCGAAGGGTAGTCATTTACTATCCACAAATCCGTTATATCCCATATATAGTCGTATGAATATACTCATAATGGATGGTGATTTCGGGGTTTCCTGGTCATGATCGAAGAAAGCACATTGAAATTTTTCGCAGGTGGTGTCATGAGACCTTCATGTTTTAATTTTTGTACGACCGAGAACGAGGCGGTAATAAATAAAGTACGTTATTCTCAATCCACTTCTGGATCAAGGCGTCACTACAACTCTCGTCGGTTTCCCGCTAGTCTTTACCGTGTCACTCCCACTGCTTCCATAATATCTTCTTACCATATCGAGACTTTCAAAGACTTTTAGTTAATTTTTTGTTCCCTGTTTTCCAAAAATTCACTTGATTAAAATTTTGTAGAATTATTTAATTTATTAAAATATATTTTTTGCACAACATTATTAAATAAACAAGATAAAGTAGTTGGTAGTCTGGATTAAATAATGCGCCTAAAAGCCTACATTATTTATTGAATGGATCAGTTAATCAGGGTCTTTTTAAGACTCGAATTAACGACAGAATCTACCTAGTAGGAACCGGGGACCGCCCCGCAGGCCACTCGGTCAATAACACCCTTAAGGCGCGACTTGCAATAATAATTCCAATTTTCGCGTTTTTTACGAAAATATAGGTTTTTATTATTCATTTATATCAGAAGTTATACAATAGATTTGACTTTTTTTCAGCTATTACTTAGATTGGACTTTTATATTAATATAAAACTAATAAACTGTATGTTATTTGCTATAATTAAGACGATACAAATATTATAAAAAAGACCGCGACCATTAGATGCATTTTAGGCATGATACAAAATTGAGTCAATACGCTAAATTAATGCATAAACGAAATATATTTTCTTATAATCTTGAAGCCAAGATTACGGAGACAAATCTGTAGGAAACTAAATTAGCAAAATGTTAAAAATGAATAGAGTTATAAACCATTCAATTTGCAGTACATTTGATCAAATTTTAACATTTCTAAAATACTTTGTTTTAGTAAAAACATACGTTTTTAAATAATATATTATATTTCACATATATATATTTACATGTTTTGAGGCTTCAACTACTATTTAAAACTAAGTTTAATACAATAATCATTTTTTAAATAATATATTTCCAGTCTTATGAAATACGATATTATTAATTATCTCTGACAGTGTCAGTATGTCGTTCTCAACGGCCACGGCGGTTGTGAAATCTGCGCTCCGATAGATTTTAATTAAATTTGCCTATAAAACACATTTTAATACAAATTTTGACTACAATATAAATGAATATTATACTTATTCTTGATACCAATTGCTTATTTTTGTAAATTGTATGGTTTTGGGCTGTTTTTATACGAAAACAGATTATAATTTTGACATTTCAACATAAAACATACGTCAACTTTATTTCACCGATCGGAGTATTTTGCTTTTGACAGCGCATGAAATCCATTCATTCACAAGATTCAACGTGAAATTTGCGAACCCGTGATTTTTTGTTGAGTTTGGTTCTCATTAAAAGTCAATAATATATTATTATATACATTATTGTTCTGAAATTAGTGCCTCCTGTGACTCAAGATGCCTAAGGTCAAAAAGAATCCATTGACACGCTCTAGGAAATGTTCCAACAAAATTTTAAATGGTTATAAACTTCTTAAAAAAAAAAATCACAACGTGAGTTGATAATTTTTACCATTCCTATAACAATTATCTATTAGATTTAACAATATAAATTAGATAGTTCAATATACATATATTATGTAGTGCAGATAAATTATTTTTTATTGGATAAATATATTTATCAAAAGAATTATACATGACAGACCTGTCTGATTGATACAAATGTATTTGTTATAGTTATATATATGAATAAACACGTATTTTAATATTTTAGACATAAAAATACTGATAACTAAATACCAATAATAATAATATTATAAATTATTTTCAGGATGTTCCCGAACTGAGCATTGAATGTGTGGACTCGTGTGAACTTCCTAAATTGGATGGCAAAATAGTGGTCGACATACACCAATTTTTTTCTCAAATTAATCAAATTTACTCCCACAAATCGATGTTTAGGTGCACAGGAACGAATATCGAATATGTGAAAGAACGTAAGGTTTTATTTCTAAATTCAGTTTAAAGTGTAATATGTGTGGATCAAATTTTGTTTTAAATACGTGTAAAGAAAAAAACAACGAAATTCTGAAGAACGAGGTAATTTATTAAAACAATAAATAAATATTTTAAAAAAAAACAGTTTTTTTATTACAACCGGAGTATGATTATTATATAATAAACAGTTTTCTCTTCACAAATACAGCTGCTTCAAAAGTTATCAATATTATTTATCAGTGTGAATTTACATCAATTTTTTCCTTATAAATCGGGGCAAAATTGTAATATTTTATAATCATATGTTTATCGACACAAACAATGGTTTTTATCATAAACATAATAATTCTTCATAGTATAAACATAACAATTCTTAGGTGAGAACTTTAACAAATTATTTAATTTTCGCTTGATAATTTCAAATGGCAACACATATGTATTATGAATGTTGAAGAAATGGCTATTTTCTGATAGATTTATTACCTAGGAATTTAAGAAAATCAACAATTGTGTACTTGTCCTTCTCTATTGATACCTTTCACTCTAGCAATATTTACGTAAAAAATAACGTACTTTTATGTTTACTTGATATTGTAAAAGAATTAACTATTAGTCGCATCTTGGAAGGGTATGCAAAATATCTCGAAATTCAAACTGGAAAAATGAAAGTTGCCTCTTAACACAGAGCGGGTAGCGAACGTACATGGAAAAAAATCCTTTTAAAAAATTAATCAAATCGTTAAGAAACTACTGCAAATACATTAATCTGAAATGCTTATTTATTTTCTCGAGATATACTCGTATCCCTTAAGACCCACCTTGTCCTCGGTCTGTAGCGTCTTTGAAGTGAACTCTCAAGAAAACGGTGCTTTGTATAAGTTGCTAACGTAAAGACGTTCTGATGATCTTTCTCCTAAAGACAGTCTGAGTGCTCTACGATGCGATGCCCGCTTTAAAAGCAGAAGCTTAGTTTTGTTGTTCTCAATAACGTATTTCGTGAAGGTAAGCAGACATAGTAGGGCACCACACCTTTGAGTACATCTTTCACTTCTTCCATGTCTGAACATCAGCGGTGTGCAGTCAGTACTTTGAAATAAGCTGTGCGAAATACATCGAAATAAAATATATATCTTGTAATATTCCTATACCAATTATTGGCTCTCTAGGTTGGAAATTCTGAGTTGACATGCTGCGGCGGGTATTTGATTGTGTGGTGCCTGCCAGTCGGACCCCTCAGTGTACTGTTTCCTGGATAATATCTGCCGGCAGTGGTGCTCGGGTAAAGAATCAAATTCGCGTATCCTTGTTTCCTGTGAGGGAGTGTTTTGTGTACTCCCCTTGTTCCCCAGCGTTGGCGTGTTAATATTGTATTATTATTTATTGCATTGTATATTTTACACAATAAAGATTTTTATACGATGTCTTAGGTGCACGAGGGTCGCTTGTTTAGCATAAGAACATGCCAACCTGGCTGTGAACCTCATTATAACAATTATTATCATATCATTTAGATTTTAATATATCATAATATTATGTCAGATTAATATTTAATTTCGCCTTATTTTCTAAAATATACAGTTAGGTACGTACAACTTGTTTCAATGTACTAACTACACGCGCCTGCTGAACATATTCTTACTCACGCTCATTTTAGAGCTACCGACATTTCATATCTTCCATCAATTCAATGCTTTTTTTGTAAAAGCTTTCGCTAATTTTAATAATAATATTTGGCATTTTGGCAACTAACTAAATGGAGCGATATAATAAGAAATTCTACTGGTGTCTTTACTCCAGGTGTATCTCGAACGTTCCGGATAGAGGGAAGCTGTCCGAAGGATGAAAGGAATACAATCGTCAAATCACCCATCACCATTCTCATTTTTAGGACCAGGAGAGAGAATTATGGAGATTCGCTTCCGTTGTCCTATAAAATGTGACGATGAATGCCGAGGCAGCATGATCAGGTAAACCGTCTGAAAAAGTGAAATGTACTTCGACCTGTAAGCTGGTACCTGTTGTTGCTCCGCTCGGGGAAAACACTGAATTAAAAAAGGTGCCGTAGGGGCAGAATGAAAGGTGACCCGCAGGTGCCGTGGTGCGTGGGTGGGAGGGGGGGGGAGGTAGCCGGTGGCTCGACTCAGCGAATAAATATATTAGCCCGAGCTGCGGGCCTGCTTGCTTATTCATATTTCATGTTCCGCCACCCCATCCCTCCCAGCCCTTCCCGGGGGCGCAGGGGACCGGGACATCCGCGAGGGATGTGACCGCACTGGCCAGGGTGTCTCACGACACTTTCATAAATATGTATTGGTAAGACAATTATTATTATTTTTTAATTAGTTTAGTTTTTAATAACATGTTTGTAGCGAACGTGTATAAGTGAAAATACTATATTAGCAATATTAGAATATGTCCAAAAACACACAATTACTGGATTTTTACCTACAAAGGCACTGTCATTAAACAAATATCAGATATCTCATAGAGACTAAGCTATTTTTTATTATATTTAATATAAAATATATGGAAATATATATATATATATATTTTTTTAAATTTTTTTTTTATTTGACATTTTTACAATTTTTTATAACATGAATTAAGTATTTTACATTTTTTAAATTACATGGTTTTTCTTTCGCTTACCTCTCCAAAAAAGAGACCAGCTCTTATGCTTGGAGAGGGAGTTACACTACAATAATTTTATATAATACCTCACATGTTCTATTCATTGTCCTTTTGTGTGCTTCTGAAGTGTTCTGTAGTATCACTTTTAAAATTAGCAATATTAACTTTGTGGTTAAAATTCATATTTTTATTTATTATCTTTGTTTAATTAATCACTTAATTGAGTTTAAATACATCTACCGGTTTCGAAAAATACCATTTTCTTCTTCAGGATGTCATAACTAACTAAAAACATATATTATTGTTTCTTTACCAGAATCTATTTAAAAAAAACAATTATTTAAAAAATAAATTTAGTACCTAACTCAAATCATTACTTAATACAAATTTACTCGAATAATTTTTAGGAAAAAATTTTAGAATGGGACTTGTAGTTAAATTTAGTTGGTTGTTTATAATTTTTTGATTAGTTTTACAAGCTTTATTTATCTCCAACGATTCCAAATTATTTTATTTGTGACCATCACCGTTTATATGCAAAATTGACACTCACAATTTTTTATCAAAACCATGACCATTTTCTCTCAAATGATTCGAAAATTCTGAAAACCCACTATTGTTAAAACATCTCAAATGCTCTTATATTAAAATTTCTACCTGTTTTAGCAATATAAAATGCAGCACAATCCTTGCAACTAAGTTTATAAACACCAGAATTGTTAAATTTATCATCTTTGTCTTTAGAATTTATGAGTAAATTTCCTATACTATTATTTGTATAAAATGCCGGTCTAATGTTTCGTGGTAGGTGATTTGATATTTGATTCGAAAAGTTATTTGTGTATAAAATCCTACGCCAATAATCATTATTATCATTATGTTTTATCTGTGATTTATATAAAAATGGATTATTATATTCTTTCAATTTATTTTTTTAAATAGTGTCTATCAAACCTGTATTATACCCGTTATTTTTGTGCTATTTTTTTTTAATTGTATTCAATTTCTATATTGAAATTTGATGTTGACATAGGAATATAAATTAAGTGGTTAATAAAACAAACATAATAAATAAAAATATTCTGTAATATTGTTTATTTTCCAATTATGTGTTTTTCAAGTGTTCATTTAGTTTCTTTTTAAACTCTTTTATATCCTTTATTTCTTTAAATGGTGTAGGGAGGCTATTGAAATTTTTTATCCCTGAATATAATATAAAATTTTGCTGATAGTGTTTGGTGTAAATACTAATTAAATGTATTAATTAGAAAGATGTACATATAAAATCTATTTTATCGAAAAATATTGTTGTTACGCCACCGGGAACCTGAATCTCTTTCCAAACCGGGGAAGTTGCATTATCCAACTTTGCTACAGCGACATTATTTTTGACAGTTCTCCGGTTTGGAAAAAGATCCAGGTTCAAATCCCGGTGGCGCAACTACAATATCTTTCGATAAAATTGATAACACATACCCAAAACCAACCACCAAACCAACTACACCCATATATCCCGTCCATTCTCATACATCTATTCGTACCCCATTGTCTCAAATTAATACAATATAAAGAACTACCGTCATCATCCTATCACCATTCTCCACACCCCAGTCCCACCTCAAGTGATCTATCTCCAGACCTGCAGGACATCCCATGGCCCTCTGCACCGTGCAATCAGCAATAACACCCTTGCCCTAGCTTGTACAACTGAGTCCGCCTGCCCTCCCCCCCCGAGCCCCAAGCAGATGACTTTCCGTCCATTAAGGCCCCCGGACTGCTCAATGCTACATTGTTAGCAACGAGCAGTAAGGATCACGCCCCTTCCCGTGTCATCTGCCATCACACGCCCGGCGTGACTGCCAGGTCCTCCCACAATATACCGGCACACGGCGCTTTCCAACGGGGACCTTCTCCCTTTCCGGGGCATTTGTCCAACGTGAGGCAAGCCTAGCGGTAGCACTCCTGGAATTCTGGTACCGACACTGATGTATGGAAGTGAGGCCTGGAGCTGGCAGAAAAGGAACGAAAGTAGACTGAATGCAGTGGAAATGAGATCATTTAGGCGTATATTTGGCAAATCTATTTATGACAGAGTAAAGAATGAAGAAATAAAGAAATAATGTAAAGCTGATGTTAGTATATTGAGTAAGATTAAGAAAGGATCACTTAGGTGGTTTGGTCATATGGAACGGATGAATGAGGAGAGAATAGTAAGAAAGATATATGACGCAAGTGTTGATAGCACCAGTAAAATAGAGGACGTCCGCGGAAAACTTGGCACGACCAGGTAAACCAGATAATGGAGGATGGTTCTGTTAGAAGCCTCAACAATCGGCGAGCTCGTATGAGAAGATGCATGAACGTGGATGAGGCGAGAATTGTGTGTCAGGATAAGAGTGTGGCGCTCTATCCTCTCTGCCTTCCTCCCGCGGGGAAACGGCATGATGGTAAGTAAGTAAGTAAGTAAGTAAAATATCACAGACCTGTGTTCTGAATAATTACAACTTCATAAAAATAATGTGTTCTCCTAATAATATTTGATAAATGTGGAGATTGAGGGGTGAGAATTGGTGAACGTTATATATGTATATAAAGTGATCACTTAAGCCAACCGTAGCTCTGTAATTACTTAATACTTCCATATATTTTTTCCATTAAATATAATAAAAAATAGCCATTCCGAAGGCTCCTCGTAGTGGCCAGTGGCGTTACTATAAAAAGTGGTCCCCAATGCAAAATGTAAAAAAGGCCCTCTCTATAAAGTTGTAACAGACGTAGTACACAATATTTTATGGATAGATAGATAACTGACAAAATTAGGAGTCGAAAATGTTCCGCACTACATTGGCGTAGTTACGCCACTGGTAATGGTCCTTATCCGCGGATGAGATTTCTCTCGGAGATTCGTCTCGAAAGCGGGTAAAAGACGGAGTAATTCAGAATATTTCTTGCCTGTAATATATCTAACTATTTTATAATCGTCCCTTTCTATAGAAACCTTTATTTCTGGTATTGTTAACGTAGAATATAACGCACTTTAATATTGATATGATATTGAAAATAATGTTTCTATTGGTGCCGGCTTGAAAGAGTATGAAGTATGTCTCAAATTTCAAATTCGAAAAGTGATCTTCAATTTTTTTTGAAATTATAAATCCATTAATACGAAATAAAATGTAATTAATAACCAATTTTTAATTAAACATTAATCAATTTTCAATTACCCGTTATTTAATATAAAATTGTCGGTATCTCTTCCTCCCACTCCCGTCACGATAGTGGCCACGTCTTATCTTCGATGCTGTATTTTGACTATTAGTCATTCTTCATTGTTTGAACTATTAATACATTTAATTAAATTAAATAAAACAGAAGTATAATTTTGAAAATAGATTTTGCGGTAAATTAGATACAAAATAAGAGAATGCAAAAAATTGACGTGCGTGCCCGGAAACATCCCAGTCAATTAATGTACCTAATATTTTAGTTCTTTAAGGCTCATGTACGCGGAAGAAGGCACGATGAGATAAAGTCAGAGATTTATTTGAGATACATATCAAAACCATGCAGACGTATTAAGATTTTGATCTGGAGATAGCTCAGAGGTCATCTTGTGATCGGTAGAAAGAGGTTAAAATTATTACGGTACGGTGTATCTGATAGCGAGATTCAATATAATATGCAAACAAATTGATATATCTGTACTTTGGTGGATGCAGGGATCTCCATAAAATAACACATCTGTAGGTTCACAAGACTTTTATTATTGACAGTACTCCTAGCACCACAAACGTTATCTAAAAAGATCATAGATTCCTATAACTATATATTATGAAAGTTAGATAAAGTTAAATTACAAACATCTATTCAGTTTTAACTGCTGGTGGAGAGATTCGAACTCGATTGACGGACGGCATTGATATTATTTGACGTACGTGCGAGATAAGGTGCGAGATTGTGAATCTCTGTGATGTGGTATGTGCATAGGAGCAAAATCCGTATCTCAGAGTTTGTCTCGAGTCGAAAATCTATTAAAAATTTCATCCGTGACAATAAAATATCAAAAATTGAAGTTACAGAACGTAAAGCTGATACTGAAATGAAACTATCGTATATTATGATATAACTCTTTGTAACTGCATCACGTGCTTTGGGATAACAGTTGGCTTATGAATGGGCATGTGTATATGTAAGTATGATGCGTATTGGTTATACGGTATTGTTGGATGTGCGCACCAGTTTGCGATCTTCGGTCGACATATCTGAGCACACACGTGTCGTTGTTGACTGTGTCCGAGGTCAGTTGGCACAACTCCAAACTCCATAATTGATTCCCCTCGTTTCATTTATTTAAGACGCGTGTAACAAAAAACAAGTATTGTATTTTCACCTGTGTACATACTTTGTGTTTAGCACTGTACATAAGTACATAATTGATATCTATCCTATACGCATGCTAATTATACTGCTTTTTATACTTTAATGCCAATTTGCCTAGTGGGGAAATGCGATCATCATTCAGAAATGTTATCTGATTAATATAATTATATAATGTTTTATGTATGTATGTAATGTAAACAAATAAAATTTAAAAAATTTGTTACTCATAATGCTCAGGTAAGATAGTCGTGAAATAGATTTGAGATACTCTGTTGCTAGAAGGATTTGTGCGCGCGGGTACATCGGAAAGGGTCAACCGCGGCCTACATTATTCGCCCCTGGCCCGCCGCCTCCGCTCTCGACATTTTTTATTGAACCACCTTTAAAAGGATTTCGTTAATGGCTTAACTCACTCCTGAAATCTAGGTGTGCTTTAAGGCGCGTGTCCACGGACCCTCGAGACATACGAGAGTAGAAATAAAATGTTTACATTAAAAAGTATTCCAATATACTTATATATGATGTCTAAATAAAACACTGTGTAACACCAATCCTGTGATTTATAATATTTTGTAAAGTTGCCGTGGGAGTGGAATAAATAAATAATTAAAATATAATATATTTCTTTGAAATGCAGTGATTGCAAAATGGATGCACGTCGACATCTTTCTCTCCACATAATATATATAAAACTGAATGTCTGTCTGTTGCATCCCCCACAATCTTACATCCCCCCTTTACTTACCGTCACTTTCTAGAACCCTGCGCAAAATATAGGAATCCTCCCCCTTCCCCATGACAATCCCACCCCCTCCCTCCGATGTAAATGTGTGTTATATTGCATCAAATATTGTAAAATGACTATTTATAACTCAGGGCAAAAAGCCACCCCCTCCGTGGCCACGCTATCTTCTCCCCCGCTATCTTCTCCCCCGCTATCTTCTCCCCCGCTATCTTCTCCCCCGCTATCTTCTCCCCCGCTATCTTCTCCCCCGTTATCTTCTCCCCCGCTATCTTCTCCCCCGCTATAAAATGATATTACATTATATTGAATGCCATTCATTTTATATAGTGCTTACTTACTCTTTAGGAACCTGCGCTAAACATAGGTACCCTCTTCCCTCCACATGACCACCCCACCCCTTCCCCCGATACAACATGTAAATTATATTAAATGTCATCCAGATTCAATTAAGTTACACTTTATGAAAATATTGTCTCCCCACCCCACTCTCCGGATATCTCACCCTCACCCTGACCACCTAACTCCCTTCCTCCGTTATAACATGTTTATTATATTGAATGTCATTCTGATTCAGCTCAGTTATACTTGATGAAAGATATTGTCTCCCCACCCCACCCTCCGGACATCTCACCCTCTCCTCGCTTGCACCTCTTTTACCCCACTTCCTAACCCCTTATTTTAAACTATAACTTTGCTTGAATTCCGGGCATCGCCGGGTACTGACCGCTAGTATACGATAAAAATAAGACTTGTTCCAAAACATGTTTGAAAAGTGACATGATACGTAATGTAATTAAATTAGAAAGAACATATAATATATTAAATATATCACGTGATCATAAATGCACAATTGTTGAATACACATTGTGGGATGAATTCACAATATTATCTAAAGGCTGAGCTATTGATGTAACAGCGTGGGATAACAGTGTCGAACAAGCTAGAACTATTATAGTTGACCTACCTCTCCGCTTCCTCAGCAAATCTGTGCTGAAGCGGCGTCATATTTCCATTAATATTTCTAGGCATTAATCTTGCAACACCCGCCCTCATTTAAAAGTTAGCGAGCAAACTTCACTCGAATTGTAAAAAGATTGTGATTTATTCATTCGTACTAAGTACCAAGACCTCGAGAGCCTTGTTAAGTGTGAGCCATAAACCATCAAACCGCAACCTTCAATGACTCACCCCGCATCGGAAATAATTCAAGCAAGAAAATATATAACTGAAAAGTTAGTGAATATTACTCTAATAAGATTACACAAATATGGACCCAACATATGATATTAATAATGGATAATTTGTATAGCGCCATTTTCGTAAAAACTTTCACCTTAATCAAAAGCATGGCTATCCAACATTCTAACATAATCATTATACAGTACCTACACTAATTATACACTAATTCTACAACACCCACTTCATTTTCTTTTATTCTATATATATATATATTTTTTTTTTTTTTTTTATCTCTATTTTTATTCCTGTCGAATATTAAATAACAGCACGGAAAAAAACTGGCTACTTTAACACAGGACAACGCTGTATATATCAGAGGTGGAGTACTCCATCCCACACAATTGTTATATTATAATATATTCACATCTGTTATAACAAAAAATATGTATGTCAATAAATAAATTAAATAAATATTAAATAAACAAATAACTCTCATCTCAACCACCACATTCATACATCTTATCTTATCACGCATGCTCATCGATTATTGAGGCTTCCATCAAGTATCTATTCTAAGAGAATCAACTATCCGGTTTACCGAGCCTTCAAGACCTACAGCTATAAATATCATAAAAAGAGTAAATATTTTAAATATCACCTATTTATCGAAAAACCCAAATTAAAAACTGTTATATTTCCAACATGAAACATTAGACTAGCTTTGATGAAAAAACTGGATTCTCACCAACCTGTCGACAATGCTTTTTTATTACACGAACAGGTATTCGAATTTACAAGTGAGATTTTCAATGTGCTTCTCGAGATAATTAGCGATATATAAAAGTCATAAACTGCATCAAATGGTCTTAGCGTCTTAAATTTTCAGCGAAATTATTCACCAGCATCCGTTTTCCGTGTAAACAAGCGCTGCGACACCCACTCTCCACCCCCAACCCTCCGAGCTCGCTGGTGGGATAATTTCCCGTGAATAAAGAATTAGGGATGATCCTCTAACCGGAAGTCCTGATCCTGAAGGTCTGGTGGAGGCTGCAGGATGGACCCAGGCCGGCGATCTTTTACTAGTGTGCGTTATAACTATAATGAATGCTAATCTTTATTGAATAAATTATGAGTAATTAGCGAACCGCAGCGAATGTGTAGTTTGTTAAAAATAGTCTATTTTTAAATAAATAATTTCAAATTAACACATTCAAACTTGTGTGTAGGTGCTTAACTTTATTTATTTTATTTTATATACAGAGCATTATCAGTGTAATGATACAACAAAGTTTAGAATAAATGAACTACAGCGAAAACTCGATCGATCGAATTAATTTCATACAAAACACGGTAAAATAGATCGCATCGATCGTTCCTCTACGAATCATTTTACCGCATTAATCGTTTGACGTAGCATACTTCGTTACACTAGCTTGTTTTATAATTGTCTGCCTAACGACACATTGACGTTGAAGAGCGTGTCCTGAAAGAAGATCTCTGTTTTGCGTCAACAGAGATGGAACTGACATATGCGAGCCAATCGTCATTGGCAAATCGCTGAAGCCTAGGTGTTTTAAGAGTACGAAAACTTTACCCGTAAAATATTACGTAAACAAAAAGGCATGGATGACAACGAATATTTTAAATTTATTGAAATGCGCGTAAAACGACGAGATATTGTTTGTACACAACTGTGCAGCTCGCCCGAGTGATTCTAGAATTTAACGAATTGAAGGAGACATCAGAAGAGGTTGAAAATGTCGATGAAGTGAATCCCTCACCTGTATCTTTATTTTCAGAAGCATGCACGACCATCGAAAAATTTAAACCTTTTTTTTGCATATTCAATAACCGATGCCGAAAAAAATGTCATCTGCAACACCGAAAGAATACGTTTTTTTTACGACATTAACGCAACAGTTAAAAAACAAATGATGAAGATGTATGATGTATGAGTTTAATTTATTTTTGTATCAGTGCAGCTTTTTAATCTTATTTGAATTTAAACACATTCATTTACATGTGAAATGTGTATCTTTTTTAGAATATAATAAATGAATGTAACTTTTTTCTATATTCCCGCATTAATTGTTTTCCCGCATTCATAGTTTATTTTAGTAGGTCCCTTCAAAAACGATAGATAAAGGTTTCACTGTATATTAATAATATGGTTATTAGACCTCTTATAACTGGTCATCACATGCATTTAGTATAATGTGTCTACCCGCCATAGCCTATAGATACTAGAGTGTTGTATATTATGGTATAAGAACTTTTTTTTTAACTTTGTGCATCAGAAGTTACCTGAAATACGCAAGTCTGAGTTTGAATTGTAGATTTTTGAAATAACAAAAGAGGCGATCTTCCAAGATGCTGTCTATTTATGTAAGCATGTGAATAACCCGGTTGATTGTGTAGAATTACACAATAAGAGCTTTGACCACGTTCCAAGTTTTTCCCTACAAATAACGTCTCGTTTAACTCGTCCATACTGCACCATTGTGTGCTACGCTAACTGCTTTCTCCCAAGTTATTTAAGTACATAAGTACGTAATAATTTTCTGAGAGTACAGAATCTTTTAAAACAAAAATAAAGAGAAGTCCAAAATAATAAATGAAATACCATGATCTCTGTTCCAACTCTAAACATGAAAATAGTCCAATGTACCTAAAGGGTGACTAGCGGAAAAATTTCAAGATTAAATTGTAATAGCTCGTAAACCATCAGGGTAAGGTAAGTGGGAGGGGTATTGTTTGACGCGCGTGATTTTCGGATTTGCCAGTCGCAATGAGTCACTGGTCGAGAGCGTACCGCGTGTTCGCGGTTGAGCAATATTTAAAGAGCGGTGATTCATTGGTTTTTGTACTCACTTAAAAACTATTAGCGTGCGTACACGCATGGGCGAAACTCGCTCCTCGGAAATTTGGCAAAAAACGGCAATAAACGATAAATGACAGCTCACTCCGCGCTCAACTCTGTGAAGGATTGTGCAATTTTAGAGAAACAGAAGATTCGTGTACACGCATCTTTAAAAACATGTGTTTAATCTATCACTAGTCTAATTAATTATTTACAAAAAATAGCGTGAAAATAATAATAATAAATAATAAAATAAAAGAGATGACGTACGCACCTATTACACGCGGGCAAAGTTCTTATTTTGCATGAAATAATTATTTAACTTGGGTAAAATAATTTTTAATGTAAATAACGTCTCCCTTTTCGGTGATTAACCGTCGTCGAATTTCTGGTGACAAATGTTGATACGGTGCATTGAAATAAATTAAAAAGTCAATTTAATTAGAGATTAGCGGTAGAAGTTGACACAAAATGAATATCGTTGTACCGGACAATCGAAGGTACGAGAAAGGTCGCGCCCGGTTGATCCAGGATTATCCTGTCCCGCGATCGTACAGGCCCGGCGCAATGAGTTATTTCCATTCACTCCATTATTGTTAAGGTGCGTTGAGCTCTCAAAACGCATATCGCTTAGTTTACTATTGTAGACGCTGACTGTACGCTACCTTTTATCGCTGCTTAATTACCTATTCTTTACAGACTATATAAAGGGTGAATATTATATTCCAGGCCGATTTTGTTTGGAGCATCTAATGCTTCAACAACTCATTGAAGTCATTGAAACATGTTATCTAAATAATAAACTTCTTGGTGACCGAATTGGTTCGTTGTGGTTTCAACAGGATGGTGTCCCTCACACACAGATTTTGCGAGAAAGTGGTGATATTGACTGACCTCCTCATCGCCTGATTGACTCGGCTCCCATTTGCTGTGGGGTTACTTCAAAATAAAGGTCTACGCCAATAAGCCAACAACAGTTCCGATGCTGCAGGACAATATTCTAAATGAAATTGCTGAAATAACATGCCAAGTGTGCGAGAATGTTATGAAAAATATGCCGCTGCTAGAGTCATGTCATATTCCATACATAATTGTAATAAACCAAATAATCGTTAAATTAAAACTTGATTAAAAATTGTGTTTCTTTCCCTAGTTATTCTAAAACGACATCGGCCTGGAACATAATACATAATATGAACTGTATATTAATAATTTAAATATGAATTAAATATATTAATTATAAAGATATACATATAAAATCAATTTTATCGAAAAATATTGTTGTTGCGCCACCGGGATTCGAACCTGGATCTCTTTCCTAACCGGGGAAGGTGCTTTAACCTAACCTAACCTAACCGGGGAAGGTGCTTTATCCATAAAGTTGTATCAATGTGTCCAAAATTTAATAAAAATGAATTGATAATTCTGGCGTCTGCTATCAGTTTACTCAAAGGTATTTGAGATTCTATAAAAATAAGGTAGATGGCTCTGTCAAATAATGGAACGATTAAATGTATTAATATCAAAAAGGTAACATATAGGGTCGAAAATTGTCGCTAAAAATAATGTCGCTGTAGCTTAGTTGGATAAAGCACCTTCCCCGGTTAGGAAAGAGATCCAGGTTCGAATCCCGGTGGCGCAACAACAATATTTTTCGATAAAATCGATTTTATATGTATATCTTTATAATTAATATATTTAATTCATATTTAAAATATCACAGACCGTCTGTTCTGAATAATTACAACTTCACAATAGAATGTGTTCTCCTAAAAAATCTATATCTATATAAAAAATTGACGAACTGAGCTCTTATAACAGGACATTTAAAATGTCATTAAAAGCGATAAATATTTATAATTGGTGTCTTTTTTTTTGCATATTTTCAAATCAAGATCGCGTTGGTTCGTTTCACGAACCGAGTATAAGTACATTAATTAATCTCATTGGCGTGTTTAGTTTATGTTGTTTACTAGTTACTTTTTTCTGTACCGGAAAATAATGTCCACGAAACAAGAAACCTTTGAATAAAGACACAGTACGTCAGAATATACCCACTCGGCTTCAGTCCACGGGTACCAGGAACTACACGTATATCCAACTTCCAAGGAAATTAAGCCCCGAACGTCACAATTCCTAAATGAAACTAATTAGGTAACGCGAAACTCAGCAGCCATTGTTCGTTAAATGTATTCCACATTTTTATTCCGCGCAGGAAAATTGCGACTAGTGTGTAACGCCGCGTGCGCGTCCATCGAACAATTAAATGACGTAAAATCGTGCCACATGTATTAAACAATATAATACGGTACTGCGTTTCTGTTGTTGGACAGAGACACTGCTTTTATGCAATTACGGTTACTGATACTTCTCGCAATTACGCTTGCTACTCAGTGGCGTAACTACAAACATTGGACCCCAATGTACCTAAATAAGTACTGTATACAAGATATACGAATATTAGTACTGCGTGGTTTATCCATTATATAGTAAGAACAAAATTAGTACCTTGTCTCGTATAATATTTACTCATTCACGATAATAACATACTTTTCACTTTACGGCGATGGTCTAGTTCCTACCCGACATATCAGCGGGGTTTTGCTACTCTATATGTCGCGCATAATTCCAAATCCCCTAAAATAACTTTGTGTTTTTGAGTTATGGATGAAAACATATATTTTGAAAGCAAATGTACAAAATGTATGTTTTTTCATCAGCATTTTTTAAAGAGACAATTCCGTAATGAACTTTTTTTCTGTATATATCGTTCTGGCAGCCATACTGGATTTTAGACCACGTGATCATCAACAAGAGTTATGATTGACTGATTTTATTTTAGGAGCTAACCCTGATTTGGAACATTGCATGCATCAATGTGTTTAAGTGGCTTTTGCGAGAAACAATGTGTTCTGCATATAGCAAACAAAAAATATTTAACTCTAATTATCCGAAATCCGTTTTAGGGAGTTTTGGAATTAGGCGCTACGTATATCGATAATGTTTTCACGTGTTTTGGTAATTAACGTGGATTTTTAAAATTTAATGTGGATTACCATTAACGCTGATATCGATTCTTGCAAATATGTCAATGCCAAATGGTTTGTAGGGCGCGAATTTGTTGGACCCCTATTTAGATAGGGGACCTTTAGCGTGGTCTCAGCAATCTCAGGTGCAGAAGCATTCAACGGAAACCACCCGAAGCATTTCAAATGTGCTATTACTGATGTAGTAATCAATATCCAAATGCTGAGAACAATTGTAACAGTATAAACAGTCATAATACAACAAACATAATATATAGCAGATGAAACTAATTATAAAAATGCCCAAATATGTTCAGACAAAGTAGTAATGAAGTACATTGTATAATATATGTGAAGATAAAACACTTGCTTTTTTAAAAATACTAATTAAGTGTTGTCACATTACGAATCTTAGAACAATTTCTGGAAGAAAGGGCTAACGCCAGTAAGCGGTAATCGTACGACACGAGATGGGAAGACTTAAAGGGTAAATCCAGTTCATTTATAAGTTTTCAAGCCTTCATTTTCTAGTATTTCGAATCCTAACTGTATCGTAAAAATATCTCTTGTTTCAGGAAATAATTAAATTTCCCTTCTTTTTACTTCTTACCTTCTTTATTTGGTTATTTTTTCTTCCTTTACTTTTTTACTTCTTTCTTATTTTTTACTTTATTCTTTCATCTGATGATTATTACTTGCTTCAACTCGTTAAAATCACTTCTGGACTATTATCATTGTGTACCTGGGAAAAGGTGAGACGAGCATGGTGAATCAGTTTTATCATGGATTTTAATGGCAGACGCTGGAGGATCCGCATTACGGTCCAAACATCATTCTTCATTATTTTCTTTTTATAATAAATTTTACGTATAATTTGCACAACTCTTTTATTATGAAATATCACCTTTCACATTTTGCTACATTTTAGTAAAGATGTTTAAGATAGATTTCAACATTATAGTGAGTAGGTAGTTTCTGGTTCACGTACTCACACCCATGTTCACCACTGATTCTGGTCGGTGGAGGATAGTCCGTCAGTTGACACCTCACAATGTATTCATTAAAAAGATATACATATATAATCAATTTTATCAAAAAATTGTTGCTACAGGGATTCAAACCTGGATCTCTTTCCAATCTGTGAAAGCATTATCCAATAATGCTACAACACACAGTACCTTTGTCGACAAATTTTAATTCTAATTAATACATTTAATTAGTATTTTTAAAATATCACAGACCGTCTGTTCTGAATAATTACAACTTCACAATAATAATGTGTTCTCCTTAATAATACTAGTTTTTTATTCTACTCGTTTAATTGACTTGAGACGCGTTTCGTCAATCATCAATTATCAATCAATCAATTTAACTCAACAACTTGTATATGTATAATAGGGACAACTATAATGGGGACAGCTATACTATTTTATTTACGTGAGATGATAAGACACTAATGGCATTTTAATATCATGGGTAATTAGTAGAAAAGGACAGCTATATAATTTTACAATCTAAGAAGACAATACGGCAATTAGATTGTAAAATTATTGTGGCGGATTAAGAGAGTCGCGCATGTCGTAATTGAGAGGGCCCCCGAATCATAGGTACATTACGAATGTTAAAGCCAGAAAGAAGTGCATATAAGTATGATGTTTGTATTTGTATGCAAATAATAAAATAATGTGTTATTATTGTTACAATACATCTAGTAAAAATTTGTTTAAAATCCATCATGTTATTTACCCTTTACTTATGTAGATACAGAGCCTCTAGATATGTCCACCTGTTTTAGTAAATATACCTGGGCGTGTCTCAAGACAAGGGCCCCCGTGTCCAGTGCAGCTGCAGTGGGACTGTTCAGAGCTGCCTGTTGCTACAATTAGGATTGTTAAAGCTAAAATGATCACGGACTATTTAAATAATTTATTTAAATTGATCGCGGCCAACGAACTACAAACATGAGAACATATTTTTATTACTAAATTCCTGAGATTTTGGGCAAAACCAATAAAACATTAAATTATTTTTCTTGGTATTGGTTTAAATGGCGTTTCACAAAATGCCTAATCTTGAAAGATTAGTAAGATTTCAATTTAAAAATAACGATAAAGAAATAAGATAAGGGGTAAAGTGTGGTGCATTTAGGGTTGAATATACGTTTATAAAGACGGCAGAACCTCGAGCCTACAATGAGGCTGTCAGCTGTCAGCAACAGAAGGCTTTCCTTCTGGTCTCTGTTGCGTCTACCTGCTGAAGCTGGATGCACTGCGCTCTTGCTCTGTCTCTTAGCTCGGCCGGAACAACCTGACGAGCGGAGATTTAATATAATTTATTTATAACTTTTTTAATAGCGCATATTTTAAAAATAAATTAATTCTAAGTCAAGTTAAACTTTACAGAAATGGGGGCCTGTGCTGAGTGCACGCGTTCCAAGTGAAACTTTCTGGCGTTTTCTCATTTTATAATTGGATCTCAAATTGTATTTAGATTTTGATTAAATGAAACTGATGACTTTTGAAAAATATTTTTTTTTTCGAGTATATATTATTTGGGATATTTTCGCTCGGACCGACGTCCACTGAAATCGAGATACTGCTCTGTAATGGATCACGCGCTCCAATCGTTACCGTCCGGGAAAAGCCCATTTACATTACATTTCAAAAATGGTTGACCTACAGCTGTCTCCCGTGTTAAAAATGGCTGGAAATTAACCGCCAGTGATGTTTCCCAATACCGTTATTACTGTTTGCCGAGCATCAGTCAAAAATATTTTTGGTAAACCTTTCTACGTTTACATAATACCCTTATTATGTAGGAAGGAAGGAAGGAAGGAAATAATAAAATACCGTCAATGATTTGAGAGGTACAGGGGAAATATAAATAAATATCATATTTTCTGGATTCCACTGGGTATCTAAAAAAGATTAATTACACAGGTTAGCAAAATTGAGGACCATAAAACTTAACTCAGTTTTTCTCTATCCCGTATCATTTTTCCACAACCTGCATTGCCATTTTTGAGTAAGTGTGGCGTAATAAAAGCAATCATTAAAATTAATGAAATTAATTATATAAAACATTTTTCATGCCAAACGCTAGGTATTTTTATTACAACTATACTTATATTATATTATATCAGATATCCATTCTAATTAGTCTTAATCTAGGGCGCAGTGCTATATGTTACCGGTGAATCTGAGCACCTCGCTTGAGGTTTAAGGAATGTCGCGATTTAGCAGATACCATCATTTTGGCATTCCACCGACTCTGGTTATCTTTTTTCCATCTTCAAAGTATCTTGATGAAAACGCTTTACTCGCTAACTGCACCAATATTTTAAATAAAAAAAGCAAGTTAACTTGTATGTTCAGTAAGCAGCCCGAGGCTGTGAGAATATTTTCAACAATTTTTACAATCTAACCTAACCTAACCTTTCTTACAGCATTAGTCGTAAGAGACAAAGTCTGGGTTTAACATTAATTGTATAATGTCTGAGGCAACGAAAATGCTCCCAAGCTCCTCAGCATGGTTTCGGTTAGGTGACAGAATTTCTCGCCGAGGTAACTGAAACATATTTGTCTGTTTTGACAAGATTTTCTTACTCCCAGGTTTAAGAGATCTTCTTTATAGCCAATGTTTTTGCTTTGTGTTGTTATCTTGCTATCTGGTATTCCATTCACGCGGAAAACATGGGAACTTAGTATAACCAGCCTTCGAGTCAACATGATCATGGATCCTGCTGCTGGATCCATGGACACTAAAACAAATAAGAAGAAAAGATAGATGCGAAATGGGCCTTGAATTGGACGTAGGCCGAAGTGTCATGTATATTTATTTATTTGTTAATTTTAAATAAGATTAATAAATCTAATATAATCAAGTTATTCTTTAAAAAACTACCAGTTGGATATTAAATTTAAATTAAAAGGAAAGAAAAAACAAAAATGATTAGTTCAATTTTGAAAGTGTGGTATATATCCATACATAAAGAACCGGTTAAAGATTTGTTTTGAAGGCCAGATTCAGTTACACAGTGAGCAGGGTCTAGGTCTAGAGAGTTGAGAATCTTGGCGATGTTGTAGCAACTAAATTTTCTTCCGGTACTTGTGGTAGACTAGCTCTCAACACATACTGTATGAATATACTGAGTGAAATCATTTCCCACATTATATTGTTTTGTCGATAGTTAAAATCTCCAACAAAATGGCTCAGACTGAGAAATAAATAAAAGATCACAATATGTATTAATGCGAGGCGGTGAAGCACCTTCTGAGAAATTATACTCAGCTCACTCCGGAACTAAATAAATAGAAGTCTTTTGATGTCTTTTGGCATTTTTTTTTAAAATTGTGAATTCTTAGAATTGATTTGGTCTTAGATGAGATATTGTTTTGGTAAACTTAGGGAAAATATTATTACTAATAACCTCAGATGTAACCAGTATGACGTTTAAAACAAATCTGACTGAACTCACTGAGTTAAACATACCGTTTTTTAATAATTAAACCAATTTTTGACCAAATTCCGTTGACAGTTCAGTTTTTTCGAATAAAAGATTTGTCACATCTTCAATATTAGCAAACTTACTTTGTAGCCAGCCACATATTATATAAATAATAAGATAAAACACTTTTTTTAAACCAGTATTTATTGATAAATCAAGATATTTTGATACTTATGGTATCATCTTCAGGAAACAATGTATACTAAAATGCAAAATGCAAGCAGAGATAAAAACAAAACTGTAAAAGTATGAGCGATATAACGAAACCCTTTTTGCACCTTTGTCACCTTTTAAATTTGTTTTCATAGGAATTTCATGGAATTGATAATTCTGGCGTCTGCTATCAGAATACTCAAAGGTATTTGAGATTCTGTAAAAATAAGGTAGATAGCTCTTTCAAATAATGGAACGATTAAATGTATTAATATCAACATATAGGTAATAGAAAGGTAACATATAGGTTCTAAAATTGTCGCTAAAAATATTGTCGCTGTAGCATAGTTGGATAATGCACCTTCCCCGGTTAGGAAAGAGATCCAGGTTCGAATCCCGGTGGCGCAACAACAATATTTTTCGGTAGAATTGATTTTATATTTTAATTCGATTCGATAGAATATTTAACTTATACTTTTATAGTTTTGTTTTTATCTCTCCGCTCGCATTTTTCATTTTAGTATACATTGTTTCCTGAAGAAGATAGATATAAGGTATCGAAACATGTTTAAACAAAATAGTTGTTTATCTTATTATTTATAAAATATTGGTCGTTGGTATTTTTTCAGCCACATATGTTAACGTCGTTTAAAAATAATTGAAATATTAGACACACCAATTGTTAGGTTTTTCAAAAGGTTTGTGAGGTGATAAATATTATTTGGTCGGTCAAGTAAATCTTCAACTTTACTATCGCGTTATCTTGCTTTATGGAACACGAATACAAATTGAAAAACGGTTTATTAGGGTATTTTTCTAATATTATCGCGAATGTAGTGTTGATACACCTAGTCTCCGGATGTAAATTGCTCAGTGGGGTAATTCATTTCCTAGGCAGTAATATCTTAATTCCTGGTTAGGGAGGCTGCCACCAGTGGCGGCTTCAAAAGCATTACAGTATGTGTACGAATGCGCGTGGGGGAAAAAAAATATTTATTTAATTTCACATGTCGTGTTGCTTTATCATTCTTTGTTTAGGTCTGGGTTTATGACGCGCGGGTAAGAACTGGTCACCATTACTTTTGTTTTTCTGGACATCATGTTCTACTTCAGCTATTTCTGTAGACCGAAGTAGCAAACGAGAATGTTTGTATTTTAAAAAGGGATACACCAGTGTTGTGTTGTCATTCGTGTGTTGTCATTGGCATATTATAATAATGCTATAGGTTACCAAAATAAACACTTTTATAATTCAGTTATGTCCAAATTAGTTTTTCAAATGGTTCACTGCATTAACATATTTGAGTCCACCGCAGATACTTGATCCAGTCACTGCAATCAATGCGGGTAAAGGAACTGGTACAGCACGTGTGTATCGTATCGGTGGTGATGGTAGCGCACGAACGCGCCGATAAAGCAGCCGCCACTGGCTGCAACCCTTCCCCCCCTTCCCCCAGCCATCCAGTTCGGCCGGGTAGCAGTCTCGGTACCTATATAATTCACGGAAAGATAACCGTTAACAATGGCCCACAATTTGCATAAAAATACCAAAGGCTTTCCACAGTCGGGAAAAACAAACATTTCAAATATTTTCCGTTTGTTAACGCAGCTAGGGGATTGTTGCTACCCCTGTGTCGGCAAAGAGCACGCTCTTCCAGGCATCGAGTCTGTATGAGTAGCTTTGGAAATACAAAGGTATCCTTATTTACAGTTCCTACCTAGCATTGTTTACAGATATGAGATGAAAAACAGGTTACGCGCATCAGACACGTCTACAGACTTTTTTAATTTTGTAAAAAAATATAACCATATACCTACCTTTTATTGATTTATACTCTGTTTCATACTTCGCACGTGTCGTTCCACCCCTATGTACTAGTAAAAGCACACAATATATGTTTTATTTGACTCTGAAGATTCTAGATGTGACATCCGATGTAACAATAAATTTAACTTCAAAAGTAACGCACGCACGTAAGAAAATTTCCAATTTCCTGTCATTAAACGTAATGTATTTTACGCTGTTTACATATGGTGACGCGCTCAGTATCTTTAAAACAATTGATGACAATACAGAAAGAAATAACAATTCAATGATTGAAAAAGTCACCAATTGTTCGTGCAGTTATTTTACATCTTCGCGTGGTGGCTAATGGTACGCTTTTGAATAATTGGCTATGCATCAACAGTTGTTAAATTCAAAGTGCTAACTTTCCGCGGGCAAAGCAATAAAGACCGGTGTTCTCGAACCATCTGAAGCATTCTATTATTAGGTAACTAATGAAGCAACGTGCAGTGTTTTGGCAATATTTACATTTGATTGTTTTATTCTACTTTATTTTGTATTGGTGTGGACGCCTTCGAATTGCCGCTAAGTGAAAATGTGGTTTTAATTCACTCGTGATTCGTTCGCCCTTCTCGGGCCTGAGAGACAACCGTTATCACTCTCCTTCCACATGAGTGTGTTCGGCGGGCTGGCGGCGCGCCTCTTAAACATAATTAAAAATTCTATCATCCGTGCTGGCCCCCCTCTCCCGCCTCCCGCCTCCCGCCGCCCACATCCGGATCCGGCTGAACCGAGGATCAATCTAGACTGAAAACTTTATTTATTTATGATGGGCATTTGTTTCAAAAGAGTGATCGCGGGGAGAATGAGTGTGTTTTAAGGCCGGGAAATTTTCCTTCCAAAGTTTTACTAAATTATTCTAATAACACCGTGAAATTAATCGACTGCGTTGACATGATTTATATTTTGATAAATTTCTACAAATATAAAAGGCAGTATTAACTCTCTGTTACCTTTAAAGCTCTAGAACCAGTTCTAATACGGATTTCTTCGGCGCATTAAACATATTTAAAGATATGCATATATGGTGCAATATCAGGAAACTGAACAGTGAATTGTTGTTGGACGAAATCGTGCGGGTGGCACATTTAATTCGATAAGGGTGTGTGTACAGAATAGTAGGGGAAGACGGAGCTAAATGCAACAGGGGTACGTTGCAACAATCGTTTTAAAATAGCCGCCGTACGAGATTTCAATGGAATGAACCTATTTGCCGATAGTGTGCAATACCACACACAATTCAGGATTAATTCAGTGCCACGCGTTGCGTTTGACAGTTGGAGTTGCATAAAAAGTGGTTTTAATCAATTGAAGTGATTTTTTCTGATCAGGGTAAATATTTTCTATTATTTTGATATACCATTAGTTCAATTATATGTTACAATGATTTGTTTGTCTGAATATTCATTAAAATATTCAGACAATTCTTGTAACAAATTACAATTCATTTTGATGTACCGGGGTTAGTTGCACGTTACAACATGTTGCAACGTGCTCCAATGCCTAACAAATTGGTTTAATTATACTCGGAGTGATGTATTTTGGCTAATTGATTAACTTAATTTGCAGATTTAAAATGAGTGCTTGCAATAGAAAGACAAATAGAGATACAACGTCCACGGATGTAATGAAAAGAGCGGCAAAACTGGTTTTGGAAAATGATGGATGAAAAGATTTTTCGCTAAGGAACGCTCAAAATAAGTTTTGGACCAGGATATAAATGGAAAGGAAAAGGGGAAAGCATTCAAAAAAGCTAGTAACTTGAATGAAAATACGACGGATGATAAAGAATTTTTTTTCTTGTTTATGGAAACAAATATAAAAAATTCGAAGATTGGATAAATGTCACAGATGCGAAATTTGGGCTCACTCTGTCTATGCAAGCAAACATCCGTGTTACATTTGCATTATCTTCGAAACAGATATTTCCGATGATTCTAAAAGTAGTTATTCCAATTCTGTGTTGCACATTAGCCCCGACATCGGGGTAAATTGCAACAATTTCCTTCTTTTATGGAAATGCAAAAAAAAACATTTAGTTTTTATATTTGATTATTTTAAGCTATTTCAGATTGTTCCTAAATATTCACTTATTGTTCACACATTATAAGAATTTGATTAATTTAGAAAATAAAAGATATAAAAATCTAAATGTTAAAAGTGTTGCAACTAGCCCCGTCTTCCCCTAGAGAGAACAATACAACAATACAGATTGCACAAAGTGACATGTTACAATAGACATCATATAAACGTCAAGTGGGACTGCCGTTTGTTTCGATTCACTTCCGGTTGCGGAAAGAATAAAGCATGAAAATAGCCAACACCCGTATTAGATAACAGCCAGCACGGAAAACACCCCGCAAGCATTTGGAAAGGTGACTTGCGGGGTAGTTATTTCCATAATGTGATAATACAATACACCCCTCCGCTTCGCTCCCTTCGCTGCGCTATGTGATACCATCCCGACAACAGCTCTATCGGAGCAATAACACAACACTGCCTTCGGGTCAAACGGTCACAAGACTCATTTCAAATGGAATAAATACCTACAAAAGTAATATTTACAAAAGCTGTATAGGAGGTGTGTAATGATGATCTAGTGTCAGATATCAGAGGGTTGTCACCGATGTTCCCTCTAAGGTGTATTTGGATTTAACATCATAGCGCACACAAAAAAATACAGCGTGCGCACAATTTTTAACGAGACTTCTTCTTCATGTGCCGCCTTTTATTGAAGGTTATGCTGACACAGCCAAGATAATAGATATTATCTTTCTACCTACGCTTGTACTACTTTGCGTTTTATGTTCCCCAGCATAATGAGTAGTAAAATATGATATTTTTTATTGTGGAGGATGCAGCTATAACGCAGAATATACAGCTTTCCTTGACTGATTTACGCGTCTTAATACTCGTACATCTTCATCAGTAATGTGGTCAGCCCAGAGCCACGCCCCACCAGTAGCCGTACTCTGGTATAGTCATGTTTTCCTTCGTTTCTCCCCTAGCGCACAAATAATAGCAGTGGCCCTTGAAATTGCACAATAGATTTTTGACGCGCATAGAGATAATATTGGTTGCCAATGTGAGGTGGTGTATTGAAGAATGGTGTCCAATTTTAATCCAGTACTTGTGTTCAACGTATACATGTTCAACATAGAAATTAGGTAATCGAACTAGGAAATACATGAGTAAAAGATACTTACACGCGGTTTATTCAGAGATGGTTACTTTATTACGCAATTTTGAAACTCGACAATATTTAACGCGATGTGGTGAAGTGAAGCTCTGTCGGGATGTGGCGGAAGACTGTCGAAGTCATACGGTGAAAGTTTTTGGTCGTACCCACAGATGGCATTATGAATCCATAAAGCTATAGATTTTTGCCTCGTTCTATCCGTGTGTAGTGATCGCACGCGCCCCACTGACATGGCCGTGTAAGGACTCACCTGACAGACGTATAGGGCTGAAACAAACTGACCAATAAACAGTACATGCCAATACGTCGTGACGATCAAGTCCTAGGAACTAGCCGACCACTTCTCCGCAGACCGTTCTTTCGTCAACACCTCAAGTGAGCAACTCCAACGCGCAATTAACATTACCTTCGTAGTACCCGCCATTGTAAATCATCCCGCAATAAACGCCAATATTTGTAAGTTCTGTTTTATTTAAATGCCTTGCTATAGACACAGCATAAATACTCACACGCACATACAGGTACACTGCAACATGCACCAACACGCGTGAGACTAGAAGAGAGTCAGGTGCCTCGGTCACGGCAAGCAGAAGACCTTCTGATACGATCGCACAACTAATCTCTATATTTCATGACACACACTCGTTACACGTCTGACTGGAAACGTCAGCGAGGGAAACGGATCGCTGGTAAATGAGGTTAACACCACGTTCATTTTATAGTTTTGCGTCAACAATCATAAATTTATTTCTGCTTTCTCATAACTGGGATTGCTGGTAAACAATATTAATGGCACAAGTAAAGAGATAAACAGAAGGGTATTGTTAGCAAGTAGGTGCTGTTTTGACCTCACTCTCCAACTCGAGTCACGTCCACCCTCAAAAATAATAAGTCTACCCTATATGCGTTGGAAACTTGGACAGGGCTCTTGACTCCTTTGAAAGATAAATCCATCGTAGAATTTACGACCCCATAAATGCCAATGGTGGAGACAAAGACATAAAGCGGAACTGTACGATATGTGCGAAGATATCAGTGTAGTCTAATTAATTAAAATGGAAAGACTACGCTGTCTGAGCACTCGAAGACCAGAAAGCCGCAAAGGAAATGTTGTTCAGTAATCCGCAGGATACTGGGTAAGTCGAAGCTAAGACAGCTTGAAGATATGGTTGCGTATTGTATTCTGGAAGAGAAAACAGAAATAGCGACAAATTCTGCACGCTTCATCATAGATTGTCATTATTTGCAAGCGTGATATACAGGGTGCAATAGACCTAGTCCACAGTATTTTATTGGTGGATACCTGACTAAATTGCGAGTCGAAAATATTGTGGACTAGGTCTGTTACATCCTGTATGTTGTAACTTAATAATACGCAGAGCGAGCTGATTCGCTGCTGATTGTATTTCATGTAGAGCAAATGACGTAGTGTGACATGTAGAAACGCGGATGAATAACTGGTGCACACCGATCATTACCGCCAAATCTACGAGGCGAGAGCAAAGTTTCGACAGTGTACATGAATAAATGAGTAAATGACAATAGATCGTCAAACGACTTAAAATATTATTGAAATTGCTTTCCGTAAATTAATATATTATAGATTTTTATTTGATAGATTTTTCTTTTTACATGTTTTTTAAAAATATTTGATTCTATTCACTTTTTGGCACAAATCTTTAAAGTTAGTTTAAGTTAGGTCAGGTAATTTAAAATTTTACAATTAAGCAAAGCGCTCGCCTTTTGACCAAGCGGTCGGGGGTTCGATTATCGTCCCGTAAGATCAGCGCACAGTTTGAAAATAGTAACAATGTTTATCTGACACGCATATTGACAAATGTCCGTCAACTTCATATAAAATAGAGATTGGTCTCTCATTCCGCATTCATTCATACATTTGCTAACTTCATATTTTAATAAAATGATCACTCAACCTTTTCCAGCATCCACTTGGCGCAATGTTCTCTATAGGCGTGCGATGTGCGCGCGCCAACGATTTGGCATCATAGCACTCACAAAAAATGATAACGCGCACACCATTTTGAAGAAGACTTCTTCATGTGCCGCCTTCTGTCGAAGGTTTTATCAGTAGGATCTACCGAGGCAATACTATATAGTATACAAGTAGCATATATTGTTACATAATAATTACTATTTAAAATGAAAAAAAAAAAAAGTATTATTCTAGGAACAAATAACATAAAAGTGAGAAATAATGAGTGATTTGTGCGTACGAACCATGTGTGAATAAATAATTATCATATTTTGTGTTAAAATGACAATAAAATTAAGAAAATAACTGATCTGATTCAACTCAAAGTACGTCATCCGAATCGCCCCATATTTGAGAATTTCAAAACATATTCGTTACACAAATACTTAATGAATTAAGTTATAGTTAAAAAAACCATTTAATTCCATATTCAGACATCATGTACATAGCTACTAATAGAAACATTAAAAAATCTATAACAACATTTTCATTTAATATGCGAAATAATAGATTCATGCCTAAACTGTAACTCACTCGTTCGTTCTTTCATTGACGAGTTAAAACAATCGGCAAATTTAATGTGAAGGAGCGACAAGTTCGTTTCTGTCGCGATGTTTCAAATATGGGCTGTTTTCTTATTTTGATCCGATTCGCCTCGGTCGACACTATGTTGATTTATCATGTATAAGAGCACCAATATTTTGGACATAGAACCACTTTCTTTCTTTCAGTCAAGATTATCTCTTTCTACCTACACCACTTCTGTCTTCCTATGCATAATATAATGACTTGTAAAATATCTTATTTTTCATTACGAAGAATGTATTCGAAGTATGCAGCTTTCTTTCACAGTTGTTATTAGTTCTCTAGATTTACTGATGTCTTCATAAGTAATACAATACCAATACCGGGTCATCCCCCTCCCAATAGCCTCGTACGGGACTAGTGCGATAATGTTTTTCTTATTTTCTCCCCCGGCGCACAAATAATCCTTCAAATTGCACAAAATATTTGATATGCTCACACTTTGATCCAAACTGAAGGGTTCATCGCTTACATCTTCCCACAATATTACAACTTATAATTTGATCAATCTATTTACTTTAGTTTCGTAGCTTCATAGCCTATTGAGAATGCTTCAAGTATTGAGCTACTAAAATATTTAAAAAATGAAAGCGACGTCATGTGCAATTCGGTTACTGAAATAAAGTGTCAGCCTTTTTAAAAGATGTCACACTGAATGAGACAACATCAATATCTTCGTGACAAATTGTATTAAAATTTTGACAAGTCATATTCTTGATTTCAGTACCGATTTAGCCCTCCGTTGTCGGGCGGCGGTTGACAATAGCCTCTCCCTCCAGACAGCCGATACACGTCCCTGACAGCTAATGGACCAGGACCAGCTCCTTCAGGAAAAATGAATGTACGTATTTAAAACTTTTCGTCACCTTCTGAAGTCAAACACACTGGATATCTTGATTGATATACTTCGCTTTATCAGATTTAGGGAGTTCCTTCTGGGATCGTAACTTAGCGCCAGCTAGTTAACCAACTCCGAGTGGGGAGAGGAAAGAAATATTTTAAATTCAACAGTTTTGTAAAGTTTTCTCGGTAAATGTTGCGAAGGTGGAAAAACTTTCCGTTCGACTTATTGTACGGAAATATTATATCTACATACATATCGATATCGATAGTGGCAGGAAAAGGGAATTAACCTTTCAAAACAATCATTATATTTTACTTACATGTTTCAAAAAGTTACCTAATCATTGTCATATAAAAAAGTTTAAGACTCTAAGTGCGTTTAATTATATGTTAGTTGCGTTAATTAACACACTTCTCATAGATAATTATAAATATTTTTTAGGTTTTTTCCACAGACCACCAAATAAATAGAAATGAACTAACGGAATTTCCTTGTTCCACCCACTTTGGTGCCACTCACGCAATGAAAGAGCTCCGCGACTTTTTTTTAAAATATGACTTGATTGGAACGAAAATTTAAACGCCGACATTAAAATATGCATTAATGTAAAAAATACGTTTTGTTTACACAAAGATTTAAATACGTTTACTGTTGCATGTGTTGTGTCATAATCTATCGAATTAATATTTCGTTGATTAGTAGAATGCCCCCTCTCCTATATAGACACTTCATGTCGTATTTACCAGTACTAATAGTACACTTCATACATATTTAGTAGTTTAATTTTTTTATTTTCAACATTAAATTGAAAGTGACAAAGGAGATAAAAGGATCCCGGTTACAGCAAGGCTTCATTATGAAGAAATAGATTCTTAATGTCGTTCCCCAGCGCAACACGGTGACGGTTGAACTCATAAAGCATAATATAGCGTAACTGGGACTCTTTCATTTTATACAAAGGTTTATGGGACAACCTGATGTAAGCCAATTGTTCCGCACCACATTCTCGTAAACTGTGTATATGTCATATACATATATGTATATATGGCTCGGGCGAGGTTCATTACATTTTGCTCAGCCGGAGTTATTAGTGTTATTTGAAATACTTGTGTAAGTATATACCCATACTTAAAAGCGATACGACGATTATGCTCACGCTCGCTATTTACACAACTAATCTATTTGAGTTACTGAGGTGAGAGGAGATATTCCTTTTCAAGGTCAAAATTGACATAGATGTTGTACCAAATCTAATAAAATAATTAGAATCATGCGAGAATAAAAAGCTTTGAAGCCACCGGAGAAACCTCCTACATGTATAAAAGAGCAAGTTCAAATACTCGTATACAGACATCGAACAAAAATCAGATTTTGAGTAATGTTAAGTATTATATCTTCCTGTATATATAGAGCGCCACACTCTTCTGTCCTGACACACAATTCTCGTCTCATTCACATTCATACATCTTCTCATACAAGGTCGTCGATTATTGAGGCTTCTAACAGGACCATCTTCCAGTATCTGGTTTATCTGGTCGTGCTCTATTATGACGTGACTCCAAATACCTAATTATGGAACTGGAATGCGTTTCAAAGACATCCTTGGAGGCGTACTTTTATTGTTAACAGTTTACCCACTAAAATGATAAGCGAAACCAATTGGACATTTTCTCATTCATTTACTAAAACCTATTAACATCGTCCAACCATCGGCGCTTCGGATGTCTTTAATAACGCGTGTACACGGATGCCACTTGTCTCGGAGACTCGTTTCGAAAACGCGTAAAGAACAGTACAAAGTTGAACACGAAGCAACCCATGATGTATTACCGCACGTATTTTGTATGCAGAGTACATCCGACCTCTGTCGATAAATCTCTGAGACGAGAGATCAAACTGCAGAGTTGTGTATTTGTACTCAGAGCAGAACTAACTGACGCCACCGCCAAATATCTGAGACACTAAAATAAAGTTTAATCGACGTACACGGACCCTTACGCTAAAATTAGAAACCGTAAGGGCTTTATTACATTTAATTGTATTTAATAAGTACAAGGCGCATATTATTGCGACATGTGCCCGCGGATGGTGACGTGGCGAGCAGAGGAGCGGCGCCGAGCTGGCCGGGCCGGGCCGGGCAGGGCCGCCGCTTGGTTTATCATTATTTCACTTTCGGAATGGCTGTCACGATAACACATCCGAGAAAATGGCCGTGTTTAAGTGTTATTTTATGGTACAAGGGTTCTGTTATTTTGATGATTTAGCGACTGAACGCTAGAGTAGTTATTCCGCTCTTGCGGTTGTTTCGTCTGCCGCAACAAACAAAACTGCTCCAAATATTTAATTCCCGCTGAAATGTACTATTGTATTTTGGTTGCTGTTAAACAGTCTTAACGCGCGAATATAATGAAAAACCGACTAAAGCGATATCATACACGGTACTACGCGATCGCACATCCGTCCGACAGGGTGACTGCTAGCGTAACGGCTAAACGTTTCATCGCTAATTGCTTCGTTGTTTGTGGTCCGATTAAAGTAAAATAAACAGCATCCAATTATGTTAACTAATCTCTATAAAGATATGTAACAATAATATTTTGATTTGTCAGGCACCCAGAGCTCGGATCGAGAATGGCGAGTTCACTACCGACTGGTCATTCTTTCCTCCTTCGTATTCTTACATGACATTGTCTTATGCGCTCCCTTCTCTCTGAACATTTCTTATGATCAGTAATTATAATAATATTCCAATTCCAATTTCGTAAACTCCATCCCAATTTGTACGACATTTATGGCTCACGTCACGATTTTTTGAAATCGGAAATGTTCATTTTCTCGGTAAAAGAAATTATCCGTTATATATTATATATTTTACTAGCTGAAGTACCCGGCGTTGCCCGGAGTTTACGCAGAGTGAAGAGGCTTTATTTAAGGGGATGGGGGTAGTCTTTTTCGAAATCAGATGTAGACAGTAATTTTCCTCTTATTTTGAACGTCAAGTGTGCAAAATTTCATTAAGAAGTAGCAAAATTCTGCTTTAAGGGTCGGGAAAGGAAGATAGGGGTAAATTTTCGAAATCTCATGCAGATATTGACTTTCCTCCTGTTTTGAAGATCAAGTATGCAAAATTTCATCAAGCTCGGAATAAAACTGTAGATTTATATAAAAAACAAACACACTCTCATTTATATATATAGTTTAGCTATTTAAAATATGGTTTAAGGAATAAGGCATATTTTTTCTTTGTATAAAGTTGTGTTAATTGTTAGCTAAAGAAAATAGAGTATCCAGTATAAAAAAAACAAACATATATTTTTGCTCGAGTTTAACCGAAGAGTTAAGGTTTGAATTTAATAAATATAACTACTAATTTAATTATTAATTTGGCTACTTAAAATTTTTCTCACTTACATATAGCTATATGACTTTGTATAATTAAACAGTAGTATTGATATGTTAATCCTATGTAAAAATGGGCTACTGTTTCATTCAATTTTAAGAGATTTTCAACTCAAGTCAATCTCTAAGATACCGATTTTGTTTCTTTGGAGACAACTCTTAGCTTTCGTGGTCCCCGTATACACACTATGTCCCAGAGATTCGCTGTTAAAAGTCGTTCGTCAGCGGAGTAATTTTGAATCTCCTGCTGGCAGTTAAAACTTAATAAATGTTTATAATTTAACGTATTATATTAATTTTAATGTTTAATGACTTATGCCAACTCACATAGATAGTTGTACGGATCTTTGGTGGTTTTAGGTGACTTTTGTGTGCACGTGTCAAATCTCGCTATCAAATCGAATGTTGTACATACTACTAGTTTCAGTTTTTGTCCTTTTCAACTAATCTCAGAAATCTCAACATGCGTTATATACATATATTTCAACTAAATCTCTAGGAGTTTAACAGTTTTTTGTACTAATTCTGTCATACTATGAATTGCTGCCGAAGAATGTAACCATCACTTGTGAGGTTTGTTACAAAAAACCCCATTGCCTTGAGGCCGCAATCCAAGAAAAGCCGGTAAGGCAACACCAAATGATTTTTCAGCATGATTATATCAGCTTATACGCATTAGAAAAGCGGATATTCAAGAGCTTGGGAAGTTATTCCACATCCGTCCTATTCTTCTGATCTTGCTCCACCAGATCTTTATCATTTCCGCTGTCCATTCAATAATCACAGAGTAAACTCTTTTATTAATGGCGCTGCTCTTCAAAATTGGTTTGGCAACTTCTTCACTTCCAACCACCGGATTCAAGAAGAAGTGTGGAATAGAAAAACTGCCAAAACGTTAGGAATAAATCCTAAGATTGATTTGTTTATTATTTAATAAATTACATTTCAAATTTAATAAAAACGCATACGTGTTACATGAATATTTTTACATTGACTAAAACCATGCTAGACAAAGGGCTGTGATAACAAGATAACGAGACCGATTTTGGTTGTTTTCTGAAATCACTCTCGAACCCCTGAACGATTGTGTACTAAGCGAGTGTCTTACCGCTAGACTAAACAAACACGTTACTTTAGTATACAAAGAACTGTGTGTGTTGTGTATAAATTGACATCGGGGAAATATACTCGTAGTGGCAAACTTCATGATTTATTTTAGTTTTCCACTAAAGTTTGCAGGGATCGACAGAATGCGAATGTTTCAAATAGCCGTTTATTTCGCAGTTTCAGACGGAAAGCTTAAACGATTCTAATTTCGAATTTTGACTACATTATATCCCTTCAAACTGTAAACGGTTCCGTGGCCGAGATGACCTCCGGAAGCGGCCGCGGACGGGGCACGCGCGCCGGCCAAGCTGGCAGACCTGACACATCCACACGGCGACACCGCAGTCAACTTTACTTCGAGCATTGCGGTACACGTTGATTCGAAAATTGTTATTACATTTATTTATGAAATGACCGAATTAACTCGTATTAATGCAGTAAGGTCGTTGATAAATGGGCCAAATTTTGAACCTCCTAAACTACCTGAATACAAATCCTTTCATGCTACATTGTAATTTATATTTTTATTTATTATCTTTGTTTTATTAACCACTAAATTGAGTTTAAATACATCTACCGGTTTCGAAAAATACCATTTTCTTCTTCAGGATGTCATAACTAACTAAAACATATATTATTGTTTCTTTGCCAGAATCTATTTTTAAAAATCAATTTAAAAAAAAAAAAACAAATAAAAACAAAGATAATAAATAAAAATATGAATTTTAACCACAAAGTTAATATTGCTAATTTTAAAAGTACATTGTAATTTGTTAAAAAGTTGATTAAGCTGCCGCAAAGCGTAAATTCTTCACATTTTGAAGAAATGTCGCAGCTATGCATACATATATATTTATATAAAGTATGCAACCGATTAAAACATCCATTAATTAAAGATTAATTATTATATACCATGTATGTATATATAGTAACGTGAAACCACAGGAGAAAAATTGAGACAACACAGAATCGAATAATATAATTTTATAATGTGCTGTATATATGCGCGTGTTTAATGTGTTTGGTGTGTAATGGCGCGTGTATACGCGTGATGTTGTCATCACAGTAATGGAAAATTGAATACGGAGAGATATTTAAAAATTGAGGTGAAACTATAGATTAGAGAAACAATATATATATATAAAATATATGAACCATTTTATCAATGGCAGTCGTGGTTTCTTTGTGAACTATGTCAGGTAGTAAATATGTTAGGCGCCATTTTCGCTTTTATATTTTTTAATGCTGAAAATGATAAAAAAGATCAGCCTATTAAAAAGAGAAATTACTTAATTAAATCGTACAATTCTATAAAACATGTCAGAAAGAGAACTGATAATTGAAAATATGTATAAAACATTATACCTACTCGTGAAATCCGCACTAAAAATTGTCATCTTAACAAACAATTTATATCTGTCAAAAAATTAATCTTCTTAGGGACAATTTTTTGGGTCATTTAGATTAACTTATATAATTCTGATATTTCACACTCACGCATGTTAATGAATTTATTCATTTTAAATATAATTTTTAGTTGATTGCAGAGAAAAATGTATACTTTACGTATATGTATATATAATTTATACACTAGAAGCCAAAATATTAAGCTCTTTGGAGACCAAAATTATTATTATTATTCAGAACAGTGCTGCAGCAGCGGTGTCTTCTGAAAGTTTTCTTTCTTTTAATTTTCGTATGGAGTGCGCAGGCCAAATTTTTTTTAGAAATAGCACCCTCTCCTGGAGCCATTTTATGAGTTTGAACTCATGTATTGGTTCCTATCAACAAAGCAAGAGTGCAATTAACTCCCGTGAATTTTTCATTTAAAAAATGCATATTTGAAGTTCAAGAAAAGCGATATATTACCATGAAAAGTTTAAGTCAACGCCTTTCTACCCTATGTGCTTTCTTTATTATAAAAAACGTACAAACAAAACAGAGTTTAACAGTATAGCAAAGAGATATTAGAAAATGCCACTGGCAAAACGCCTATAAGTCATAATTTCTCCCACGGTTAGTACTGCCAGATCCGTCGCACCGCGCCCCCCAAATCCGGTGCCCGGAACAGCAATCTCATTCGCCCCAACCTAAGGGCCGGCCCTGTTTAAGCGAGAAGATCTAATATTACGTCATCTTACTATATACATACCTGCCGATGGTTATACCTTTGTGAGCCATATTTATATGTCAAACTATATTGCTTCTGGTACGACTCCAACCACATTTTTACATATGCATTGTATAGTTACCATTCAAATAAATGAGATGATTTTATGATCTGAATAAATGAAACAGAGTTTAAAAACGTGAGACCCGTAAAATTCGTGTGTTTTGCAATTGAGATGGATTCAGATCAAAGATGACAGCGATCAAGGGTTTATGGCTATGAAATAAAAATTTACTGCATGGATGGATCTGTATAAATGAATAAGTTGTGGTAAATGAAAGCTTAAAATGATAAATAATGGTACTTAAACATCTTTTCGTGTTTACTTACAAGTATGTTTATAAGTTATACGAGTACAACACAACGAAGGTGCCACCGATTACTTTGTAACCCATTGAAGACATTACAAATGGTACTAAACGTTGACAAGGAGTAAACCTTCTTTTATGTTTTCCTTTTACTTGCTTCTGTCCAGAACTGCTCGGTGTAGTGCACAGTCAAGTCAGGGGATCCCTTTAATCTCTGTCAACCCCTAGTGAGCCAATGTCTGAGACTGCAGCGCTATAAGTGTATAAAAATCTAACAAAGTAAAGGAATATTTTTATTTATTATCTTTGTTTTATTAACGACTAAATGAGTTTAAATACATCTACCGGTTTCGAAAAATACCATTTTCTTCTTCAGGATGTCATAACTAACTAAAACATATATTGTTTCTTTGACAGAATCTATTTTTAAAAAAAAAAAATTTTTTAGTACCTAACTCAAATCATTACTTAATGCAAATTTACTCGAATAATTTTTAGGAAAAAATTTTAGAATGGGACTCGTAGTTAAATTTAGTTGGTTGTTTATAATTTTTTGATTAGTTTTACACGCTTTATTTATCTCCAACGATTCCAAATTATTTAATTTGTGACCAACACCGTTTATATGCAAAATTGACAATCCCAATTTTTTATCAAAATCATGACCATTTTCTATCAAATGATTAGCAAATTCTGAAAACCCACTATTGTTCAAACATCTCAAATGCTCCCTTACTCTTATATTAAAATTTCTGAAGAAGAAAATGGTATTTTTCGAAACCGGTAGATGTATTTAAACTCATTTTAGTGGTTAATAAAACAAAGATAATAAATAAAAATATGAATTTTAACCACAAAGAGAACATTGCTGATTTTAAAAGTGTAAAGTAAAGGAAGATTAACATATTTGATTTAAACAATATTTATATACAGAAAAAAACAAATTTTCATTCATATTTAAAATAAAAAAGAGAGCAATACCTACTGAAGGCGCGACTTGTAAAATATCGCGCAATCAGTTCTAATCAGGTATCTGATAGTGGATACAATAGAATGATGAGCACGTTCACAGGGGAATTAATTAACTATTAATTAACTATTGTGCACGGAAAATGTCTTATCCGTTATTTTTATACAAATTACAAATTACAAAACATATTAGTGTTTATATGTGTGTATATTTACCATCACACCGTTACTGCGGGGGTAGACAGAGAGGGTGGAGCGCCACACTCTACTGTTACCACATTCGTACAAGTACTTCTCATACAAAGCTCGTCGATTGTTGAGGCTTCTAACAGGACCATTCTGTACCTGTATCTTCCGCAAACATCCTTAATTTTAATTATAATTTTTTTCTTAATTAATATAAGCGGTAGTAAAGCGGATTTACAGCGACGGCGGAGTGCCGTGATCGGTTCCAAGAAACGCAGTGAAGTCGTTCGGGCGAATTAAACTGCAGGGATATCTTCTTTCTCACTCGTGCCTAGAGATAGGTTAGGAAGGAGAAAAGGAAAGGATATCTTTTGATAATTTAACACAGTGTGCGTGTGTATGTGCGTGAGTACATTAAACGGCGCTAACAAAAATTCTGTAATATAATAATAGATGGGTTTAATAATGTTTATTTTGCATTTAAGTGCAGTCCTTGGGAATTTATTTCTTAAAAATTATGTTTTCTAAATGTGATCCGTTATTTCGCTGGCACTCTTCTAAATGGGAGACACAATTTCTGAGAACCGCTCGGCGCGTATTCTCCGTGATCGCTGCCAATTCTTCTCGGATATTTTCTTTAAATTGGTCCAGAGAGGGAGGATTGTTACTGTATACCTTTGATTTATGGTAGCCCCATAGAAAAATGTCCATCGGTGTCAAGTCAGGGCTACGTGGAGGTCAGTTTATGTCACCTCGTCGGGATATAAATTTTACAGCGAAAATTTCACGAACAACTGGTAAGGACGCGCTCCATAGCGACCGAATCCCAAGGACGCGGCTAGCGATCGGCATACCCCCCGCCCCTCTCCCGCTCGTTGCGCTGATGCAGTGCACCAAAATGAAAAAGACTTTTGGAATACACTGTAGAATCGGTGAACTCTCCTAGATCCGTTATCCTTATTATATTATTAGCGGCCCTCGTAGTGTAGTGGCATAAACATTGGTTTTTCATACCGGGGGCTCCGAGTTTGATTCCCGGTGAGGACACAATACTTTGATATCATTCTCTCAAGTTTGGGTGTTTTTGTAATGTGTTTCACATCGTGACCTGTTGCAGTGTTAAAAACTATAAAACAATTAAGAAATGTAACATTATGTCACTTCCCGATAAAGTACAACTTATCGTTTTGAAACACTTGGTAATCGCATAAGTAGGAAAATATTTTTTGAAATTTAAATCTCGTTTGAAGGTTTTCTAGTCTCGAGTCCTGGATACCATTCTCACCCCCTTCATCTCTCAAATGCGAGGGGAAGCTTTCTCGCGAGATGGATCTGAGATAGTTAGCAGTCCCCGACTTTTATAATATATATTGCATATCATCTGTAACGATGGTGGAATGTTTGCAGCGAGGAATCCCGTCCGTCCTAATTGAAATTGCGATAAATGTATGGCTTCGGAGGAAAGAACCAGCGAGTGCCCCTTCTCTCGGCTGCCGTTCATCAAAACTGTTCCCCGCTGCGCGGACAGCTCGATCCACAAGTATCTTATACTATCAATATATTTTTTACAAAATTTCTGCCAATTTTACTGTCGGGGTTGGAAAAACATAAAAAAATGACTAATTTGGTTTGGCATGCGGCCGCTATAAAACTGCTATCGCTATTTTTTGATTATTTGAGAAGCTTTGTACAATGTCGGAACATGAATGATTATAATGGAGATGAAGACAATCAAATCTTTACTGAGGTTGTGTTTAAAGATTATAATAATTAGTCAAAGTTCTAGTCACATTTTACTCTTTAGGTAATTACATTTCTGCGGCTTATCGAGTATGTGTATCTCAATAATTAAAATTAAATTGTCACGTTATTATGGAGTGAAAATGAACGGCGCATTTTAATGTTCGTTATCAACAATGTGTCGTGTCGTGTCGTGCAAGCTGTGCGCCGGTCTCACAGTAAACCTATTTCAGTTGCTACCGGGATTGGAACCTTTTCCTATCCGGGGAAAATAAAAGGTCCAGGTTCTATTCCAGTTGATTCATTTCATTTTTAATAAAAATACCACAGAAACCTAAAGTTCATCATAAAATCCAAAATACAACTTATATTGTACTATAAAAAATTAATATTATGAAAAACCGAACAGTTCTTGTCAAAAGGCAAGACCAAGTTGAATTGTCACACCATCCATGTTACAGCAATGATGAATTGTATAAGCTGACCCAGCGAGACATGAAACGTTATGAGTGTACTCGCGTTATAAAATAAAATATAGACATATTTGCAGAATATTTTCTAAAATAGAAAATATTCTGCGACGAACTGCATAGTGGAAATAGCAGTGAAGAAACGACAATCTTTAGGGTAAAAACGTGCTAAGGTAGGAGGCTCGGGTGGGTTATCCACCAGCTTATTTGACCAATAAAAATTGATGGATGCTGGACGAAGACAACGGACAGAGTGAGGTGGTCGTTAATACAGGTCTGAATGCAACAGTAGCTGGGAAGTATAATAAATGCTATAAAAACTATTGTAATTGCGCTTTTCAGATTTCCATGTATAGTCTTATTCATCGAGAATCACCGGATATCGTAATAATGTTAATAATTATTGAAAACGATTTTTGGGAGTCACCCTGTATGCTACCGAAGAGTCAAATTAAGTAGCCCCTGCGTCTGAGAAGAAAAGAGGGCTAATCTTGATGGCTGTATTATTCAAAAGCCATAACGACGGCAACCTCACCCTGTCACCCTGCCACCCCTGCCGACTTGCTGTGACGCGGAGACTGGAGACGCGTACCTGGGTGACGGTGACGGTGGCGGTGACGGCTGTGATCAGCGCCGGCTGGCGGCAGTGCGCTAATGATAAGGTAGGAGGGACGAAAATATTCATTTAAACGTTATATTATATTATACAACGAAAACAGTGCCTACCTAAATCTCTAAATCGCACCTTGAAATATAATTTAAAAATGAGGTTTTTTGTTCAAATATAATAGCTCTTGATCCTTTTCAATACGCCCTTTTGGTCCCTTTGCAATCTTCCCCTCGGGGAAGACGACGTATAACTTCCACCCGGCCGTTAATCCAGATCACCTGTATGCGCAGTCTATCTTATCTGTTAACGCAGACTTCATAGCTTCAAGTTAATCTTCTCCTCATATTTAGGCGGAAACACTTCGGAACACATTGTACCGTCCTGACTGGGTAAGACGTCGAGTTACCTTTAGTGGGATACGCAGACCTAGCGAACTAAAGTGTATAGGATTTACAGACATAAAAGAAAGAAGAAGAATAATTAACTTATCGATGTGTGACTGCGTTAATTGTGGTTCGGCGCTCGGGCAAATGCTGCGGCCCGATCCGATCCGGCCCTGCCCGCCGGGACCGAACGCAACTTAACTCTGTTTGTCAAACATTCAGACGAACATAAATAACCAAACACAATTTCCTCCGAGTCCTTGTCTCGTCACCCCCCGCCCGCCCCTCGCCGCCCCTCCCGCCGCCCGTGTGTTGTTCCGCGCTCCGGGAGAGAAAAACCGGAAATTACAGATGTTTAGGTGTTCCGCGTGTCCGCGGCGGCGGAGGGGAGGGGGTGCGGGCGGTAATCATCAGATATGACGGACGTTCACTTGTTTTCATATTATTTTCACCCTGAGAAATTGGTGTTCATCTGTCTGGGGGTGATGGAATCGTTTCATCTAAGTCGGCCGCGAAATAAAATGAAATAAATAGCCTCGGGTTTCTGCGCGGACGATTACTAGGCAGGCTCGCGAGGAGCCCTACGTCTCGACACGGGGCGAGCGTTCATACAAATGGCGCTGTGCGCGGCGGTGTGTGCGACGCGCGGAGCCGAGTCGCAACTTGCCGATAATGATGACACGCGTGTATAATTTGTCACTCGAAAGAAGAAATCCTCACAAGCAGATGTTCTTTCATCTAGGAATAAATAAATTCACAGTGGAGGAAATAATCAGAATTTCTTAGATTAAATATTATAATTGAATTAGTATATTAAAATATTCTCAGTCACTTCGGAGAAAGCGGAGGAAAGATCGTGCGACAGGTGCCAAATGAGGATCGGGCGCTCGATTCAAATACAATATCAAGAGTTATTGATTTTCCGTCACCAGTATCCAATCATCGTATTCGATGACTGGATGCTGACTTTATCATCACGCCACACTCTCCTGTCCTCACCCGATTCTCGTGTTTTTCTCATTTTCATGCACATTTGAGGATTGACGAGTCTTTTAAAGTATGATCCTCGGATTTAAAAAAAAACAATGGTTGTTCTTCATACACTCGCGGGTTACTACGTATATCAAAATGAATTGTGACAAATGAAGGTTATTGGATTTTCGGCGACGTTTGTATTAATTCTAGCGATATTTTCGTTTGAATGAACGTTACGAGCGCGCGCTGGCGTCTGCAGAACACCCTACGGAGAAGTTAGAAGTTAGTCAGGTTGCGGATTGCTCTGTCTGTCTTTTGGCGAGTTGATTGCGACCAAAGATAAGAAGTTCGCGAATCGTATTCACAGCGGAAGCGCAACAGGTTTCAAAGATTGATTTGCCTTCTTTCATTTGAATTTGTCTGATCACTGAATAATAAATAAAATTGTTTTAAACAAGCCGTCTCCAAAATGACCCCAAATTCAAATCTACAGGAACAAAATGAAACACTCTATAATATGATATATTCATGTCATCTTCCAATGCTTATTTTACTTGGTCAAGGTCTTTTAGGGACGTCTTCTATTTCCGATGCTTTCAACACTTGCCTCTCGAGAACACGAGACTTGTACCACTGTGACTGTGTAGTTCTGCCCTTAATGTGAAAATAGAACTGAACATCGCGTTGAGTGTTAATTTTTTGAATCTTGAATCAATCATAAATTAATTTGCCGCACGATTCTCCCGAGCTGAGCTGAGCTGAGCGATTTCATTCTATCCGCTTTCATTTCAAAGCTGGTGTTCCGTTTTCGCGAAACACATTTTTGGCGCGCTTTGCGAATCGGCCGCGACCGCGTTATTGACACCTTTCCACGTTCAAATACCTACCCATCCTTTTTTCCCTACTGCTTGACCAGTGTGAATAGTGACCTTGACGTCAGCAGACGTTAACGCGACGCGATGTTTGTTCGGTGTGAATTTTGATTACCTCCGGTGCATCAGCACTGTTATTTTGTGGTCCTGTGATTTGTGTGCGGTGATATTTGATATTGCGAAAGCCGTGGGTGATGTAAATGATATAGCCATCTTCATTTGGAAGCGGAGATCTGCCCGCCCGCGTGCTGTTTGTGTATCCCGGCTGCGACTGCGGCAGTAACGGAGGCGTCATACGCGAGGTAAGGCGAGCATCCTTCAGATTCCCGATTCCCCGAGATCCCGATTTACGACCGGAATCGTCGTATTTCCAATCCGCGGGACGCGCGACTCGGAGATCGCGCAATTTTTGTTAAGGTAAATCCTATCGGCGCGGGATCTACGTTTTCTTTTCAGCTGGAAAAAAATTCCAGTCTTTTCATAACAGACCACCAGATACATAAGCATGAACTAACGAAAATTCCTTGTCCCAATATTTTCATTTTAGTATCACCCACGTGATTATTTTGGTACCACTTACGTAATAAAATAGCTCCGCGACTTTTTTTTTAAATATGACTAGATTGGAACGAAAATTTAAACGCTGACTATATAATTACAATACGTCTTGTTTACACAGAGGTTTAATTTTCAAAGATAATGTTGCATAAATGTGTCGTAATCTATAGGATTTATGTTTCCATCAAAAATGTATGTAAGAATGCCTCTCATCCCGCTACATTATGTTCCAAACCCCTCTCCTATGTGTGTTTCGCGCTGTAGCATATTATTATTATGTATGTAGCATAATGAATAATATTTAAACTTTTGTTGTGTTTGTGTTGTGTGAAAGTTCAGCCCGAATACGGGGTAAGCAGGCTGTTGCATCCCTGTATGGGAGAAGTAGTGTTTGTGGAAGGATTAACGGGACATTTATATCATGGTTCAATATTATGAAAGGTCTCAAGTAAGACTGCTAACGCCACTGTGGCTTTTCAACTTGTACATTGAGAATTGCATGAAAGAGCAGAAGGAGTAAAGGATGCACAATTGAGAAGCGAATGCGGGTATGTTTGTAGGATTTTGTTGTATTTTATTATACAATTAGTTAGACGATTGTCTCTTGACAAACATTTCCGAACACGGTGCACGCAGACGTTACGCTCGCCGCTTTATTTTTAGGGGCTACCACATTAGGGATTTTAGTGGTTAATGTTTGTGTAGACTCGTTAAAGTCACCAAGGGGGATTATTTGTCAGAAAGATTTGTACGGTGAGAATCGAGGGCCCTATATCTCCTTGCTTCTCCCGTAGGTGTATGAAATGTTAAGCATTATTATGATTTGTGTTTGCGTGTGCAGCTAGAGCGGGTAGATTATGGAAATGAAATAGTTATTACAGATTGGTGTTTATTTAGAGATTGAATTTACAGTGATTGTTATATTACAAAGTATAAGGTAGACGTGGTACACTGGAGGCGGTGCCGAAATGCGAGTAGATGTAACCGAGGAGCCGGCTAGGAGAAGAGTTAGACCGGTTGCGGCGCGGAGTATTGCTGTCTGGTTTGGTGGGCACTAGTCGGATTGTATGGGTATAGAGTGATTTCATTGTGCGGCCATGTCTGTGGGGTGCGAGCAGAACCACCATAAATTCATAAAATTGCAATACAACTTGTGGTCTTGGAATAGAGTAACCTCGTAATTTATTTTTGTTCGCATTTACATTTAGCTTTATTCCATCCATATAGGTGTGTAACGCTACTGGTTGAATTCAGGAGTATGCAGTGCTTATATTTAAATTTGCTGTGTATATTTTTGTAAAGATCATTATTAGTATTAAAGATTGAATTATCCTACCGGTAATATAATAGTTTGAATAATATAATAATAATATAATAGTTTCGGTTAGGGAAGAGATCCAGGTTCGAATCCCGGTAGCGCAACAACAATGTTTTTATTTTTCGATGAAATTGATTTTATATGTATATCTTTATAATTAATATATTTAATTCATATTTAAAATATCACAGAACTATGTTCTGAATAATTACAACTTCACAATAAGAATGTGTTCTCCTAAAAATAATAGTTTGATTTTGTCACATTGCTAATATTTTTATAGAACCATCTACAATCGATTGAAGCTGAGCCCCCATATTATTATTTGGGTCGAAAATTCGTGGTATTAAATGTATGGTGTTTGCTGATTGGTTGGTTGGCTTTCGGATCTATATGGTTGTTAAGTGGGTCCCTACACGGTCATGTCTGTGGGGCGCGTGCAGGGTCACCACAATGGTATAGATATTATCTTCTGTATTTTATTAAATTGCTTCAACTTGTACTAACTTTGAAAGATCATCTCTGGTATCTACAATTTTAGTCGCATGTTAAGTAGGTATATCTGCCACGAACGAGAGAACGCGGGGGTCGCAGATCTACTCGAATCTTAAAAATACATTTTATTTGGAAGTACATACGTAATATTCTTCTTCGTTTTCGTATTCCTCTCAGTAAGAGAACATGATGGAGGATTCTGCGTCTCCGTGGCACTTATGCTGAAATCCTTACGAGACCTGGTCTGTTCTGTCCTACGTTGGACCACCGAGTTTTTCACGGTGTCCTCGTAACTGCACAGTGACATGGCCAAAATATCTAAAGATTCGGAGCTGCGTAGTGAGGATAAGTGCTGTGCGATGTCTGTAAAAGGGTTCTGTTATTAGATATCATAGTATTAATGCGCGAGTAGAATTTCACGGCCGTCAGAAAAAGATAACGCAGTCGGTCTCTTTTGGACTCACTCCGTGATTCGTTTCGGACGCCCAACATTACACTTCATCAAAGCACGCCTCTGTAGAGAAATATAAAAATGTACGGGTTCGGGGAGACCGCGTCAAATCAATAATCAAAGTACGAGTACTGTAAATATTACGATTAAATATTTATATTTGACATTCACGTCAAGACTATTAAATATACATATTTTTACTAAAGCAAGACGAGAATTTACAATGAAAATAATCTCAATTTTAAAACCTAATTAGATTTTACATCAAAAGACATCCTAGACTTTGTTCAATTTAATTAAAGGCATTGAATGTACATAAGTATGTATTAGTGAAGGAGACCTCGATAAGATTAGATTAGATCTCCCAGAATTACTACGAAGCAGCTAACCACCATAAGATGAACTCATTACTTCGTGAATAATTAATATGTGAATATTATCTGAGGTCCAGAAGTAAGATGAAATATTTATCTAACTTCGTTCTCAGTGAAGGTGGGCGATGGTTATAATGCAGGGGCCTACCTCACTAAACATTTCGGGACCCCGTGTCCAAGTTTCTTCTTTTTCGATGGCTTTGCAGTGCATATCGAGCCTCGATATCCTGAATCTTTTACCCCCCACATACTCATCCTCCCGGCGGAGTTTTCTATCACCTGTACCTGGGTATCCATTGAAGATTCTTTTTAGCAACTGAGCATACACGAAGTCATAAATACCGACGGTAGCCGAGCATAATCGGACCTGCCAGTATTTTTAAAGTCAAATAGTATTTCTAAACCTTATTTTTTTGTCCCTTTCCTTTTTTTTTATTTTAATATATGGTTACATACATCATATGGTTGCATACATACATGGTTTTTCTTTCGCTTACCTCTCCAAAAAAGAGACCAGCTCTTGTGCTTTGAGAGGGAGTTACACTACAATAATTTTATATAATACCTTACATGTTCTGTTCATTGTCCATTTGTGTGCTTCTGAAGTATTCTGTAATACTGTTTATTTTCCAATTATGTGTTTTTGAAGTGTTTATTTAGTTTCTTTTTAAACTCTTTTATATCCTTTATTTCTATGGCTATTGACATTTTTTATCCCTAAATATATAGAATTTTGCTGTTTTGGTGTTACATTTAGGGATTTTAAAGTTATTTTTAAACCTTAATGATTTGTTTTTTTCAAATTTTCTAGTGTTATTTTCTATAATTAGTTGATTAATTGAGGTTTTTTTGTAAATGTTTTTTATTTTGGGAACTGGGAATTTTGCAAAAAGTGTTTGTGTTGAAAAAGTTGATCTTTTTTTAATATCACTTTAATAATTGTTCTCTGTATTATTTTTACTGAGTTCATTATATTGTTGTATGCTCCTCCCCACCCAATTATTCCATACTGGAGTAGTGAGTGAACAATAGCAAAATATACCTTTTTTTAATTATTTATACTTAGAATGTTCCTTAATCTTATGAATATATAAATACATTTTCTTATTCTTTTCACTAATTCGTTAATGTGACTGTGCCATTTTAAATTTTGATCAATAATTACACCGAGATATTTGATTTCTTTTTTTGGGCTTAAGTTTGTACACGAGTCGTTACAGATAATTTTGTTACAGTTGTCGTTATGAATAGTAATTTTTAGTAATACAAGTTCAGTTAACAGTAGGTACAAATATAATTTTAAGTTGTGAAATCCAAAAGAATTTTGAATGTACTGATAGTAAAAATGTATGTCTGGGGTGTGGGAAACGATGCGAATGATAAGAAATATGGAGGATGGGGAATGATGAGGGAATCCTCGTATATTGAACGGACCAGGTGTGAGGACTTAAAGTACTTAGTATAAGGTAAATTTGTAAAAAAATATACAACATACTCGTATATGAATATTTAATTAACATTTCAATTTTCGATGATGCGGTGGAATACCACGTGGTAATGGCGTTGTATGTTGATGTAGAATATCTGGAAACTCGCATCTCTGATGGGAAAATTGAATTGATGTGAACAAAGTATTGGCATCCAAAAATGTGTATCTCCCCGCAGTACTTTTCAGTATTTACAGCAGTTAGACTGTTATTTATAGTTACTTAATATTCATTTATATGAATTGTTACATTTTTGTGGAATGACGGACATTTTTAATATTGTAATCGTAATGAGGTGAAATTATACGCGCTGAGGCAAAACATGATACGTCAAATATGTTCGTTTAATGATAACGTACGATGTCACATTTATTCGTTTTGGGTTCTTACTAAGGCACTCTAAACCAATAATTTATGAAAAATTGAAAATAACTGATGATAGTGATGCGACTGCGAGTGGCGCGATGATGACATATTCTAATAGGTAAGTACTTAAAACCCTCTAGGTCGTCGATGTTCATACTACTGTATTTATCAGCAGCGGTCATACTTTAGTATTTACTCTCTTTTTTCATTACAACTTTATTTCATACATATTACATAACATTTTTTATTTTATTTAAAGTAATTAAAGTAAATAAAATTTTATCCACAATTTAAAAAAAAATGTATTGACTGTAATTGACTTTATCTTTGAGTGTGTTCACTGATGTCTATTTATTTTTCATGGTGCTTAATAATTCTTTACTGATTTTATTAAAAATTCTTGGCACAACACATTCTCTCCTTCTCTCACCGTATACATTGCTCGCGATCGGTACTCCACGGTTTGTCCCAGAATCTGCTAGAATAGCTATGATGAGGGTCAGTATTCATATTTACATTGTTTATCAACTCTTCTAAAATTATATTATATGTTACTTTTTTATCAACTGGCAAGATTTTGCATATTGTAAATAATTAGTAATAATCATCTTTATACAAACACTTTGTTCTATTATCTACTATAAGTTTTAAAAATCTTTATTATAGCAGTTTAATTTCATCAGTATATGTTAGTCCATAGCTACTCACTCCATAACTGATAACCAAGTCGAACATCGCAAAGTACAGTGAGTACAGTGTGGCCCGAGAAGTGCATAATGTTAACATATAAAATGCACTTACCATGGATTTCAGTTTCACACGTGTATTATCAATATGCGATTTCCAGCAAAAAATTTTCAACAGTTATTAAACCTGAATATTTATATTGCTCCACTTTTTCAATTTTGTCACAGTGCGAACATGACTACAGCTCCACCTGGCTTGTCGAAGGAAGAAAAACCTTAATAAGTGGGTAAAATAAAACAAAATAGTTGTAATAAAACGTAACATTTTGTTTATTGAATATCACAAACAATATTATCTTTTAGTTTCATTTTAAGCATAATAAATGTAATCAGTTACAAACATAATGTAAGTTTTGTCATCGTAATAACAAGCAATTATAATTGTTGCATTGTAATAACAAACAATCAACAATGATTGTTGCATCGTAATAACAAGCAATCGTAATTGTTTCCATCTTAATAATAAAGAATTCAGTAAAAAACGCTATTTTCTCGGGCAATAGCAATACAACAAATCCAACATTTGATAAATTTACAATCAAACTTATTTAATAGTTACAGAACTAATCTTGGGCCGTTTGCTTCGAAATATTTAGATAGAAACATTACACGGACGTAAAGATCTTAACATTATAATAAATTAAATATAGTAATTCTTTTTTATTGTAATAGTAAACAAATGCGTTTTATAATGCTATTTATTATTACGATAAACAAAACTTTAAACTAATAAGTAGGAACGACCTATGTTACATTAGGCTACACCTCAAAGGAATTAATATTACATACAAATACGTGATTAGTGATTACTATTTCTATAAACAATAATAAATAATGAAAAGGATAGAAAGGAGATGAATAGCTTGTAATACGACTCTAATACAAACTTAAACATAAATACAAACTCCACCTCGAATAAAGCACGCCTAAAACAAACCTATATTAACCTTTTCAGATATTTTCTTCATGTGTTTTTTTTGATTAGTTTTTGACAAAAAATATATTTTCAAGTAATTTTTTTCAGTGATTAAGTATAGCGGTTTACCGCTAGATGAAGACACCGAGAATAATTCGAGATGAGCATCTTACAATAATAATGAGGTTTAATCTTTTGATTATATACTTATACCACCACAAAAATGGAAAATTATGCCATATTACATATTGACTTAAGTGGTCGTGTAATATGATTGGTTTCAATGAATTCATGTTACGTTTGATAGATGTAATATATGACACCTCAGTTACTTACACATCTGTTAAGTGTTTTAAGGGAGAAATAACTTTAGATAGTTAAAAAAAAAACATTAAAATTTTTCATATTCCAATGTTGAAAATATATTTCTAACAACTGTGGTAAACTTTATAACTAACACTTATCGTATGTTGTTATTTTTATGTTACGAGACTTTTTATTAAATTTAAATTAAAACAAAACCTTAAAATTTAATAAAGAAAATAAGGACGTAGTCTGTTTTTAAAATTACATTACGCTCATCGTAAAAAGGTCATATTCCACCGCACTTAAAACATGTCTTACCTATGCGAATAAAACATGTCACATGCCAGGTATGTATGTATGCCATAAAACATTGTACATGTGTATAAATACTTGTATTGGTATGTGTATAAATAAATGTGAACAAAATAAAATCGAAAAAACTCGAAAATAAAATTTACACTACATTTATATTTCACAAATGTATTAATGTTTTTCATACCTACGATTCGTATATATTGATATTATATATAATTAAATGATTTATTTTATCATGGACCGCAATATTTTTTTGCAATATAATATTTATATATCTCTAAAGAAAACAACAGAATGGAATGCAGATCACAGTTAATTAATTTTAATGATTTCGTGAGGGTACTACGAACTAGGCCGACAGACATTTCTACACACATCATTCAGTGGTTAGAATCTGCGCACATTTCAGCCACTAAATGATCATTTCATTTAGCTATGCTCAGTGCAAGATAGGACAAATATTTGTTTACTGCCCCAAAATATATTTAACTTATCATATAAACAAGACATGCTACGCATGCAATTAAAATTGATCGCGCTTGTTCCATAATCATGTGACACGCATGCAATCAAAATTGATCGCGCTTGTTCCATAATCATGTGACACGCATGCAATTAAAATTTATCGCGCTTGTTCCATAATCATGTGACACGCATGCAATTAAAATTGATCGCGCTTGTTCCATAATCATGTGACACGCATGCAATTAAAATTGATCGCGCTTGTTCCATAATCATGTGACACGCATGCAATTAAAATTGATCGCGCTTGTTCCATAATCATGTGACACGTATGCAATAAAAATATTTCATACTTGTGGCTTAACACGACATATCTGTATAATTCAAACATCTTGTATTTTTAATACAAAAAGGTAATACTGTTGGAATTTTAAACTTTCGCGACGTGTATGTAGAGTATGGACTACTGTAAGAATGCGGTTGGGATTTCTACCGCATGCTTCCGGCTAATCGGGTTGAATGTATTAAAAAGCTATCTGATACAACAAAACAGTCAGACTCGCTTGCAAGTCAAGCGGTGAATAATTGAAATGAATGCTGATTGGTGTCATATTGATATCATAGGCGATACCCCTTCTTCGAATGCGTTTCTGCGCAGATAATTTAGCCGCATTCTTACACTGGCCATACTCTATATACACTCTATCTTTTTTTAAGAGTAGTAAAAATATATTTTGCAAATAAACGGAGCGAAAAACTAAAATCCTCGGCACCTCGTGACACGATCGAACCACTCGACCGACACCTTCAACTCGTCCATTCGTCTACATTCGGTATCTTAAAGAAATTATTTAATAAATATATCATTTATATACAATTTTTAATTGTGTTTATAATAATTATAGTATTAGCCTAGCGATCCTTTAATAACGAAGCGTACGCGTATACAACGTCTGTGTTCATTACTCAAACCGTATAAAAAGAATAACTTCAGCTTGATAATATACCATTACATTAGAGTATCGAGGTGGTGTGTTATTCATGTATTGATTAACCGACTGGTCTTGGTGTTATTTCGAGACAAACATTTATTTAAAGTACAAACCATCATTACAATAATGTGAAATTCTGAGACAAGACACCTCGATAACAATCCATGCGCCACGCTTTAAAAGATAATCAAAATGATTACAATTTGTTGATCAATTGGAACATTTACATTATCATAGAATTTTTAAATCCGCTACTCGGAATACGGAAGTCCTCCGGCGCTGCGATCTGCTCGAGGAAATGATAAATTCGGAATAAAGTACGTAAAATACTTCACATCGTTCACAACAGTCGCTTTGAAATATGCCGCACACAACGCACGCGGGACCGCCTGTACAACTATAAAATATGACATGATGCGCGGAGAAGAAGACGATGAAAAAACGAAAGTAATTGATACAATTTTAACAACAATTCAGATTCGGGATGTCACGCTGTCTCTTAAATACTGCTTCGCTTCGGCCGCGCACCATTTCATCTATATTACCCGCGTTTACTTCGCCTAACATAAGAATCTCCGCAGTGTCAGAGCCAAGGCCGGTAGCGCCAGCGCCAGGAGGCCGGGCGCCAGCTCCAGGGCGAGGTTGCGGTGGTCCATGAAGCCGGCGCACTGCTCGCTGTCCTCGGGATACTGTCCGCAGTGCATCTGGAATAGTAAATCGTGAACATTCACTTAAATGCCGCCGAGCCGATGACGATAAATCATGTTGCAATTCATGATTACTGATGATATGGTCATTTGTTCTCTCAAAACTTGATAATAAATAGAGCTGGCATAAATCTTGCGCGTTTCTTCTATTTAAATGGGGGGAATTTTATGAAAACGCTGTGTACTTCCCCGGATTGGAAGTAGAGATCCAGGTTCGAATCCCGGTAGCGCAAAAACAATATTTTTCGACAAAATTTATTTTATATATATTTTTTATTTTATTTAATTTTAGCGAAATACATTGCGAAAATACATTGGCAAAATAAATTCAATTTTAATATATGGTTACATACATCATATGGTTGCATACATACATGTTTTTTTTTTGTTTTTTTCGCTTACCTCTCCAAAAAAGAGACCAGCTCTTGTGCTTGGAGAGGGAGTTACACTACAACAATTTTAACCTTACATGTTCTGTTCATTGTCCATTTGTGTGCTTCTGAAGTATTCTGTAATACTGTTTATTGTCCAAATTATGTGTTTTTGAAGTGTTTATTTAGTTTCTTTTTAAACTCTTTTATATCCTTTATTTCTTTAATTTGTGTAGGGAGGCTATTGAAATTTTTTATCCCTAAATATATAGAATTTTGCTGATAGTGTTTGGTGTTACATTTAGGGATTTTAAAGTTATTTTTAAACCTTAATGATGTGCTTGTTTCAAATTTTCTAGTGTTATTTTCTTTAATTAGTTGATTAATTGAGGTTTTTTTGTAAATGTTTTCTATTCTGGGGACTGGGAATTTTGCAAAAAGTGTTTGTGTTGAAAAATATAAAATATGTATATATTTATAATTAAATCAATAGATTTTTATCAATATAGGTTTATTTCTTACATTTTTTATAAATAATCTCCATTTTGAGTGTACATTTTCCGCACACACACGTATTACACTTAACACTAATATTATTACATCTAGTTTTATTACTAAATTCGATTTGGTGGGACTCCCTAGTTCCTAGTTCTTCGGACAATTATTGAAAATATCGTTTTTCTCGATATATTAACTCCAGTGTCTCTTTATACAAAATCCAAGCGTCGATAGCTGCTAATCCAAGATGTTATAAAGACTTAGAGGCCTACGAGATCCTACTTTCCACACGCTATATTTTCGCTCCACCATATTTTGATCAACCCCACATCCACTCCAAACTTGGTATTATTGTAAAATCTTTCTGTCTCCGGGATAAGTTTATTATTGTTTTCAAATTTTACAGATTTGTGTGTTTGAACTGAGTAATAATACTTTTTATTTTGTTTACTTTTGTAAACTGTAAGAACGTAATTTCCTGATTTATAAATCAACTCCCAACTCGAGTAGTTTTTTGTAAGTAACTTTTTTACTAGAGAAAGGCTGGTAAAAAATTTATCAGTAGATATATTTGTCCACAACCTAAATATAGCTCAGCAACTTGCTTACTACGAATTCGCTCAAAGGTACGTTCTGTATTATGATATCATCTTTACTCAAATATGGGAAACCATTTATGAAGTTTTACTTTGGACATCCGATGCTAACCAAAATTTGATGTCAAATCTGGTTTAATTAATCTTTGTTGGAAACAATTGCTCATCAACTGTAATGTTTGCATCGGGTTTATAACAATTTTGGAAATTTTCAATAAATTTATTCCATATTTTAGAAATCAAAGCAAATTTGTCTATTTCCAAATGTTGGCAAAGACGTTCCGAAAGCAGGCAAGGGGCGAGGGATGCTGTTTTGGGAAGTGAAGGAAGTAAATTTACTTGTATTACATACTTAAATGATGGTGAAAAGTACATAAAGTAACATCAGTGAGCTTTTGTAAAAGGCAAACTATTGCAATAAGTCGATGAAATGTTTTCAACAGAGGTGACTGTCTGTACCTTGATAAGCGTGTCTCCCATCCTGTGCAAGAACTCCCTGGTGAAAGCGGCCGAGTCGTCCCCGCACTCGGACCGCACGGCTTCCTCCGAGCATCCCATGTACGCCTGGAAGGAGCTGGAACAACACCAGGATTGTCATTAGTCATCACTACTCCGATAATATTTTATGATCGGTACGAACGCAGTTGAAGTAATACGTTCAGTTACTTTCAGTCAGCATTGTACTAGAGTAGATTGAAAAGTTTCCGGTATCGCCGCTAGGGGGTTGCTTCCATGCCGTTGTGTTGGCAACTCTCTCATTTGAATTGACTGCAAATATCAAGTCGATTTGTCAATTAGTCTGGTTTTGAAAAGCATTCAAGTCAAACAACTTTGTGTGTTTTGTGAATCTAATGAATTGTAAAACATGATCTATGACGGATGAGACCCAAATGTACCGCTACACACCAAAAACTAAAGCGCAATCAAAATAGTCGTATCACGAATAAATTTTTTAATTATAATTCTAAATTATAATTTTAATATTAAATAATAGCAATGGTAAAACATTTTTTTTGTGATTAAATTGAGCAAACCAGAAATACATATTTAAAGAAGTAGAAAGTTTTATAATGTTTTAGCATCGTATATGTTTTTTATATAATTATGACGTTCGTTTTTAATTTAAATAATTCCACTTTATCACTGTAAACTTTGTATTTTGCATCGGATTTTTTTTGATTTACTTATTTTTAGTAATCTAGGAAAGGTCATATTCATATTTCAGTAACCTCTCAATTCATAGATATCTTGAAAACTCTTTCTTAAAAAAATCATTTTGAAATTTTGTTTGTGGCCGTTATGTCGTTGGATCTAATGTCGCATGGATCATTTGTCGGCTGGAGCTTTAGTCAGCTGGATCTTTTGTTGCGGACGTTTTGCTGTTGGGCCAAAAGTCCGCGGAGCTATTGACGTGGAACCCAAAATAGTGCAGAGATTATTCGATCGGCTGGAAAGCTGATGGTTTCAGCTTCGTGGGATACCAAAAGAATTATTCTAATAAATTATCCTGAAAAGGGAAAAACGGTCACAACACTTTTCAACGCAATACAATGCACTCGCTGACTTCAAGTGCCACCGCTCAACAACATTTGACAGAATTGAAATAGGAAATCTTTTTGCATCTACCGAATTCGCCTGATTTGGCTCCCTCGGGAAAAAAAATTGTGGAAAGAAATTTGAGTCGAATGAAAAAGTGAACGAGGCTGTAAAATATTATTTTGAGGACCTTCAAAGAAAGTCACTTCCGGGAGGAAAGCGAGACGCTGAAGAAACGTTGGACCAATAGTGAATTGAACTTTAGTGGAATTATGTTAAAAATAAAATACAACATGAATTGGATTTATTTCATTATTAAGAAGAACACATTCTTATTGTGAATTTGTAATTATTCAGAATATAGGTCTGTGACCAATGAATCACCGTACTCTAAATATTGCTCAACCGCGAACGCGCGGTGTGCTCCCGATCAGTGACTCATTGCCACTGGCAAATCAGCATATCACGCGCGTCGAACAATACCCCTCTCACTTACCTCACCCTGATGGTTTACGAGCAATTACAATTGAATCTTGAAATTTTTCCGCTGGACACCCTGTATAAAGTTTTATATATAGGTTTCTGCGAGCACTCGTCTGTGCAACTGGCGTCTCTCCTGGGTTAGATCACGTTGTTTGTATACGGTTTCCTTTATTAAATCAACCCATTGATGGCGGTAAAGTCATTTACAACTAACATATGAAGGAAGATACAGAAACCATATACAAAGAGCGCGATCTAACTCAGAAGAGACGTCAGTGGCATATGTACATGGAATTCTAGGTATTCTAGGTTAGATCGCGTTTTTGTAGACCGTCCTTTCCTTGAGGAAACATAGGCAAACGTTTTGGCACGGTGACACGAGCCATTGTCAAGGCCTTGCCCGTTGATTTATATCTCTTGCTGTATGAATATAAATCTCACATAGTTGAGTATCATACCGTATTTTTTTAGGCAACGCCTTGACAATGGCACGTGTTACCACGCTGAAAAACCATTTACAAAAAACGCGATCTGACGTAGAAGAGAACCCAGCTCCATACACTAGTGCTTGCAGAAACCTTATATATACATATATGCACATATGTAATATACACCTCCCAAACAATAACAAAGAGTGCATACGGAATGCTTATTTCATGTTTTCAAATGTTTCTTAACCTTTTTTTGTTTTTAATATTCAAGAAACTATATTTATGCATTTTCTTATAAATTTGTCTTAATTTTTTTTATCAATATTAAACCATTTAAAAAAATTGATTAACCTGTAGAATGTTTTACCTTTTTCAACTCTACATAAGTTGAATCTAGCAAAACAGGAAATGAAGAATGTAATAAAAAAATGTTCTAATATACAATATTTTTGTCGATTCAGCGCTAAAATTCTTCCCTAATCCATCCGCCGCTCTAGTAGACAATCGCCTTAAAATATTATCTACGATTTCTCCTTCGGACAGCTGATTTAAAATGTTTCATTAACAGTGCTCAAAAAGACATATTGAAATAACTAGCTTCACAAATTATCAACATTTCATTTAATATTAGTACTAATCTAACTTAATAAATAATAACAGACGAATATTTTATCTAGGCAAACACCGAAATACGAAATGACTTGAAGTACCCTTGGAATGGTTGAAATACGTTTAGTCTGTCAAGCAAAACAAATATGTTGAAGGTGTACATATTTACGCATTTTTATTAAGGATTAATCCCTTTCAATGACAACAGAATTAAGCACAAATTGTTTGAAGAATGCAGAAAATTGACAGAAAAAAAATGCCAACTTAAGTTGAGTGAGAAAATATTTAGTTTTGGCAAATTGCCTACCAGCATGGCCATGAAGTTGTACACAGATAATTCGCAATTTTTCGGACAAAAATGTAGCCATGGGTAACGTTAATCCGGATAATAACGGCTATAATTGTATAAGGTCTTTTCATAAGATAAGGATTATTTTTATCTCCCAGAATCATTAGTAATGCACAGCTTTTTTGATTGTAATGCAGTGCACGCACACCCCTGGTTTCTAGAATATTATGTGATGCACGTCTTAGGTACACGATCTTGAAAATATACGTAAAATCGATCATTTATGTATGCACTTACTATATTGCAATACTATTAAATAAATAAATAAATAATAGCACAAATGAACCCTTGACCTTTGAAGATTTAAGTCGCAGTCGTCTCAAAAATCTACAACGGAATAAATTATCACCCGATAAGATAATGTCATTATTCTGAATGAAAACCTTGAAAATAGATTTAAAGCGAGTAGAGGTGTGGGTCATTGCTTCATTCAAAAATCGTCATTTTAATATTATATAATTTATGAATTCTAGATTTGTGACGTTAAAGCATATGTCACATTTTTCAGATCTCCTTTTTCTAAAATTCGCAATTGTTGCCCGCTTGACTACACTCCTACATCCCAAAGATCTGTCATCAATAATGTGCCTGATGCTGTTTTCGCTCGATCGATCCAACGAGTGGGGGGTCTTCTTCTTCCTCTGCTTTTCTCAATGTGGCCGGCCTTCTGGACGTAACGATACGTATTACATTACAATTTATTTTTTTCCAAACTGCATAGTAGTTTTACGGCAAGGATGACGCCACGGATGCGGGTAAACATCTTGATGTCCACAATGGTGACATCATAAAGGCATTAATCCGCCTTCTTTGACTTGACTTTAGAGTAAATGGTTCTACTTCATGGAGTTGACAACACGGTAGCCGCAGCATTGACACTACACTATACACTATCAAATCTGAGTACCTTCTTAATTGTATTAATAGTTAAATGTTATATAACAGCGAAAAAAAATATTATTATTTTTAGAATGAAGTTAAAAAGTATAAACACAAAAAGAATAATTGTGAAAGAGTATTATTAATAAACAACGCGTCTATCTTTCTATTTTATTATTTCTTCCATCATATCTGGAAAAGCAGCTAAATACAGCTCATGTAACGTGTCATCAAGTGATAATTCGTTTATGGCTTTGGAGAACGAACAACTGGACTAAACGCAAAGATGATTGAGGCATAATTCGCTCACGAGGAACGTTGTTGTAACCAGCTGGTGTCGTCGGCACCGCCAACACTCGGACGCAGTCTCAACACGAGTCTCGACCGTCAACCGCTTGATCACCGGTGTGAAACATCCTAGGGAGCACCGGATGGAGTAAATCATCGAAAATCTTCAGATGAACATCACGACAATAGCGCTACACGGTTCACGATTGATGATCGATAGTTTCGGCCGTAGGACTGATAAAAACAAACTAGATAAATCACTTTGAAAGATATAAAAAAACCGGTATTATTGTGAGACATATCATTACATATAATATAATGTATTGCAATTTCTTAAGATTCATCTCATTTATTTTAATTGTCGAAGGATTACGTTCTAATATTGTACTTCACAATAAAACAAATATTTTCATTAAAATATTAATTAACAATTATTGCAGGTAGGCAAGATTCGTTCTTCTATCAATAATCACGCCAAATCTGTCCAATTTTCATTATTTTCCGTCTATTTTCACCTTCTTGTGAAAAGCGTAATTTTTTAATCGTCAAAATGTCAAATAATGTCTGCCGCCAAAAAAATTGTAATAATAGTTTTATGCAAACAGATGGCAATTATAATATATATATATATATATACATATGCATATAAATGTATATTTGCACACGCACAGGTGTGGGTATACAACACCTCGATTTATAATATAATCAAGGTTAGGCACACTCATGCAACATCACGCCACGTATGACGTCATGGATTACTCAGACGCGTACTTTGTCGTATGATAAAACACTCTCTGACTTTTCAGTTCGTATAATGACGAGATAAAGTTGCAGCAACATAACCATAAAACTGGCGATACATAGCGAGAGCGAAATTATTGTGACATCTAATCTTAAAAGTTATTTGTACCTATGTTTTGCGCAGGCTCTAAAGAGTAACGATGTATGCAAACGATGCGAGAGATGCCCGGGGGGAGGTGGGGCGACTATATTTTACTATTTAATATTTATGTCGGGGGAAGGAAGGAAGGGTGGCCGATGGGAGGGAGAGGGTCCTAAAAAGTAACTATGCCAAAAATGATTTAAATCTGTCGAAGATTGTATAGAGAACAAACAGAGTTTTATATTTATAATTCGTGATAACATGACACCGTACTAAAAATATGTTTTTATTTACAATTAAGAATACTAAAATGAAATGAAAATAGTAATCCCTCGTCAAACAGACGAATAGGTCACGCATATAAATTCGTTTCTTTTCTATATTGTTTCTATAAACTTGGAAATATTTTTTAACCTTTGAGATTTCATTAGGCCTGGGACGTGTGTTCCGGATAGCTAAATCCCAGCAGATGACGCCATCAGCCTACGAAAACTGTATTTTAAATCAATTGAGCGTTTTTATGTCGGGTTCAATATGAATTATTAACCAGCAGCCTCCCGGTACGAACTTTTTAATTCTCCCCAAGGCCGAAACCTCTCCAATATAAACCACCCCGAGATTCTAAAATAGGATTTTTATATATACTAATATTTTATTTAAAATATATTTACGTCCTTGGACAGCAAACATAGAGGTTAACCGATCATTATATTAATTATCTCGGAAGATTTCTTCTTCGTAAACAATTAAAACAGACCTATCGAAACGTTGACATATAAACAAAAACAAAATAACAACAAACTATACAAATTAAATTAATCAAAAATATATAGATACATTTTTTCTGTATTTATTTGTTACCTAAATATGTTTTCTGTATATCTTTCTAGTTGGTTAATTTAATTTGTATTTAAATACCAGAGAACTCCTTGTTCTCTTTTAAATAATTAAATGTTTGATATTTTGGAACATTTGGAAAAATAGTTCAGTAATCAGTTCCATTCCGTGTATTCTCATCATCAATTGTTTCAGTGAGGAAAGTAAATAAAAAAATGCACAAATTCTATCGTTAATAGTTGTTGATGTTGGCATTATATCGCTATTTTTACTTTGCCTAACACTTAATTAAGTATTTTATATGCTTTGCGGTAACCATAAATTAAGCAGGTAAAAACACAATTTTCACACTTCGCGCCACGACACTATCTAGAATTAGTCGTACTGGAGAATATTACGCAGAATTTACATAAGAAATGTCACGTCACTCGAAGGTACGTCTGATTCGTCACAGTTCCAATTTACAAACGTTTGTTAAAAATACTTTATATAAATTAAATATTAACGTTAGAAATTACGGTATAGAATCTAGTAAAATTTGTAGCAGTTACATATTATTTAGGATTATTTTAAAATTAGCGACAATTTTATCTTCACAGATATTTATATAATAATAAGTAAATTCCGTTAGGTATCAATACAGCCAAATGTTTTAATGAAGCTTTTGCATTAATCAAAAAATCTGAAAAAACAATTTAGACGATAGCGTAAATTGGCAAGTGCTCGGATTTTTTTTGCGGCAGAGAGACAGAAATTAAGATATTCGCCGCGAGAACAAAATAGAAGACACAGTTTGTCGAACGACGGCACTGCAGACCAGCCACCAGCTTTACTAAAACTATAGGTTGACCCTCCTGATTAAATGAAGAATCTAATATTGAAACTATGTATTACAATAATTAATATTTACTTTTGCTTCTGTCGTCAAAGTTTTTTTATGTTAATTTAATTTTAAGTAATTGTGGATTGATAAATCTCCATTTAATTATTTTTTGTCATTCTGAATACCTACTGATTTTACCATTGACACATTGTCTCACTCAGTTATGTCATTTGTAGACATTCAACAAAAGTATCATTTTATAATTTGAGCGCTTAGCAGGGTGGGGAATGGACCTTTTGTTAGTTGTAAATCTTTATCTAGTATAAATATTCAGGGTCTCGGAGTCTTCTTATTGTCCTTAATGTCCTATGCCTCATGTCATGTCTAGCATCTTCCTGGAATCGTTGCAACGAGCTGAAGGATGATCCCCGCGTACCATCTTAGTACATTTGCGTGTCGACTATCTTATTTTAATTAAGATGTTGTGACTTGTGACTTGCGACTTGCGACTTGTAACTAGGACGAATGTGGAGAGTACACACGTAACGAATGTCAGCAAATCGGAAGTGAAGGTATAAGGTGTAATGGAAAATAACGAACAAAGCAAAGAAAGATGCTGCCAGAAGAGTGACATCGGGTAGTAGAAGAAATGGTGCTCTGAGCGCTGTTATCGCCAAATCCTACTGGTTGACTTGTCATACGAAGATTAGCAGTGCATAATGAAGTACCGACATTCATGTACGGAAGTAACGCCTGGAATTGGAAAAAGGCGAATGAAAGTAGAGTGAATACAATGGAAATGCGAAAGTGTGTAAATTCTTTATACGATAATGTATTAACATAATTAAAAGCTAAGGTAGATATGTTTTGTAGCATAGTCGACCGAATTATTTAGAAAGGATCGCTGGGATGTGGTTTGCGCCCGTATGACGTATGGCTGGGGAGAGTGTGTTAATTAAAATATAAGAGGAAGTGTGTCGAAGGCAAGAGGAGCAGGCATGTAAATCAGACATTAAAGAAAGTTCCTCATAGAAGCACCGACGATGGACGAGCGTGCACGACAATACAATTGAAATGGTATGTCATGACAGGAGAGTGTGGCGTTCTATCGTTCGCTGCCTATTGACATTTAATATTTTTTTCACGTTTTGTAAAGATATTTGTGGCGCGATTATAGCGCGAATTCATGGCGGCTTTCGTAACGTAGCGTCACTATCACATCTTCGTGAGTTTTGGAAGTACCTACGACTATTAGCCTCGACATAAACAAAAATAACCGGAATCGATACTCGGTGAAAAAACTGGTCAGGTGGACAACATTCCAAATCTCAATAACACACTTAGCTAATATCATTTTAAAAATACAAATCTAGACTGGCCCAACGGTCGGTTTATTTTTAGAAAGAATTTGTCGCGATGACCTCCAGCATTACATTTGTAGAGTACATTACCTCGTGACCTTCATAGAAACGAACTATTATTACAGCTCCGACAAATATTTAAAATAACCTGCGTTATAATTGCGTTGCACTTTACTATCAGCAGAATAGAAGACTGAATGCATATCATGATAGGTCGAATGCCGTCAGCTGAAGATAGGGCCAGTCTAATATATCCAAAAATATGAATAATTATTCAACAGCTATAAATAATGCCTCTTACACGAGCTGCCAGGATATGACTGACAAAAACATCTAGAAACATATAAGCGGACCTTACACGCTCATTCATAATGACATTCGGACTGACGGTGTATGGTAGTGATTGAAGGAATGATGACCGTGAATGACGAATATCTAGATATTTTGAAATCCTCGGATTCGGCGGGGGACTCGGACAGTCGGAATGATCGTGTAGTGGGGCGCGTCAGTCCACTCGTCAGTCTTGCGTCAATTCGCAATGATGGAGAACGGTGCAAGCGGTGATATTGACGTTCCTACCAACTATGCAGATGATAATGTGTTGGAACAATTTATTGAAGTATCGAAACATTGCTAGTTCTGACGATCTCTAATCTCGCTTTATTGATTTAACTAAATCAATGTAAACGTAACTATATAAATATAAACATTTGGGCTTACAATCGTGGAATCTCGGAGAACGAAGACAATTAATTGCCTGACATGACTCCGTATTAAAGGTTGCGAAATAGTCGATGGAGACATAACAGAAAACTTCAGATGTTCGTAGGAACGTCTAGTACAGGATAATCGTTGAGGATTCACGCATTACTGTATTTTGTCTAATTAAATGTGGTGCAATGTTGAGTAATTATTCAAAAAACTGTTTTTTTTTTTTGTACAACCACACATTAGAACAACTTCTTCTGTAGTCTGATTATTAAAGGTCGTGACCCCCATTGTTGCGACATGTCGCTGTCCGCAGTTCGGATGGTGATCCATTGAATCCAGCTGAACATCGCCGACTGATTATCTGGTTCCATTTCAGTTATCACCAGTTTTTCCATGTTATCATCGTCTCTACGGCAGTTGTATCCGAAAAATTGCAGCGCGTCTCAGATATTGCGGGATTCATACGTAAAACACCACATTAAACCGCCTCCAGTGAGACGGAAAATGATAATACGTCCCACATTCAGTACAAAGACAGGTGGAAACAAGAGTGACAGGATGCCGACGCAACAATTAAATCATTTGTGGTGGAGCCGACTTCACAGCAGCCTTCCCCAGAAGCTATGGAGCAGTTTTCACACCCAGCGAAGCTTTAATGATTCACCCTCGTACTAGAGTAGAGTTCCTTAACTAGCGGGACATCTCAGATCCCGGGGGTTGGAATCACCGAGAAGCCTGCTAGTGTCACATTAACACACCACGGTGATTCCTTAAATGGCAGGACCATCCGAGACTTTCCGGCGACATCTTAGATCCCAGAGGTCTCCATGAATCTTTGCTCAATTTCCTTTCTGCCAACACCCAAGAGCCAGCTCCTGAGATGGTGTTTGAGTTTGTCCATCGAGAATTGTTTCATACTCTCTGTGGCTGCAGCGTATAATTCGAAAAATTTGTCGTCAACTTACTCAATTGGTGTGGCAAAACTGGATGAAGCATTTCCTCGGATAGGAAAAAGTCCAGGTTCGAATCCCGGTAGCAAGTAAAATTTTTTTTCGATAAATTGATTTTTTTTGCACCTATATCTAGTTGATTAATTTAATTCATTTTTGCACTATAAACATATTAGTACAAAATAGAATGATAAGTATCAGTTTTTTTTGGTAAAAATGATCAGTACCTGCCTAATTATAACATAAAATAAAATATCAGACCGTCTAATAACCTAAGAAGTAAAATGTATTTTCATTATTTATACGGACCAAAAATTCTATTCATACTCATATTTATTTATGATGGTCAAAATATTACTACACACCGACCATTTATTTTAAAAATAAAATTTCTTAATAAAAATACTGACAAAATAAATATAAGTGAAACTTAATTTATCCTAAATATCGATAAATAAACATTGTTGTGTAGAATAAACATTACTGGGTAGTAAGCCCTTCAGGTCGAAGCACTAGAAGCCTTCGAGGTGAGGCTGTCCACATTAGAGATGACGAATCACGTCAAAAGGAAGAGAGAAAAAAAACTATTAAAAATTCAGACACCACTTAATTTATTCTCTTCAGCTTTTAGCGAGCTAGAAAGTTATCGGGAACAATCCAAACGTCATCATTATTTTCATTATTTTCATCATCATCCCTTAGAAGGGTAGGGAGCTAGCAGTGTCAAGAAGGCTCTTCTATCTTCCCCTGACTTACTACTTCTTACTTAGACGCAATCCGCCTTCACAAAGTCCCAAATTAGTCTGGGTCGACTCACCCTGGGACAACCTTCCTTTCAGTGTCGATCTCGGTAACTGTTACTGGCATTCGTAAGACGTGTCCAAACTACCTAAATTTAGATGTTTCTAAATGAAGAAATAAGTCCTCTCTCAACGCGGTACTTCTCACTCGGTTCAATAATATTACTTCTACTACTCCTCCAACAGCTCTCATTTTGCACGCTGACGCATCATCTTCAGTAATGCTACAAATACTAAACTTAATCCTTTTTTACAAATATGTACTAATTCTACGCTATCACTGTCGAAGCGATAACCCTCGGTTTTTGCGTGGTCCACCGTTTCCGAATTGATGCTGAAGTTTTTTATTCCTCTCAAGTGTTCTTCCATCCTTGTCTCTATTTTTCTTCCAGTCTGACCAATTTATGTGGCTTGACAATCTTTACGGAGTTTGTTTTGGTTTTATTATTTAACATATTTTTTCTGATGTCATTGTTAACAGTGTTATTATTAAAAATATAATTTATAATGGCCCGTCACAAAGTTTCACAAGAAGATTTTAGTGTTCGTGAAAGGGAGCCACATAAGCCAAGCCATACATAACGTATGAAAAATCTTCCTAAATGTCGATAAATAATGTTGGCACTTAAGCTCCCTAAAATTTCTTTCTTCTCCATTATTATTTTGTCATTTCGATACAAATACTGTCATATATTCGGACCTACGTGACTAGAATGTGTATCGGTGACCCTGATCTCTGGTGCTGGATGTGGAGCTGCGCGCCGCCTGACGGATGGACTGTCTGCACAGAAGGGTTCGCTGCGGTCGCATACATCAACCCACCCCCATCCCGACCACTCTCCGGCCACCGACACGCGGATACAGACAAGATATATACTTTTTATGGTGCATCATATTTTCCACTTCAAATGTATCTTATTGTATAAAGTTCCACCGGTATTCGAATATTTTCTACTGGCTAAAAAATACTTATTATTTACGTTAAAATTTAAAAAATTAATTTTAGAGTACCTACGTACATACATGCATACGTAGGAAGCTACAAAGTAATAAAATCAATCGTCCCCCTTCAAAGTATCTGATAATAAAAATAAAGAATGAAGCGATATGGTGACACGACTACAACAAAAAGAAAAACGTTTCTGGAAACTGAATTAGCCCAACCGTCAAATAAGCTTTCGACCTCCATACAAAGTCTTGCAAATAATGACGAATAGTCTCTTAATCGAAAAGATAATCGGCGGATCTCGTAAGCATTTCATCACACCCCTGCTAGAAATCCACACAGTAAGGAAGATCTGAATAACGCGTGAAATCGATAGATGGTCGCTAAATACGACATTTTTTATTGTCAGCTGCTGACAATTTGTCAACTTACTCGGTCGGCGTGGTGTAACTGGTATCGCATTTCCGCGGATAGAAAAAGATCCAGGTTCGAATCCCGGTACCAATTAAAATATTTGGATACATTTAATTTGTATTCAAATACCACAAAACTATGTTCTGAAAAAACTGCAACTTCACTATAATAATATGTTCTCCTTAAAAAAATAATATAATGTAATTCTCGGAAAAGTTTTGCTGAGTTTCTAGGGAGGCGGGAAAATTTTGTACATTTTCGAGATCTATGTAAGGGATGACCCATTTTGAACATGGGGTTTTATTTTAAATTATATTTTCGCACAATTCCGGTTTGATTTCATCAATAATTGGATAAACGAAAGGCTCGAGCGCGTCTGTTCATTGTCGTAGGTTGTCCTTTACAATGCCCAAAAGACAGGCGTTAGGTCGCACGGTCTCGCTGCTCAATTATTACCATTTAGAGAAGGCGGTAAACAGAGCCATTATTTCTCTTGTCGTGTGGCACGTAGGTCTTGCTGAAAAAACGTATCCTCAAGATCCATATCCTCCAATTGGAGCCATACAGATTTTATAAGCATGCTGCGAAGGCGTTCGCTGTGTATTCAACTGGCCCAATAACACCTCTAGCCCACAAACTGCGTCATACTGTAACTCAACGCGGGTGTATTAGTTATTCTTCATACGTTGTAGTTTTATTTCCCCAAACGAGGTGAAAATGCGTTGCTCTACAATCCAAATGGTAAACACACGGCGGTGTCTATGGTCTACAGGCTTAAGTTCTTGAGCCAACAAAATTGTGTATACGCGTGGATCAAGATCTTTGGTTAAAATTCAATGGATGAAATTTTTTTGGTTAATATTCTGGAATAGCTCAATTGCTGCGAAAGTTAATGAATTGAGGTTCTTGGATTTTTTGTGATATTTTCACTGTCTAGCGATATTTTCATTTAAAGGAACACTATGACTTCGCCATGGAGGGTTGTTTATAGAAAGAACTGAGTCAGACGAATATCCTGGTTAGGTCGCGAATTTCGGTATCACTTGGCACATGATTTTGACCAAAAATAATAAGAAATTCGCGAATCATATTTAGGTATTAAAGCGAATTTTCGTTCTTTTTTTTTAAGTAAAACGGTTCCAAAATGACGCCTAATTCAAATCCCAAATACGAAATGGGACATACTTTATATCAATTGCTAGGGGCTGTCTTCTGAAAAGTAAAATAACCTAGGGGTATTTATCCTGCGTCGTTATTCGTAATATAAATCATAGGTAAATACACTTGCCTATATTGTAAAAGGAATAAACATCTTCACTTTCTTCGAAGAACGCGGTTTGCCGGAGAGTTTCTCAGAAATGTATGTAGACTTTGGAGTGAAAATCAATGATTTCCAAGATTTACCAGAAATAATTCACAATATCAGATGAAAGTATTTTATATTTATGGTATAAGAATCTATGAAATTCATGAACCGCTTGGTAAACAGCTGGAATACGTTGTTGTGTACAATATAAAGCCAGATCTATTTAAGCCAGGGAGAGCGCAGCTTTCAATGTGGACGCTGGCGACAGCGTGCCAGATATTTTCACAGTACATCCTCAACTGCCTACTGCAGTAATCGGTTATGTATATATTATTTGGCACTCAATCCTAGGCTAACATTCAAACAACCTACTGAAATTGCAGTTGCATTTTCGATTTCTTTAAAAACCTGTACCAATGTTAATCATCCTGTTTTACAATATCGTGCTGATATTTGTAAAAAATATATTATTCGCAATAAAAGAAAACTCCGTGACATTGATAGACCTGCTTCATTAACTTCATCTCGTGAACATTCAAAAATATATTAAAATCTACGGTTTTAGACATATTTTTGCTCGGTTAAATCAATACGATAATTTACAATCAAACTCTTTCTACGGGTACACATTTTTATCTAATATTTTTAAGAACAAATTATTGTTGTGAAGTTGCATTTTCAGAACATAGTTCTGTGCAGAGTAGTAATACAAATAAAATTAATCAACTAAAAAGATATACGGAAAACATCTACAATATATATCTTAATTTAAATACTAACGTAATATAAACTCGCATTAGTAGGTATAAAATAATAATAATTCAACTCAACTCAATCCGTCTAAAAGTTGTTTACAGATATTGTTCAGGTCCAGGTGTGGTTAACAAAACATCTCGGAATATTATACCAGTAAGAAGGCAGGTAAGAATGTCACCTTTCATTTATCTGCGGACAACTGCCAGAGGTGTGATGGAACAATGGTCGCTAGAAAAATGAAGGCGACTAAGATCGAGGAGCTCAGCGTGTTACCAAGTTTGAATGACATCTTGACAAAAAAATGTATAAAATATATTTTTCTTGAACGATTTCGAAACGAAGAAATATTTAAGATGTATTGAGCCTTAATCTTATTGATTCTCTTGCAGAAGATTAGAGTTCCTCGTTCTCCATACTACTAGATAGTCTCTGTATCATATTACAATGTTTTTTTCATTCATTGTATCATATTACAACTTTTTTTTTTAACACGTAACAATTTTAATACAAAATTTCATAAAGTTATTTGAAATTCAATCCACCTGTTTACACACCTTTTTTCCTTCGACTGGCACCCCTGGGATTTCTTGTTGATTGGTATTGGTCATTTTATGTTGTGCGAATATTGCCGCTTTTCGGAGATTGAAGGATCACTGTCAAACGACCAGCGAAGCTCAATTGCGATCAGTACATCGTCCGGTATGGAGCTCTCAATAATTCGAGCGACGGGAGTGCCCTTTTCGGTAGGTCAGAAAACTACCCAGAGATAAGAAGAACGATAAAATCGGACCAGCCACGACGTCAGAGAAAGAGCAGTCAATCAAAGGTTAGGTGTAGTGTTGATTCTGCATACAGGTCCATATTATGAATAAGAAACCGGGGAACAACAGCTGTCGAAGGCATTCACGGGAACACCACCTTTTAAAACAGTTCATTTCAATCAGCTAACGTTTTGTACAGAAATTATACGAGATGTAACTAATGTTCTAGTAAGTACTATTCGTATATGTAAATATTTTTTTACTATTACCTTTTATTCGATATTTTAATTAATTATACAGACCGTTTTTATGACGAACACACGGAGTTTATAAAATGTGGTGAAAATGTAGTCATAAGACACGACTAACCACGTCAGTGAAGGACTTGGCGTGATCAGATGAACCAAATGCTCGAGAACGGTCAAACACTTCGTGGCGTTCTATCATCTCTGCCTATCGCTGCGGAGAAATGGCGTGATGGTAAGTTAATTAGTCACATGTGTGAAGTACATTGTGAAACTAGTGATGGTTAAAGCGTTATTGTGACTGGGATTATATTCTATTGTGATTGGGATTATGTTATATTGTGACTGTGATTATGTTCTATTGTAACTGGGATTATGTTCTATTGTGACTGGGATTATGTTCTATTGTTACTGGGATTATGTTCTATTGTAACTGGGATTATGTTCTATTGTAACTGGGATTATGTTCTATTGTGACCGGGATTATGTTCTATTGTGATTGGGATTATGTTCTATTGTGACTGGGATTATGTTCTATTGTGATTGGGATTATGTTCTATTGTGACTGGGATTATGTTCTATTGTAACTGGGATTATGTTCTATTGTGACCGGGATTATGTTATATTGTGACTGGGATTAAGTTCTATTGTAACGATGATTGGTGGTAATTGATCAATCGTAATTCTTCGAGCCATCACTGGTGCACTTGAAAGTAAACCTCCAACAGGTAAATCTTAGTTAACAAACGTCGTCAAATCTCAATTATCAATCATCGCCACAGTCACATAACGGTTTACCATCACTACTGACAACCCACCGCAATCTGCAAACACCCATCTTCAGAAGATAACAGATTTTTCTATAAAATATCAGGTTTTTTACATCCGTTTAAAATCTTTTGAACTTGTCTATTTTTTAACCTCTCTGGCCGATGTTCCGTATCCCATTGCAGCGTTCATCATCGACACGCGCGCCATCAGCGACATCAGCCAGATCCGAGAGAAGTTCCTAAGGACTAAAAGGACTAAAACAACATTTTCACTCGGCCGGTCCTTCTCGTCTTCGTTTCTCAACGCGGCCCATCAAAACGAGCCTCTCCGAGCTATCTCACCTTCTCGCGAGATGTTCTAAATATTAGCGTACGCCTCAAGAAAACGATTATATATTATATTATATGGTTGACATCTCCGTCACAGAATCGTATCTTAATTTGTAATGCTTCTAATCTGATATTTTATCATTATAGTGAGAGCCCTTCGAGAGTGCCGCCCCTCGCTTGCCCTGGGGAGCCCCTGCTGATTTGTCGCATAAATTAGACTGAAACGCAGCGATTTCGTTGTCAGTGAACTCTATGTAATGAGATGAGATGAGTTGGTTAAAAAATCTCGCCCCTGTATCGTATTGCTTAGAATGACCAATTACTAAAATGCCCCAGCCAGAGTACCCGGTAGATTTATCTATAAAAAAATACAAAGGTCAATTTTTTTTCAATATATTGTTATTGACCTTTAAAAATATAATATTGTCAGAACTGAGAAAGAGCGGTCTGCCGATATCTGCCCACCTTTTGACATTAGGCGTAAAAGTATATCCATCGAGCCCGCGCGGCGGCCGGTCGTGGCTTCGAATGTAAATGAAAACAGATAAATCACATAAAGTTTGCGATACACCATTAAGAAACAAATTGTAAGCGAGACTTTCACAAAGGAGCTAGATAAGTACACACTGGTTAAAAAAACTTCTTATACTCTTTTTTTTTTAATAGAAAATTTAGTCCACAGTGGGCTGTAATTTTTCATTTTGTCTGCAAGTTCTAAAAAAGTTATATTGTGAAATTCTATTTATACATATATTTTAATTTTTTAAGTAATCTAATCATTATACTACATACATAACTCGGTCATATTTTTGTTGCGGCTGTAGTATATATATATATATATTTAGTATATTATTGTCTATTGTCTATTGTCGTGACAAAATATAACTCAGCTGTATTGTGAGTGTTTAAATTGTTTAATTTATTAAATAAAATAAAAAAATGACGTTGCACCGCAAAGCAACTGCCTTATTAACGGTTGATATTGTATTGTTGCAATCGTTAATACTCGCGAGGTACAGCAGGCGTATCACGTGATTCGCGATACAAAGCATGTATCATGTCAGTGTCGCGGGATAACGCATATATTGTATTCATTATTTGTACATCATTCTAAAAAGTAACTACGCTAAATTGCGATTGCAGAGAGCAAACAGACAATCAGTTGATGATATATTTCACAGGAGTTATAATTATGATTTCTTAGTTTTATAGCTTTTTTGGTTGTGCGGAGTGCACGCCCCTGAAATCGAGTGATTTAAACTTCCGCTACATCAAGTTATTTAAAAAGCTCTCAGTTTGACATAAGTATCGCTATTAATGCCAGCCGCTAGAGCGCCTAATTGCGGCTAGCTGTCGGTGTTTGTTTTAGGCAGTGCCGAGTGTAGTAGGGTGTGCCTACTTCCGCAAGAAATCGCATGGACAAATATGGCGGTTTTCCTTTTGAACGGCTGAACGGCTAACATCTTCGGTAGGATAAAGTTTACTGAGTTTTAAAACAATTTTTTGTCACTTTGAATGTAACATATGACTTTAAATTAATAAAATAGAACGCGCGCACGAGGACAGGCCCAATATTTCGGGACTTTTGCAAAACAAACTATTCGACTGACACCCGCTTGAGCACGTGACTCTTCCCTAGCAATGTTCTATTTGAGAGGTATTTTTCGGCAAGTTTCCGTAGAAAACTTTCACCAAAAGCTTTCTACATTTTCATTAAGTTGGCATATATTCCATCATTTAGTTGGCATATATTCCAAGATTGGAGACTCGGAGCGTTCAAATTAATTATACGTGGCCCTAATAGAGGCAGTTTGGAGGGTAGATGCGATGATGCCATGCCTCTCTGCTTCCTCCCTAGGTATGCGGCGTGATGGTAAGAACGTGTTTACTTATTTACTTGTACGAGTATAGAGCAATGATATATCTAATATATTGGAATCTCTAATTATCGAAAACAATAAAACACTTCAACCTCGTCAAAATATAAAACATCTTCCGTACACACCTATAGAGCACATACATTAAAGACTAGATACCAGTAGCGACACTGCCACAGACCAGTAAATGAATAGACATGAAATAAGTGTACATATAGGAGAGGGGTTTGGAACATTAGTTGCGGGACGAGGAGCATTCTGCACACATTCTTAGTGGAAACATAAATCCGATAGTTTATGGCATATGTATGCAACAGTACAAGTATTACAAGACGAATTTTTTACTTTACTGCATATTGTATTGTCAGCGTTTCAATTTAATAAAGTGACGGATCTATTTGATTGCTTGATTGGTACCAAAGTGATCGTGTGGGTGACACCAAATTTGCGTCAGTTCATGTCTATATATTTGGTAATCTGTGATCGTAAGTGTTTCATCTTAAAACATAACCAGATGCAATTCATTGTAATGTTTTTTTAATAGCACCATATCGCAAAACTGCATATCGACAGGCATCTTCCATAACATAATAGTGGTATAGTGAAAATGCGTATAGTAACAGTTTATTTTAGAAACAGACAAAATATAATAGAATAAACCGATAGATTAGAAGAGTCGAAGTGAAGAACCGCTCGTCTATATTATCAGACTTGACCGTACAGTAATATAGATGAATCAGAAAATAAGACTTAGCCCCTTCGCGCCGCGCTGCCGCGTGATTTGGAACACAACGCTATAAATATCGGGGCGGCAAATAAGACTATTAACTCGACTAATGGTTCAGAAAAAAGAAAGATCGCCCCCAGATAATCCCCCGCTAACCGCCGCCCGCGCCACCCGCGCCACCCCCGGCAGCCCCGGGGACCGCGACCCTCCCCTCGATCATGTTACCGGCAAAAAGCTTTGTCTCAACGAAACAAGGAAATGACTGCGTTCGGAACGGGGTTATGTTTCGCAAACCGGAAGATAATGGCTGATTAGGGGCCATAAAAGTATATTACACTAATCCGGGAGCCAGTTATTGCTCAAAGTTAGATTGGCTCACGTGCGCCTTGTCCCATCGATTGCTTCGGTTAAGTTAAGTGCGGGCGGGAGTTTTGTCGAGAGACGTGTGGGTGCGTCGTACGTCGCGCCACTGCTTCCGGAGGCCGGGCATCGCCGTTCGGCTCATCGGCTCAAACAGCTCGTGAAACTAATTATTTGACGTCTTAACCCGGAGCCCGAATCGTGAGTGAATCTTTTAATGCCGATTTGGAATCATCAAAATATTTTCCAACATTTTTGTGTCTGCATTATAAGACCACCCCTCCAACAACACTGTATACCGATTTTGGGCAGATCTGAGTTGTGAATGCCACAATGTGATACATCTTCTCGGGCGTCCGATGGAATATAAAATAGATCAAAATACTATTACATACAATTTCCAAGTGATCTTTCCTGCAACAACAATGTATGACATCCAAGATGGTCGACGCGCCGTCTATCTATCGACAGTTGTAAAAACCGATATGCACTGTTGTTGCAGGGGGGGTCAATTTTAAAGAATTTATTCAAAAATTGAATGCTAGGTAGAACATAATACACACAGTTCAAAATAATACATCTATTATTCCAGAATACCTACCTATACTATAAAACAATACGATTTGAATATGTATTCTTTTTTTAGATAAAATAACCAGTACATTTTTCAAAAGGAAAGATGGTCTATAATATCAAAATTACATACCTAATATATAAATCATCGATAAAATTGTCTAAATAATTTCTATACTTGGTTATATTATATTTTGTCGGTTATGAGCGTAAAATATACACATATTGTACATCTATACGGGCTGTACCTATTTCACCCCCAAGAGATAAAACAGACCAACATAAATGGTGCTCTAGAAGACAGAAGAAGATTGTCAAGCGTGGACCGCAGCAACGCGGCGCAGTATTCCGATTGAATGGCCTTTGTATCGGCCCGATGAAACATCACGATTCCGCACAGACACGTTGCTTGCTAATAGCATTGTTGTACTAATCTGATAAGCCAGTGTTGTAGATGAAATATACCATAGAGTAGGTCATAAGTTATTGCACTTTTGAAATTTTTAAAAGGAGGAGCACGCGGGCGACAGCGCGTGGGAGTTTCGTCCATAGAAATCATATAAGAATCGTTGTTTTACATAGAACGCGCGTTGTTCCCCCGTGAAGCGATCCAGTGCGACTTAATTTCCAAGGACCAAAGTCTATGGTCCACACTGTATTTACTATCACTCCTTTACCACGTTTCTGCAATCTTCTACATTATATCTTTATGACATCAAATTTGTAAAAAAAAAAAGAGATAAATTAAGCTATTTTACTAGTAATTCTAGTCTGGCAGTCGCTAAGCCAGTGTCTTACTGTAAGATCAAATAAGTTAATAGATGTCCCTTTATTTAACAATAAAAAGTGAAGTGCAGTATTACCTTGGTATACGTCCTTAATCTGTTCCAAATTTTTGGACTTGGACATATACCAAACGAATTTTTCCCATAAAAAATAAAGGGAAAATGATTAATCCGTTCGCATGAAAAAATCCTATTGTTATTGGCATATTATACATTGATGGGGTAGTATAAATATATTAAACACTGCATAATACTAAAATATATAAATACAAAACCAATTAAATTATTTAAATTTAACAGGTTGAGATCATCAGGTTTGACGTTTAAGTACTAAAAATCTGTCCAAAGAAATTTCCTTCTGCTTTCTCCTTAGAATGTTTCGGAAATGAGACATTGTCTGGTTATTCAGACAAAAACAAATTCGAAAAACCATGAAATTACGCGAAATTCAGAGTTATGGCGTCCGTTGTTCACCGAATTCTAAAACTGAATTCAGCCGAACGAGACTGAGGTCGTAAGCGCGCACCATTTGACGCACGCGAGTCATCGCCAAACAAAAAATTTCGCGTCTAAACAGGACGTATTAAATTGGACTTATACCAAAGCAGACGTATAGTATGGTACCACTGTATTACGTAAATAGATGGCGTTATAATAAATAGCGGTTTAGGTTAGGATAGGTAGGTCAACTCACCAACACAGCATCTTTAGCTTGTCGTTGGACTGCTGGTTCTTGGTGGTGTTCTGCGCTAAGGCGCCCACGGCCGACTGGTAGGCCGAGGCGCAGGACTCGTACTGCGACTTGAGCCCTTTCAGGCAGGGCGCGTGCTTCAGGAAGCGGGTCTGGTAATCGCCCTCCGTGCACAGGTCGCGCACCGCGGCGCCCGTACCCCGGTACAGGCGCCCGAAGTGGCCGCGCTGCTCGGGCGACATGCACCGCTTGGTGTACGAGTGGATGCAGCGCAGCCCGGTGAACAGGTCGCTGGAACAGACGAACAAATACCATTAGAGCCACAATTTTCTAAAGCGATTCCGTTACAAATCGGATACCAAATAACGAGACGTGGAAACATAAATATTGTAATAATCCACACTTCGGAAGGCAATAGTGCTTTGAAAAATATTTATTTTGACATTGATAAATGTCAGTTTAATGCTATAATCTTACTATACGATTGCGTTTCATCGCTATCGCTATTGAGTTTGCTATTAGATTCGTATATGATCTGTATTTGGATATGTAAGTGTCATTGTCATCGCTACATTGGCGAATATGTCGAACGTGTTTTTAATATCTCTAGGTTGAGATTACTTAAATGTTTTCTCTTTTATATATTTAATAACAGTAGGTTACCTAAAATATATATTCAATTTGAAATGAAGTGTACACTGTCTTTATTACGAGTCAGAAAAAACATATATTAGAGAAATCGTATGATTCTTCCGACTGCCATTTTGTTTATTGTTGACTAATCAAAGATGCCATTTGAACAACGAAAGTTAATGTAATGGGTCGGGGATATCAACCGAAGGAGCGTAGAATAGAATATTTTACAAAATAGAATGACAGAGGGTAGATTATAGAAAGGTATTGACTTGAGAAAGCCTTCGACAGTATCTCCCACTACATTATTCTACTATTAAAATTAAAATCCGTCGGTATAGACGACAAAGCACTAAGCTGGATTCAAAGCTATCTTCACGAAAGACAGCAAAACGTAAAAATTATCGAAACTCTAAGCCAACCTCTAATCACTGAATTTGGTATACCACAAGGGACAGTTCTGGGCCCACTTCTTTTTATAATTAATGTCAATGACATTTTCAAACTAAAATTGACCGATAAAATGATATCATACGCCGACGACACTGCTATCATTGTTGACGGACAAGACTGGAACACTACAATCGAACATGCAAATAACGTCATGAACACACTCAAATCCTGGTTCGATAGTAATTTGCTTTCTTTAAACTCCGAAAAAACCTATTACGTTCTCTTTTCAATTCAAGTCTTAAAACACCGCCCCATATAAAAATTACTATCCATAACGACAAATGTAACAAAATTACCTTAACGACTCATGTACAAACTTAAGCCCAAAAAAAGAAATCAAATATCTCGGTGTAATTATTGATCAACATTTAAAATAGTACAGTCACATTAGCGAATTAGTGAAAAGAATAATAAAATGTATTTATATATTCATAAAATTAAGAAACATTTTAAGTATAAATAATTTTAAAAAGGTATATTTTGCTATTGTTCACTCACTACTCCAGTATGGAATAATTGGGTGGGGAAGAGCATACAATAATATAATGAACTCGGTAAAAATAATACAGAGAACAATCATTAAAGTAATGTTTTTAAAAATATCTACTTTTTCAACACAAAACACTTTTTATAAAATTCCCAGTTCCCAAAATTGAAAACATTTACAAAAAAATTTCAATTAATTAATTAATTAAAGAAAATAACACCGTACAATTTTAAACAAGCATTAAGGTTTAAAAATAACTTTAAAATCCCTAAATAAAACACCAAAAACTATCAGCAAAATTTTATATTTTTAAGGATAAAAAAATTCAATAGCCTCCCTACACAAATTAAAGATATAAAAGAGTTTAGAAAGAAATTAAATGAACCTTCAGAAACACATAATTAGAAAATAAACAATACTATAGAACACTTCAGAAGCACACAAATAGACAATAAATAAAATTATTATAGTTTAACTCTCTCCAAGCACAAGAGCTAGTCTCTTTGTTGGAGAGGTTAGCAAAAAAAACATGTAATTTTAATAATGTAATATACTTAATTCATGTTATAAAAAAATTGTAAAAATGTCAAATAAATAATACGTATATATAAATATATCTAACAGTGGCTGAACATGGACTTAATAAGAAAGCGGTATTAGTAATCTTTAATGGTAATAATAATTGTCCAAGAGAGCAATGATGAAGCTGCATCTTTTTCGTTGCCGGAACATCGTGGAGACCACAGGCTCCTGAACTTGGTCGAAGAAAAATAATTTCTGAATTGTCAGCTGTTACAACAGCAATCAAAATATCTAGCGCATGTTCACCCTTCATAGAGCAATGGTCGAAAATGGTTAATTTATTGCTAATGTTTATGTAAACGCCTTTGATAGCTGGTTCCGATTAACAATAAGTACACATATGATACATGAACCGCATTTGTTACTGGGATTAGGAAAAAGGTACCGAGTTACTCACACACACGCATGTACATTATTATCAACCTGGAAACCCAGTGGTGCCAACGGCAGTAACAAGGCGCGTAAACAGCTAACATTATGGTCTATAATTTCGATACTACCCGTAATGTCTGAATACTTTGTTGTGAATGTTTTTTGGTTAATATATTGACCAAACAGCGTGAAGTTGGCGTGACTGCCCGGAAATTAAAGTTTTTATTGTAGAGTCAATATATCGAGCATTGCCCGTGCGGCGTCACGACTAACGGTGTCCGAAGGGAACATCTCATTTTTGATAAGTACTGAATTTTGTAAACTTGAATGAGCACTGGGTTTGAATTACCACTATTTTTTGACATTATCTTTTGTTTTTGAGAAATAAATTGATTCTCAATATTTAGATTTTTCTGAAATAATAATGAATATTATTATTGTTATTATCAAATTTACTTCAGCAATTAAAAATACGATAGTTCGGTATTGAATTTAAAAAAAAGCTCTATAAAGCCAGGTAAATATTTTTATCTGCAGACTAGACTAATCCAGCAATCTGCACACTAGTCTATATGGACGCCATTTTTTGATACTCCCACGCACTGGTCAATTTTGACAGCCACCTTTTAACAAATGTCATTCTTTCAAAACCACCTAGTCCTCGGTTCAATTCGTCCATCTCGTTAGTCAGATATTTTTATGCACCAATAAATTCACTACTACGCTCTTTTAATTAAACAACAAAAGGTCAATTTAAAATGGCTAAATTGGGCAGCTATTAGGTAAACCTTCCCAATCTAAGTTTGAAGCTTTCATAAAAGTTTACGGGGATAATCACATGGAATGTTCTCGTTCGTTCAGAACTTTAGTGAGTCTAGATTAGTACGAACTAATTGGCGCCATGCAGTCCAACATTTATTAGTCGACCTCGGCTCATGTTTGTGTTAAGAATATACATTATTTTACTTTTTCTAAAGTGCCATCTTAGCAACATTTTTTCTAACTATTGACCTTGCTGCTCGAGCGTTCCGAACCAATCTTCAAAATCTACGTCCTAATAAATTAGACCTACATGGCCACATTTTTTATTTTTAATGAATTGCACGCATACTGAATATTAAAAACCTAACCGCTGTCAATTAATGAGATGATCTAATAAAACCATTAACAGTTTTTCCTATTAAATTATTTCAATTAAGTCTACGTCATGAATTTAATTAATTGGGGGTGTATAATATTAGGGTATACTCCGATTCCCTGAAAGAGTTGAATTTAAATTGTGCTGGTTGATGTACAAGGCGACTTACAACATGGCGCCTCTGTATCTTCAAGAACTTTGTATCCCAGACAATTTGAATGGTAGACGTCTAACTCTCAGATCAGCCTCTACTTCAGCTGCAGGAAGGGTTGTAGAACTGACCAACCGTTGCCAGAAGTCTAAATTTAGTGAACGGGCATTTGCGGTGGCAGGCCCAAAAGCGTGGAACTCTTTGCCCTCCGTTATAAGAAACAGTGCTTCAGAGACTTTATTTAAGAAGAAACTATAAACGCACCTTTTCAAAAAATCATTTCCATAAGTAAAAATAACGATTTTTAATTTAAAAAAACAAAAATATTAATGTGTAAAGCGCTTTTCAGGTGAAAGATTTTACGAAAATGGCGCTATACAAATTATCCATTATTATTATTATTATACTGTTTTTATTACAAAGAGGCATTACAAAATATAAAAAGTAACAGAATATTTACAAAAATCAATCCACTCCATCAACTTCAATGAATTACTTGCCCGTACACGTTGCAAGTAAATGTATCAATAATCTCATATTAATAGCTCTACGCATATGTACAAAAATAATTTAAAATACTTGTTTCATCTTAGTTCAAGTTTTTTTTTAAAAAAACATCTTCGCCGATAGCGACGGAAAATTCTCCCGCTCCTTAATGGAGACGATAATGCATTACGGAAGTTATACGTCATCCACATTCGTCACAATTGTGTCAATCCATATGCTTATCTCATCTGAGAGCTATCGTCCCAAGTACTATACCGAGAATTCCAGTGTACCGATTTCAAATCAATGTAATATTTTTCTAGGAAAAAAATAAAATAAGAAATTTTAAAGAAGTTTCAATTGGAATGCGCGTGCTCAGCATACGCCCGGTTTTTCCATGGGCTTTCAATAGCAACCACATTTAGGCCGTTGACCAATAACCAAAGGCAAACTTTCAAGAAATTATAATGAGTACTTCTCTTGAAATGTCGAGGCCGACCGACGCCCGGCTCGTAATACAAACGATTAAGCCTTCAACAATTATCCTACAGTATCGTTAAGTACGTATTACGAGAAGTCAGAACGTTGAACATTTTACATGGAGTCATGTTCCTAAATAAAATAGTTTATTAGGCGATCGATTGTTCCTTCGGAGTGGTCAGTAATGTTACGAACGGATTAAAGTAGATAATAAATTATACAAATCGTGTTTTTCCATAAAATGATTGAAGATATATTAGATCCAGAAAACATACTTTTCACGAGGCGCTCTAGTGCTAAAAGCACGACTTATGATGCGTACGAAATGCGTTAGGTATCGTTAACTTGCACACTTGGGAAGCCAAAATAGCAAAAAAAAATTACTGACAAAATACAACTGACTTCGTCACAATCTTAAACTTGTCGATGCACTCGCTAGACTCAGTAGACTGACTGCGCTCTGGATCTATCCACTCACATGATACACTCAGCGCGGGCGCTAGACTGTTTGCCGCCACAGGCAAGATTGTTTTTTTACCACCCCAGTAAGTGATGATGATGTTTTCAATTTTTGTAAACCATCCCCATGAATCGGCCGCCCGCGCGCCACACGCGTTAGGGGTGGTATTTCGTTAAGCCGGCATTTTGAAACTTGCCCAAGGGCGGCTTTTTACCAAAAGTCGTTCTGGACACTACTGTTGACTACAAATTACTCCTATATTAGGAAATAACTATAATGTTATTCATTGGATTTGTTTTCTTGTATTTTTTTACCTTAATTATTTTTTACACTCTATTATATTATTGTACATTTGTTTTTCGATTTTTATATATTTTTCGACCGCCCCCTTGATTTGGCCGCCACAGGCAGACGCCTGCTCTACTCTGGGTACACTTTACGAAGATTGTTTATACTGATTGGAAGTCTTTGTTCTGTCACTAATAGTACAAATGTATATCTAACTTTGTCATTGTTTTAATTTACTTGTTGATTGAGTCAATCGCCGTTTCGAGGTGCAAAATCAACGCTGTCCGGTGAAGTTTGTATCGCAAGCACGAATCATTCATATATACTTGTACATACGTATTTTAAAAAGGTTATTTAAATAAATTTTGATGTGCCGCAATTTTTTTACATTTATTACAACTCAATGAATTTTGATACGACTCTGTAATTATTTATTACTCCACCAATAATACAAGAAATAAAATGTGTTTATTTAATAATTGACTATTTATATTTTATTAGAAGTCAAAGTAGCAGATCTGTATCATAATCGCAATTGAAAAAGCGTCACGCCGAAATATGAACGAGGTACGAGTGATAAGACAAGAGTACGGCGCTCTACCCTCTCTGTCTACCCCAACGGAGATTTATTTTTCTATTACATTTTTATTTCTTTAATGTCTATATATTATTTTCTTTTATAATGTGTGTCTAAATATTACGTTTTCAAAGAGAGCACACATTTGTTGTGAAGTTGCATTTCAAAAGATACTTATGTAGTATTTTAATACTACATAATATTTAGTCGCTACCGGGATTCGAACCTGGACCTCTTCGTATCCGGGGAAGCGCGTTCACCATTTCGCTATAGCAATCTAATACATTTTTGACATTCGAATACGATAAATTTTGAACTTATATTCTTTCCAATTCATACATCTGTTATTCCATTTTTAAAAGCAATCAACTTTATATTGCGATGAATCTCACACACTAGGAGACGCCAGAATAAAATAATGAAAATGTAATAAAATGGATAAATAGATATTTTGTGTATTTCTGTAATCTCTCTAGTTGATGTATGATGTGGCTGTGTAATTTTAATTTCCAACACGAATAAAGTAAATAAGAATGTTGCGATATTAATAATAAGACTGGGGATGTGCATATATCGTGAATTGTCGGTCTGCCTGGATCGACATGCGAAATGAAAGTTCCGGAAGGCGGAAACGATTCCTCTAATGAAGAGCTGGGGACGCAGACTCCCGATGGAAGGAAAATGAACAAACGGAAGAATACGAGGAAGCAGCCCCTCGTCTCCGTGCCGCGCTGGTCCACGCCGGAGAGTAAACACTGCCTCGGTATGCAAACATGACATCTCATTTGTCTGCTATTGGTATTAGACATTTGTCTCGCGTGACGTGCTCCAGCCGAGAACTAGACTTGTGGACATCTTTGCGTGGCCGCTTCAATGCCGTAATTATTAATCACTGACATTAGCCACTAGTTTTGAACAAGTTTATTAGATCCTAGAATTTTTTTTTTAACGTTTGAGTACCTACAAGGTACCTTAAAAGGGGAAACATCCTTTCGTTTCACACACAGACGAAATCTACATGATTCTTTCGACCAGTGCCGAAAGGAATTTTTGCTATTCTCGAAGCATTCGTGATCCCTGTGTTTCTGCAGGAAATTATTTAGCGCATTTTACTATATTCGATCCATCCCATTCAATACTGCCGCATTCTTGGAATCCTTCATTAATCCTTCGGGTTGGCGCGCTATTGTAGCATGTATTACGGTTGTACCGTAATATTTTGAGGCACATGTTGTCCCCAAGGAAACCGACTACAAAAAACGCGATCTAACCTAGAAGAGACGCCAATTCCGTGTACAGTTACTTAGATGTTATTTAATTTAACGTTTCGGTAGAATTGGTACATTAGTAAATTAGTTACATTAATACATTAGTGAAGCACATTTCTAGTAAGCCGTTACCTATATTACCCGCGTACATATTTGCACAGCGATAATTTGCACGTCACAATAATTTCAATGAAAATGAATGTAAATTCTAGCGAAAATCCTGTATTTACGATCACCGAAAACTGAAAATCGATCGCGGTGGTCGAACGAATTATTTGTTTGTCGAAGATAGCCACAAAGCGGTAATAGGACGCGGCCATCCGTGTTATTTCCAGTATTATCCTGTATTATTGCATTGAATAATGAAGCTTATAAATGTCTACTTAAGAAAAATTCTAATCAAGAAAATATGAGTTTGTTATTGTTTTTATTTAACTGTCATAACATATGATATACTAGGCGCGTGCAGTCCCAAAATAAAGCTAATTGAAATAATTATCTGACAGAATATTACGATACATTAAAATCTGAATAATAATTGTGAGGTATATATTTTATTTCGCTGAAATACTGGTTAAGTGTAACTTATTTTATACATACTAGAAATAATCAGTGAATAATGACGAGAAATTAACCATTTTTATAATATTGATCTATTTAGTTTTTTAAGAACATTATATATGTATTTATATAATATGTCGGGTAGATAAACGTGACGATGCCGTACCTCCGAGTCCTGTTTCTCACTGTAATATACACATATTTTCAGAAATTCATGAGAACGATGCCCGGCAACATGTTCGAAAACAATTTATTCGAAATATTCTTTGGAACTTTGAATTTCCAAATTTATTCAAAGGAATCAAATTTTGGAATCTTATTCGACAGAGACATTCTTTCATAGCTATTTTCTATTTTCTATAGCTGACATATGCTACGTTCTATCCTATCTGCCTAAGTATAGAACATGGCTTGAAAATATATGGAACGTACGATAATACGATATGCGAGATAGAATGTAGAATTCTTCCAATAGTGTCTACTTTTGTGGAATACAGCGTGGTGATATGTAAAGAGCGTGATGCAATATGTGTAATAGAGATGCATACACTTTATTATTTTCAAACTAAGCTAAACTCTTGTACTATGAAATAGGACTAACTTGCTGGTGTCCGGGAACGAGGCGCGAACCCCCGACCACTAGTTCACTTGGCCAGCGTTTTAACCACTATACTAACAAGCTATAATTCTATCTTCATTAAATGGACGTACAGCGTTATAGCATATACGAATACAATTTCTTTCGAACAAAAATTTCATTACAACCGATTTTTACATGAACAAGATGCTTTCGAACAAATTTCCGTTACAACCAATTTTTACTCGAACACGATGCTTTCGAACAAATTTCCGTTACAACCAATTTTTACTCGAACATATTTTCCAGAACCCGAAAACACAGTGCCGATTTTAAATATGTACCTCGAGATGAAGATTGAAACAACCAACAAAAAATTGAAATGAATACAAAATTAGATAATGTAGGTATACATGATTTTTGTGTTTTGCCTCGATAATGTCGCGATCGCTCGGAAATGGCTCGGAATCAAAATACAAAACCCCTGCAACGTTATTTTAGTTTAAATATTTATTGTACAAGTTGCCTGAGAGAGGAGGGGGGAGGGGGGTGGAAAACTATATGACGCATAAATCGACGGATAATGGTGAATAATTACATTTCATGTAATACCGAATTGTCAACTTTCACAGAAATAATTTCGGATTACACGATTGGATATTTTATATTTGGTTATACTTCATACCAGGTTTGTATAAAATGTTATACAATTCAATTCATATTTAGAATTACTATTTAATTTAACCGAATACATACGGTTGTGTGATCAGTAGTAATTTTTTACTTTAGTAAAAAAGTTACTAAAGTAAAATGTTTTGCGAAAACGGGTTGTTTGATCGTTGGTGGAAAAATATATATATATATTTTTTTTAAAATATGAATTAAATATATTAATTATAAAGATATACATATAAAATCAATTTTATCGAAAAATATTGTTGTTGCGCCACCGGGATTCGAACCTGGATCTCTTTCCTAACCGGGGAAGGTGCTTTATCCAACTAAGCTACAGCGACAATATTTTTAGCGACAATTTTCGACGCTATATATTACCTTTTTGATATTAATACATTTAATCGTTCCATCATTTGACAGAGCCATCTATCTACCTTATTTTATTGTGGCGCAACAACAATATTTTTCGATAAAATTGATTTTATATGTATATCTTTATAATGAATATATTTAATTCATATTTAAAATATCACAGACCGTCTGTTCTGAATAATTACAACTTCACAATAAGAATGTGTTCTCCTAAAAAATATTTACTTCTCAAAAGTAAATCCTGTAATAAACACATTTTACTCTCCGATATCTGATAGTAAAAACGAGAATCGATTGTTAAATATAGCGAACTCTTCACAGCTGTTCCAAAAGTCATCTGACACGTTGATTCTTTGAAAGTTGCAGTGTACAACAATTAATCATCCCGTTATTTTGGTGATGAGAGTCCGTCCGATGATGATTTCGTTGTTTAATATACATTAGCACATAATTCGAAAAAATTCGACAGATCTCGAACGCAGAGCGAAAAAATCCACAGATAAAGCGTAAAATAAAGCATATTTCATGATTAGTTGTCGCGCATATAGGCATCTCATGTATGCTTTGACAATAGTAAATTTGACGTTCCAACAACCCGCAAACGATTTTAACCACGGGAGTTAATAAAAAATTACTAAAGTAAAAATTGACTACCGATCACACAATCAGCTCTTAATGTTAACCGATAACTAATCTCATGTATTTATAAATAAATACTTTCGTAAGACACTTCTGCGCAACACCCAAGCATCTGACCAGTATATGAGGTAATGAAATTAATTTAAAATAAAACATTATTAATGCAAATTAAATTAATCAACTAGAAAGATAAACGGAAAAAATAATTAGTTTCTACCGGGATTCGAACGTCGACCTCTTCCTAACCGGGGAGTTACCATTATAATATAATTTGTATTAAAAATAGCACACAATTATCTTCTGAAAATGCCATTTCTCAACAAAAATGTGTTCTCCTAAAACATTATTCTGCTTTTAGGATTTTTCCCTCGTCTAGGGCTTTCAATCCGACTAATCGTTTTTCTGTTATATACATATATTAAAGAGGAACACTAATTATAATTCAGTATATATTATAAATTGGGCATATTATATTTGCCTGATGAGATTTATAAAACAGTTATTTAAACCATCATTAAAATAATGTTATTATATCTAGAAAATCAAAAATATGAAACAAATAATAAGCCATGCCTATGCATAAATTTAATTTAATTGGTTGAAAATAAACATATTTTTTTAAAAGTACTAACGCATTATCTTCTACTAATACATACATTATAAGCTTCTGAAAATATGCGTTCACTTGTTGTCGGTTGTGTATTACCTACGTTGTGAAAAACTATGACAAAAATAATGTAGAATAAAAAAATATATTTTAGAATTAGTTGAGCGGATAAAATAACCGGTTTCCGACTTAGTTTTAAATTGTCCAAATAATCGATGTGTGTGTGGTGTGGATGATCGCAGTCACAGGGGCGCGTCGCTGTGACTGCTGTCATGGACTTCCGAGTCCCGTGAGACCGTTAAAGGAGACAAATAATCGATGTGTGTGTGGTGTGGATGATCGCAGTCACAGGGGCGCGTCGCTGTGACTGCTGTCATGGACTTCCGAGTCCCGTGAGACCGTTAAAGGAGACAAATAATCGATGTGTGTGTGGTGTGGATGATCGCAGTCACAGGGGCGCGTCGCTGTGACTGCTGTCATGGACTTCCGAGTCCCGTGAGACCGTCAAAGGAGACAAATAATCGATGTGTGTGTGGTGTGGATGATCGCAGTCACAGGGGCGCGTCGCTGTGACTGCTGTCATGGACTTCCGAGTCCCGTGAGACCGTTAAAGGAGACAAATAATCGATGTGTGTGTGGTGTGGATGATCGCAGTCACAGGGGCGCGTCGCTGTGACTGCTGTCATGGACTTCCGAGTCCCGTGAGACCGTCAAAGGAGACAAATAATCGATGTGTGTGTGGTGTGGATGATCGCAGTCACAGGGGCGCGTCGCTGTGACTGCTGTCATGGACTTCCGAGTCCCGTGAGACCGTTAAAGGAGACAAATAATCGATGTGTGTGTGGTGTGGATGATCGCAGTCACAGGGGCGCGTCGCTGTGACTGCTGTCATGGACTTCCGAGTCCCGTGAGACCGTCAAAGGAGACAAATAATCGATGTGTGTGTGGTGTGGATGATCGCAGTCACAGGGGCGCGTCGCTGTGACTGCTGTCATGGACTTCCGAGTCCCGTGAGACCGTCAAAGGAGACAAATAATCGATGTGTGTGTGGTGTGGATGATCGCAGTCACAGGGGCGCGTCGCTGTGACTGCTGTCATGGACTTCCGAGTCCCGTGAGACCGTCAAAGGAGACAAATAATCGATGTGTGTGTGGTGTGGATGATCGCAGTCACAGGGGCGCGTCGTTGTGATTGCTGTCATGGACTTCCGAGTCCCGTGAGACCGTCAAAGGAGACAAATAATCGATGTGTGTGTGGTGTGGATGATCGCAGTCACAGGGGCGCGTCGTTGTGATTGCTGTCATGGACTTCCGAGTCCCGTGAGACCGTCAAAGGAGACAAATAATCGATGTGTGTGTGGTGTGGATGATCGCAGTCACAGGGGCGCGTCGTTGTGATTGCTGTCATGGACTTCCGAGTCCCGTGAGACCGTCAAAGGAGACAAATAATCGATGTGTGTGTGGTGTGGATGATCGCAGTCACAGGGGCGCGTCGCTGTGACTGCTGTCATGGACTTCCGAGTCCCGTGAGACCGTTAAAGGAGACAAATAATCGATTTACCGGATTGGAAGTTCGGAAGCCCTATTCTTGATACTTAGTAGATTTTACAATAGCAAACACGTTGTCCAAAGAGATCAGAGGTCTACGTTAAAATATCCTAGTAAATTGAACACAAAAGATTTTATAAAACCACACAGATTATAAGAACTTTTGAATGGATAGAAACTTCACTCGTTGTAGATCGTCACCTTGTTTCTCTCTTCAATACAATACGTGCAGTGCTATTAAAACGTTTTCGAGCAAACTTTTCTAAACCACGTTTTTGGCTTACATTCTTTACTTGTAAGGAAATGTTACGTACTCATATTAATACAAAATGCTAACAAATAAGCACTCATTTTATTGGTATATTTTTTATTAGTTCTCATCACACTGAAAAATAACAGAATTCAATACAACTGTTAAATCATGCTAAACTGGAATTTAAAAAAAATACTATAATTAATAATCAATTTTAAATATTGGATAGTATTTCATTTATCTCTATGAGGGATTCACGAGAAAAAAAAATTTCAGAGCGATCATTCCTTTTTGGTATATCTGAATCCAGATAATCTCTAAAGTAAACAAAAAAAAATCATTTTATTATAAAATAAAAAACGTCAGACCGGAAGGTTTATTGTCCCCTCGATGCTTGAAATATATATATTTTTATTTATATAATAAGTTAAATAAATAAATTTACAGATGTCTCTATTTGTTGTTAATCGTGAAGACGTCGCATAAAAAGAGCGGGTAATGAATATCGACCAATCGCGGGCATCCCGCTACTCTTGGGAACATTATGCAACATCGGGCTTCGCACATTACCTGCAGAGCAAACTTTCTAGTCTAGATTATATTATATCTGTATGACGGTATTCAATTTAAGCAAATCCAATGCTGGTGACATTAGTTATAAGTGCTGCGGGAATACCAATTTGTCGGTTGAAGGAAATTATTAAGTGATGCATTCGTAAGAAGGGAATTTAAATCATTTGAACATTATAAAATTTCATTTATAATGACGTCTTTAATATCCATAGTATGATTTAAATTGCGCAATGCATTATAATAATTGTACGGACCCGAGTGTCAATCCCATACACATCTTAGGCGTGGCCAGTAAAAAAAATACAAAATATGGAAGCAATCAAGCTGAAGAATGCGTAATATTTGCAACACGAGGAACGATGGTTAAAAATAAGAAATCAATTATGAACTATCGTATGGCGCCTTACGACATGTAGTGTTTTATCCCAAATATGGCAGATACTTATTTTCACACATTAAATACAATTTTTATGAAATTTTTTAAGAAACATTAGTGATAAGAATGGAGGTGGAGGTGGCTTACGAGACATTTATATAAAAATATTATTAAAATCTATAATACTACAATAGTAAATTTAATTACTAATTGATATAGTAGGTAGATACTCGCATAGAGAAAAATAAGTAGAAATTGATCATTGAAATTGATAAAAACCTTTCAGCTAGTTTAGGATTTTTTTATACACACTTATTTTTGCTTTTAATTTTTTTTTTAGTTATATAAATACGCGTCGTAAAAACGAGGATTTTGTAAAACTGAATATTTACTAAATAATTATTAAGTAAATAAATACATTTTTTCCTCTTCTTCAGTCCACGTCCAATCACTGTTGGATAAAGATTTCTTTTAACGACCGCTATTACTCTCATTTAACTTTTGTGCATCCAGTGCGGAGCCTGCACTCTTACACTTTTCCTCCCAACGGTTGACATTTGTTCGGTTGAGGTGCCCGGCCCATTGGCATTTCAGCTTTGTTGTAGGGGGAACATTTTCTTTGGTCCTACTGAGAATATCTTTTTTTTTTGTTTTAGGCCGTTCCGCGGCTCGCTGAGTCACCCTAAACTTGCGAAAGAGACCTGCTGTAAGTGTCCAAAGTTTCGGCACCGTCAAGAAAGGTAAGTCACGCTCTCATTGAAGACCTTTGTTTTGAGGCACTGTGGAATAGATTTGAGTATGTTTTAGCTTCCCCGCTGCTGCCGCCTTTTTCATCGATTTAATTTGTGATATTTAAAGTCACAGCTGAAAGCCAATCGTGTTGTATCAGCCAATAAATCCATATGAATCTAAGTAATGTCAATAAATATGTATATAAATAAAAACATTTTATTCCACTGAACGAGGCAATCTGTTAAAAAAATGATTACACTTCTTTAAATACAAAAAATCGTCGAGGATTCAATCCCAAAACGTCAATCGTATAATTCTGATATAGATAGAGAGGTAAAGTAAGATGCTCCTTTGAAAAAGTTGCTCGAATATGAAGTTTAACGATTTCGTCTCTTTAGACAATGTAATAAAGTTGGGCCGAAAGTTTGGCTGGAAGTTTTGAAAGGTTTATCAGCTTCAGCCGGGGACAAAGGAATCATTCCCGACACTTTACGAGGGTTCACTTTTTCTCTGGAATAAGTAATAAGGAAATTCGAACAATTCTCCAGGGGCAACTCGGGGGACGGTCCCGCCCTGAACTTCGCTTCTTTCAAATCCAGACCTCGTATAACTCGTCATGTTTTCGGTCCGTCGCGAGGGTTTACTTCCTTAACATCGCATCTAAAGAGAAGATGCAATACTACGCTCTTGTCTACTCTTTGGCAAAAACAATAATAAAAACTGATCAATTATTTATTTACACAGTCTAACCGACCGAATGTAAATAATATTTCAAAATGCCAGAAAGAAAAAAAGTAAAATCAGAAAGCGAGCGGACCCGATTCGGCTGTCAAAATCCGTTTGGAAATCGAATAAATTTAAAATTAGAATATCTGAACGTTTCAAACATTTCCCGCGGTGGAGCGTTGATTAAAAAATTTCCCGTCGTGGCGATAAAAAATGTGGAACCTTCCGGCATGTCGGGTGGGTTTTATTCGAGCGCGGATGTAACCCGGAGCCGGAGCCGGAGCCGACAAGTCGCCCCCGGGCCCCCGGGTCCCCCGGCCCGGCCGCACTATCGGGCGATCGCTTAATTGAGAGAAATTCATTACTCACTGCGATATGATTTCTATCGAAAGTTGGCGGATTTATAACTATTTTGGAAACAGAGTCCTGTAATTCGGAATGCTGCCTTACAAATAAACTAAAGTAATGGCGTACTAAACAATGTTCTTTCATTATTTTTCTAGTCTAAAATGAATTGTATATTTTGGTTTGGTTTTCACCTTACCAATAATAAAATAAACAAAATATCTCATCTGATATAGAACCCCTCGAATATTTAGATTCGTGATGAATAGCCAAACTCGCGGATGCGACGTAAGTGGCGAGTACATATTACGGTCAAGATTTTATAATAATAATGATTACATTATTTATAATATTTAAAAGGCTTTTTTCATCTGCTTTTATTATGCCTCTTATGTATGAAAAGTGCCGCGAGTAGAATATTGTATTTTTACCAAAGTTGTTTATTGTTTTTACATTAATTCTATGAAAGTTAAATGTAAATTAATGTTAAAAAATTTGCAGCGTTTGCAATCGATACAATTAAGAAACGGTCTCTGGAATAGTTTGGGCGTGTGGAACATATGAGCGAGAAAAGAATTGTAAACAAAATATACGAGGCGAGTGTTGAAGGTGTTGAAGGTGACAAGAATGCAGAACGAAAGACTGGCGCGATCAGATAAACCGAGTGGAGGAGGACGGCCGCGTTAAATGTTTTAACAATCGATGAGCATGCACGAGAAGATGCACGAAGCCGAATTGTCAGGATAGAAGAGAGTGACGCCATGAACCACTTGCGAGTCTTCTCCAGCTCCACATTTCAAATGTAACCAGTCATTCGATGATTTCATGAACCGTCATTTTGTTTAATATTTGTTCGAGCTTCATAATGTGTATTTATTTCCCGCACCGGATTACCTTAATACTAAAATACGCATCAGATACCTCGCGTTAGGTATATCACCTCTACGTACCTCTGCATTGAATATTTTTCTGGTTCAGTCAGTTAAGCAAATAGAATTAAAATCTCCCGGCGTAGAACCGGACTCCGATCTCCGGCGCGATGAAACGAATGAGATGTTTAATCCGTTAATAACTAAGCTTGTTAAGAAGTTCCATTTAGTACTAAAATATGATGATAAGAATGTATAAAACCTTAAGTAGGTATATCAAAAATAAAAAATTGCATGAAATTCTAAAAGGAAAATAATATACTTATATGGCAATTTGACACCGCAGTTGTATGAGGGGATAGCAAAATAACGGGATCGATTCTCGGCGCCTTCAACCTTTTCTTTATTTCAAAAACATTACTTCGTGTCACCCGCCGAATACACATACTGTACGTTTAAACCAGTCGATACTCAATAGTCCGCGGTCGCAGTAATTGATCGGTAGTTGGAGCAACGATCGCCAGGCGCAGGTGTCGGCGCCGGTAATCGGATGCGGAAACGACCGCGGTCCTTTTTGCGGGAAATTCAAACAATTTCCCGCCGTGCGACGGGTGCATAATTTCATTCTGGAACTTTGGGATTAAAATGGTGCGATAATTCGGTTTGGTGACCCACCCGAGGTCGGGGTAGTTTTTAATGGCCGTGTCCGCGCGCCTCCCACCTGCCGCCCGCCGCCCGCCACCTGCCACCTGCCACCTGGCGCCCGTGCAAGAAAGCCCGACTACAGTATATTACTTTACTTTGACTTTTACGACAAATTAAAATGTTTACCACGTCGCATACTAGACCGGAGACTATATGAAGCAATTCGGAATCAAATTAATAATCGTCCCCAGTAGGCCGAGTCTTGCGGCAAGTCGGCGGATCAGGCTTGCCGAGACCTTGTTGGAAGACCTATGGCACATATATAAATAGCTCTATTAGGGTGGCTCGGCCTCGTCTTGCGAATGCCGACAGAAGAAGTATCTACTTGGCAACTCGGGAGGATGGCGGCCCAGGAGAGGAAGCGGGTCGCCCCGTACTGAGCTGGAACGAACTGCAATAAATACTATATGATCACAGATTGGGTCTCGATTGGTCAAGGAGTACTGAAGGAGCGCAAGACGTAGTACAAATTCTGTACCGTTATGAAAAGCCTCACTCCATCAGATTTTACAAAATCATGTTAAGTATTTTATTGGTTAATTAAACAAAGATAAAAAATAAAAATAAGTATTTAATATTTGCGAAATTGACCCATTTTTATTTGATAATATATTTTTGTTTCAGACCCTATAGCATCTAACAAAAAATAGTTTATTTTTCGTACTCAATAAAATATTTCAATTAATCGAAACAATCGCACATATATTGCATTGTTTTATCTCAGAAACCACTTAGCAGATTAGGCACCTGTGCACAATGTTTTTGATTCACGTTGTGAACATGTATCTACTCCTAACATATGTTCCACCTTTATATCATATATATATATAACGAAGGGTAGTTTAGGGTCTTCCAGTAGGAATTTAAGAAAAAGGCTGCAATAACTAAATGAAAATAAAAAAACTTGATATTATTATTCTTCAGATTTATTTTCCCAATCTTAATCCCTCGGCGAGACTGTTCAGCAGATAAAGTATGAGCACTTAGAGAGACGATGTCATATCTGGTTTAGCTCGCGCCGCGAGGTACGGAACCAACAATCCATCGGAATAAATCACACACAATCTGACTCGACTGGAGTGGGTCAGAGGGAGATAAAAAAATTAAAAACCCCTTATTTCAAAGAATACAGAATCAAATATTTGGTTTGAAGTATTTGTGAGCAGATTTAATGGTTCAAAAGTGATGAAATTTGTGTATTATAATTTCTTTCTGATAGTAGTGTCGTGTACGGACAGCCAAGCCGAATAACCTTCGAGATATTATTATAATATTAACTGACAGTCGTGTAAACTACGCACTGCGCACTAGTTAGCGAGAAAAGTGAATATAAAAATTAATTTCTTTACGTATTAAAAATATATGATTAAATAAAGCGCAATCACTTTGTACACAGATTTGTGGATGGCACAGAATAGACTTACATTGAATCCATCCAAAACAGAATTACTATGGACCTAGAAGGCAACACCTAGATGGCAAAACTTAATACAGGAATCAATGTCCACGAATGCTAAATCTGCAGTTAAGTTGTTGGGCGTGCACATTGATTCAGATCTTTCAATGAATACACAAATCAGTAAAACGGTCAGTGCATGCTGCCATCAACTGAGACAGATTAAAAGTATTCGGAGACATCTTCCTCTTGAGGCAGCATATAAATGCATTTGTGGTGTCACGTGCGGACTATTGTAACAGCATCTATGCTGGCCTGCCAATGTTTCAACTGAATAGATTGCAAATTCTCTCATATAACATCCCTTTTGCATGAGCTACATTGGCTCCGATTCCTTGAAAGAGTTGAATTTAAATTATGCTGATTCATGTACAAGGCGACACACAACATGGCGCCTCCGTATCTTAAAGAACTTTGTATCCCAGACAATTTGAATGGTAGACGTCAAACTCTCAGGTCAGCCTCTACTTCAGCTGCAGGAAGGGTTGTAGAACCGACCAACTATTGCCAGAAGTCTAAATTTAGTCAACGGGCATTTGCGGTGGCAGGCCCAAAAGCGTGGAACTCTTTGCCCTCCGTTATAAGGAACAGTGCAAGAGAGACTTTATTTAAGTAGAAACTAAAAACGCACATTTTCAAAAAATCATTTCCATAAGTGAAAATAACAATTTTTAATTTAAAAAAAAACAAAGATAATTGTAGAACTATAAACAGTTTATGTGTAAAGCGCCCTTGAGGTGAAAGTTTTTACGAAAATGGCGCTATACAAATTATCCATTATTATTAATATTACAAAACCACGAATTTCATTCAACGCCAACCTCTTTCGCTTAGCTCATGCTTCATTAGGGAGTATATAAAAATAATAATAAAGTTTTAAATACGCCCTGACGAAGCTTGAGCTAAGCGAATCCGGTTGGTATGTAATAAAATTCGTGGTTTTATACAAAGGGATTGGGTTTTATTTAATGTAATATGTCAAACCACAAAATGATTGCTTTCTACGAAAATATAAAAAAAGTATCGGATTTAAAAAAATATATTTTACATATTTATTTTCGAAATTTAATACAATTTTTTACTATACGATAAGCCCATAAATTATTCCATGTAGAAAATATAGTTATTAAAATATGATATATCTGTTGAATAATTTATTTATATATGCTGGGTGGTACATTTATATAAACTTACAAGTTATTAATTTGTATGTCTGTATAAGCAATATTTCTCTTATCGTCGACCTCGCTCTCACCTTCATACAGAAAAATCTCGTGAAGATGAGCCCCTATGTCAATTTATAAAACTTTCAATACTGATAGAAAATTTTGGATCGAGGCGCGCCTTTACATTTACGCGTACAATAGCATTATCACTCAGCCAATAACTAACAAGTTTAGAGATGTGGCCAGTTTGAAAGGAAGTGGCCACCATGTCACATTTACACAATTATATTCAGAAGATCTATCATTGTGTGGTAAAAAAATAGGCACAAGTCCGTCCGTTCCAATAACAATTATTTTTACTCTTCAACTGAAAATACCATTCTTTGGTGTTGTGTGTTTGTGTGTTGGTGGTTAGTTCAAAATAAACGTTCACAATTACAATTTAAAAAATGTATTTAACTATTATGAAAGGTGGGTACTAGAAATTATCCGTTGATAATGATGGGAAATTACAGTTTTTATAACCTCACTATAGTTAAAAACCGATAATGCGATGGTAAAATAATTTTAATATTTTATTAAAATTAATATAATATTGTTATTAATATAGATATTGTACGAGCATTATATTTCTATAAATTAGACATTTTTCTTCCTTTATTTGGAAATGAGTTAAACCATATTGTTAAGTATTACTAAATTTAAAAGGTTTCATTACAACATGGGGTAATATTGATCACGATTAGTATCTTGAAGACCGCCAGCTTCAGTGTTACCGACACATCTCACAGTCTAATCGTCAGATTTTCTCGAGCATTGATCGAGTGCCTCCATCATTAATGTTCGCTCCTCGACTTCTACATTATCATCCTCGCGTACTTGTAATAAGTTTAATTACTAGGAATTCACCAGTGGGATAGTGGGATTATTAGACATACGGAGCAGATGGCAACAATGTATTCACGGCGTCTTTGTTCCTTCCGCGGTGAGTGATCCCGCCCGGGGGAGGATGCGGATGCTGAATGTGCTGGGCGGGGGCGGGGGCGGGGGGAGAAGGGATGGATCCGACTTCCGCTACAGTTTTGGTCAGAAGGCTTCCGGCGCCGCTTCCGGAGTGCTGGAGCTGTTGCCACTGCAAAGGGAGTATCAAACGGGGGTTCGGAAAGGCTTTATTAATTAGTACCTAACTATTATTTTTATAGAAAATAATTCATTGCCTAAAGTTGTATGCAAGACAAAAGTACACGCTTCAAGGATCCCGTGAAGAGCAAATTATAAATAATGAAAGTCTATACCATTGAATAATCGTGAAATACTATTTTTTTAATATTTAGCCCTGGCTAGGCCCGGAAGACAAAATTAGGCTGAATATAGCGGAAGTACGGTCGCTCAGGCGTGTGGGTAGAGTGAATAATAGACAAACTGTGTAGCTCTGTTTGAAGCATAGGCGATAGAATTAAGAAAAGGTTTGGTCGTGTGAAAAGAAAGAATGAGAGGATGATATACGATGCGACAGACGTGGCCTGACTGCCTGGATATGCTCGGATATGTCTCCTACGAATGGTGCCCGGATCGTTGCACTATGTCTTCATTACTCGACCAAGTGCATCAAATGCTTTGCTCTTACGGGGAATATTTTCGCATCTTATTTGCTTCCTCAACAATCCTACCTTCGTACCTTCAACTTGTGGCCTTCTGTGAATGGCTCCGTCTAGTTACTCGTACATTACTCATATTTACTTTTAATTGTTTGAAGTACACCATTTAAAATCAAAATCTTTCTGTTTCTCACTTTTAAACTGTTGAAGGAAAAAGAGAGAGGGCACATAAAGAAAGAGAAAAAAGTTGAGTGTAAAAATACCAGATTTTGTACCGCACAATAAATGAATCTTCCAACGTCTATACTATATAAATATATATATTTGGAGTTCTGCAATAGAATACTTTGAGGAGCACCAAGCCGCAAAAGCTTTGCTGAAATAATCTCCGTAAAGTAGCAAAGCTCAGAGATGATCCGACAAAAGAAATATAACGAAGTTAATCCTTCCCCCTCCCCCTCCGTCGACCCTGACCGGCGCTGCATGCCCCGTGCGGACGCGGCCCTCCCTAATTGGCTGAGGTTGCGAGCGGCAGATGTGTGCAGAGCGAATAACAAATCGCTTATTAGGGAATACAATAAGCTACGTTCTGTTGCGGGATTCGCCGGAAATAAAGAACTTCGAATTAATATATTTCGAGTGCTTTGTCTCTGAGCTGAAGCGTTGAAGAGGTTGTCCAATTAACTTCAAATAAACTCGGGACTTGAATGCCACGCTTTCCGATATTGGACTGTTTTGATGAAATTAATTGTTTTCTTCCGTTACTAAATAAACATACATTCTTTTTTTATTTTGCCGGTTTCCTCGTCCTCTCTGTATCTCGCATGAAGAGCCGAAGTAATGAGAAAAGGACCCTCATTTCCTCCGCGTTCCGCGATTCCATTCGATCATCTCACGACAGGAGATTTTCAGCATTCGTCTCCAGCATCACATTTCAAAGGTCTCTTGCTTCAGGTAATACTTGACCTTGTTTAATATTCATTGTATTTTTTGGTAAAACACTTTTTTCTACCAACATGTGATTGTCGCATTTTGAATATTGTTCTCTTACGTTCTCATACCACCCCGCACTCGACGATCTCAAACCAGCTGTATTTGTAAAAATTCGGTTATTCTCAATCCATCTAGCCTATTGTCAAAACATTGAAGCCTGATTTTGGATTCACAAATCTTTTCGTATTTTGGATTAACTTTAACCACTGAATCTTATCTCATTTGCGTTGTTTCGTAAAATTGTATCGCTGAACTATCCAGCTTCTATGTGTGACTTTCGTGAATATTCCTGTGATAGTCTTTTGTGTAGCTGGTCGTCAGCGAGATCAAAGATACATATATCAAGGTAAGTCGAATTCCCCTAACGTCTTTTTCCCCGTTGACCCTGGCTCCTTCGCCGATTCCCTAACTTTCCCAAACCTTTTCCATACAAATTACATATACAATATATTTTTGTCGCAACTTTTCCTCATCGTCCTTTACAAATTCTCTTAATTTAATAAATTTAAATTATTATTTGAGATTAGACCGCACTTACTTTTATCATTCTCAATTAACCTTTTAAATGCCATGAGCGCGACAACACGCCAAAATTTGTATGTCACGCCAAGCTATAAGCGTATTAACATGCATTTTTGGACCTTGCAAACTCGCAAGGATTAGTCATATTTTTAAATCACTTTGCCATATGTTTGATAGATAAGTCAAGACCCTTAAAGCCTAGTCTTACCCTGTGAGGTGTCTTCCATTTTAAATAGAGTTGGCAGTTTAAAAGTAAACATTAATTTTGACTTGCAAACATTCTTCGTACATAAGTTCACTCGTCGCGGCGCGTCGCACTTCCTTGTCAATGTACAATGAACAGCACAATCAGACCAGGCATAATGGCTCCTACATATATATTCTTCAACTTTTGTATACAATTTAATAGATACTTCTTTTGATAATTTGTACTTGTTTACCTCGTTTAGTGCGCGTATAATTCGCATTGGAAATGTGTTGCGGCTGACTGTAATTTTAATGCAACACAACTTGAACTGGGGCAACCCGCCACTTTGGGCCACCTTCCCTACAAAATTGCCAAGAAGACACATATTGGCAGCCGATCCTCCGGCATTCGCGAGACGTATCCGAGCCACCTCAAATGAGATATTTCAATAATATCCTGCTACTTCCTTGAGATAACTCATTTCGGTAGCCCGGATACACTCTCACCGTATTAGTGACTATATATGAAACGGTAACTCTGCCCGTTATAGTAGGTGTTCTCGCGGCTGACCTGGAATTACTGGAGACCTGGACAAGTGACTTTTATAGGCATCACTTTTAGACCAACGAACTTTTGAAATATCTGGTTCTAAGAATGAGGCAGTTAACGCTTGAAAAGTGACAAGAGAGGTGGGATACGGCGACACAGGGAAGATTGACTTATTCCTTTCTCGTCTTCGACGTCTCCGTCAAGTTGAAAGGCATGAATGATGAAACATCGAGACGTAAATCATTTTGAATAGCAGATGATTACGGGGCACGGATAATTCCCCGGAGTAAACTGGTTAAAAGTTTAGACTTGTGGATGCCCTGTGACGTACACGTGGGAGAGTGGAACAGGCGCCTGACCATATTTTGTGGAATTGTGAGATACTTAGAGATGCGCGTGAACGTATGATTGGTGGTTTGACTGGATTCAGACACCGCCCGCCCAGGAATGCAGACCTAATTAGTAATGGAACGAATCTTGTTTTATATAAGGGATTAATTCGGGTATGGGTGACTCGTTGAAGCTCCTTAGGTGGATAGTTAGGCCGGCCTGTGTGGGTAGGACGCCACTTACGCGCCTATCTCTCACTCTCCATACCTCGTGTTTTGCAACTCCGTTAGTCTGTCCGTGTAAGTGTGACTTAATCCATTTTGTGTCTCATCCACTGTCCCTCTTTTGGAAGTATTTTTTGATGAATGCATCCCCGAGTGTCCGCCTTGAACTACTGCACCTTAATTTTTCATCATTTTTCCATCTATATGTAAAACTATGTTCTATGGATTTATGTTAAATGATTTTTATGAATAAAGATAGTACTAAAGGGACGCTGGAGGGTCTAAATTTTAAATCTTTGCGATAATTGCTAATAATCACATTGAATTTTTTCTCTTTTTTTCGTTTTGCATAAACTTCAATATGTTTTTGAGTTAAAGTCGCATAGTTTTATTAGCTTTAATGAGTGGGACCGACAAGTAAGCCCTTCTAAACCGGTCCCGGGAAAGGGTGGGTCCCCCCCCCCTCTAGCTATCCTTTTTTTTATATGAAAGGGTTTAATCTTGACACTCGGCTCGGATGACAGCACTTTACACGGAACGTAAAACAAGAATGATTCTTCTCTACCCATTTCACCTCGCTAGAGAATTTTTCTCCGAGGTATTTCAATTTGTCAACTTGCTTTAGCTGCGCCCCTGTCTTGGATTTTGATCGTGCACAGCTACTGGTGTCTTTCTAACACCATCACTTCTATGTTTGTAGTACTAATCTTCATCCTACTAGAGTACACTCTTTGTTACAATAACTTATCCACGTTTGCAGATTTTCTTGTGATAATATGCCAAATATATATTTTTTTAAAAGCAAAATATGATTTATTATTTATCAGCAATATATTTACATGTTAGAATGGTAAATACCGTCTGTTACCACATTGGACTATATGAAAGAATGTTGGAGGAAGAGGTGACACAGTACTAAAGACACCACTCACCGACTGAAGGCCGGCCTCTCTCTCCACAATCAGTTATGTTATCCCTCGACGATGTTGGAAGTTGATCACTTTTAAGACACTCGAATTGAAGAAAGGTACCGTCGGCCACTTTGCATAGATTTCTCGGGGTAGGTAGGTGAACCGGCTAACCAGTTTTACACTGTTAATTAACAATGAAATGCGCCGCGCTGGTTCGCGAGCAAGTAGGTAATCAAGCATGTGTCTGTGTCTGGGACAGGTTGAATCTATTAAAGGAATTAACAACTTTCCAACACCGTCAAAATGCATTCATTTGGTAAACGATTTATTGAAGTTCCCAAAGTTGGAAAGCCTCTGATAGGAGACCCCTGCAGTTGGAGTCGCGGCAGGAGTTAGCCGTGTTAGAGTTCATGGCTAGCCGTCGAACATCAGGCTGATGGGAATTATTCAATTTGTATAATATTTGCTAAATCCGAGACTCGCAGGGCTGCACCGTGTGCTGAACGAGTGAATGAGATCTTTCTTATTACACTTACCAGGAAAGGTCAGAGAAATGAAAAATGCTACACCGACAAAACAACTGCTCTTAAATATAGAATGGATGACAAATTTCATACTGCGTCATGTATGCACGTATAATAATACGAATTTGTAAGAATATAAAAAGTGTAATGATTTTGAAACTCTCAAATATTATATATCGAATAAAAAGTATCGAATATTTAATGTATTTTTTATTTATTTTTATTTATTATCTTTGTTTTATTAACCACTAAAAGAATTTTAACCACAAAGATAATATTGCTAATTTTAAAAGAATATTTAATGATGTTGAAAATATCGAATTGTAATTATGTCAAATTTATTACAACGTTGCAAATGAATGTTGTCAAATGTGTTATCAATGAAATTGTTGTAATGATGTCAAATATGTTATCATGTCGAAATTTAATGATGTCAAATGTGTTATCGTGTCGATAATTTAAAATTTGTAACGGTTTATGCCCAGAATTCCTTTAGTTTAGGCCTTAATTCCGAAAAACAATTGAATACGAACATTTATTTGCTGACAAAGTAATATCCGCTTAAATCCTTCATTATCTGCCATGAAATTAAGCAAATATTGGCCGTGCCGAGACGGAATTCACTCAGCCTGCTGCAGGGACTAAACTACAAAACTCTTCGAATACGAGCTATTAATATTATTCTTAAGAAGATGATTGTGTTGACAATAAAAAAAACGTAGTTGCTAACGAGACCGCGTGCTTGTTAAGCATATTTATAATACAACAATTTATCTATACAAATAACAACTTTGATAGTCTTATGATGTCAGGTCATGTAATGAAGAATGATCTTCTTCATCGTTCAGCTCTCCTCAGAGCAGTGACTCCGGCAGAAGAACAGCGGGCAATCGACTAACTTCATGCCAGCACACACATGACTGAACGGGAACTGCATCGGTAGACTTGAGATACGAAAGAAGTCAACTAACTAATTTAACCGCGTTGAAGCGACTAAATTGAAGACTCAATGATTCTTAGACGTTTTTTGATTGATTCGGATGTTTCAAAAAAGATTGTAGACGTCGGTAAATCCTGGCTGTCTGAACGGCTTACCCCTTCTAAATTATATCAATATATTTAGTGTCGAGGTGTAAAAAGCATCGATCAATCTATAAACCGTGAAAATATGTAACCTAACCTAACCTAACCGTAAAGAATCAAAAGTATGTAAACGTCAACAAGTCTTTTTGCAAATGTACCCTTGATAATACGAAAGAGAGAATTGAGCAGCCGGTGGTGTTGTCGAGCTTGATGTCGTTTGAGGGGCCGCGTACGTGACTGAGAAATGAAGAAAGCATCTTTGACTTGTTAATTAACGACGATGAAAGGAGAAATAAAGAAAACGAACGTTTTTTTTAAATACAGATGCGTACACGGTATACGTGTCACATTAATATTCTTACTATTTACAAACTAAGCCAAACGCGTGTGCTATGAAAATAGGATTAACTTGATGACTTCCTAGAACGAGATTTAAACCCCCGACCACCAGATGACTAGGCGAGTATCGTAATCACTGGACCACAAGCACGTCAAACGTATGTTTTATGAAATTGTTTAATTTTTTGAATATCTTATAATAATTTCGCTCAAGACCTAGTGACTCGTTTGCGTGAGTATTTCTTCTGCAGAGTGTTACATACAGGTGGATATTATGTTCCAGACCGATATTATTTTTGAATAACTAAGAAATGAAACACAAATTTTTAATTTGTTATTTATTTATTATTTATTTGGTTTATTACAATTATGTATGAAATATGACATCGACCAAGTGGCTCCTCTGACAGCAGCACAAATGCGTGTTCTTTTAACCATATTCTTCATAACGTTTTTGCACACTCTACGTGTTATTTCAGCAATTTCATTTCGAGTATTGTCCTGTAGTATCGGAATTGTTGTTGGTTTATTGGCGTAGACCTATTTTTTAAGTACCTCTACAGAAAATAGTCGGGAGTCTTCAAATCAGATAATCGAAGAGGCCAGTCGATATCACCACTTTTTTGACATTATGCGGTCGGGAAAAATTTCGAGTGTAGCTCGAGTTGTGTGTAATGTGGTACACTCCTGTTGAAACCACATATGTTGCAGACCCAATCTACCCAATTCGGCTACCAAAAAGTTTTCCAACATGTGATGATAGCGATCACCATTAGCGGTTACAGCATGTCCTCTTGCATCCTAAAAGAAACTCTGCAATAACCAAGATTTTAATGCCCCAATAAGGGGTGTTTTGTTTATTAACAAAACCCGCCAAGTCAAAATGAGCTTCGTAGCTCATGATGATTTTTTTACAAAAATCGGGGACATCAATATGGAGCTACAAAACATGTTCTGTTAAGGCGTTAGATGCTCCGTAATAAATTATAATCAACTTCTCTCTACGACTACCAAATACAAACTGGCAAATGCCTGTCAAAATAAAATGGCGGCCAAACAAAATCGGCCTGGAACATAATATTCACCCTGTATTAGTTATCTTTTAGTGAATACAGTATATTTTATCCAAATCGGACCACAAACAGCGAAGTTATTGACCATTAAATATTTGAGTCACTCCGTCGGACAAACATGCAATCAGCAAGAGCGATAAATACGCTATACCGTGAGTGGAGTGGGCACTATGTAGCAAGATCGGTCAGAGGTGTGATGTGATGTGACTACCGTTCCAAGATTTCGTTTAATTTATTGGTTATCGATGATTTACTCTACCTGGTACGCCCTAGGATATTTCACATCAAAAATGATTTAATTGAGAATATACACATACTTGAAGGTTTGAGAATCCATTGAAAGCACTGCTGGTCCTCGAGGCGCTTACCGAGATTCGGGCGTGCCTCCTCGCACGCAGGAGCTCCCCGGCCCGGGGCTCGGGACTCGGAGCTCTGGGCTCGGGGCTCCGGGGGCCCGTGTTGTGAAGTTGCTAACTGTGTTTGCCGGCAATTAGTGTCAGACAAGGCAACTCACTTAGCGAGAGGAGTGGCACAGGTGTGTGCTGAGTGGATGAGTACGATGATACCGAGTCATTTGCGACACTCAGAAAGCGTATGACTCCCCGCGGATTTGAACAAGCTGAATGTTCTTGTATTATTATACAACCGAAGAGTTTTTTTGGTTTATCTTAATAGCACTGGATTCTTAATTTTTGACGATTTCTTGATTTCGAAGCGACCCGAACGTTGTAAGAATTGCCTGAGAATATCAGACGAAGTCGTGCAACTGGAGAAAATGTAATTTACACCTTGGGATATTTATTAACGTAACTGAATAGACACGAAAATTAATTAGACTATTACTACTGACTAAATGGTTTTTCTATCAAAATTGTAGTCAGACTCAGTAGTAAGGTGAGAAACGAACCCGGAAAAGTTATTAGTGTTGAGTTGAAACGATAATGTTGGATATTGAACAATTATTATATTGAAGAACCTTAAGTACGTGTAGCAAACTCGTCACCAGAGACACGATATTATCAATTATTAACTATTGCAATTTTAGAATAAAATGGACTGATTGATCCTAGCGTTACCTGGCATGTATTACTCAAAAGTTTTCGGGATTCATTGCATAATAATAATGAAGTTCATAGCTATTTGATAATGAAATAACCATTATTCCACAAAACTGTATTGATAAATCTCTCATTTTTCGGAATCTCAAATGGTTAACATAGCGACATTCGTACTGTATGCAGATAATTAATTCCAGTTTCGTATATCTATCTAGCTGATTCGTCCAATTTGTTTTATATTGCCCTGAAGGAGGAATCAGTTAAAATAGTAAAAATACCTCTTTGGTGTAGCGGTAAAATAATCGGCGATCAATCGAAAGGTCAAGGTCAATGAAGTCAATTGACCCGGACAATACTCGTTCCGAGCAAGAGCTTACCTTAGTTAACATTTAATGATAACTCAAGTATCCTGATCAAGCTTAGTGTCTATTGTATCATCTCACCCAATTAATAAATTGAACATACGTCAACAATGTGTTTCGTTATATGTTACATAGTGCTCGACATATTTGAAATTTAATAAATATAATCTTACCTACATTAAGTTTTAGATAATTATTTATTATAAATATAATTAAAAACAATCCACTTTGTTTGAACACCACATTATTTTTACTAACACCAATCGTTATAAATTGAAATGTAAGGACTGCCTCTCATTTTATATAGGAAAAACGAATCGTAATTTTGATACTAGGATTAAGGAACATATGAGATGCTTAAATAATATTTTTTCCGAATTTTCCAATCACATTATCGAAAATAACCATAGCTTCGATAAAAATACAGGAGTCAATATTCTCCACATTGATAAAAAAGGTAAACGCTTAGTTAACTTAGAGGCCCTAAAAATCAAGAAGTTCATAAATAATAATGAATGCATAATTAACAACCAAGAAAATCTAACCTATAGTCCTATGTTAAATATGTTCCCTTTCACCATATCATCTGTCTCTTTTCCTCTCCCCCCCAGTCACCCACCCTCACTTTAACACCCGATACTAATGCATAATCGCTCATATTCTGTAACACTAAGTTAGTATCTTGTACACCCTTAAGAAAGAACGGTGGTCCCGAAACCGGTTGGTGTTAGTAAAAATAAAGTGGTGTTTAAACAAAGTGAATTGTTTTTAATATATTTATAATGAATTACCACAAGGTTGTAGCTTTGTTTTGTTTGTTTATTAGCTTATCACAATTTTTTCACGGGACCTTGATAAAGGAATACATTACATACTTCACTCTCTTTACTGTTTTATCAATTCCAAAGAAGTAAGTTATAGCAGGGTCTAACTATATATTTCTGCTAGTAAATAAAAAAAATCACAGGGTGTAATAATGGAATACGAAAGAAGATTATGTATTAACCAGTTTTAGAAATCATTCCATTTCTGCACGGAAAAAAATATGAACGTGATCATGAACCCAAAAACAAAACAGATAAATATTAATAGCGTATTCATTCGCACTCAAGTCGCGGAACCTAGTTCCCTGCCTCTCGGGGCGGCGATTGCTTCAGACGGGAAGTGGCTCATTTGTTTCCAACTCACGGACGAACCGGGGAGGGCTTTCAAGTTCGCCGCGTACCTGTGGCGCGGCCTCGGCCATTAGCACTGCCGGGCTTCAATGTGTCAAACCCAATATACACGGCACATTATTGGGTTACGCTCGCTTCGATGGGTCTCGCCACTTACGTTGATTTATTAGTCCCCACTTTTGGAAATACTTATAGTATCAACTATTTTGTGTTTCTGCCAAATTTGTTTGTGGAAGAATAAATCCCGCCGACTTCTCTTATTTCGTGAGATTTAGAAGAAAAAAATAACCCAAATTAAATACACCGATGTTTCAACAAAATTTGAGATTTACGCATGCACTGTATATGATATAATATTAAAAGTTAAAATTTGGCGAAATGGGACGTACCATAATAAACACAACAATATATATTTAAGATATTAAAATTTTCTGTTATTGATTTATTTTCATAATCTTAATTTTTATTAAACTTTGAACTATATTTCTCAAATTCCAAGGAAGGGCCTTTTTATTGATCAGTAAGGTGAATTGGGGTAAGTGTGATATAAACTTTGAACTCTGATAGTATTTAAGGTTCGGAATATAACTTTTTAGGACAGCTGATATTGAAAGCATTTTATTTTATTTGATAAGCAGAAATGATAGAGCGCCACACTCTTCACATTCCAACATCATCATGCAAGCTCGTCGATCATTGAGGCTTCTTCTAACAAGACCATCTTCCATCTTCTGCGGACGTCCTCTACTTCTGGTGCCATAACACTTGCGTCATATATATTTCTTATCATTCTCTCCTCATTCATCCGTTCCTTATGACGAAACCACCTAAGCAATCCTTTCTTAATCCTATTCACTATGCTATTAAGATCAGTGTTACATTCTCTTCTAATTACTTCATTCTTTACTCCATCATAAATAGATTTGCCACGTATATCTAAGCGATCTCACTTCCACCGGATTCGGTCTACCTTCTTTCATTTTTTGCCAACTCTAGGCCTCACTTCCGTTTAGAGTGTCGGTACCAGGACTCCATTGTGTACATGTTCCCATTAGATTGTTATTCCATCCAGAGCGCCGTTCACTATATTTTATAAAAAATATAAAAAATCAGACACAAAATACAAATTGAAAAAATGGTACAGTTCCGATTAACAACGATGGGTCAAAAGTGTGTCGACGGGTTGGGCTCGGGACCATTACATCGTGACTTGCTCATTATATTTTAGTTTCTCACTCCGACTGATTGGGTTATAAAATCAAACATATTTTAAAGCGACCTACCGATCCTGGCTCCCGGGAAATTGTTTGGGGTTTTGCGTATTCCATTTAAATTTGTTCCCGGGGAAATTATAAACTGGTTTTGTGAGTTCAAAATAACTTTTAATGCGCTTGAATTCATTTCTCCGCCGACTCCAAATTAACCATTCAAAAATAATACTCATATTAGCCGATAGTGAGGCAACGTTTTCAATTGCTAATTAATTTTATTTTAACAGGCATTTATAACATTATTTTATATAACTAGAAATAACTCGCCTATGACAACTGGAAAGTAATAATTTTTATAACTATCATTTATTTTTAATGATCTACGTAAAATAACAAAATAATTTACTTTAATTGAAGGGGTTTTTGCATACTTTCACGTGATTGAACCGACAGCAGACTTTGTTAGTAGTCGGTGCGTAATACTGACAGACGGACGACAGACATAAGGAAATCTCAACATACTAGCAGATAAGCAATCGGCATTGCTTGCTGCTAGGCCCTGCGGGTGGATAATGGCCGCCGTGTTGATCGCTGCGCGGTCAGGGTCTCATCGGCTGTCGCCGATTGCTTGCTGCTAGGCCCTACGGGCGGCTATTATATCCGCTTTGGTGACCGCTGAACGGCCACGGTCTCAATATAATCTATATTTAAATGATAGTTTTACGGATATACTGGTATTGGATTACAAAAGGTCAAATCGTGGCTTGAAATGAATCTTCTCACATTAAATATTGACCAAAGTAAATACTTGTGTTTCAGTATCAATGAGGCTCGTAGTCCAAATCTCAATAATTCGTTATTGTAACACTAATACTAGTCCACCTTTATCATACATAACATGAAAATGTAAGGAGCTAGAGAGAGTAAAAAGTATTAAATACCTGGGCATTTGGATTGACCAACTCTTAAACTGGTCTGAGCATATCAATAAACTTTGCGTTAAATTAAGAAAGCTGACATTTTTCTTCAGATGTCTTAGGAATGTTCTAGAGAAACGTATGCTATTAACAATACACATTGCTCTCTGCCAATCCCTTTTTAGCTACGTGATCTTAGGTTGGGGTGGAGTTGGGAAAACTGCCCTTAACCAATTAGTAATCACACAAAAATTCATTCTCAGAATCATCTATAGAAAACCATACAGGTTTCCCTTTGACTCACTGTTTGAGGAATGTCAACTTCTTGATATTCGATAACTATGTAAAAAGGCTGATCCTTTATTTTCATTCCAACAAAGAGCTTCATCAATATCCATCTCCTAATTATGGTACGAGAGCAAAAAAGAATAGGATCACCGTGAAGCCTAAAATGAAAACGAACTTGGGTCAATCCTTCCATATGTTTGTGGCCCCCAAAGCCTATAACATTTTGCCGAGCAGTATGAAACAATTCTCGAAGGACAAACAATAAAACATGAAATAAAGCATACACAGAATACGACACATCATATAATACCGGGGCGCGGTAATTGAAAATTTTAAAAATATTTTGTCATGTATTTATTAATATGTTTCTAGCTCCTATTTAAAATCAAATAAATATCATAAAAGTAAATTACTAAAATAAAAATAATTTACTAAACTAATATGGCCTTACTACACTGAAATATTTTTTTTATGAACCACTATCAATTTTAGCCAATCTTTATACCTACAAACACATCCTCTCGCTCTCCCTCTACCTCAACCATAGTTTCATCCTCCCCACCCTTTCTCCCATTTTTTTAAACCTGTTAGCTGCCTAAAAAAGTTATAAGTGATATAGCATCATACCATCACCATATTGGCGCCAAAATGGTTAAAATTCAAAATTCACAGGTCAGCTTTTTTGAATTTTATTTTTACGAAAAAACATGATAACGTTTGTATAACTAAAAAAAAATGTGGAAACCATTACATCATAAGCTTTGAGATGAAAAAAAGTTTAAAAAAAAAGAAAAAAAGAAAACTTTACAGTGTTATCAGGACATAACATTTTAGGACATTATTATTTATTTTTTGGAAGGACATCAGTTTTTATTAATATTATTGTCTTTAATGTGATGCTTAAAACGAAAAAAATATTAGCACTTCACATCACAGTTACGTACACATTACACATTCCACTTACACATGCAGCACTAACACTAGGCACACAGTGATGCCGCCGGCGCACTCGCTGTATTTATAGTAAAACTAAAATATCATATCTTAATTATTTGCCAACATAAACGAGAAATATCGCGAATGTACGTCAAAATCTAACTGACAATTTACTCAAATTGGAACGTTCCAGATACTCTCCACCTTATTGCGCCGTTCTTATCATCGGACTCTGCAGTAGTAACGAGCATATCGGGAATGTTTAAAAAGTCGGCAATATCTTCACTAACAAAAAGTCACAATTTTGTAAAAAAAAGTTTGTAAAAGTAAGAAAAAATCAAAAAAGTTTTCGATAACTGTAAAAATATCAGCCATCGATATGAGAGTGTGTGTTAGATTTTCAATGGGATTGAAATTTCGGTAATTTTCGTATAAATCACTTTTATCTATGGTATAAAATAAATCTGGCAACACAAAAGTACGCATCAACTGTCAATTTTGTATGGAGGAAAAATTATGATTTTTACACTCCATTTCGGACGTAATTCGTAGTGTTCTTCAGTTGAATTATATTTCTGTGGGTCACCGTATGATATCACTACTGGAAATAATAATTTGGCTTAAAATCCGATAAGCGCCCGTGATATAAAACGTCATTTAATGACGCCGCGCCGCGCTGTCACGTGCGCGTCGGCCATGGGATAAGAGCCAACGAGATTTATCGCATTTATCGCTTTGTCTCTTTCTCTATCACAGGTTTCCGATGCGGGCGGCCTCGGGGTTACATTTTCTACTAATATCATGTTACTTTATATTGTAATCTGCGACACTATTTACTCCATTACTGCTGTGCTTGAATATTTCTGTGGATTTTTATAATTAGTTTCATATGCTTTATATTATATTGGTGTATTATTATTACTGTGATTATTTATACTGCTAAAATCCCTTAATTAATTAAATATTTATTTTCGAGGAACTGAAAGTTGATCAATTTCTATTTTTCAATTTATGATACACATATCGACCCCTCCTACGTGAAGTATCGAAAGTAAAAAATGACATTTTTAATCATTCTAGTATTTCGCATGTTTACATATTTACTTGGCAGATTTTAATATATATATATATATATATATATTGTATTCTATGATATAGATACTAATAAACACAATATTTAAAAATTTATAGCAATGTAAAAATGTATCAAAATACTAGAATGATTAAAAATTACATTTTTTATTTACGATACTTTACGTAGGAGGGATCGATATGTATAAAATATTTAAACTCGCATTGTATACATAACAATTTTGGTCAAAACATATGGTAGCGAGCAGTTTGCATATAACGGTTATTATTATTATTATATTATTTAAATAATACAATTATTATATGTTCTTATCATTGGTTTACTGCCCACATCATTAGATCAGAGACCGTGTCGGCAGTGCACTTCTCTCATGTCATTAGCAATAGCTTAGATTCAATAATAGTTAATACATGTTACATTGATACATGCTAGTAAACTTGATATATTAATAAGTAGAATAAATACACAGATCAATGATGACAAACTAAATATCATATATTGTAGTTTCTTGCAAATAATAGTAAACAGTGAAAATTAATATATATATATATACATACATAAATTCTTTGCCAGTTTTCAACGACTACCCGACAGGAAATTCTAATATAGAAATACAATAACTTTTAATACTGAATAAAAGTAGACATGGAAAATCAGATTTAATATCTTCGGGTCGCATCCTCCAGCACAACTCAAGCGGGAAGAAGGTGAGAACAGACCGGTGGTTGGAGTGGAGCAGAGTTTTCAATAGCCACCGAGAAATAATTGTAATCGATGTACAGCTCCAGCGACACGGGAAGCAACAGTCGAACCGAGTACTAATTGCGCTACAGAGACGACCGAAAATATGAATACGAACTTAGGTACATTTTAATTATACACTCGTAGTAAATATATGCGTACCTCGCAAGTATAGAGTTGAATATTTACAGAGATTCCGTAGCAATGTCAAGCTTCGGAGGGTGGAAGGATACAGTTTCCAGTCACCCTGCTGTGGCTGTGGCACTCTCAGTATGTAGAACTGGAAGGTAAATCTCGAAAGCGCGGATTTTGCCAACGCCGGGATAAACCCTACCCGGCCAACAGACACATTGCCACAACCTTTATTTGGTCCAATAAGGTTTATTGGTTTAGCCTTCTTTGAAAAGACTTTATTTGGAAATTCAATTGAAAACGAAGTAGTATCGGAAAATGTTCCATTTATATCAATTGGAAACTTTACTAAAGGTTCATAACTTTGCTGGCGCGTAAATAAATCAATCTTCAAATTTTGTTAAGAGAAAACTCGCACTCGCCTGCTCGCGTGTCTAACGCGAACTAACTTACTCAACCGAGCAACTTATCATTGCTGCGACAGAACGAAGATCTTAAAAGATCTAGTGATTGTAAAATTGTACAATTCTGGAGTGTATATGTTTGTCATAAATCACTCACGAGCTGATTTCGATTACATGGACATGCAGGACACGCGTAGGGAGATAATGAATCAATGTCGCGGACACAGGTCGCCATCTGGTGGCTCGTGGCAGAGGCGCGCGCCGGCCGAGCGCACACCGAGCCGGCGGACGACAGAACTCTGCTCGCAGCCAGTGAGGGTGAAGAGCATCGGACGCGGAACAACCACCACTCTCTCCATCGGTGATGAGATTTTATTCGATAATATCGGTGATTGAAAAGTGTGACTGTAATCACAGTTTCATTGCTAATGCGCCGCACGATATCAAAACATCATTTTGAGTAATAATTCAACATTTTCGTGATTAACTTTGCGGAAGTCCACTGTAATTAACTTTTAACAAAATTAATAACTTTTTGAAATAATTAATTAGTTATTTACTTCACACTACACTTTAATTAAAACGTCGTCGTCAGTAATAAGTGACACATCACACCCACATACTTTGTCAATAACAAAAAAAAAACTAGTTACACATCTCAGATTAACTACGTTCTTATATATTACATCCCACTCGCAAACATATTACATCCCCATACTATTTCACCATTTCTAACGCGGTTTCGTGACAAATTATTCCCGAGACCCTACGTTAAACCATGTTAAAAAAATTCCAATCGCACGCTACTGCCATACAAAATACTGCATTTGCTAAAATATAATGCCCTGATTCAGTTCAATATTTGGAAAAGCTAAACAGAAGTCGCGCACCCATTCTAAGCTCCGCGAGTGTGTATGCGTGACTACCTCTACTGAGATATTTCGTAACTAATTGTTTGTCAAATGACGTTATGTGGGTAAGTTTCATACATTAGCCGAGACAACTACCTCTTGTTTGTCAACGTCAATCCTGACAAGTTTGGATTGATGCCGTTCCCGCCGCTAAGTGGATTCATTAATAGATGTCTCTCCATGCCTGGTTCAGCGTGTTGCGTGTCGTTTCGCACGATATTAATGAGACGCATTCTAAACATATCGAAAAAATTAATACAATATCTGATTCAAGATTAACTCATTTGGTAGCAGTTTCGCTTCGTATCTAACAAATCAGTCTGAAAAATAATATTTTATTCATGTCAGTAGACGTTGGACGAGTTAATATATTATAATATTTCCAAACTAGGCTTTAAGACTTTTAAGCGAGTTGAAATTATTCACATTATGAAAATATAACGACAAATAAGGCTTTATTTTAAGGGGCTGGGTAATGATTTTTGAATCTAAAAGATAAATATTATATTATATTGAAATAGTAGCGTTCGTATCCCAATACAAAATTCTGAATATAAGATACTTTACTTCCGTATCATCGGCATGATTTGAAGATTTGTTTTGAAATCGAACTTTTCGTTGAACGAAAAACAAATTTTCTAATCACACATAAACAGAACGACAAACGTGCATTATTTTTGAACCTACACGTGGAGTAAGAGAGATTAGTGAGGGATGGATGGGTTCTGCGGTGACTACGAGAAAGGAATTCCGAGTTCCATGATTCAATAAAAGAATAATGTATTTATGTTGTAGCGTAGTGTTGTAATTATGTACAAGCGATTGCTCTGAATTTGTGAAGCTCGGTCTCTCACCTTGCCACAGGAACCAGGATACAGGTCTCGTGATATTGATGTATTGTTTGTAATCATATTATTTATAATTTAATATTAATATAATACGAAGATTAGCGGTACAATGTGGATTTTTCGGTTCAGACAAAAGTGATTTGTGGAACTCGTCAAAAAAATAAAGCAATACTAGTAGAAATGCCTTCTCCGGCGAATATATAAATCTATATTGATAGAGTGAAGAATTATACAATTATACAAGTACATCAAAAATTATCTTTCCAAATAAACATCTGAGTGCTTTCAATTCTGGATCCAAAAATTAGAATTAGAGTTTTAATATTATGAGTTTTAGGTTAGATTCACAGACTAATAAATGAATAGACACGATATGAAGTGTATATACAGGAACATTATTTGCGGGGCGAGAGGCATTCTGCACGCATATATCTAACGAAACATAAATCCTATAGATTATGACACATTATGCAACAGTACAAGTACTCAGTGTAATCAGGACCGATGCATGATAACCTCTTCCGCCTTAGATATTCCGATGAAGCCGAGTAAAGAAGCGACGGACCTGTAGCGGACCATGAGCGATAGCTCCCACAAGCCGGCAGGATGAAGGCCGAACGGGAGACCGACATCTAGATGGGCCAATAATGTGTGGCGCTCTGTATTGTCTGCGGTTACAAGTTGCATGAGGCCGCTAAGGAAGATAATTTAGTGTAATAATTATTTATAAATAATAATATATATAATATTATAATAGTCGAAACGCATATAAATTTGTAATAAGATAATAATAATATCTCGTTGCCTTCCATCATAAGGCACTTCAATAGGTTTCGCCCCGACAAAATGTGAAACCTTTTGTGTCGTTCACAAAAAAGTTTCTAAAAGCCTACCGACATAAAACTACACAAATTAAAATGTGAACATAAAATAAAATGATTATCCTATTGACAGACACCGGTAAAGACACCGAAAATATTCAATATCGGAAAGGTGCCCTGAAAAGGTAAATCTAGAAATTCCATCAAAAGAAATATTCGAGTAATTTTAGATCCTAAATGCCCCTGGCAAAAAAAAATTCTTTGTGTTTAATATCTAGCGGGTCTCCCAAAAAAATGTATACAGCCTTTGAAGGGTTATAAATTCGATGTTTATTAAGCTAACCTTCAGTTTTATAATTAAAACAAATCACATAATTTGAAAAGATATACAGAAAATATCTATTTATCCGAGTTATCACGAGGACACGAACCAGAAACATTATATTTGGAATATATAATTAATACAAGTTATTTTTATTATTTAAAGGAACATATATTATTTCAGAATGATTCATCTACTTTATTTTAATTACCAACTTCAAATTGCAACTTCACAATAAAGTGATTTCATTAAAAATTTCCAAATAAAGATTTATAATTCAAATTAAAAAAAATAAATGTAGATTTTTTTGAGTTATCACAAGTTCTTAAACTGATGCTATTCTGGTCCTAGTACTGAGCAAATCAAACGTCACTTTTTTTTTCAAGTTGTATTTGAACGCATTGTACCTAAATAGCTGTACTTAATTCTTTAATCATTGTCGCTTTTGCATCCATAACCCGTTATGTTTGACGTGCCTGAGGTCTGAAGATCCCGGAGGTCTTCAGTCAGTATCTCGTCTCTCAAAGTTCATCTATTCAGCAGATTTACATCAAAATAGGGAAGTATAGGACATAAAACTATCCTCATCATCGAATATAACTTTTCCATTGAACTTTAAAATGCAATAGACGCCCGAATTTGGAATTCCCGTTTCAGGTACATACCTTTTTATGGGTCACTTGTATTATATAGTTTTAAATAAAGCAAGATTATTATAATACTAACGTATAATATAATTTGAATGGACAATTAAATGATATCTTGCAAAAACGATTCCGATTGATCTGTCCGCAAATCAAGTCATCGAATCTAAAGAAATATTCTAATAATATTATCCTAAATGGCATAGGCAAATAAAGGATCGCTTACAATGCTTACGGCATAATAGGTCAATATGTCAAACTAAATTATTATTCATGCTTAATATAATGTATAATGTTAAAGGGGAGGTGGATAATCTCTCGTGAAAATACCACACCAAAGGTTCATACCAATATGTATATGGCGCAGATGCTAGATAATTTTATCAGAGCTCGTGTCGCGTCGTATAGCATAGTGATAGACTGGTCCCAGTCACCGCATAATCTTGTCTTAATTTATTTTTTAAATCAACATACTTTCAGATCTTGTCTGTTTTTTCCTGCAGCGTTACGTGGATAGCTATCAATATACGTTTGATTTATATTACTACGCAACATGGACTGACATTTATAAAGAATTTATGTATGTAGGATACAAAAAGAGTGCTGTATACAAAAATAAAAAATAAATTTTTACATAAATAAAAATAGATTTTTTTATCACAATACGGCTTGTTATTCTTTGCGCGACTTAGTATGTTTGTCACGTCTTTTTGTATCCAGTAGCATTCAAATGTCTTGTCAGTTGAAGTAGTCGTCGGATTAATGCGGTAACTTACAAATGTCGTTGCAGAAGCTATTTTGTTTAAAAGTTTTAGTTGTGTAATATTTTGTATGTACTAACGAAATGTCATTAGTCAATTCTGGACTGTCTCAGCAAATGTTAAACCCGTATAAAGAATGATACGGTACGCATACTACATACGCTGGTTAAAGAGTTTGGATACCAACGGCATAATAACCGAGAAAATTCGACCCAGATTAATCTAAAAAATACAATATTCATAATAGCTGTTCCAAGATCATCACTCGCAGATAGGTACTAAAGGCGATTTTAAAATACCGTGCCAACCATGTTTGTGCTTTTATCACACAATTTTTTTTGTCACACACTACTCAACCACCATATTCACTGGCGTAGCGAAAAATTGGCAATCCCCAAACCCTCCCCCTCGCTCAAGCCATTCCCCATAATCTCATAAAAAATCACATCACAAGTTAATTCAAAGTTTATTGATGTTTCAATTTCAGTACGGCGCGCTTTCGTTGCGGTTTAATAATAATTATGTTTTTAAGGAGAACACATTCTTATTGTGAAGTTGCAATTTTTCATAACAGAAGATCTGTGATATTTTTAATACAAATCAAGATGGCTTTCAAATAATGAAACGACAGATGTATCAATTTGAAAGTGCAACATATAAGTTCGAAAATTTGTCGTCAACATACTGGGTTGGTGTAGCATAATTGCTTAATGCATTTCTCCGGATAGGAAGAGATCCAGGTTCGAATTCCGGTAGTGACAGAAATATTTTTTTGATAAATTGATTTTTTATGTATATCTTTCTATTATAATTAATACATTTAATTTGTATGAATAATTATGTTTTTGAAAATCATAAAAACGATTCACTCCACGCTCAAATATAAATAGTTTATATTTATTATATTAAATTTTTCTGCAGAAATAAGACATCATTGTATCATAAGATGATAGAATTCTCTGAACCTTCCTTCAAAATGAAGAAATGAACATTTGGTCGAATCCGGGCAGTCGATACGCCACTGACCACATTCACTTATCACTATCTGAAAAAATCTCCTCGCAGCTTCCGCAACGAAACACTTTACAGCGCGCGAATCAAAAATCGCTTAGTTCTGGAACAGTAATTTCTAGATAAGGATTCAACCCTTCAACGGGGAGACCTTCGAAACTCAGCGGGCTGTTTATTCCCCGCGATATTATTAAAGATGTGTAGCGAAACCTTCGTGTAATCGTTTAATCGGGGTGTCGGCATCCGGAGCGGAGGGAAGTCGGTCGGAGACGGGCTGCAGCCAGGGGCCGGAGGCTGCGGCCGACCGCCGGGTCTTATCAGCCGAGGGTAATGGGGCGACAGAGATTTCATACAAATTTATAATGAAAAATTACCCTACCGTGAATAAATCGCTCGGCGGCTGGCCGACAGTATGTGAGAGGCAGGAGCCAGGAGCCAGAAGCCGGCAGCCGGCAGCCGCATCCCGCGTATCTGCGTGCGCGCCATATTTTTAATAAGCTCGCCACGTTAACCGACCAGATGCCTTTCAGTTTTTCAGGAAATATGTTTTTCAGATGCGCACATCAGCCCGGGGGGTGTCTGCGCTCGGCTGTCCACTATCACGCGGGAATCGAATGTTTTTAATTTTTATATTTATATTTATATACCAAACAAATTCAAATCAAATCGACAGAGATGGATTGAATTCCACAGACTAGACTTTGTATTGAATGATTGCAATTTCCGGTCATGGCCAGCAACAACTAGAGAGCGGGGCGCCTTATCGTTATGTTTTCAGCTCTCGACTGGACTGATTTTACGATTCCAAATACCTTCTTTTAGGTAGATTTCCGTATTGCAGAGGATTTAAATTCGTTCATATTCATCAAACCTAAAGAAAATATATAAACATTCTTTCTTTCACGTACACTCTCACTGCCTGATTCTTGCGGCCAAGCCAGCAATTTTTTTCGCACCGAAAAAGTGAACTTTTTACACAAAATACTTGCGGCAGGAAATGCGGGAATTTATGAGCAATGTGAAAGTTAAGAAAATGAAGTGGGAAATGAGTGGATTGAGTGATAATATAGAGGAGTGAAGTGTAGTATATTATTTTACATAGATTACGGGTTACACTATTGAGTTTTATATAATACTAACGGAAAAAGCTATATTTCTCTAAGAGTTCTAGAGCAGCTGAGCAAAATTTGAAACGAATGGAATTCTCTTAGGAGGGGGTAGGGTGGCGAGAGCCTGTATGTAGCGCGGGTCCTAAAGAGTAACTGTGAGTACCGTTACAATACGCACGCGCCCCGCAGACGTGGTTGGATAAGCGTCAGATAGCACCACGCAAGTCATAAAATAATACAAGTCGTGCTATGCATCTAAAGTTTTAGATCACGAAAACCATGAATTATGCATTCGGGAGATAGGTGGAGCAATTGAGAGGTAGTTAGATCATCAGATACCGTACAAAGTTTACTGACTCCAAGAAGCACGCGGATATATGGAAGAACAGATAAAGTACAGATAAGGCTAGATGGTTGAATAGCGTATTACGGTTATTACTGGATGACTAAGTTATATCATATTTATCACTTTGCAGCGTCCCGTAATAATGTTTTTAAACCCCCACCCACCCTTTACCGGAACCGTTGTAGAAGTTTCAACTTCTTTTATCGGTTCCACACACAGTGCTGCAGAAACGAGAAATGTACAATTAATAAACACAAAAGAAAAGAGATAAAAATAAAACAAAAGCTAATGTAAGAGATTGCGAAAACGAACAGAGATTTAAATTTAAACCTTCCTGCGCCCTTTTAAGTGCTATCTTTATTTATTTTAAAATACAGGTATATAACAACATTACAAACAAACAGATAATAACTATCAAGTACAAGTGAAGGGACTTGGCGAAACACAATGATGTATGAGTCACGTCATGCACGGTACAGGCCAACGAAGAATTTGATTTATAAAAAGTGAAGTGTTCGTGTTCTCGCAGACACGATCTTATCATCTTCTGCCTAATATACCCCATCTCGTAGTCCACGTTTTGATGAAATCCCTATACAGTTAAGATTCCTTACATTACTGATCAGGTCCGCGTTTTCAAGCGGCCGACCATTGAACCCAGTTAAGTCTCCAATCATGCGATCACGAGCATCCCTCACTATCACGCAATGCCACAAGATGTGTTCCGGAGTTTGATTCACTCGCTAACATACACACCACGGAGCATCCACGAGTCTAAAACCAAACAGTTTACTTCGGAATTGGCCGTGCCCTGTAATCATATGCCACTCAGATTGATTCAAATCCGGAGGTCCCCATACACCCTTCGGTTTAACAGCGACGCGGGGACGAAAAGAGTGAGTCCATCTACCCTGCGGCGCTGTATCCCATCTTTCTTGCCACCGTTCTAATGTTAATACCCTCATTCTCTTAGTCCGCTCGTTAAAAGGTCTGAAGAGTGCCTAAACGTTTCTAAACCATTATGACCAAATACTTATTTTTAAACTACTGCAAGGCCGTATTGACTGTCCCAACCAACTAGAACTAATATTATTCCACACACCATCTAGATCGACCCGCCAGTCCGTACTCTTCCATATTCCTAGAAGTAGAGCATCTTACACACTAAACTCAACTCAAACTTCATGCAAATACCACAATGAGAAGTTATTATTAAAATAATAGAACTCTGAGACTCGAACCCTCGACCACTGAATTACCAGAAGAATGTCTTAACCACTAGACCAACAAGCACGTTAATAATAATAATAATGCGTTTATTCCGGCGTGTTCGGGTTTTTTTTTATGAAGACCTGATTCGCCATAAAGATAATACATTATTAATATCGTTTAATGTGTTTGGTCTGATCGAAATCGGTCACCAGAAGGAAGAACCAGCAGTGGATCGCACAAGATAGGTTTTATTTTATTTCATTCATTTGATGATATATTTGTCTAATTAAACACTTATAATATTGAAAAGTCTGTTACCTAGTTATAGATTTTTTATCGTCTAAATGAAAAATGATATATAAAAATAAGTAGGTATAAAAAAATTGTTAACGTCAAAAATCATAAATTCAATAAAAATTACGACATATAAATAATTTTTTTAAGTAATATAATATAAGCAAAGATAGTCCAGTAAAAACGCGCGCTTCAGCGTAGTTGATGCAGCCTCATTTTAATTGACTTAGTTCCTTTGTGTGTGAAAAGTTGTGACGTTTCCACCACTACCCAATCGATGAGAAATGTCCAACTATAGTCTTGTGGAGATACAAAAGTTCATAGAAAATATGGTCCGTTTAATGTGTTTTTTGTAAGGTTTCCGTTATCACCAAAGAAAATGAAATTCCTTGATCTTTTTATTGCGGTCACATTCTGTTAATAAATATCAAAAAATAAACCCTGCCGTATGCACGAGCGTGTTGATATTATCTTTTATCTTTAATGTTAAAAGTTCACGAGTGGGGCAGCTGTACAGGTTGTACGTGTGTCCGTGGGCTACGTCCGCGGCGACCCGGTGAATTTAATTGGGAAGGGTGGTAAAGAATTTAAGGCTAGAATTTTTCCCTTTGTGAAGGTTCTTTGGGATTCTGTTATTCCCTTTTCTAGAAACTAAATGTACAGGGTTCAAAGGTTATGTTCAGCTACTCACTCTCACTTGTACATGTAAGTAGCGGTGTTTAACACTTCCCGCTACGAGCGCCTGACCTGGGGAGATAGTAAATTGGTACGGAGCTTAATTATTATACGTATAAATGTATCCAGGTTCTTTATAAAGATAAATAAAATTATATTGCAATAAAAAAATAAAGGCAGCTCTCGTCGCGTCATCGTAAATCATAGGTTAACAGATCCAAGGGTCACGTGTTGGATTCCCTACGGGTATAAATTTAAAAAAATCTCACGTAAATTGCTTCACAGCTGTGCCAATTTTTTTGAAAAATTCTTAAATAATCTTATTTATCTAGCTATCATCACGCTATTTTCCAGAGAGGATAGACGGGGGATAAAACGCCAGACTCTTATGTCCCAATACACAGCTCTCGCTACCATCTCTCAACTTCTCACGCACGCTCTTGGATTGTCTAGGTTTTCTATAGGACCATTTTCCATTGTCTGATTTACTGATCGCATCAGTTTCGAGTTTCGCCGCTAGTTTTATTAAATTACCTTCACGCACTTTTTCAAAAGTGGTAGTAGTTGAGGATAAAACGCGAAAGTTTTGTATTTTAGTTCAAATTTCACTTCTTCTTTAATACAGATTCCCGCGCATGCTAGTCGATTGTAGAGACTTCAACAGGATCACCGATTCTACCTTACCTGTCAGGTATTTCGTCATCACACGAAAGGATGTGTCGGAAATGTTTCCTTTTTGTACTTGACATTCCATTTAATTTATTTAACAAATTCAATAAACAATACTATGGCTCTGTAATGACACTAATATATTTTTTTAAAAAACTTTCCTAAATACGTTGAATATCAAAAAGCCAATATATTATATGTAATTCCTCCACGTGGCTACTTTAGTTTCAGTAAATAAGTTATTATTATTATTATATAACGTAATGTCTAGGTCGGCCCTGAAGACAGAGCCAATTACACGGAATGGTAATGGTAATGGTAATGCGTGGTAATAAGTTCAGCCCGGGAGCCCGCGCGTGACATCTGCACCCGAGTGCATCGGAGGTGCATCTCCGAGGAACATCTGATCTATGCAGCCGGTTCAGAGCTCATCTCGCATTGTTTACCGTGGGCGAGTGCACTCGCTAACTTTCAACTATCCCGGCATTATAAACTGCGATCAATTAGGTAGCTATTCTACCGTAGAGACATAGGCTACATTCCTGGAAGGGAGAGCATGATTACACCTTTAATCTCATTTTTCATCTCCAACATTTTCCCTCCATTCTCGAGCATTCGCCGCACTTTGTCTAATGTTTCTTACGTAACGTCGCCCACCGACTATAATGAAATGAATGTATAGAGTATTCCTCCGATTATATTGATACTTAATCGATTGATTTTAAACTTATATGTAATAGGGCCCATCATTGATAAATGTTAGTTGAATTATTAGTTTATTAACTTTGTTTTATAAACCACTGTGGGTTAGTTATATTCAATCGGTTTCGGAAAAATACATTTTCCTTCATCAGTATGATAATACTAATTAAAATAATGTGTCAAAATGTTCTTATGTCTTCAAATTCAATTAAAATTATATATATAAAATAATTTAATAAATAAATCTAGTTCCTAACATAAATTGTTACGGTGTGAAAATTGATTTAATGATCCCAAGACTAGTGGTTAACTTTAGATGGTTAGTTATAATATTTTGGTTAGTTTTACATACTTTACTTATTTCTAACGATTCTAAGTGATTAAATTTAAGACTAACATTGTTTATATGTAAAACAGGCAATCCCAAATTAGTATCAAAAGCATGAATATTTATTATTCGAAAATTTAGAAAAACCATTATTATTCAAACATCTTAAATTCTTTTCGACTCCTGTTTTTCCAATATATAAAGCAGTACTACCGAAGTTATTATTTTATCATCTCTGTTTTTGGAATTTATGAGTAAATTTCCTATATTATTACCCGTATGAAATGCAGGTCTAATGTTTGGTGGTAGGTATTTAGATATTTGATTCGAAGATTTATCTATTAATAAAATCCTACACCAAAAATAATAACTTTTATTTTGTTTTATCTGTTGAGTTATATAAAAGTTGACTAGTAATATATTATTTTAATTATTTTTTTAAATCGAATCTATTAATTCTGTTTTGTCACTGCAATTAATCACGCAGTTCGAATATGCAAAATCAGATTGTTGCGCAACGTTGCCATTTTCATTAAAGCGACACGGTCAAGAAATCCGGAGCAGGTAATCCGGTCGCAGGGAACCCGCAACAAGGACAGCTTCCAGGAGACATAATTACACTAATTGTAGTATTAAATGAGGCGTTTGAAAGGCATATCAAAATTATCAAACCAGTATTAATTATATATTTTCCTAGGAAGCAATTACTTTGTGGTTTCATATATTATATTAAATAAAACACAATCACTTTGTATAAAACCACGAATTTTAGTAAACGCCAACCGGTTGCGCTTAGCTCAAGCTTCGCCAGGTTGTATTTAAAACTAACAATAAATACAAAAATACTGCACTTATATATATATATAAAGAGGGAGGCAGAATATATAATTACATGTGAAAGAGAGACACAGACAAGGAAGGGGAAAGTGTAATGTTGATGGATATTAAATTGAATTAATAGGAAATATGCCTAATACGGGCCTAATGAATAAATTTATTTGGTTATTAAGAATTACACTACCACTATTCACTGTTTTTTATCTCAAGGGCCTCTAAATAGCTCAACCGGAGGCCAAACCCATTTTTTAAATTGTCCGGTTGAACAATTTATTTTTAGTTTTAGATACGCCCTGACGAAGCTCGAGCCAAGCGGCGGTTGGCGTTCAATAAAATTGTTGGTTTTATACAAAGTGATTGTGTTTTATTTAATGTATAAATTATATTATTATTTACATATCTCCACCACAATGATGCACAACCTCCTAGAACAGGCTAATGTCATATGGAATATAATTACAAAACAATTAAACTAGTATTTAATTGCTTTGTTTATCGTGTTACGATTCGTCATCTTGCAATAATACACATTTGTTGTGATAAATTTATAATTAGTGAAAATGCTATAAGCTAACTAATATTTGTGAGTGTGTATAATGTTGGTGTTTTATATACCACTACATGGACTCAAGGAAGGAAGACATAGTAGAATGCGTCGAATGCAACGAGAATCGTGTCAGAAGTGAATGGAGTTGTGGAGACAGCAAGACCGTGGACTGCAAGAAAAACGACTTTAGAAACTAAAAAGATTCTCTCGTATTTCGGACATATTGCCAGAGACGGGTAGTTTTGAGAAGACAGCAGTTACGAATAAGAAGAAGACTAATCGCAGCACTGCACTGCACGTGGCCCGGGATCGGGATAAATGGAGGCGAGTATTCCATATTCCATGCGCTTCCATCGAGCTGCGATGCGATGCTCAACCGTAAGCTGAGTGACCAGGAAAAGAAAAGGAATCAAAGGTCTTCAATTTCACCGGTGTATTGCTTTTGGATTTAAATATTTGTTACCTATAATAGTTGTATCACAGGGCGCACATCCGATACGGTATCAATTAGAAATTTCGTTAATATATTGCAATGTCACGTACTCGGATACCAAATGAAATTTTTTGTCAACCTTTCGGGTCAGGACCGTGCTCAAACATGACAGTTAGAGATGAAAGGGAGGAAATACATGTGCACCAAAAATATAATAATATGTTATCACGGAATATGTCTATATTTTCTTTTTTCACATTGTTCAATCTAAAGAAAATCATATTTGTTATACACATATGATTACAATTTTGAACACGTTGCTACCGAACTAGATACGCGTACAATACGACAGTCCGACAGTTTTTGTGAATAGATACAATTAAATAATGTTGATGAAAGAGGAATTTTTCTAACAAATCAATTTGGAAATAGAAATTACAATAACCTATCGGTGTATTTAACTACAAAAGTTTTATATTAAAAACCGATTGATTTCGGAAAAATCCTTTTCCATTATCGGGGTAATTAAAAGAGAAAATCTTAACATTAATAAATTTAAGATTAAATACAAAGCTAATCGAATAATTTTTTTCTTTAGAACACATTCTTATTGTGAAGTTGTAATTATTCAGAACATAGGTCTGTGATATTTTTAATATGAATTAAATATATTAATTAGAAAGATATACATATAAAATCAATTTTATTGAAAAAATTTTTCGCTAAAAATATTGTCGCTGTAGCATAGTTGGAAAATGCACCTTCCTCGGTTAGGAAAGAGAAAACAATATTTTTCAATAAAATTGATTTTATATGTTTATCTTTCTAATTAATATATTTAATTCATATTCGAATAAATTTTATTAAAAATAATTTACCACAATATTTTTTTTGTTAATATTACACAATACATGTTTAAACATACATATAAATACATTTTATACACCCCCATATAAAAAGACCTTAAAATTATGGTGGTGGCTTTTTAATATAAAATGAAAAAGTACCCGAAGAAAACGATAACAATATCGAGAGTCATTCTCGCACAGGTGTAGGTGCTTTACTGGATATTCCACACATACGAGCTACAAATTGAAATAATAAAGTGACTGATGCTCAATTGGAGTCGACTATCGATAATACGTAATTCCAGTGATAAATTAATAATTTGTAGTACTTCCATATCTCCAATTAATATTATGCCCGTGTACAAAATGTTGAACATTAAAGTCCTAAATTCCCTAAAATCCCCAACGCGCCGCTGAACAACCCCCTGATGAAAATGGAGCAGATTTCTGGCATTGTTCGGGGATATCTCCATTACCTGGACCGTACCTACGGAGACAATTCATTAGCGACGATAAAGATCGATCTAATATAGAGCAGGCCTACAGAATGACCTCGTACAATCTGAGTACCGCTAACGGATCACAATAGTTACCCATTCAGTATTACAACCTGCTTGGATTCAAGTTAATTTTAATAAATCGGGCGTCTAACTAACATCTCTGCAAATCTACCAAGTCAAAATAAAATAGCTGAATACACATTGTATTTGCGCATCAAATCGGATAAGGCGCTAACGTCGATCCCCTCTCAAACATCTTACATATAATTACAAATTAAAACAATCAACTAGAAAGATATACAGACAAAATTTAAGTATTTGTCAAATAAATATTTAGTTGCTACCGAGATTCGATCCTGGATCTCTTCCTATCCGGGGAAGCACGTTCACTATTTCTCTATAGTAATACATTTTTCAGTCATTTTCAGTCCATACTATGCGATCTATTGCTGCAGACAGAACTGTGAATTCGTTTAAAAATCTGAGTATCTTTACGCGAGCGAAAGACAAAGAAAGAAACATTCTTCACACATCGATCAGCTCAGGTGCATGCTCTAGAGCGAGAGAACGCGATACGATTAGCGAAAGAATGACACCTGCGTAAATGTATCCGGAATGAACATGGATCCGGTATCATGATTCGCTTTCGCCCCAGACTTCTGAAGCATACACATTCGTTACTTTATAAAGTACGTATACGTTATCGATTAATAAAAATCATCATTTTTAAAAAGGAGTTGAATTCAGCCTATTTCTGACGACCCCGTATTTACTAGGCCCTAAAGAGTGACTTTGTATGCAAAATTTTGTCCAGGCAGGGTGAAAGTGAGATGTTTAGGGGGAAGGGTGATTATATTTTTCTCAGGGACTAGAGAGCAACTAATCAAAATTTGGAAAAAGTGTCGCTTAATATAATTCACTTTAATATTAGAGGGAGGAATGGGATGACCATATTTTGCGCAGGGTCCCAAAGAGATGCATAATTTGGTTAAGATGTGTCAAACGGTGTAGAATTTTATAGAAAACAGCAGATATACATTCAATTATACATATATATATATATGTACGAGTATATAGATAGTAACATTTCAAACAAAGCAAATTAATTAATTACTTCGAAACATAAACAGAAAAATATAGTCACCGTCCGGACTCGAACCTAGAACTTTCTATTGTTAGTGGACAGTTTTAACTAATTAAGCTATAATACACAATACAATGACGTCAGATTCCATTGCTTTATAAGTGAGACATCTATTTTATAGATTTTTTCTGTGAATCTTTCAAAATGATTAATTTAATTTGTTCAATCAATCAATGTTCTGAAAAATCAAATAAAATATGATTTTATTAAAATTGTGTAATATTTCAGTTTTTTTTTACTAAAAAATGATTCGATCTAATTCAACTTTCGACGAAATCTGTTTTGATCTCTTTCGCGAAGTCTTCAAACGCGGAGAGGATGTGGATTCAAATGCTGCTACTGGAAATAACTCTAGAATAATTCTCAAAGAGCGCAATCAAAATGATTGGTGTTTTGGGGAATTATTCTATTCTCAATCTCCTTCCAGAAAATTCCCGAAGCCGGCAGCTTAAATATTAAGGAGTTTTATTTCAGTCGAGGGATTGGACGTCGGAGGCTGGCGGGGGGTGGACCTAGGAGGCTGGCGGGGGGTGGACCTAGGAGGCTCGCGGTCAAACAACGGTCTTCACTAGGGGGTATTAAGGGAGCAATTCTTCCAATGCGTGTAAATACTTAAGATGTAAGCAGTAGTCAAAATGTCAAAGTGGCGCACTTGTAGAAATAGATTACGCGGTACTACCGCATGTACAATAGACTAGTCAAGTGTAAACGATACACTACGAATTTAGAAATGAAATAAGATTGAAAAATATGTATTTTCACGGGTCGAAGGCTCTTGTAGAGGATATCTATAAGGCTCCATGTTATGTTAGCGCAGCTATCTCACGGCAAAAGAAGACAGGGTGGGCCGAGGAAAAGATTCAAAGAATGAGCAGGGGTGGCGTAGACCCTGAACACTAGAAAACCGTGGCCCATGATCGAGGACCTTAGCGCCAAGAAATATATTGCATCTGAGATATATGCGAACGGAAGAGAACTGATGCATTTACCGAGAAAAGGAGAAAGAGGAAAGAAAAGGAAGAAGATCCGCCCCTTACAACCCTCCTGCCTAACTGATACACGTGTACAGCATGTGCAAGGAAGGGCGGTTCGAGAATAGGGCTCCTGAGCCAATATAAAAATAGAGGACCGCCGAAGAAGAGAATTTCAGTAGAAGCCGTGTATTATTTATAAACGTATTATTCAATCTTTAGACCGCTCAGCAGCAGTAGTCATTTGGCGACTCGAAGGAAAGCAGGAAGTACTTTACATGGAATGAGTTAAATCCACATCCCTTCGAGCAGCACAATAAAACCCTTTCACTCACTCTTTCATAGTAGCAGACAACACAGAAGCTCACTCCCAAAGTCATCAGAGCACATCATTCTGAAGGTACGTTTGCATAAAAAGAACTTCAAATGTAGGTACACGATTCACATGAAGAATATTTTCCTTCAAGGGATGCGGAGTAGGTTCAAAAATGGTGTTAAACGATTCGAGATGTGCAGGGATGCTGATGGACCGTCTCGAACTTTACTCTTGATAATTTAACGCATGTAAATAACAATCGTAGCTTTAACATGTTTTTTTTTTCAGAATTTCCTACATTATTCTAGCATTTCATAATAACACGTATTGCATCATTTAAACTTTTTTCAATAAAATGAGGCGCGCATTGTATATATAATATTTAATAATATAACAGTTTAGAAACGTTATTAAAATATTTAACATTTAATATGGACCTTACTTAGATTCATTACAACTTATGTATGAATAAATAATTAAAATAAATCTGATTTATTTCCCCGAAATTATAATTGAATTCGATATTTTAATCTATGGACTGCACGCTCTCGGTGATGTACATGTGTGTGTGCGTCAATGTAGTAGATATATAGAATATTTTACCGCCATTCTAATGTATTTGAGATGGATTCCAAGAACAGATTGTAATATACTTTCAACGTATCGATCCGTCTGTAAGAATGAAGGAGTAATGAAATGACGGAAGATAACATACAAATTCGCAGAGCTATGGTTCTAAATTAACTCTGATTCCTGGGACAGAGAATTAAGGCACTCGATATATTCATTAAATACGTTTATTTCTATCCGGCGCACTATGGAATAAAATTGAAAAATATGGGAATTAAGTTCATTTGTAAAAATGTAATTATTCCAAATTTATTGTTTAAGTATACAACGCCCTTTTTAGATTATCATATTTCATACTAATTATTTATTTCATATCATATGTTGTGTGTTCATTTAGTATTTTAATATCTGTATCACTGGGCTTCCCTCACAGCAGAGATTTTACATTGTCAATCAATAATCATAATACACATAATTGGATTAGCAAATATAAATTTAGAATATTTAAAAAAATAAGGGAAATAAAAATATTTAATAACAAAAAAAAAAGGAAATGATGCAATATTTGAACATGAGAAATATTCAAGACAATATCTACCTGAATAAATAAGATAAAACACGTCCGTTTTCAACCAGTTTAAGTAATACAGTTACAATTCAATTTAAATAATTCAGTTAATAACAGATGTTCCAGGCTGGTGAAACACACGCACAGGCTGCTCACTCACTGGTGTTGTTAGGGCTGAAGTATTGACTCTGCGTGTGTTGATGATAATGTTCCACAACTAATGATCTTTTAAATGACATTTACATTATGTGAACGTGTATTTTATGCAATTTATTTTTGAATTATTTTGAAAGGCTACCTCCAGAAAATAACTCATATAGGTATCTAGTGGCCTCGATAGTTAGATCAAAATTATTCTCCCTTTTGCCCGTCAATAAGCAAATTTTTTTAATTTCAGGAAGGTTTAATAAAAAGTTTTTCATAATTAAATGATTTTTTTTCATTAATTAATGTGTTATCAATCAACTAAGAAACTGCTATTCACGAACATGTGCATGTGACATCGATGTAGACTTCATCGTTGAAATATTAATATTAAATTATACGATTAGGTGAAATCGTTGCAAACTTTTTCCTAATTTCTTCCACTGTGCGTCGGGGATAACGAGATTCCCCCCCCCTCACCCCCCACCGCCCCTCCGCCCATTTTCATCCTTCAGAAGCTCTGTAAATAAAGATACCGTAACAAAACAGTTTGACAATAACCGCAATCACGCTCCGCGCAGGAGTACCCCACCAACGGAGGGGCAGCTAGGACCCAGGACCCAGGACCCAGGATCCGGGAGACGGTTACGCAACCCTTACGGAGTAGTCAGATATACCGTAAGGCCGTATGGAATCCTCACTGATGAAGTAGAAAGGATGTAAGCTAACTAAATATTTCCATTCAAACATATTAATTTATCCACATAATAAATCTATAAACGTTAGTATTTGTATATCTATTTCTCAAAATGCGCACTTCGTACGTAACGTAGAAATCTGAAATCGTAAAATATACATACATAGATAACCAAACATATTTATTTATTTACATCAACATCCTTACGGGCTTTTACAAAATAGGTTTGGTATAAAACATGATAAAAAACACACGAGCAGCTACACAAATAGCATGGAATATATATATAAAAATAGAATAGAAATTAAAAAATAAGCAAAAAATATATTGCGACAATGTACATTTTTATGCCGAGGTGCATTTAAAAAAAATGTATCAAGAATTGGTATTTTAGCGCCATTCGTATTCCCGTTTCCTGACTCGCGCGACGGTATATTATATTATTTCAAAACGAGGTATGGAATCTGAATCGACGCAGAAACGTAATCCGTTTTGTGTATTTTACAGTTCAAACATTAGAGTGTATGTATGTCTGATGCGTATTTTTGCTCACTTTTCATACATACATACCATCGTTCCTGAAAGTTCACGGTGCGCTCATAACTACATCATTTATTCATTTCGAATATTCTGCGGTAATTATTATATTTTTGTATCAAATATGATTAAACTTTGTAATAACGTAGGGGGGGGGGGGGGCTACCGCTACTCATTACTGACTGTCAAATTATAAATCTAACCGAATTTGGAAATATTGAACATAATATTGATAGTAGTTTGTTGAAAAGCTTAGCCCAGATATTTGATTTATTTTCAATTACCTTATACTAGAATCTGGAACACACAATTCTGAATGGTTTTTTAACACGACCCTCAAAGAGCGGGTAGACGGTAGGTGCCATTAATTCCTGAGGTACGGTTAGGTTGGGTGAGGTTAGGATCAGCGCTCAATACGGATTAGCCGGGCGGGCGAGGTGGCTGCTCGCGAATTGATGAATATTAAAAGAGCGAATGGCTGTGTATATTTTAGATCAAAACCAGGTAGGTACGTACACAAAAGGTGGATGAATCAATACTGAATGACGTGATACATAATATCGTTCAATTTATCGGCGGTGGCCGTGGAGGCTTTATTATTTCTCATCATAAATATTAAATACGAATCAACTAGAAAAATATACGGAAAAAAATCTATCCAAAAAAATATTTTGTTGCTACCGGAATACAAACCTGGACCTCTTCCTATTCGGGGAAGCACGTTCCCATATAGAATTCGATTACAAAAATATTTAGTTGCTATTTTTTGTATATCTTTCTAGTAGATTCATTTATTTTGTATCAAATACAACAGATTTAATTTTTCTATTCCTTAATAATCATTAAAAAATTTTAAACTAACGGCGTATAAAGGAGTTCAGGTGCCGACACTAATGTATGGAAGTGAAGACCGGAATTGGCAAAAAAGGAAAAGTAGATTAATTGCGATGGAAATTCGGCCGCTTAGACACACGCCAGGAAAATCTATGTGTGAGTGTGGAATGAACAAACTAGAAGCGACTGTAGAGCTGCTTGTAGCATAATCGAGAGAAAAGGGTCGCCGAGATGGTTTGGTCATGTGGAACGTATGAGTGAGGAGAGATTGTAAATAAGATATACGAGGCATCGGGAACAGAGTCCGTGACCGTGAAAGTCCTGCCCGACTAGATAAACCATGTACTGATGGACGGCCCCGTTAGAAGCGTCATTATAAGATGAATAATGAAAGTAAACGAGACAAGAGTGGTGTGCCAGAACAGAAGAGTGTGGCGTTCTATCCTCTCTACCTACATTTGCGGAGAAACGTAGTTATTATTGATAACATAATGAAGTATACTAATGTTAATAATTACTAACGTTAAGGACACACGGCCCTTACCGAAATGTAATGTTATTTGATGATGGCATCAGACAGTTGTTGAAACACGCGTCACGATAGTCGCGACCTTTACCTGTACAATTTAACAACGATTCCATCACAAGATGTCCATTCGAAAGTTTTTTGCAGAATCATGTTCTTGGCTGGAGCGCGTTTGAGAAATTGAGAATAACCGTGACTAGCCAAATCCTATTTTCTGTCGGAAGGAAAGTCTTCGAACAAACCTGTTCTGTCTCTTTGTCCGTGTTCACATACGGTATAGAGACAATGAACAGATCGTTTTATGTAATACATCACTTCTTAAGGCCGGTTGTGTGATCAGTGGTAATTTTTTACTATGGTACAAAAATTACTAAAGTAAAATAATTTACCCACTGCCCACGTGTTCAATAATGTTTTTTTTCTGTCATTACTGGCGGGCACCTAATAATATGATAATACTTTCATGAAGCATCTTTCTACAATGTTCAAAAAGCACAAAATAAATTTCTGAGATTTGCCAAAAATAAACTAAATATACTACGAAAGCAATTAAATTAACAGTTTTTCTCGTGTTTAATGAATTTATTAAATTATTTTTCATCTAATACTTGCGTCTATTTAAAATTTTACATAGTAAAATTGAAAGTCCTGATTTATTGTGTCTAATCAACTTTCATGTACCTGCCAGAAATATTAGAATTATATTACCATACTATTGTAACAACACTGGGACGGTCGCTCAGGTTAATTCTCCATTACGCAGAAACTAGGGTAACAAGTTCGCAGACATCGCTGATGTATGGAATATAAAATTACCTAAATAAACGAATTTGTTTATAACTGGTAGATTAGCAGAGCTAATTTGAGACTATCGCATATTGTAATATAATGTATAAGGCATTTATTTGTTACCTTTTCTTTCTTTCGCTCCTATTTGTGTTTTGCTTTATACAATATAGTCAAGGATAGTTGTTGTTTTTCCTTTTTCAGTGGTACTACGCACAATTAGCGGATGGAGACAGGCTTCACGAAGCAGCAAATCTCTCCGCGTGAATAATTGATTGTTCCCGTTCAGGATTGGGTGTGTACTGTGATCTCGAGAGTCCCAGTCCGGAACATTCGACGCAAATCTCTGATGCGATTTCACGAAGCTCAGAACGAAAACAATAATAGTTTTCCGAACGGACTTGGGCGAGTTGAGGGGCGATCGCGCCCGCCATGACAGCCGCGCGCCCCGGGACCATAATTGATACCGCAGGATCCGCAATCACACCGCCCGCCCAATCTCCACCCCGGGGCTAGATTCTTACATTGAAAAGCGTTTGAGAGCGATATTTCCACGAAATTATTTCCTTAAAGCCGCTGATTATGTAATTTAACGTTAACTTTGTTGAACTTTCTTAATGAGAGCTATTGTGCTGGCTTGCTTTAAAATCTTGCTAATGCATTTACAAACGCGAATGAACGTAAATGTATGGATTTGACCAGCCGGTCACTACAGGAGAGACTTAAAAGGGAACGCTGAAAGTAGTGGGGAAATTTTTATTTTGTAAAGTTGCAATTTCAAAACATAGTTCTTATTCTTCTTTTAAATAGGCAATCCACAAAAACATAGTTCTTCAATAATTTAAACAAATTATATGTATTATTTAAAATGATAAGCACATATAACATATCTATCGAAAAAATACATAGTTACCATCGGTACTCTTACTCAGAACTTTATCTCGAAGGGAGAATGAGTTACCTATTATACTGTGAACCATTCATTCACACGTGTTTCTTTTATTTTAGTGAGACATCTATTATTTACATTTTTTTTAAATAATTTATTTAAATAAACAATTAAAGAACTATGTTTTGAAATGTTGACTTATTTTGACAATAAAGTGCAGTGGACAAGATGAAGAAAGGATGGTGTAGGATTGATCTGATGCGTGATCTGTAACGTTAATGCGCTTTCTTGCTGTTCGGGAGATAATAATAAATAGCCGCTGCGTACCTCATAAGCTTAAAATAGTCGATCTAAATTCCATTTGAAATATTGTTAAGGGAAGCGCGCGAACTCTGAGCACGAAACAATGTTTTCATTTTCAACCCCCCCGTACTTAAGGAAACGTTAACGGGAGCGACCCGAGATGTGTATCGCGTGTATTAACGGTAATTTTATGCAGAATGCTATTGCTAAGAATCGGCTCTTTAAGAAATTCAACTCGAAGAAAAAGTTCTGATAAACTTGGTTCGGAAAACGCTTACGAGCGACGTCGTTGTGTGAAATACGAGTAAAGCACACCAATACTAGTGCACAATATTTTAGGACTAGATACATATTTAAAATATTCATCAAAAATGTTGAAGTTTGCACTATTTGTTGCTTAACTATTTTTGTTAGACGATTCCTGATGAGACCTGAAGCTAATAATATAATAATGATGGGGCAATTTTGCAAATATTAAGCTTTTAACATAATTTTGTAAAAATCTTCTACAAAAAGGTACACAATTTGCACATGCTCCTTGAACTTTTTTGACTCGTAATTTATCGATAAAATATTGTGGACTAGGTATGTTACACCTGCATAATGTGCACAGTCAACACTTGTATATGTATTGATGGCGACCAAAAGTTTTATTTTGGATTTATAATCATGAATTTCCCATCAAAAAAATAATACCCGTACACAATAATACATTCGAAGCTGACTGGGAATGGGGGTAAGATTAGTATTACATACATTCAAACAAACGTTTTAATTATATATAAGATTAATAGTAGGCGTCACTATCATGCTAATGTACCATCATAAATGGAGTTTTGACGAGCCACAAATCTTAGAATCTATACAAGCTACAATAGTTGGCGGTACTCGCGACGCTCTACGCAACGCTCGGAAGACGTAATGGGTGTGAGATGGAAACTATCTCCAAATGATGTATGTACTCGTATATTATAATATCATAAAATTTTATTTTGTGAATTTTTTCTTTGCATTTAAAATTGCCATCATAAAATCTGATAGATGTGTAGGATAGAAGATTAAATTGTCGGAGGCCAAAACAAAGTACCATTCGGAGTCCGGATTACAGGGTGCAACCGTAGGGGATGCAACCGTGCGCGGAAATTAAATTCCTGGCGCGCTAAACTACGCCAGCGGCTGACCAGTGACCAGTGTGGCGGAGCAGAGGCGTAAGAGAGGGAACAAAAACAACCCTTAATAGTAAAAATAAACGGGAGGAATGGGGTTTCATTTAATCTAATATTATTTTATAATTTTGATTAAATTTTTGAATAAATATTTTCATGGTTTTCTTATTCATTTCGACGAAAGAAAATGAACGGCGTTTCATTTTTCAAAATCAGTTCACTACAACTCCGGTACAGTAGTTGACAGGGATCCAACAGCGAATGTGGATAACGTAACGCATTTTCGTATCCATGACATAAGTTTTGATCAGCAACCTATTTTTAGTTTTCATCGTGCATATTTCTATTTAAAAATATATATATTAATTTACCCATAACGTTTTTTGAGCCACATATCTTCTGCTAATCCAATAAGAATTTGATTCCCATTCTACTGTTGTAAGCGTTTATGTTTGGGGCTCACGTTAGCATTTCATTAATATACAATGATAAATATATACTCAGTTACAAATAAATAAAAATACGTTTAAAATTTACGATCTAGGGTACGCTAGTATAGAGAACAAAATATAAATACTATTTTCAAAATCACTGTGCCAAACATTTCGTCAGGATAAAGGATAACTATGTTTTAAAGTATCCAAAAAAGTAACACCCGAGTGCTCAGCCTGTGTAGTGAAGTCCGGCTCTGGCGTAAGCAAGAATTTAATATATGGCCTGTGGACACACGATTGATGCACATCCAGACTAAAGCCTTGCTTTGCCCACTCCACCCTCCACCGCATTCATTGCTTTTAGGGTAACTCTAATTATACCACCAGCAGCATACAGGCATGACACACACACACACGCACACACACACACATACACACACATATGTGTGTCCAAATATTAATTTCCATACTAAAAGTATACGTCTCAAGACAGTCATAGCTCAACACATGAGACATCTTATGTTAGGTCCAAAAAGCCCATATAGTATATCTATATAAAATGATCAATAGCATGTTGGACTGCCCTGAGTTGATACAAATGGTTTCCTATAAAGTAGCAACCGATCAAATGAGACAACACGAAGTGTTCTTTGTAGGTACACATAGAAATAAATATGCTATTAACTCGTTAATATCGCGGATGCATTGGCTCGGTAACAAGTTGAATTTCGTTGACATTTTTCGTTGCAGGAGCATACCTGAACTGAATAAATATTTGTACGTAAATTATACTTAGTTTTTTTATATTTTTATGTTATATTAAAACTGTTATATTTAAATTTTTATTCTTATGTAAGAGCCTACAAGAGCGTTGATGGAAATAAAATAAATAAATTATAATTTCATACTATATACCGTAATAATTCCCTGACTTTTAATAATTAGCTTTTTTTATATTCATTTTCAAACTCGCAATTTGATAACACTCGACAATCTTACTTTAGATGCGAGTTTTTTTGGAGATTGGAAAATAATTATTAAATCATATGCAAATTTATACTGGGAAAGTCGTAGATCATTTTTGTATAAGATTTCTTTAGAATTTTAATTTAGATTTTAAATACGGTTTCTAGAGCCCCTGTAGACACTGCTCTTTAATTATATTTAATCGAGATAATACTCGTATAACCTTTTTACAATATACGATATTTGTACTCCCAAGGATTCCATTGCACTTATTGTACAGTTCGTACTGATTGCATCAAAATCAACAAATATTAAATACGTACATTCCTCACATAACTTTTAGTACGACTTTATATATGATCTATCTTCCGATACCACTTTCAAAAATGCCCTTCTCTACTATTTGGCAGTAGTCTAAAGCGCCTTTTAACGGATTTACTATTACTTGTGAATACTTTATATAATGTCGGTTGCGAGCTTAAACGAGTAAGTCTGTAGTTTTTTTGAATCGCCTCGGTGTGTTTTTATTTTATTTAGAATTGTTAGTAAAGAAATGTTATAAGTAAATATAGGAAAGCCGGTGTATTGTATTATCAATCTTTGGAAATTCATTTTTGAACCGTGCCATACATTTTACTGATTCTGTGATTTATCAATTGCAGAGTATTTTAGAAATATATTAATCACATATTTTTATAAGTCATAAAATCAAATAATAAATCAAGTTATTCAATTTGTATTTTATTAGAACATTTCATGATCTGTTGAGTATATCGCGAACTACGTATCCGGGACGAACTCTACGCAATCTTACAGGCGAGAGACAATCTGAAGAGAATGATGGTAACCGGAAACGTGGAAGATCGGAGAGGAAAAGGAAGCACTGCTCAAGGAAACCCCCTGTATCTTAGTCACATCAGCTCTTCGGCAGTCACAGCAGCGCAATGATAAATTAAGACAGATAGAAGCGGACCAAATCTCATTTTTTTAGGGGATTCACGCCATATTTTATACCGCGTAACTAAAGTAATTATTATCAGGAGAACATATTCTCATTGTGAATTATTAAATTATTATTATTATTATTCAGAACAGACGCTCTGTGATTTTTTAAATACTAATTAAATGTATTCATTAGAAAGATGTCAAATATTGTTGTTGCTACCGGGATTCGAACCTAACAGTTATATCAAAATTCAATTAAAGTGAATTGTTAATTTTGGCGTCTGCTATCAGTTTACTCAAAGGTATTTGAAATTCCGTAAAAATAAAATAAAAGACTTTTAAATGATGGAAAGATAGATGTATTAATTTGAAAAAGTGTAACATATAGGTTCGAAAATTTGATGTCAAAAATAATGTCGCTGTAGCATAGTTGGATAATGCACCTTCTCCGGTTTGGAAAAAGATCCAGGTTCGAATCCCGGTGACGCAACAACAATATTTTTCGATATGTATATCTTTCTAATTAATACATTTAATTAGTATTTAAAGTAATTATTATATAAGTGAATTTAAATTCAGCGTAAATTGAATAGGGGCCGCCCACGGATAGTGGGAACACGGAGATTGTCGCCGGACGGCAACTACAATATATTCAGGAGTCATCCTATGTTATGTATCGGCATCGTAACAATTGCGCATTTCGCCATACAACTTTGTCAATATATTATGGAAATTCCAATAAATGAATATCGCCTCTCGCGCACGGTCGGCTGGCGAGTCACGAGCGCGATAATCATAATTTATGTCAAAAATTACGGCCTCGTTTCTGAGAATCGCACCCAGCTTTGGATCAGTCCGTAATTAAATATTTGCAATGATTGAGAGGTGGGATGCCTTTTCTAAATGTATAACCTGAACCATTTCATCCGAGCATATTCTTCATTATACCGTAGGTAGTATGTCCTTTGAAATGGCTAGAAACAGGATGGTCGCTTTCCATTCTATGATAGATAGAGCAAGTCTGGCGAGATTCACAAGACGGAGCTGAGAGTGGGAGGGCGTTCTACCGGCGGATATATGGGATTCTATTCCATCGCAGGGTCCATCACCATGTCCGATGGCACTGATGTAAACGAAATAAAAATCTACAACGACGATGTAATGTTAACCAATGCTTTTTGTGTTTGAAATAATCTTTGTTTAGAGACGTTGAACTAGATACAAATATTATCTGTGCCACGCCATTTTGACGGAATATAAAATGTCCAGATAGAATCGACAAATCAGCGCAAATTACAGATTTCTTACAATACGTTAACTTGTCATATTAATTTCCAACCGGTGTTAACTTTGTAGTTTCATCATCATGGATGGAAATAAATTAAACTCGAGTAGTGCTAATAAACTCAAGTAGAGTAATAACATTGTTTCTTTTATATCCATCCAATGCTTTATTATTATTATTATTTTTTTAAATAGAAATGCGTACACGGAATACATGACACATCAATATTCTTACTATTTTCGAACTAAGTTAAACGCCATGAAGAGGACTAATTTGCCGGTCTCCTGTAACGAGTCGCGAACCCCCGACTACTAATCACTAGGCCAGCGTATTAACTATACCGACAAGCTACTCAATATCGTAACTCTACTTGAGTTTTTTCTCTACTTTTTAGTTTAATACTTCACCTGTCGATGAGAGTTAGTGTTTCTCTCGAAACTCGAGTAGAGTGTTTATCAATAATATAGTCGAATGGTGTTTGAAACCTAGGTTAGGTTAGGATAAGATGAGGTACTCACGGGCACAAGAGGTCCAGCTCTTCTTTATTGGAGACAAAACTGAGATCTGAAGTGTCTGACAGGACCTGCAGGGGTCGCGCGCACTTGGTCAGCTCCTGCTGGCCGCACTCCTGCTCCGCTGCGTGTGCCGCTGGAAGGAAATAATGGTACAGTATACTAATACCAATAATAGCACCTTTCCAACAATACTAAATGCATATTAGTGTAAGGATTCATTATATTCAATATTCAAATCTGTGAGATGCTCGCCAATGATCTACTATCTACTACCGGTTCCACGGCAAAAGCTCTGCGGACTTTTGGCTCAACGACAGTACGTCTACGACAAAAGATCCGGCCGACTAAAGCTCCAGCCGACAAATGATCCGTGCAGTAGAAAGTTTTATTATGTTTTAGCATCGTATATGTTTTTTGTATAATTATGACGCTCGTTTTTAATCACTTTATTATCTCATTTTCCAAAGTCGGTGTAACATAAAAATAAGCGAGAAGTATATATTGACGCAAATAACCTTTCGAAAATTACTAAAAATTAGTAACCGATCAAAACAAATCCGATGCGAAATACAACGTTTACAGTGAGAAAGTGGAATTTTTTAGATTAAAAACGAATGTCATAATTATACAAAAAACATATACGGTGCCAAAACATAATAAAAATTTATACTGCACGGATCATTTGTCGACTGGACCTTTAGTCGGGCGGATCTTTTGTCGCCGGGCCAAAATTTCGCGGAGCTTTAGTCGTGACACGTCTACTATCATATATCGATGTTAATTTTGTAGATTTATTTATATTGCTTAATACACAATTTCCATGTTACGACCGCATCCGGCGCACCACGTGAGCGAGTACGTGGAACAGGAAGCGGGTAAACGTACGAAGAAAACGGGATCCGGGAGGCCTCCAGCCAAATTCAGGTTGACGGTGGAAATTAAATTCTTTGGAGGGAAATGGCGCGAGCTAACTGCCTTAACCCCCGGAGAGAGGCTGGAAGAAAGGGCGGGGGAGGGGAGATAGTTCTGGGGTAGATAATTATTTTACAGCCGACTAACAAACAACACCCACGTACGCACTGTAGATAGGGAGCTTTCAAATACTTAAAGTGCACTTTTATACGTACATTTTCGATACCAAATTTACACTAAAATCAAGCGGAAGATTTATCTTTAGCGGCCGCGTGGAACTTCAAAGGCCACTAGTACAGTACAGTCACTCGCTTTGGCTCTTTTAACTCTATCATCATATTATCCGCCCTTACGGTCTATGGCAGTGATGGCGAACCTATGACAGGCCAGCGTTCACTAATATCAGAGTTATCAAAGGACACGTGTCCCGACAACAACGATCGAATTGATCACTATGTGAAGAAATCAATTAATTGAAATAAGCAATTAATTGACATCAAATCAAATACTATGCCTCATCTACTCTTGCTACATGTCCCGCCCACTGCCGCCTCCTCACTTTCACTTTACTCAGGATATCTGGACCACCATTACATTTCATACGTTCTATATTAATTAATGTCCTTCATTATCGGGTTAGGTAATCGCGTATTGGGCTTTAAATCTTGCGCGAGACTTTATTTTCGAACACCTGCAACGTGATTTCTTGCGCTAAAGTAAGAAACCAAACTTGAAACCCACATTGAGCGATCAGTAATATAACATGTCATTTTAATAATGTACAATACTTAATTAATAACTTATATTATAAAAAAATTGTAAATTTTTTAATATAAATATAAAAGTTATATCGGTTAATATTTAAACTAACTATCTTACTAACTTACCATCAGGCCGTTTCCCCGCGGGGGTAGGCAGAGAAGATAGAGCGCACACTCTTCTGTCCTGACACATAATTCTCGCCTCATCCACAATCATATATCGTCTCATAGAAGCTCGCCGATTATTAAGGCTTCTAACAGGACCATCTTCGAGTATCTGGTTTATCTGGTCGTGCCAAGTCTTCCGCGGACGTATTCTACTTCTGGTGCCATCAACACTGGCGTCAAATTTCTTTCTTACCATTCTCTCCTTTATCTCTAGAATCACTAGAGTTAACATAAATATTAAATATAATCAAATTATGTTTACCTTAGAAAGGTTATCTTGATATTTTAAAAAAAGTGAAAGAACACAGTTGCGCGTTCCTCCCACCTCATTTATCATCGAAGGAAGTTTCGTGTATTTCGTATCTCAATTATTGGCGTCGTAAGGTAGTCCTGCAAAAAGCCTCTCGTGTGTCTTGTAACTTCACTTATCTTTATTTAATGTGAAATAAACTAAAATAACCTCATTTAAAAGACGTTGAATCGATGGTAAAAAATCACTTTTTTCATTTTGATTGGTTTGTAAGTTTTTGAAGTAAAACTGCAATGTATCATTTATGGTATCACTGTCTAGTGCAACAGTTAATAGTCTTTATTATATGTATTGTATATTAATTAAGAATACTATAAAATAGATACATTGTTTAGAATAATGGTAAGAGAGAGCAGGAATTAAAAATATTATTCATGTATTGCACAAGTGTTCTTTATTAAAAATATATGTAGATTTACGGCGATTTTAATGCAAAGGATTGATAAAGGAGAAATGAGCGATTAATAGGGTTAATTCCCGTGAAATAATAATCCGGACATGCGCGCCAGCTTTCTTGCTTTTTATTGGTTGAATCGATTTTCTAGAAACAAACAACATAGGCACTGATTTTCTTGTATCTATACTTACTTATGTTTATATCTTGTATTTATATCTTGTATTTTTATCTTGTATTTATATCTTGTATTTTTATCTCGTATTTATATCTTGTATACTAATTGCTAAACCAACATTGTTATTTATGTTTTACATACGATTTTATAAAAAGGAATTAACCTGACCATCATAAAAACCTAATTAATCGTTTATTTCTCCTTTATAAACCCTTCGCCATAACTTCACTCACTTCCTTCACACTGTCCGCAACTTACTATTTTATATTCAGGCATTTCCAACCAGTTTAACTTAATCTCATTTTAAGCAACTTTTTAAAAAAATTACGAGTACTTGTAAAACTAAATTTAACCCAGTATTTTGATAAATCCATAGATGAAGTAATATTTTATGTATATTATAGATATTCCTACACATAATATATATGTGAAATACAATACATAAGAATATAAATTACATATAAAATAATGTAATAATTTATGGAAAACAATTAATATATGAATGTATAATTTCATTCCTTATCCCAGAAATGTCCTTTTCTGTATCAAGCGTAAGGAAATTTGAAAGGAAATTGATACACACATTGGATTGAAGTGTCAATTTCCTGTGAGTTACGAGTTAGGTGAATATGTTCGGTTCTGAATGGAAAACAAACGAGTCAATTTGTATTGTCAAAAAATTGAAAATTGGAAAACAGTAATGATGCTGCACTGTAGGTACTAACTAGGCAGTTTATTTTTATTCTTCAATTATCTTTATTTTTATGGACACAAAAATAAATAATTATGTTCTAAGACGGGTTTTAAGCATTAATGAAATTTTCGGGATCCAATAAAGGAATTACTATACTAGTACATCTGCAGCAACACCTACGATACCCGTGAGTGTGGGTGTGAGTGTGGGTGTGAGTGTGAGTGTGAGTGTGGGTGCAGGGTGTCCGGGGAATCGGGGTAGTTGCGGTGAGCGGACGCACAACATTTGTATAAAAACATTCACGAGAGGGAATTTAATTTGCGCAAAACAAAATAATTGAGCGTGAGTAATACGGTGTACGTACATATGGTGTTATATTATATAGCCACAGTGCAGGAGTAGGAGCGGCCCATTACATTACAGTGACTAAATACAGGTCCGAAACGATAAAACGGCTTCTGCCTGAGGGAGTACATATGTATTATATATTATTATGTATATGAAGATGCTTAAGATAAACGCGTATCATAATTTAATATTGTTAACGATAAGGGTTGCACTCTGCTTACCTAATCGGCAATTCTGTCATTTTTATTGTTATTTATTTATTATCAGAAAGCGCGGTTTTGCGAAAATTGACCCAAATGGAAAACATAATTATTTTCATGAGATTAGCAGTGCAAAAATTATATACAGCCGACTCCAATATTCGTCATTAATCCGTTTCCGAAGGAAGGATGAATATTAAAGGAATTGACTAAAAATGGTCTATCTGATAATCATCGCAAATACATGTTAATGACGTATGAACCACTACTCACCAATGCTTTATCGGTATATACTCGTCGTGATGCCGTCACTGTACTGCAGGCCTGCACACAGCCTGTACTTACTGTGGTGTATTATTTTGTAAAAGTTCATAAAGGCGTAAACATAATATAAATAAATAAATCACCGATTTACCAAAACTCGTTGTTTTAAAGAACTTATCCAATGTTGTTTGACGTGTTCCATTTTTTTAATTTTCACCAAGTGTCCGAACGCGAATTAATTACAGCGATGTTTGGGCGCCATTTCTCGACGAAATTCTGCACTTTGGCCCAAGCGGACGGCTATTCCTGGTGGGACGAATATTGACTTTTCGGGCGAATATCAAACAAAAACTTCGACGAAAATACAGGCCGATTATCGACATTGTATTGCCATGCCGATTGCTCGAATCTTATATTAGTTTTATATTTGTCTTTCCGTTGTATTGATTGTATTCCAATATGCTTTTACACAACTAGCATCAAGAGTCGCGTGAGTGTGGAACGGACGAATGTCTTCAGTAACTCCGCACTGGACTTTCACAACATGCTGGATGAGAGAGGAGGACAGGTATAGAAGCAAACCGAATAACCACAATGCTCAGACACGGACTGAGGGAATGTTGCGCACCACGTGCGTGTGCATATTTCAAATAACAATTTTAAAATTTGTTTACGCGCCTTGTTACTTCGATCGGGCACCACTAGGTTACCCGGTTTATAATAATGTACATGTGTGTGTTTGCGTATGTGAGTATTGCCGCCCTTTTTTCGGAAGGCTAAGAAGACGGTAACCGACAGGCGTCATTCTTATTACGACCGCTCCGGTCGGTCGAAATCTAAAGAACGACAACATCGGACCAGAAAGTCGGCAAAATTAAAAAGGTTAGTGCAGTTCATATATCATATGTGTGGTTATCGTTAATCGGAAACCTGGGAACAAGCTATCGAAGGCATTTACATGTACAAAGTTGTTATTTAATATTTTTATTTCATGCACGCAAATTTTCAGTTCGCCTTTCAATATTTTTTACTGGTTCATAATAATAATATTGGATAATTTTTATAGCGCCATTTTCGTAAAAGATTTCACCTCAAGGGCGCTTTACACATAAACTGTTTATAGTCCTACATAACCTACTGTGCTTGGGTACTCATATACTCATTATTCAAAATAATATTATTATGTTTTATTACTCTGAACAATTTATTAAATTATCTACATAATACATAATACATACATAGTATATAATTCCCTCATGTTCATCTATCCTTCCGAGTAACACACGTAAGGTTTGCTGTCCTTTCTATCAAAGTATAACAGTAAAAGTGTGCTATTATCAGTCAAGTGGCAGTGAGTAAATTTGCTATTATATTTTATTCTTCAGGGGTTTACCTTGCGCAGGTACCAGTGTCAAGGTACCTGCGCAAGGTGCCCTATTTAAAAATATAATATATAATATTATTAAACGAAGACAAAGTACACGGCGCTCTATTTGTTCGAAAGATAGTTTCCATCTCGATAAGTATCCTTAGCTGCTAACAACGCAGCCACTCCCGGGCAGCCTCGACCCGGGCGGGTGCGGGCTGCGGGTGGTACACCTCAGCTTAATTATCGCCAGGAGGACTGACTGCCTGCAAGTCTGGAGGTTGAGGAGTTTTAATTGCGTATTTCCGGCAAGAAACAAGCCATACTAAAAATATTTCAACACTGTTTTAGTGTTTCAATGTTGTGTAAACTGACTTGTTTTGTAATGCGCCTCGTTTCATCGCCAACAATCATTTTAATTATTTCTGCAGTGTTCGGACGGTTCGAACTGCCTTCCAATTTTATTAAAAAATTATACTTTAATAATAATATAAATTAACACGACAAATTAAAAATTGGTACATAAAATTATTCTGTTTTTTATTAACAAAGGTTTACCTTTCACACACTTTGGGCCTACCGCAGCAAATGGCCATTTGAGTGAACTGAACTTATCCCATCACATTAAGGCGTAATATCGAATCAAACGAGTATTTATATCAAAACTCGCCTTTTACCCGTTCTAACATGTCACATGTTGCTAAGTTATTAGTTATTGGTAAAAATTATAAACAAAAGCTCAAGAGATAGGGAGCTGTGAAAAGCAAAAAAGGAAGAGCGACATTCGACACTGAGCTCACATCGGCGGAAGAAGAAGATTAAAAATAGAAAATGTACTTCAGAATGATTTTAAATGCGTACTTACAAAAATTGTGTAGCTTAAAAATCAGGATTAAAGCAGCACGCAGTATGAAGCTACAACTTAAGCTTCCACATGAGCTAAATAAACTAGGAAAGGTGAGTGCCCGAAGAATATTACCAAAACTATTAACTATCTTTCAGCATTACATGTTAATATTATCAAAATATTCAATATAGTACCTACGTACAAAGTACTAATTCACAGTAGGTTGGTTAAATAATTGAATATTGGAAATCCAGAGATAAATTCTAATTTTAAAAAACGTACCGTCACTAATTCGTATTTCAAAAATTATACATCACTCCAATATATGTACAATGTAGGTATCGGTTTATTTTCAAATACGCGTTCATAGGAAGCAGCAGTTCATAGAGGCTGATGATATTTTGAATTATGTGACATATTTAAATTTTACTGAGTGGCTTTCATGGGGCAATGAACCTTCATCAATTGTTGATAAATGATTTTAGTAATTTATTACAAGTTAATTACTTTTTATTAGGATAACACATTCTTATTGTAAGTTGTAATTATTCAGCTCTGTGATATTTTAAATATGAATTAAATATATTAATTACAAAGATATACATATAAAATCAATTTTATCGAAAAATATTGTTGTTGCGCTACCGGGATTCGAACCTAGATATCTTTCCAAACCGGGGATGGTGCATTATCCAACTATGCTACAGCGACGATATTTTTAGCGATAAATTTTCGAACCTATATATTACCTTTTTGATATTAATACATTTAATCGTTCCATTATTTGAAAGAACCATCTACCTTATTAAAATATCGTCGCTGTAGCATAGTTGGAAAGAGAACCAGCTTCGAATCCCGATGGCGCAACAACAATATTTTGGATAAAATTGATTTTATATGTATATCTTTCTAATTAATATATTTAATTACTTTTTCATTAAAAAATTGGTGCCATAAAAGAAAATCCAAAGTATTAATATAGAGATAATAAGAGAACAGCCAGTTTGAAACGTTAATATAAAACAGGCGTTCCTCAAACTAATGAATATGTCGAGACTACTTATCTCCGCCATCATTAGCGGCGGTGCGGGCGCGGGCCCGGGCCCTATCTTCCTCTGAGCATCATCAAACCTTAATCCCGGATACGACCTCGACTCAAAACATCCCGGATATCTCATCATCATCTTCCGGATCCAAATCCGATTATTCGGGATTGCTCGCAATTAGGACTTATCAATTACGGACTCTCCGCTGCCGGGCGCCCCGCTGCACGAGAATCACATTTGCATTTTTGCGCGGAGCCAGCAGCCAAATGGGATGTGGGAATTTCTTTTGTCAATTACTTCCTAATTTTGAAAAGGCTTTAATAACTTTTTATGTAGGCTTAAGGAAGCCGTTCCTCGCTAAACACTTTGGTAAGTACTCACTTGCGAGCTGATTGAATTGCCGATACGGAGAGCCTGGAATTGTTTCGATTTCGGAGGAGATCCGCGTCCACGATCAAAGGAATATGGGTTACTATAAGTTATAAGCATTATCTTTAGCTTATGGATATTATGTTTCGTCCACGGCGTCCCTCGACTCAGATCAATTCTGTTGAGCCGGTTTTAGGTTCAAACTTTACTAAGCGGATCGTGCCTACAAATTTTTAGCAATTAGAAAAACAAATAAATTCATCAAACACACTTTTTAGTACAATAAGCGTCGTGCCTAGTGACCAAGTTTTACTCGGCTGCGGGGGTACACTTGTTTGGCATCATAGCGCACATAAGCATATGTAGCGCCTACATACTTACTGCAGACTTCTTCTTCACGTGCCGGCTTCTATCGAATGACAACAATCATCAACATTTGGACACTGAGCCACTTCCCTGGCTACGTGGCCAAGATTACCTCTTTCTACTTTCTACCTTCTGTATTCCCCTACGTGATGAGTTGTAATTATTTATAAGATATTTTTCATGGCGACCATTGTGTACGCGGTATGCCGTTTTCCTTGATAATTGTTATCAGTTCTCTAAACTTATTAGCGCGTCATAATGTATCTTCATTAGTAACCGAACGTTACCATTAGTAACAATGTTATTAATGGTAACGTTCCACGTGTGTAATTTCTCGCCCAGCGCATGAACGATAGAGAAAAGATTGGTCACCAATAGTGTTCCGAACCGAGATGTGAAGAGTGATGTGAGTGGACCAGATTCAGATTTGCGTTTTCAATCAAATCTCCGTAGGTATTTCAAAATAGTTTAATAATTAGCCAATATTACTCAAAGGTATTTGAGATTTTCACCATAAAAGGTGATAGCTTTTCAAATTTAGAATAATAGATGTATCAATTTGAAAGAACTACAGCATATAAGTTCGAAATTTTGTCGTCAACTTACTATGTTGGCGCAGTGTAAACGGTGAACGCATTCCCCCGGATAGGAAAGGATCCAAATTCGAATCCCGGTAGTAACAAAAATATTTTTTCGATATATTAAATTTTCCTGTACGCCTTTCTAATTCATACATTTAATTTGTATTGAAATAGCACAGAACTGTGTTCTGAAAAACTACAACTTCACAATAATAATGTGTTTTCTTTAATAACTAATTTATTTATTACATTTACTAAAGCAGGTGCCGCTTTGATCGGTTGCTCAAAGTCGATAAACCGATTTGTTGTATGGTATTCAGCATAATCGCAGATCACAAGAGTACCTACGTACACTAAGGGGCTTTGTCTTAATACCCGCCACCCTCTCCGGACCGTGTTCCCTGCTCTCTGCTCCCTGCTCCCCATCGTAGGACCGAATGAATTCTTTCCGAAACCTGAATTAATTAGAAATTAAAGTGAGTTGAACCAATAGCCGCCATTCAATATTGAACACTGGCTACGATCTACCCAGGATGAATCTATTTCAATCAAAACATATTTTACCCTTATGAAAAATAAATACATCACATGTTTATTTCAGTTAAGAATTTCTGAACAGGACCGCACTGAGTTCTACAACTCTTCGTGCAGCTGAAGTAGACGCCGAGTAGAGAGTTTGATATCTCACATTCGTGTTGTCCGGGATGCACAACTCTTGGATATAAAGAGACGTCATATGATGTGTCGCCTTGCACACCAGTCGAAGCAACTGCAATTGATTTAGGAAATTATCATAAGTATTACGAAAACCTAACAATAATCATTTACAATTTTATAAAAGGAGTTGCGTTCAAATATTCCAGTTATAAAAATTGAATAAAAAATGTATTTACAATAACATTAGTATTTTTTTACTGACAAAAAGTAGATGTGTCAAACAAAATAACTAATTTTATCACATAGTTCTCATAAGCACTAATCAATTTAAGATATTTTCTGTGTAGTTTTCTCGGTTATTCTTCCATGCGCATTCCACCTCTAACGGCTAACGTTTCATCAGCGACATCAGCCACGGAATCCGGAACACGAGGAAAAATATCTCATAAAATTGAACACAGAAGATTCTAAACGGCCTTGAAAACCTGAGAAAACAAACTCTGAAACCGCCCCTATCTTATTGATGAAAATAGAGGGTGATGTGTTTGAAAATAATTATCTGGCAATAGCGGAATAACAATTGATAACTGCTCTTGGACACATCAATTATAACATTTACTCTGGTTATAGTCATATAAAATTAGTCAGGTTTGATAGAAACGGAAAGACTGAAAAAGATATCGAAAGGAGGGTGACTGCAGGGTATAAAGTGAACGGCGCTTTGAATGGAATTATAACTGATGTGAATTTTTCAATCGAGGCAAGACCAGCGGTTAACAATGGAGTCCTGGTACCGACACTTATGTGTGAAAGTGAGGCCTGCAGCTGGCAGAACAGGAACGAAAGTCGACTCAATGCAGTGAAAATAAGATCACTTAGACGTATATGTGGCAAATCCATTTATGATAAAGTAAAGAAATAAGGAGAGAATGTAAAACTGATCATAGTATAGTGAGTAAGATTAAGAAAGGATCACTTACGTGGTATATTATATTACGAACGTATGAATGAGGATAAAATGATGAAGAAGATGTATGACGCAGGTGTTGATGGACATAGAGAACATCCACGGAAGACTTGGCATGACCAGGTAAACAAGATACTGGAAGATGGTTCTATTAGAAGCCACAATAACCGGCGAGGTTGTATGAGAATATGTATGAGTGTGGTGAGGCGAGAATTGTGTATCAGGACAGAAGAGTGTGGCGCTGTATCCTCTCTGCCTACCCTTGCGGAGAAACGACATGATAGTAAGTAAGTGAGTAAGGTTTATCTCAATTTCGTCAAATGGATAATGGCAGTACGTCTGAGCGAGGAGAGGATGGTAAAAATCAAAGATAAGGTCAGAGTTGAAGGCAACAGGAATAGAAGACCTGGCTCAACCAGAAAAACCAAGACTGGAGAACGCCCCTGTTAAAAGATTAAACAACTAAAGAGCGGGCATGAGAACATGTATCAAAGTGAACGAGGCACGAGTGGTGTGCCAAGATAGAAGAAAATGGCGTTCTATCCTCTCTGCCTATCCTTACAGGGTGATAGTAAATTAGTTAGACAATGGCAGTTAAGTCTGTATAGCCGGTATAATATTAGTAGTGACGCAACTCACTTGAACCTGTGTTGAACCTATTATGGACCGAGCGTCCATCTAATTATTTCAGATACGTCACAATACACCGTACACATTTATACATAAATAACAAATATTTGTATGAAGAACTGACCGTGTGAACTATTCGCTGATCCGTGTAAGATTCCTGTATAGGTTGGCCCACAGACCAGTAAATATAGGAGAGTTCTAGACACATTCTTAGTGGAAACATAAATCCGATAGTTTATGACACATTAATGCAACAACTGTTAGAAAATTAAATGTATGTGTAAACAAGACGTATTTTTTACATCAATGCATATTATATTGTCAACGTTTAAATTATTGTTCCAATCTAGTCATATATTTAAATAAAGTCGCAGAGCTATTTGATCGTGTAAGTGGTACCAAAATGAAAATATTGAAACAAGGAATTTCCGTTAATTCATGTCTATATATTTGGTAGTCTGTGGTTTACCCCTTCAAATAATCCAAGACGGTGTTTGCAAAGCGTACCGGGCAAAACTGAAATATTCCAGAACATTTAGATAACTGTCAAAAAATTGATTGTGAGATAATAAATGGTGGGTCCTGCCCTGCCGCGGATAAGAAGTTGACTCGCAAAAGTACTCCTCCGCGAACACGCATTCATCTCCCTCATGAATCAGGCGTGACGTCAACTTAAATCTATTCAAAAGATAAATAAAGCCGTCACTTCCGTTGCTGTTCAGTAATTCGCGAGGAAAAATACTTGTAAACTGGAAATAGGCTTCACAGGAATATGGCGAAGACTACTCTGCTGTTTCGCGATATTAAATCTTCCGTCCGCTTTACATTTATAGTGAATACAGAAAAATAAAAGATTTTTGAATCGGAAATGAGATCATTTAAACGTATATGTGACAAATCCATTTATAAAGGAAAAAATTAACAAATTATTGTAAATCTGACCTGAGCCTGGCAAATAGGATTAAGAAAAGGGAGAGAATAGCATTAAATGTTTTGACGCGAGTGCTGATGACACTAAACATAGAGGATATCCGGGGAAGACTTGGTAAGATTAGGTAAACCATATATGTACAGGAAAGAGTACGAGGCGAGAAAGACGCCAGGACCAGTGCTCAATCGGCATCTATGTCAGAAGCGCAGCTGAAGAAGACAGAGGTGGTGAAGTAAAGGCTGCTAGCGATATTATATATGGTCACCAAATATGGATTCTCATAGAGAGAGTGACATTAATTGGTCGATAATAAGATAGCCGCGATAGGAGAGATCGTCGCCGTGGAGACCCTACATCAACATATAGAAAGATCTAAATTGAGGTGGCTTGGACACGACATGGGAACGTCTAGAAGAACGATTACCAAGACGTATATTGGCAACTCCGGAGGGAATATAACTTAAGGAGAACACATTTTTGTTTAATTGCATTTTCAGAACATAGTTTTGTGCTATTGGTTTTACCTGGCTGTAAAACTAGACATTTTACAGCCATTCTACACCGCCGAGTACTGACAGAATTCAGACGACAATACATCGCGACGCAACCGGTCTAAGGAGCCGGCTAAGCGATCACTTTTCTCCTGGCCGCATCTTTCGAAACCGTATTTAAATTAAATCGTAAATTTATTTGTGCATCATTCGATAATAAACAACAACTTTTGTAAGTCCCGTTTCATTTGATCGACCTGCTCTAGCCGCATCACCAACACCTGTACTCACACACACGGTCCGTAACATTAATATTTATGCGTGAGAATCTGAGGAGGATTAGGGCTCTCTCAGTTCTCATTTTAAACAATCCTTCTAATATATGTACATAACCTACAAACATCAGTCGCTCTATCCGAGTGACTCCCACAACACACAATATAACCCAATCGCTAAAGTTTTTTTAACATAAAATATATTTAGTTGATATCAGCATATTTTTTCTGTATATCTTTCTAGTTGATTAATTTAATTTGTACTTAAATATAATAAAAATAAATAGCAACGAATAGAGGCATAATTGTTGATCAAGTACTCGGAGTGCCTTGTGTGCCTTGTAATATAACAATATGGACAGTCGACCCTCGATGCCGGGGGATAAGATAAGGTGATAGTGGAATAGCAAGCGGTAAACGCTCCAGTCCTCGCTCTAATCCGCCATGAATAAAGCCCGCTCCCCAGATCGAAGGGAGCGGAAGTGTTAAGACCGGTCGACAGTCCATAAATAAAGCTCCACATTTTTTCTGGAGAACCTGTCCAATATAAAATAATGGCGTAGGCGAAATAACACTTTTCAAGACAATTTCCTTTACTTTTTCTACTTTCATGGCGTTACTATATACCTCGAAATTCTGCCAGCGAGGAAAAAAGGAATGATTCGCCAAAGAAATATTAATAATGCAATATTAAATATAATATAATAAATATTACCGCCATCTCTGTGAGCCGTCGAAAAGTTGAAATGATATTCGCACTCGAGTTTGATGGAGAGCTTTAGTTCGAGGAGCGGGAGCACATTTATCAAGCACCGATCAGTCCGATGATTCAGATTGATTCATCGCTCCGCCGGACGACGATTCAAACTAAATTATTCCTAACCTAACAAATGGGATAACAGTATTCAATTGAATTTCAGCCGAAATCACGAGATTTATACATTGAAAGGTTTCGCTTTTAATCAATGTGGTCAATTAAATACGGTGACCCTTACGGGGCAGGGCCGGCCCAACTTATATGTTATAGTAAATATAATGCTATCAATGTGAGCGATAATAGCCCGAGCCATGATCCACCCTGATCACGACTATTATTTATTCAAACACTACACTGCTTCTAATGCACTATAATTAAATTATTACAATGCGCGCCTCATTTCATGTTTTTTTTTAAATTTAATTTTTATTTCAACATAATATACGTACAGATTATACATTAAAAATATTATTATATATATACAATTGAAGCAAACATTAAAACATACCTATTCCATTCAAGATTCATAATGTAAGAGATGTTCAGTGTCTTCTTAACTAGACCGAAGTCTGTACTAAAGGAGTCAGGTTCATCCGTTGTATCTATCAATACCAATAGGAAACCATTATTTTCAATCTAAACTAAAGATAAAAACAATGAAGTAAACAGGGTTATAAAATAATTCTAATAACATAAATAAAATATTCTCGCTATCGTATGATTGAAACACAAAACAAAACAGAAAATAAATATAAAGAAATGATGTTCTGTTCGTGCGATCATTTCGATGAATATTTGCTTAGTTTCCTTTCTGCCAACACCCCAACACCCCGACACCCAATAACCAGCTCCTGGGCTGGTCTTTGAGTTTACCCGCCCATCGACAATTGTATCCATACTATTCGGCTAAGTCAAAATAAATTTTAAAAATTCGACGTCTATTGACAGTAGAATTTGCTGGAGTGGGCAGAGGATAGTCCTGACACACAATTCTGGGTTCATCCATATACACACATCTTCTCATACAAGCGATTGTCGATTATTGTAGCTTCTAACAGGACCATCTAGTTTACCTGGTCGTGCCAAGTCTTCCTTGGACGTCCTCTATTTCTGATGCCATCAACACTTGCGTCATATATCTCATTCTCTCCTCATTCATCCATTCCATATGACCAAACCACCTAAGTGATCCTTTCTTAATCTTCCTCACTATCGACTTTACATTATATTCGTAAAAAAATTTAAGTTTCGCGATACATTACAGTTTTATTATTCAATTTTACAAACGATTCATTTTTGTTTTCGCTTTCCTGTAAAATTTCATTTTTTTGACTTACGACGCTTTTCCGCAAGTTGTGCGATGTGTATTGTGACGCGTTTCAGCAACTTTCCGTTGCCATTTTATGGTAGAGAAATAACAGATTTTGGCTCTTTGCGGTACGAGAACGACTCGGGTCGGCGCACCGTGTCGTGCATCTGACGTCAACCGCGTACGGATTTGTCGTTTTCTGAAATCAAATGGGACACATTGAAATGCCTGCGCAAAAGCATTCCACGAGGTAGTAACTTTTCACAACGGCGCATAAAAACAAATCAAAGTAATTAAATATGTTAAACAAATTTTATTCTATTAACATAAAATATAGCGGAGTAAACTAGTGTTTCAACTAAATTCCAGAAAGTTTCACTAAAAACCTTTCAACAGTTATATTTGAATGTAATGCGAAAGATCACCCGCGCAGGCTCCGCAATATCCAGCGCTAGACCCGTGATCACGACTACCCCCATTGAGAGTTAAACAAAGAAGACCGCCGCTATTTCTCTGACTTGAGATTGTTTTAAAATAATTATCAAAGTATTCATAGTTTGATAGTTTCCATCGAGCTCATTTTCTTTCGAATGAGCAGAGTGGCCCAAATATGCAAACTGAAGAAGAAATTTCATATTTATTAAAAAACATTAATGTACTAACATCATTATACAATGCTTCTGAATATTCTTGCACATCCAACTGAGCCAATACAAAAAATAAGAATTGCGTGATGGTGTATGTAACTTAAAACACGAAATGTTTCATTTTTTTTACTCAGCCGCTGATGTGATTTCATACATTTATTTTATTTTAACATGAAAAGAAACGCTTTTAATGTGTAACCAAAACAGTGTACCGGCCGCCACATCGTCACCACACTGTTTATGATTTGAAGACTCATCTTTGTATTGACTAGGCCGACATCTGATAACAAGCGAGCATGCCGCGTGCCGCGTGCCGCGTGCCGCACACCACCCACCACCCTTATTAGTTTTAAGGTTACCCGTCGCGTCGTCACCGAATTGCTTAATGTTTATAACTTTACGACTTAATTGATTTGGCCGGCATTTGTCATTTCTTTTAACGTGAAAAAATATTTCGGTCCTAATTCCCCGTAATTTCGTGTTAAACGATTTTCACTTTAATTCGATTAATATTGATTATTTATAACTTTAACATCAATTTAATTGGTGTTTAGATATTTGATTCGAAAAAATAAAATTTACGCCAATAATCATTATAATTATTATGTTTTATCTGAGAGCTATATAAAAATTGACTAGTAATATATTATTTTAATTAATTTGTTTAAATCGTGTCTTTTAATTCTGTATTGGATCCGTTATTAAGTGCTATTTATACATCAATATCGAAATTATCATCTCGATGAAGGAAATAGTATTTTCCGAAACCGGTTGGTGTATTAAATTTAACTCATAAAAGCGGTTAAAAAACAAAGTTATAAACTATTTATATTAAAATGATTAAATAAATATTTTCTTTAAATACATTGATTATTTTAGTCATTGGTTTCCGGCGATTTTACTCGTACGAGTCCACAATTTAAAAAAAATTAAATTGATCCGTAAAGCAGCCACTGTTGGATATCATCTCCAATCGCTCGCGATTGATTTAGAACCATTCCAGAGGCTGGGAATCTCCATTTTGCAGGTCGCTCGCTCCGCATAATGCCGGGATAGCAGAAAGCTCGTGCCCGCGGTAATGGGGGCACGTCCGGTATAACTTGCTTACGATATTCTCAAATCGGATCCTTTCATTTCTATCAGAGTGGCAACTACGTACACTTCCGTGCGGGTGCTCCATTCTCTCCGCTGAATGCTCATTGGCTCATTTCTGGCCGCCCGGCAGTCACGTGCCGGCACCTGGCAGACCTGGCAGACCTGGCAGACCTGGCACCGGCTCCGACCTCTGTTTTCTAGCCCCCGCCGATTGGGAATATTGAAAACTTCCGCGTCGAACATAACTAACGGAAATGTTTACTATTGCGATCGTACTATAATGTATCTATTAAGCGGTCCAAACATATAATATCGCCGTGAGCTGTCTCGTAATATCCGCATGCATATTACGTTCCTACAAATAATCATTTAAATTAGTTAGTATTTAAAATATTCATTCAGTACGAGTAGAAAGCAATCGGTTTTCGCTTATTGCTGTTGTCGATTAGGTGAGCATTGCTTTGAGAACTGATACAATCCCTTGTGTACTGTGATGTATTACGGCGCCAGTCCTAATTCGGCTGCGCCAATTGTGATATCTCTCGGTGCTAGCTATAAGCGGCTGCGCCAGACGATCAGATTCTTTCTCGAGACATTCAACGAATCACAATATACACCTATGCTCACATTGAGAAAGTATGGGAGATGAACTGACACCTTTCTTCCCTCCGTGGCGGTGAAAATAAAAGATGTAATACTCCTATGTAATTTATACCCTTACATACGTACACAGAGGCACTGAAACTAAACTATAATCAAAGAACTTATCATCAAATGTTTGTATTAACTTCACAGAATGATCATATTCACTATCAAAAGATAATTATCTTATTTTGTATCTCTCGATTCAAACGATTTTATCATAAAATGAATCCAATTATATTGTCCATCTTGATACAAACAATTTCGAAAGAGAATGGTCGCGGTGTCTCATCTCTACGAGTATACTTTGGATTTAAAATATTCGATATGTATCGAAAATCGAAAACTTTAATTAATGTGATAATTTGTAATTGTATCATAAATTTCTTCATAACTTCAGAAGATTACAGATTTTTCTATAAAAATATTATATACTGATAGGAAAGAAAATATTATACATAAATACAAAAATCAATGAAAACTTAATAGTTAAATGAATGTTGGCGCCACTTAAATCTACTGAACTAACAATCGGATTTAAATAAATTACATTATTATACTATTATACAGCATTGCTGGGAACGTTCTTATTTCAAGTGTAATCCTTACCGAGGGATAAGAGAAAAGAGAAAAAATATTTTAATTTATTCTTGATTGTATCGACTAAACACAACTAAGCAGAAACGCAATTAATCACCTGTCGTCTAAGATATCTCATTAACATCGATTCTGAGAAAAAACATTCGGACCCAAGGCTAGAATTGGAAGCTGGAGCTTTATATAAAGTCAGCTTAAATTTGCGCATTCGAATGATTGCTCACGACTTGTCCGCAGAAAATATTTTCGCAGCAAAAATCCGTACGAAAAGCTGCAGCTCCACCATTTTCTATCTGTAAGTGTAGGTGTGGAAAACACTCTGTTAATTGAAATGTTAGCTGGAATTATGATTCCAACTCCCTCCTCATATGCTCGATTTACGTCAGTTACAAATTGGTGAGCTCGTTGTTTGTTCCAGTGAGCTTGAATGCAAAATAAACTCAATACATTTGAGTATGTTCACACTTATTTTGACATAACGTTATTATTATTATTATTATTATAAGAACGCGTGGAGGGGTTCAGAGTCCTGAGAGCTCCTGACACTCGTCGGAGTCGGGTGGAAGCTGGTGCGACGGCTCGATGAGCTTTTGACTCTGGTCCATTTTAGAATTCCCGATACCTACGACTTCCACATCCATCCCACAGTTTCTTAAAGATTACTAACATTCTATATACAATGGGTTGGTTCTAAGCGTTTCTAGGCTCAATGCTATGACTACCGCAGACCACCAAATATATAATCATGAACTAACGTAAATTTCTTGTACCAATATTTTCATGTTGGTGTCACTCGCGTGATGACTTTGATACCATTTACGTAATCAAATAGCTCCGCGAATTTTTTTTTAAATATGACTCGATTATAATGAAAATTTAAACTCTGACAATATAATAAGGATTAATGTATCATAAACTATCGGATTTATGTTTCGACCAAGAATTTGTATAGAATGCCCCTCATCCCGCACGAACTAATGTTCCAAACCCCTCTCCTATATGTACACTTCCTTCATGTCTATTCATTTACTGGTGCGTGGATAACTATCGTCTATGGATGAGTGATGAGTGATAACGAGCATTCAAAATATTTTTTTAGTAAGAACAACGACACCTATCAGATTTTTAAACGGTGAAAATTAGATATATCTTCGGTAATTTTTCTCAGCACTGCAATTTTTAAAAATATTTTCTCACACATCAAATATATTATATTTTAATTTAATTATTCATCAGTCTTAATATATTTTAAAAACTATCTCTTAACTACTCGTGAACCAATTAATTATGCCTACATACAGTCTCCCGCATAAACGGGCTTTATTTATTACAATATACACGTTAAAATGCCAGGGACATTCATTAGCATTAGGGACATAGAGACAGAGTGCTTCGTTTTGATAGCTGTTCGTGTATTTGATTATAAAAACTCTGGATGTTCAGGAAATTAAAGGGAGTGCTGTGTAAAACTCTAGTGTATATGAAACAAAACAGGATTAATCACATTATTGAAAATAACCATAGCTGCGATAAGAATACAGGAGTCAATATTCTCCACAAGGTAAACGCTTCGATAACTCAGAGGCCCTAGAAATGAAAAAGTCTATTCACCCCCACTTTAACACCTGACACCGATGTATAATTATACACCATATTCTGTAACGCTAAGTTAGAATTCTGTACATCCTGAAGAAGGAACGGTGGTTCCGAAACCGTTTGGTGTTAACAAAAATAAAGTGGTGTTTAAACAATGTCAATTGTTTTCTATTTTGTTTAAAACAGGATCTATTTGAAATAAGGATCCTTAGAAAAAAAGTCGGAGATTTCAACAAAAACAGATTGTGGATAAGTTATGACCATAAACCTTACGACCTGTACTGTACTGTACGATGAACTGGAACTAATAAAGTCATCAAATTGCTCGATGGTTACACCTGATACAACTTATGAATGATGCGCAACTCTCTAAATGGTTGCTCTAAAATAAATCTAGAGGAAGACGAAGAAGAGGTAAACCTAGAATAAGGTGGCAGGGTAACACGAATAAGAAAATAAAGAAAGAAAGAAGAAAGAATAGAATCAATTGCCACTGCATAGTCCAGTGCGAGCTAGGATATAGAACCATGGATGATGACGACTATAATAAACAGTATAGAATCATCATCATTTATTAGGGTGAAATCTAGCACGCATTATTTTTGTCGGGGTGACCCTGACGCCCTCCATCCAAACCATCTCCTTTAATTCCTCCAACCTCAGTGAATTATACCAGGTTCTGGCAAAGGAACAAATTGTCTTATTTTATAATAAGTACCTACATATTTTGTTTAATTCCTTGAAATATTTTAAAATACATAAATAAAATAAACAACAAAAATAGTAAGTCAAGGGGTTGAGACTTAGAACTGTAGATATTGGCCCGAGCCTTGAGCTCTCCTATGGCACATATCAATACGCATCAGATAATGTTCAATAAAATGTATCAAAAATACTAAGCACGAGGGTAACCACTCTTAAAGGGATGAAACCTTATCAGAGTTATCTGTCAACAAATTGTGTTTAAACCAGCGTCGTGCAGGGATGGCAACCTTTTTTGATAAACTATAAAATATACTGAGATATCAATGCACTTATTAGTACGATAAAATTGGGCATAAAAATTAATCAATAAGGAAAAGATATTAATTTGTATCTAGTATGTAATACGTACATTATTTCATGTATAACGAATTGTACATTTATTTGTGGCGACTTTAGGGGCGTCTGCCAGAGGTGCGTATGCCTCTATTGGACGGCGAACAGAACCAGTAAGGCGCAGGTTGCAATTTCGTTACTCGGCCGACCTGGACGCACCTTACAAACCAGCACTGAGTGCCCGTTCCACAAGGTAATGTAGCATAACTTCATGTAACTTCACGACTAACTATGCTATAATGTAAATTTTATTTTAATGTATAAGTAACAAATTATAAATCAGTGCATTAATCAGGATACAAAAAAATCAACATTTATTCGTATGGAATTTTATCACATACTCTAATAAAGGAATAGCAAGATGGTAGAGAGCTCGCTTAGCATGTAAGAGGTAGCAGAGTCGATACTCGGCGCCTGCAAAATATTTTTGATTTCAAAAAGGTGTTAGAGACGTCTGGTAATGTAAAGCTGAAAAAAAAACACCAGGTATAAATTAGAGTAGTAAAAAGGTGACAAATTGTACCGAGATATATTCAAAAGTAGCTTTATTAATGAATCAGAAGCTCGACGCGTTTACCACCGCTGCTGAACTCGCTGATTCTCGCAGGACTTGAAGTGGAAAATGTTTGTCTGAAGATTCGACGACCCGTTAAACCCGATACAGCCGTCACGAGCTCGGCCGACCCGACGGCAGAAATAAGTGAGATTTCAATTTAGTCCCATCCTGCTAAGCTCACAGACCCACTTTTCCGTAAACCAAAACATTTTATTTTTCCACGTAAGCCCGGGAAACGCGCTAAATTTCCATCCAGATTAATTTTCGCGCGCGCAGGTTCCACTCATGAATTTGTAATGTCGGCCCGGCGTCACAAGATGGCGCGCGAGCGGACTGTTATGGAAATTGAATCGAGAAAAGTGCCAGTGAGAACACCGTTCCAAAGGAAATGCACCGTGTTTGACATTATGATCAAATAAAGTAAGTGTGTACTTATTTCTGAATGGGCTACACAACTCGCTCGCTCGATCAACAATAGAAAATTTAGAGAAATCTACATATTATTACTATACGCCATTGCATGCAATTCTTAGTGTAATAAAGGTGTCCCAACAAAAGCGAAAAATATTCATTTTAAATAAAACACAGTTTTATATTGAGAAAATACCGAAATTTTGATTTAATCATAAATTAGACATGTGGAAATTATGTATGGAACAACACATCTGATAAATGCCCTCCTCAGCTTTGCTGGCACATTTGCGTTCTTTTCAATCACGGTTCGGCATAACTATGGCTGGAATTCAGTGATACAGCCTCCTTCAAGGTTTGGGTGAGCTTGTTGATATTAACTTTTAACTTCAAAAAACCCCAGAGAAAGAAGTCTGACGAACTCTCTTCGCCGTGTATGGTCTGTAGGCTTGAGTTGTCGAGTCAGTTGGATTTTGTAGACAAGAAGCACAAATCTTCTTGAAATGTTCAATTCTTGAGCACGATGCCGAATGGATGTTCCCGGATTCTCGGCCACATTCTGGCTAACAGCCGTGATGTTTAACCAGTCGTGACATCAGCAATCGGCCCAGTCTCCTCGGATTTTTCCATTATTCTCTCCACAATGCATTTGGAACATTTTGATTACCGACAATTGGATGCAACGTGCGAATTGTGGCAGCTAAACTTTTCATTTAACAATAAGAATACGTTGTTGTTCCGAATAGCAATCCATTTTTAATAATGGCGGACTGTATACCATCGAACTGTCAAAGCAAATGAATTAATTTTCCGCTCTCGTTGGGACACTTTTCATTACAAGAGAGTGCACAAATGCAATGGTATAATGAAATAAACTGTGTTCCTATGAAGAAAAAAGAGTAAAGAGCATTGGAGCACAAAACAAATTGGAAGGGTCCCTGAATATGTACTGTATGCGCGGTTTATCCTTTAAATGATGAGAACTAAATTGAGACCGTAAGCGTCTAAGTGGACTAACCCACAAATTTTCTGTACACATTAAATGACAATGAATTTGGAATATTTTAATTGCAATAGGTAGATCGACCCTGATTTTTTTAAATTGTTATTGTATTTAAAACACTGCAACCCTAAATAAAAATTTTTGAGGTTAGTTCAGTTTTGCTCTCACTGTCTCTCGTCTTCTAGACCTGGACTACCTAGACAGAGCAAAGAAAACTTTTATCCAAGTGGATACCGCATATGTAAAGAGAAATAAAATATATTAGAACAAAACCAACTTTAATACAAATAAATGTAATTAATTAAGAACTTTATTTAAATATTATTCTTTATACTTAATTTATATGATTCGGCGGGTTCAGTTTCAGATTTTTCGAGCGAATTTCGTACCGAGTGTCTATCTATTTTTCAATTAATTTATTTCGTTTTATAAGGTTGTCTACCTAAATAAAAAAGGTTTAGGAAAACTCATTGCAAGAAAACTGTGGATTTTTAAAAATAATATATCTACACATTATTATCTAAATTAATAAATATTGTGTAATCTAAGGAGGCACGGCACGCTGCCAGTTTTAAGTGTCACTGTTAGTACGCACAGAACCAATTTTCATGAAGTTCCATCCTACCATCTTATGGCGTATCTTCCCAAGGCTCAGAATATAATTCAACCACATTCGCCCATTGTTGAATGAAGAGTAAAACTGACTAAGCATTTTTTATTCTAGCTTTAGTATCATCCATCGAATCAGTTGTCCTATTACGCATTACACAACGCGCCATGTATTGTGTATTCTCATATCTGAAATTGCGTATTATAAATAGAGGTTTCTGAAATATAAGTAATGCCTTCACAGCGAGCATTGAAATGAGAGAAAATAGTTGAAAAGTGTTCCGGAGATACGAACTTCCCTCCGGCGGTATCTCGGCCTGTCCAGGGGAGGAGATAGCCGGAGGGGGTGGCCGCTAAAGGGATGAATGATAAAAAGCGAATGGACCGCAAAGCCAGATAGTCCGAGGCATAACACTAATTTGAGACAGCTCCGCGAACTGTTTTCAAATTTAAAGTTTTCAAATTTTATTTCTGGATGATTAAATTCAAATTTATTCCCAATGGGGAAGATTAATAATTTTAATTTGTATTTTTATGTGCGCTTTATACCCTTAGTGGGGGAGTTGTTTTTATTATTTCGGTATTGTTTTATGAGATATCTGTATTGAGCTCAAGTTAATGAACTATTACGAAGCCTACAGAGACAAGCCAATTCGTGGATAATTGCACTCACTCAAAATTAAACTGAATGGGTAGCATTTAGTCAAACAATGGGAAAACGATTGATTAGAATTTCTCAATCGCCGATATTCAGCGGGACCAAGCTCTCGATATATTGCAGAAGCTGGTTCCTCTTTCACCGTACTTAATTATTTTAAACTGTATTAAGTGTAAAATTTAATTAATCATGTAACAATAAAATGATGTATTATCTAATTTTCCACATTCACTGTACTCGTTAACTAAAAATGAATTTTTTTAGACGAAGAATATACAATTTCGTATTTATCCAATTACACCAACGAGACAGTTTGCGTTGTTTATTTTTTATAAAATTTTATTTTAGATTAAATAAAACATAATCACTTTGTATAAAACTACGCATTTTATTAAACGCCAACCGGTATTGCTTACCTTAAAACTAAAAATAAATATATAATTATAATTTTGAAATACGCCCTGACGAAGCTTGAGCTAAGCGAAACCGATGCTCTTCAAAAATAGTGTATTACGCCTGAAAACACCAAACAATGGGTGTTCCAAGAAGACGTAGCCAATTTGAAATTGCCGCCATTTTTATAGCGATGGTTTTTGGAAGTTGATACTTGAAAGCCCTCGTATAGACAGTATACTATTACAAAATGGAGCGCTACATGGTTTACCAACGATTTCTTATTATAAAAGTAACGGATCAGTACTCAACGAAGATTGTGTGCAATTTTTAGTCGCCATTTGGTACCTGCTAAGCGAATAATCCAGCATTTAATGGGAGAAACCAGACTCTTGTGTCATATCCACACGTCTACATGAATGACGCTCGAAGCCGTGCACGAGGGCCCGACTGCAGACGGCGCTATTTCCATCAGACAATTCTAAACGAACACCACATTTTATAGAATTTTGTCGAAAAATCTCTATTTTCATGCGTATAAAATACAATTACGCAATTAATGATTCCAACGAATAAATGGCTTACTTATCTAAAATAAAATTTATTACAATCTTATTTGAATGGAACGGATTATTAAGAGGTTCTTTAATGACTATTAATAATTGTTCCTTCCTTCCTTGCGTACTGTAGTACTGCACCGAGACCACTCAGTGCCACCGCTGGGCTGGACACAGAGTGACATCTGTCGGATAAACTCCAAAGTAGCACCACACGACGTCCACCGCGCGCTCCCCAGTGCACGGTACACCGAGCGCAGCTAGCGCCACGTAGCGGGCCAGCCGAGTGTGTCATGTGCGTTCCTTCTCTACCGGACTCCGGCATAACGATAGCACTCGCAACGCTCCACCTCGTTCTTAATTTATAATTTTGTATCGAATAAGTCAAGTGTATTTATGTACATTGTTGTTCACACCGCGACACTGAATTATTTATTTTTATTTCTCACTGTAAACCAAGCTGAATACTGAAATGTCCGAACACGAACGGTGGTCCGAATTACGGAGGCGAATCATCATTGCATATCCTTTTGATACATTCTTTTTGTATCAAACCTCCATAGCATAATATAATATTAACATGTATCGGTATTGACGAAACAAATTTACAAATGAAAGTAGAATGATACCACATCATAAAAAGCGTGTATTTTATAGCAATGCACGTGTACAGTGTGGTTCTGTAAAAGCATAATAAACGTAATCAGTTAATTAGCACAACAAACATTCAATAAAGCAATACAAAATGGAAACAATTGATCCACGATAGTTCAAGATTAAACATTAGGCTGATATAATCATTGTTATGCAGCCAGGACGCCATAAACCATGGTGAAATAATTGCAAATGTCGCGTCATCTGACAGAAAACCATCAATGTCTTTACATTTAACGGGCGCAACATTTATCTCTAAATAAATAAATATTTAAATATTTTTAAGGTTCTAACTCAAGAGGATATTGTAAACTGAAATACTACGGGTATCGGATGAAAATTACATTTTTTGTCACGGTCCTTTCTGACCATCAATTGTGATTCGGTTGTCGATCTGTTAACGCGTTTTTTTCGATTCGTCAGTGAACGACAAAAACCGGTTGAAATATAATATTTATATCATATTTTGAATAATCATTTATTTGTTGAAATCATTATCACAAATCCCCCTCGTTTCAAGTGAATAATTTTTACCAAGCGGCAAAAATTTTTGGTGTTGAGAGGTGCGCATCGAATGTTCGACAGCGTCTGAGGTACTTTCAAATGATTAGTTATTATTTAGATACGGCAGACTTGAGTATGATCCTTCCTTAACTCGGCTATAGGCTTAAAGGCCGCTTCAAAGACGCACGTCAAGACCGCGTATTTAAAGCCGAATTCTGAATATCAAGAGATTATACATACAATATATTACGAGTATATTCTCTTACTTTTAATCAAATTTATTTTTAAATATTTATGGAATATAGAAATAAAAAGTGCTGTCTTAATAAAACAAAATAATATACAGCTAAAAGATAAATTAAATTAATTTTGTCAGACATTGAAAGAAAAATCATATATTTAGACTTCAAAATTCACATAGTCAATTTCTAAATGTATCTGAAAAAGTTATGTAACAAGGTACATAATTTAAATATTTTCGTAGAAAGCATTCACTTTGTGGTTTAACATATTATATTAAATAAAACACAATGACTTTGTATGAAACCACGAATTTTATTACACGCCAACCGGTTTCGCTTAGCTCAAGCTTCGTCAGGGCGTATACAGGGTAGGGCAATAAATACAAAAAGTGCACCAATATATGCATAAAGAGGGAGATAGAATATAAATTTATTTATTTATTTATTTAACATTAAGAACCAGATTTCTATTCCCAACACCCTTACACACCCCTACAACATTATCCAACGCCGCGCGCCGCGGTTTTTTACAGTTTTTGCTTATTTTTAATTAATTGAGTATTGTCACTCCGGACAACTTGTTTTTCACGTTTTGATATTTTTTCACAAAATGTAATACTTTCAACTTATTTGCTTCAATTATAAAAGGCTTTATTCACGGTACACAGCTTTACAATGAAGATGGTTGTATAATTGTTTCGGAATCTTTAAAGGACACTCATCGAGTTCTTTTTTATTTTCGGCTAAATTTTACGATCATCCATTTCAGTCGTCGATCGTTTTCGACTTCATCCCTATATCGTGTTTCTTGAATATTCTCCATCGAAAACTTGGACTGCTTTTATGATCTTAAACAATCAAAAGTCTCGCTAATTTAAAATTTTTCATAATATGCTGCCGATTATTTGAACAATAATAGACTAAAATGTGAAATACACAGTGCCTGAAATATCAGAATGCTTGGGCCTGTAATTTTGTAAAAACATAAATAATAGCAACATCATTAATACAAATTGAATTTATTTTAAAATATTATATTATTAGCACACTTAGCAATGTCGGCAAATCATTCGAGAATTAATCATTTTTACTTTTCGCGTGACTGCATTGCATTCATAGCTAGTTTTGTACAATACATAGCTAGTTTTGTACAATACGTAGCTAGTTTTGTACAATACGTAGCTAGTTTTGTACAATACGTAGCTAGTTTTGTACAATACATAGTTCCTTAGTTACAATAATTACGTTCCTTCGCGACACGTTTGTTTTACGTTGTTTGCGACACAGAGCTGTTTGTACTCGTTTGATTCACGTTGCTATGCAACTAGATTGAAATATATATTTTTATAATAATGATAGTGGTGTCAACTTTTGTTAAAAATCTTCCTATTTTTTAGATAACGTGTCACATTAGGAACTAAATAAATGTGCTATGGAGCTACGAATGAGAATGGAACGAAGTTTTATTTTCTGTAATTAAAACATTTGAGGTGTGGATCTACAGAAGAATGCTCAAAATAAGCTGGATGGATAGAGTTACGAATGAAATATTTAATATCTCAGACATGTGATGCCAAACTTAGTGTGAAATGGGCTTTAAGATTTGTGACAATGCCCTGACTTATTGTGTTTGAATTTATAAGCACAACCCCTCGGTCTCGCTAGGTCTCACTGGAGACTGGGGGACTCGGTGTTAAAAGTTGTAGTATTAAGAGACCACAGGTCCCGGCGGTGACGGCCCTCGGAAGGCCAAGTTGCTAATGAGTCGGGACTAATTGAAAGCCAAGCCGCGCGGGCCGTCGGCGGACATTATTGGCTGTATTCGCTCCGACCGGCCCTGACGAGCAGCTGACAGGGTTGAATTTAACACCGGCTCAATATTAATTTATCTTTTACGATAGTAATAAATTTATAATTTAAAGCATATTTTAGTACGAAACAAATATTAATATAATATGTATACACGAAGCAATTTACCATTACATGTTTAAAAACCGAGATGTTTAGCTTAATCTGATCATGATTCAATATCAATTGATAAACTGGCTCTTACATGAAAGTAATGAAAGATGCGACGGTCTATCCTCTTTATCTACCACTAAAGAAATACTACAAATGATATACAGGAATTCCACGCTGTTCGCGCAGGTCAGACCCCTGAGAATACCGAAATCGGAAAAAAAAATTGCGCCAAAGGTACTAAAAGGGTTCCGTTTCTAAAGTGTGACACATGAATAAAACTATTAAAATTTTAAATGAATTAATATTAACTATTCTGCTTCTGCTCCCTTTTTGTTCAGTAATGGCGGGAGTCATCTCCTCCACATAGCCCGACCGCTGAAGTGTTGCCATTTTAATAAACCTTGTGACGCTTGTGATAAATATAAAATGTAATCATTTTTAAAAGTTTTAGAAGATGGTCACATTTAATCAAACAGACGTACACTAGATTAATTCCAGATTATAATCTTCTTCCGCATTACGTGCATCCCTTATAAATAGTGTTCAAGACAACTTGAAAAGCTCTGGCAAGACCGAGGCATAACAGAAATACAAAAATGAGAAACCTCTGTCTACAATATCTGTCTTTGGTGCTAAAACACGAGAGCTAAATGTTAGATAATCTGGAAATATGGCGTGGACAAGAACAGATAAAAACCTAATATGAAAGTGATATATGAATATGAACACGCCAAATATAAAATAATTAAACATCGAGTAGCGTCCTCAGGAATATTGACCATAATACTAGACAAACGGACACCATTGAATGGAGGTCCAAGAGAGAGTATAGCAAGCCCAAGCTCGCCAACACGACGGATCGACCTGGTTAACATTTCGATGCAGATTGCGTCGCTCCTGGAGTGCACGAGAAATACCATAACCGGATAATATCACAGCGGAACCCATGGTCACCACTACTCTCATTCAGAGTAAATCGAGGAAGAAGAAAATGTTCAAATTGACTTTGACTTTAATTATATTGTCAGCCGTGAATACTCAAAACCGAGAAGGCGGAACCGTGAACAGCGAGGGACTGCTGAACGCTGAACCTAGACAATGCGAGATTTATTAGTATCTATAAAAACAGAAACACGCGTTTACAGCAGATAAATAAAATGATAAAATGTAAAAGTATGTCTAGACAAGTATCTAGAGGACTGTAACCACCGAAAAGCAGTCCTTTTAGGGCCCGGTACAAGAGCGAGGGGTCGGTGTAAATATAATATATTAGGTGTGTAGCGTAGGTAGCACATCGGCGCGCTCAACCCTTATCAATTCTAATATGCTTCTGTCATAAATTACCCACTTTTTCACTGTTCCACGCCGTTATTCATTTAACTAAACAGCCCGGCCTGCCCCTCGGTGAGGGAGAGTTCAGACTTCGCGGCGACACCCGATAATGTTAGCGCCGAGATCAGTGAAAAGAATTCGTCCCCATACGCGACTCTGTCTTGTCGTTTACTACCCTGCCTCGCTCGAGGAGGCACTGTACAGCCACTCTGGAACAGGGATGAACATTTTACTTCCACATTTTACAAATAAGCACAGTAAAATATTACTTCTTTTTTTAAATAAGGGAATACGAGTCACATCAATATTCATGATATTTTCAAAACTAGTTAAACTTTTATACTATAAAAAAATTTACTAACTCCGTCTCCGGGGACGAGGCTCGAATCCCCGACTGCTAGGCGAGTACCATTTGCATATATGAAATTTTAACTTAAACCAAACTATTGCATCGATTATAAATCAATATACGTAAACTGAGACATGGAAACATCTACATCTATCTATCTTTTCATTTACTTTCCTCACTGACACACTTCATACTGAAAAATCTGGATTTTAAACGCCCCACCAGGATAGTCGTGGCAACATTGACACATGCGACAATATTAATGTTTAACAAGTTGTAGATATTGTTTCAGAAGAGATCCTATTATGGCCATATGGTTTCCGCAGCTAAATCTTTCATTTGTCTCAATTCTATGTTTGGAATCATTAGATAATTTTTCATGTTGGATAGTTCCAAGTCTCGGAAGGGTAATATTATTAATGATGGTTTACAATCATTTAAAAACTCTGATCCTATTTATATTAATTAATATGAGTACAAATTAATCAATTATTAATATGGTTTGGAAAACATTTTAAAAATTATCTACCCACGTTTTTATTCAGAATTCGATAGCAGAGTGAAAATTTTACAACGTTCGAACGTTGATAACAATATCTTCATCAACGTATCATTAGGTAGCAGCTACGACGCGCGTGTACACATGCACGTGTACACATACACAGCCGCAAGAAGCCCACTGAACACGAACCCCTGCATTATTGAATCATCGGTGGAAAGACGGTGTTCACGACTTACCGTGCGATCACTTGAAAGTCGTGCAAACAAGTCACATAATTGTCTTTGTGCACAAACTGGACCGAATCCTCTCTCTCCCTAGTCAGTTCAGCTTCTGGCTACTGACCTAATGATAATTTTCAGTAAAATAAACGTAGAAATAAATATAATAACTTCTTTAATAATTGCAAAATTAAATTGTGGCAGCATATTATATTAATAATAATAATAATAATACACATTTTTTTATACTGTCCCTTTTGCAGGATACAATGTATATACTAAATCTAAAAATGAAAGCATAAACAAAAACAAAACTATAAATCTAAGTGGTTGGTAATTAATTAGGAACTTACGTCAAAACAAATTTACAACTACTATTTACAAAAAAGATTTGGTTACCCACCACTTATATTGATAGTATTGTTTTTGTCTATGCTTGCATTTTTAATTTTAGTATACATTGTATCCTGAAGAAGGGACCATTGGTCTTGAAACATTAATTTATTAATAAACGGTATAAATAAAATATTAGTAATAAATATAATATATTCCTTGCATTTCAAATTTGACGCTGTCTTGAGCACGTAAAAAATGTTAATATTACCATATTTATTGTATTTAATAAATGCACATTACACCTGTTTTATTGGTGCAAAAATCGGATAAATGTTAAATATGAATAATATAGGCCCAGACTTATTCGCCGCTGAAATGAAATTTTACGAAAGAAGTATATTATTTTCTTCTTCTGAACAGGCGTGGGCGTTTCGCCGATCATCGTATTTTTGGCACATTCTTATAATGAGGTATTGGTGGACGCCTGCAGCAGATTTGTCGGTTATCAGAGTGACCTTCACCTTTTACCCTGAATCCCCCAGTGTTCCATCTTATGGTGTGGGCAGAATTGAAAGCACGCGAAAATGTTTAATTTCTCGAGGATTGATTTATTAGTACCGTGTGCATATGTCATAGCGTACGTGACACGTGTCTAGAGCGTCTATCTTGATGTGTTCTTGTTCACTAATGGTTTACGATTCATCAGCTCGCGACTCTCCATTGCTGGATACAGGCTTCCTCCAAATTCCTCAATTTTCTCTGTCTTTATTTTCATCCATCTGTTGTTCGGCACTCTTCCAATGTCTCGCTCCATGAAGCTTATGTACGGACCGACGCTATTGCTCCTTGCTTAGGTAAGCACTGTGTTTCGACTTTAATCTTCAAAAATTGTAGAATATTGGTAATGAGCTTGAGATTCTGTCACTCTAGTTATATTTTATTTATTTATTTATATATATACATTTAACAACACAATACAACAATAGAGTTATGCACCCCTAAATAATAAATATCTCAAATTATAGGGGTGGCTATCTACATTTATAAAAACAAGATGAAAATCTATAATAATACTATTTTATTTTTTGAGAAACAAACAGTGTAACAATAATAACTGAAGTAAGTTTCATCGGAATTAAATAACTAGTATAGTACATAATAAACTAAAAAATAGTATACTCACTCAAACAAACCGATAAACAAAAAGATTAACAAATAAACATAGTAAACTAAAAAAAATAGTATAAATTTTTTTTAAAAACTGAAAAAATAAACAAAAGATTATTTTAAAACTGAACATGCAAAGTGGAAAGGGCAAGGAGGGGAGGGGAATGGGATGCAATATATACAATTTATGTCAATAGTTATTAAATGTTGGCGTAGTTTAATTTTAAAAGGAAGTAATTTATCGTTGAAAATGTCCAAGGTATTAGAAGAATTTACGGCATTATATTTTGACGTAGAGCGGATCACAAAACAATTAGTTCTGCCAAAATTTGGGTAAAAGATTATTTGATCGTGTTGGGTGTGTGGGACAGTTTAAAGTTATTTGCTCTAATAAATAGGGCGAGTCAACTAAGTTATATAAAATTTTATAGAGGTAGTATAAATCTTGCGTGTTTCTTCTATTTAAGAGGGAGGGGATTTTATGGAAATGCTCGCTTTCTAAATGAGATGTAATGTCTAAGCGGGTACGTGAATTTAATATATTAAAAAATTTATGTTGAACATACGAAGTCGGTCGCTGTAGGTGGAATAATGTGTGTTCCAAACTGCCGATCCGAATTCAAGTTGACTGCGTACAAATGAGAAATATAAAATGATAAAAGTAAAAGGTGATTGGAATGGGTTATACAGTCTAGCAATGAATCCAAGGAGTCTATAGGCCTTAGCAATTACCGACTCTATATGCGGGATAAAAGTTAATTTAAAATCTAAAATTATACCAAGATCTTTCACTTGACTGCAGACGCTAAGTTTGTTAATAATTAATATTAAAACTATGCAAAAATTAATAACAAAATATAAATTATATTAGAAATTGATCAGATTAGAATTTGAAAATAAGAAAAAATGTCGAATACATAATTATTTATAAGACCTTTAAGCCATTTTGTATACACATTTATATTTGCTGCTAATTTAGTGGATTTTGGCAGTTGGTTATACAGTCTAGGAACAATGATGATGCGTGTCCATGTCCTATTCCTAATTTGGACATTTTAAAAATAACACGTTCATTGGTGTTCGAAAATAACACGTTCGCTCCGAGTCTAATCGTTGTGATGGATTTATATTTTGTCCTCTTTAAAAAATTAAATAATACTTTTTTTAATATAAGGAAGATAAATTTAAAACAGGAAAATGTTTAAAAACTTGTTTGGTTGGGTAATCTCCAGCCTTTTTGATATACTCCTATATAACCATAGTCGAGTGTATGTAGAACCGGCGATCTTCGATGAAGGTGCACCAAAATCAATACGCATTACGTAACAAATAAATAAAGAGCAGTCCGCGGACCGCCGGTTGGAGAGGCCCGCTTCCCGTCGTCGGGTCCCGAACCGTCGCCGTCGGCGTCCGGGGAATAATTAATTTCAATCACCGCGCCGCCGGCCGCGGCCGCTAATGACGTCACAGGGGACGGACCAATCACGGGCCGTTGACGTTCATTTCTTTGCGCGGAGGCTTTATCATTCATTATTCATTCCGGCCCGATTAATTTAAAGTTACCAATACCGATTCGAGGAACCGCAGTCGGATGTACTTTCACGACTCTCAGGGTGATGTCTTTGATCCAGCTTTTAATCACAATTTTGTTTCTTCTTTTAGTCGTGTTAGTCTTCTCCATGTCCGCCAATTTGAAGACGAAGATATACAAATATAATAGTTGAGCATTAGCGGACGGACAGTGTCCGCTAGTTTGGTGATTCATATTATTATTAAGGAGAACACAGTTTTGCTGTGAAGTTGCATTTTCAGAAAATACTTCTGTGGTATTTTAATACAAATTAAATTAATCGACTAGATAAATATACAGAAAAAATCTATCTTTAGAAAAAACATTTAATTGCTACCAGGATTCGAACCTGGACCTATTTCTATATTTTAATTGTCGCGTCTTCTATCGAGTTTTAATCAATGGTATTTGAGATTCTCTGCAATATAAGACTTTTAAAAATGTAATGGTAGATATATCAATTGGAAATATTACAGAATATAAGTTCTTTCTATCCTGGAGAACGCGCTCTCCAGGATAGAAAGAGGTCCAGGTTCGAATTCTGGTAGCAATTAAATGTATTTTCAATAGATAGATTTTTTCTGTATATACATATAAAGACATATATAAAATACCGAATCGAACATGAGCAGACTTCTGATCTTCCAGAACAGGATCCTCAGGCTAGCGCCGGGGTCCCGCGATGGATACGAGATACGGGTCACTCGGGGATTCCTCCCATAAAGGAACTCATCAAACAACTCGCCAAACATTTTTATGCTGGGATTCCTCGGCACCAAAATGCATCAATAAAAGTCCTCGCCGCGAATGGCGTAAATATCCCAGCACGCTTCATGCGACCAAAAGATATTCTAGAATATTATAGAATTGAATACTTCCAAGCGGCAGCACCTGCGCCATTTATCGCAACAAATAAAAATAAACACCCCCATTCTTAAACAGCCCATAAGGCACACGCGAGACGAAAGAGCAAGGGCTCCTTACGGACCCGGTACTCTATAGACAGTAGACCAAAACATATTAAATCAACTTTATTGATTTTCTAATTGATTAATATAATTTGTATTTATATAAATATAAAGTTTTTTCATTTTTATAATAACGTAATATAATGTTATTAATTTGTACGATTAATAATAAAAATATGTGCGCCCTAAGCAGCGATACATTATTGTGTTTACAAATACTCGGGAAATACATTTGAATAATAATGATGATCTTCTTCTATCTTGCACCTACAATTTATGATGCAAAGATATGCAGATGCAGAGAGGTCACACTCTTCTGTGCCACTCGCAACACTCGCCTCATCCGCATTAAGCGTCTGATCTACCTGGTCCAGACAATTTTTTATGTACGGTGCTCTCGATACTCTCGCGGTGCATTCTCTTCTTCTTATACTATCCTCCCTCATTCATTTCATTAGTTCCTCGTAACGAAATGCAATTACAGATGTGCATTCAAATTAAATTAGTTTCTGTTAATTTTTAGGTTTAATGGCCGCGTTCATTCTACTTTTTAAAAATTTGGCAGCTCCAGACAACGGATACGAGCGAAGGTAAAAAACAAAGGTTGCCGACGGACGATCGCCAAGATGCTTGAAGCGGAACTTCGCTGGTCATGTAGCGGTCACAACTTTGCTGGTCACGGAAGAGCGTCTACTGTCCAGCCGGAGTATTAGAAAGAAGTCAAAAAAGGGTTAATAAGAAATGAATCGGGCTAAGACTGGCCTCGTTGAAAACCGTTGGCCAATATTTTTTTCCCAGATCCAAAGTACACACACACACACTTTTCATGTACAAGTAGCATGTCATCTTACTTTCATCACATCTAACACCATTACTAATGAATTGTTTAATTGTAATTCTCTTTCCTTGTTCGCATCCTGCATTCCACCCACCAAACTCTCCAAAACAGCGATAAAGTGAAATAAATTCGGCCATCATAGACAGATAAATAAAACGATCGTGAATTAAATAAATATTCAAATCAACTATTCATCCAAATACAATTTTGGTTCGAAGTTCGGGCCAACAATTTAATGTTACAAACGATGATTAGATCAGCGATGATCACATAAACGCGTTTTCCATTATTCGAAAATGGATAGCAGAATAGTATTTTATAATAATAAATCCAATCGTTGCGACTACTTCATTTTGACTTTGGACTGTGTTTTTGTTTATTCGTCCGATTTAACCAATAACCTAACTGCATGAAGAGAAGAAGTTTCCGAAATTTACATAATGATATATTTGACAAATGAAATATGTACCTACTCGGTGCCTCTCGTTTCATTCATAATACTTACTTGAAAATAGATTTATTTTCTAGTTGAAACATCTTTTCTGGAATCGAAAACTCATCTCGGAAATTATCGTCTTTAATATTACGCAGTCGAAACGTGAACCGATTTAAAAAAATTAACGCACTGAACAAGAATAAATTCTAAAAAATAAAATATATGCTACAAATCGAATAATCAAAATCGAAAAAAGAAGCGCAAAAACAAGACAAATGGAAGACTGCCGGGGCGCCAGATGCTCCAGGGAAGCAGCACGCTCAGCAGTGAGCAGACGAAAAATAAGAAAAAACCTTAATATAATATGAGAAAACGAATTGAATTAATTAACTAGAAAGAACTAAACTATTTATCGAAAAAATATTCGGTTGCTACCGGGATTCGAACTTGGACCTTTTCCTATTCTAATAATTTCACTATATCAAGTAGTTACCTTTTTGATCCACTTGTATCTTATGATCTGTAGTTCTTTATAATTGATACATCTATTATTTATTTATTATTTCATTTATTTTATTTGTAACTATATAATACAATGTAAAAATCTGTTTGGACTGTGCCCGTCTGTCTCACAAGAGAAATTCTGTGTCGAGACGGGCATAGTTTACAAGCAATTGTTCAATTAATTAGAATTACAAGTAGTAGATAGAATTACATTTATTACTATATAAAAGGTGTACATGAAGAACAATTTTAAAGTGGATATAATTTTTGTTTCACTTTGTAGCAATAATTAATACAGGTATGAGTCAATATGTTTGGGTGAGTGCACCAATACTGGCTCTACCCATATTACGAATCCAAGTTTTAATATATAGTTTCACGTTCTTGGGACAATTCAATTGATTTAAATCTTTTAGCATTCTATTAAATAATTTAGGTCCAAAATATTTGTAGTTCCTTTGACCACATGTTGTATGTAATCTTGGGATTTGTAGGTTATTTGTATTTGTCCGTGTGGAAATTATATTTTGAGTTGTTTTAAAATGTGTCTGTTTGTATTTATATATGTATTTAAGGGTAGTATTGCATTTTTAAAAGCAATCATCTTTATATTGCGATGAATCCCAAATTCCCTTGAGTAATATACTCTAAGAAACGCCACAATTAAATAAACTTTGATACAACTTATATATTTTTAAGAAATCCCGGCATCTAGCAACCAAATATGTAGTGAATAGATTTTTTCTGTACATCTTTCTAGTTGATTAATTTAATTAGCAGTCACAATACTACAGAAACTGCAGCTTTACAACAAAAAGCGTGTTTTCTGCGCGTGCTAAAGACACGTCCCATTTAGAAAAATATTTATAGTGTATTATTTTTGATGATTAAAAATCGTGTCAAAAAGTGACTTGTCGTGCCGGGCGTCATAACGCAATCGATTAGTTCCAAAGCGGGCAGCTAGAGCTCGCTGCCGGCGCTGGTCACGCTTGGAAGTGTGGCGAGGTAACCACGATTACCGCCGGGTTGCTACAACAGTGTTATCAAAGGGAAGAAATATTAGTAGCTACATATTTAATAATAACTCTCCCGAGGTCCCGGGAGGTGGTCGTCGTGTACAGACTAACTTTCCGTTTTTCTTTTGACATTTTAACGGATATTATTTATCGGGTGTCACTGAACTGAAAGTTTAGTGGCTGGATTTTGGGAAGTACTTAATAACTAAGTATTGTGCGTAGATCCATTAAAGTTACAATTTCAAAGGAGAAGGAATGTAATTGAAATATATATTCATTTTATTAAAATAAAATTAATATTTCCAAGGACAGATATCATTATTAAAAAAAACACGTAAATAAAAACCTAAATAAAACCCTAATATCTTGTTACAAATGAAAATGAAATGAGAAATATGTATGTGTGACATTTTGGTTCTGAAGGTACATTTTTTCAAAAGATAAATCTTCTGTCAGATATTTAAAAAAATTACAACATTGCATTGTATATATATATATAATGGATTTAAAATAATAAGCTGATATAAATAAATTATTTCACTTTCTTAGCGATGGAAATATGATAATAAAAAGGTGCTTGTGGTGTTTAGTTCGTGATGTTTCATTAATATAGAAGACGATCCAGTTCAGAAAAATCGACGTTAAGATAAAGAAAGACAACAAAAATGATGAACTCGATAAAGTAACGACATTGAACAGACTACGTAGAGAAAATGCAAGAAAGAAGGGAACACACACAAACTAATCGTACAGCTGATGTTCCCTACAGAGCAAACCGCTTTTGGCACACGTCCTAGGACGGGGTTTTAAACTTTCTAAAGGAACATAACGAAAGCAAATATTTTCAGTCATCAACGACATGAGTTCTATTACAACAGATATGGAAAATAAAATGTTAATTATTAAAACGACAGTAGCAGTGAGTGATGAAATAAGAAGACAGATAATATCAGCCAAAAGTTCGCCTATATTATACGGCATCTTATTAGACCGGTGTCACTGCACAGAACAGAAACCTGGACTCCGAGCTCTGACGACTCTCGGAAATTGTGGGCGTCGGTGCGCAAAATCTTGAAAAAGATCTTTCGTTTCTTCATTGACAAATAATGTGTAATTTTTGATTTAGCTGCCTTCGCGCTTAAAGAAACTTTTCAGAAAGCTGTCAAACGACTTGAAACATAAAACATAATATTTTTACCAAATATTTCTGTCTGTAGAAATATGAACAGGATACCTGGAATTAATTCCCTGGTCATATATGTACCTACACGCGGCTAGACAACCAAACTACATTAAAACAAGAAGAGAAAATATACAACTGTCTACTTTTCAGGAATGTACCATGCCAGTGTCTCCGGGGACACATCAGCCTCGGCCCTAAGAGTTGAAAGTTCGTACCGGGGTCGTGATATCTGAATAACGACTGCCCGGAGTCTGGATTAATCCAATACGGTTCGAACTGGATGGAGAGTTGTGACGTACAGCTCAAATAACGCGAGTTTTTGTACCAATATCATTCATCTGTCTAACAAACATCGCGTTCTCCAGGGTTTCAAAAATAACTGAAAAAATAGCGCCACAGACCTTAAACAAATAACTAACCTTGTATCGACCGATTTGATCACGTGCTTAACATAAAGTTGTGACAATCACATTTAATATAAAGTTTAATACTGAGCGGTTAAATTAATATACGAACCTAAATCAACTTTATTCAAATATGTTTTATTAATTCATACGAAATATGTAACCACTTGGGTATTAGTATTAAACGCCAACCGGTTTCGGAATACGGTAGGATCTAAATATATGATTTTGTCAGAAATTTAATCGATTATCGTGAGCACTTTTAAAATCTGCGTCATGAAGCGAGCTCATGTTACACGTTGAGAATAAAAAATCGTTGCTAAGCGTCTTCACGGTTGTGGAGAGCGTGTCTTAACGGTCCGAACCAAAGTGATGTGACATGTTTATTGGAAACATTCGTATAATTATTTTAATTTTATAATTCAAATGTCTAACTACTACCCTTCCAATATTACATAGTTTCACCACTGGGTGACGCAGCGCCACCGCCTTCGGGTCGCGCCGCTGTGACCAGCTCCACTCCATCTCTTACCTGTAACAAATAAAACCAATAATGTAAATGTGCATAAGTCAATTTATTTCGATAGTTATCATAAACTATACATACAATAATCCATTATAAATCAATTTTAAATGTACCACATACTAATTATACGTTAAAATACATATACAGAATGTAACACACTTAGTCCACAATACTTTAGGAGGTTATATCTTATAAAAATATGAGTCGAAAATGTTCGAGCAACCGTGTCATATTCTCAACCATTTCAGAGATAATCGAAATTCAATTTTCGATTTTTTTATTAGTTTTCGATTTGTATTGAATCAAATATCGTGTACGATCTAATATTTGTACTATTACATCAAAAAATAATTTAATTATCTAACAAATGAAGCGAAAATTGCTGTAAAATATCAAATATTTGAAATGCATTTAAAGTTTTATTTTAAATTACTGCTTTAGTCTTTTTACACGAAATATATTCATACTTTATTATTTTATTGTAGACTTAAAAATTCATAGCAAACAATTTTTTATAATGTTTCCTAAAACTACAGTATTCCGATGGTTCTCAAAATTAAGATGACAGACATTTAATTTTTTGTTGAAATAGTGACCGCTAGGTATTGAGACTGTGATCGGTATTCGATTGCAACGATTGGCCACTGACTGCTGGAGGCTGAGTTTCTAATCAAATGTGTTACATTCAACAACGAATCACTGCGAACTGTGACCAGCCAATTTTCATAGAAAAGGCATCGATAAATTGGTTAAAAGATGGAATGAAGTCCAGAACAATAATGGAGAATCCATCATTGATTGAAATATTGTAATTTTTGTTTAAAAATATGATTTTTTAATAAATAATTGAAATAAATCGAAGACTATCCAATATTAATTATTTATTAGAAAATATGTCGACCAATTTCGAAATAAACGTCTAATCTTAAACTACAATACCAATATTCAGTTAAAACTAACTCTACGTCTTTTATGAAGTCATTCTAAAGGTTACGGGCTTTTCATACTATTCATTTAATTAATATTTGAAAGGTTAACTTCATTCGGCGTGTGTTACAAAGTATACTTATTGGTCCTGAATGAATCAAGTCGTACACCTACACGAAGTACATGCACCTGTTGGTCCATTTGCCTACCAGAAGGTGGTAGGTGGCCATACAGTAAGTCAAATTTACAACAATAAAAACAGTTGTCTACGATAGAAAAATTCGCTGGGTCACTGGTTCGCATAGCAAAAATACTGCAGAGGATCTCGTGACGCAAGTTCCGGAAAATTTGAATGCACGTTCTTTGACCAGAAGACCCCGAAACTACCCTTCATTAAACGTGTATACCTATGTATGGGTATAATGTATGGGGTGTGACGGATCTTGTGGACACGACGACTCTCGCACTCGACTTATCATCGGATCTTCTTAGCAGAAAATTTAAAAATTCCTAACTCCGTTAATAGGCATCGATCCTAGAGAAAAATGTAAAAAAAAATAACTATTTTTAGTACACATTCTTATTGTGAAGTTGTAATTATTCAGAACATAGGTCTGTGATATTTTAAATATGAATTAAATATATTAATTATAAAGATATACATATAAATTCAATTCTATCGAAAAATATTGTTGTTGCGCCACCGGGATTCGAACCTGGATCTCTTTCCTAACCGGTAAACAACAGTAAACGTATTTACCCTTCGAAAATTAAATCTTTGTGTAAACAGTATGTATTTTTTACATTAATGCATATTATATTGTGAATGTTTAAATTTTCGTTCCAATCGAGTCATATTTTTTTAAAAGTCGCCGAGCTATTTGATTTCGTAAGTGGTACAAAAGTGATATATATTTGACGGTGTATGAGTTCTTCACAATACGACGTACGCCGCGCCGTGTAGGTGTGTCGGATCTCCACAGCCTTCTGCAGATACGCTACAGATCGTAAAGCTAGTTTTTCCTCATCAGGAACAGAGTATTCGGTTCATTCTCCTGAATAGAGTCACGTAAAAGTGTTTGAGGAGAAATTGAATCAAAATTGCGATCGCTGAAGGCATCTTCGTGTACCAGCTGTACTTCTTCACTGTACTGTTCCATAAGTATGCTGCTTTTAAACATTACTTGATGAGATATGTGCATCGCTATAAATCAGATGTTCCCAACCTTTTTGGCGCCACGGAACACTGTTCAAATTATAGAATTTCCGCGGCACACGGAAGAATACTTGCATACTACATATCACTTTTATGTTGACTCTTAATTTAACATATTTTATATACCTCGGCTAAAATAATCGCGTAAGTCTGCATAGAATTGTCTTATATATTACGGTCCATCTGCAAACTTTCTGTAAAATAATCCAAAATTTTCTAACGCACTATTTCTAACGTTCTATTTTTATCGCAGTTACCTGACATATTTTACTAGAGGAGTATCCGATAAAACATATTCCAGAAATATTCAATTACTTTCAATACCATAATATAACTTACGTATTGTATAAAAACCATTGCAAGTCAACAGGTGTGTACCTTGATAGGCTTAATAGGGTATGGTTGACATTAATGCTGATTATCACTTTGTTTTAGATCATTTTAATTTTGATTCTAATTTTTTAAATTAGGTAGAAAAAAGTCTATTCAGCAGATTGATTTTACTGTACGAAACAATATCTTGTGGCACACCTGTTGGTAACCACTGCTCTAAATAACTGGGTGTGCTATTTTTAAAAAAAAAAATAGTTCCCTTTAGTTTTTAAACCTCATACAGTGTTGTAAAAAAGTGTGGAATCGATAGAAAAAACGTTTTGTCAGGTACAGGATTCAATATGAAAAAAGTTTATCTTTATTATTGGTACAGATATAAATTGGTTTGTCCACTACTTCTCTAAACAAATTAACAACGCTTTAGTTAAAATATACCGAATATATTTATGTACATATTACCGAAGTCCATTAAGTGCCATTCCTGATTTAATTTTTAAGTGAATTCCCATACATGTTGTTTGGTTAATTATTTTAATTACATAATGGTTTCAATAATTATTTAGTTACAGGTTTGTTTGGTGTTTATGACGGTGGTTGGTTACTAATTAATTGAAAATGTCGTCATATACAATTCAAATTGTACAGTAAATGGAACCATTAGAAGTGACGAAAAATTTCATAAAATATTTTGTGTTACAGGTACTTTGTTTTTTTTATACTTTTATATATAAGGGACTTAACACAATTTTTCTGAGGTGTCTCCTGACTTTTGCACATCACTGTAAGTTTATGTCTAATTTAAGTCTAAAGTTAGTACATAATTGCATGCATACGACGACCTTATGTGCATCCTAGGTACCGTACCGGTGCGCTTCGATACACTCGATAGACATATTTTCATATCATCCTAAAGTGGGACAAAAATTAAAAAATGATTACATATATTAAATTAAACTTTTTAAATGCCATGAGCGCGTTAACATGCCAAACTTTACGTGTTAACACGTACTTTTGGACCTTGCAAACTTGCAGGGATTAAAGTCATATTTTAAAATCATTTTGCCATCTGTTAATGACAAGTCCCAGCTTTTGATAGATAAGTAGAGACCTTTAAAGCCTAGTCTTACTCTATATGGTGTCTTCCATTTCAATAGTTGGTATTTAATAACGAAAGTAAATACGTTACTCTAATATATTGAATAATTGTAAATCATAAAAAAATGTGCTGATGGCTTTGGTTATACTGTATTATTTATTTCGTATTTAGGTCAAATATATTTGCAGCTGTAAAAACGGATACTCTATTTATCTACCTATAAGTTACGGCAATTTTTATAGCGGAACCAGAAGTTCGCTCCTATTTTTCGGTGAAACACCTACATACCTACTATATTGCTCCAATACGGTAATATCGTTGCATCCGCCGTGGCTAAGGAGACTTATACCACTTTAAGAAATATATATAATTATTATTTTGGACTTTGTACTACAAGCACACAATTTTTTGAGATAATATCACAACTAGTTTCGGGTAGAGCAGTCCTTCCCATCTACAGGTGTAAATTGAACTAAATTAAATACAGTTAGCTATGAGACGGTGGGGTACGTAAGGGTGATTGTTTCTTGGAACTAAAATGTTCCATCACGAAGTGACTACCAAATCAATCAACGACTATAATACCCGCCAGGTGGCATCACAACTACGTGTGACGTCATCGACAGCTCGGTACGCCACGTATTCAATTCTTCTTCTTCTTTTAAATAGGCAATCCACCTTTCAAGGGTGATTTGTGCCATTAATCAAGTTAAAACTTTATTTTATAGAAAAAAAGTACAATAATATTATATTACAAGTCAATATCAATGTCGTTCAAAAAATTTGCTATTGTATAGATTAAATGTGGCGAGTTAAGGGAATTAGACGACACAAGTTATCGGTAGTTGAAAATTACCATTGACGAGATTACTGTAAAAGAAACCTGTGATTCGCAATGGACAGGCAAAAATACGTATTTAATTCAATTTTAACATTTTCAATATAGAAGAATATGTTCAGAGAAACACTGGCCAAGTTGGCCATACCACCGTTGAAGCAATGAACATGCTACGGTAATAATTATTCTATTTTTTTATTTATTACATTTATCGACAAGAATTAAATTGATATAAAGATACTTCTTATAGATGTCACTACATAAATTGGACAATAGCATTTATGGTAAGGTCATGAAAATATATTTGTCAATAATATGTACGAAAAGGATCAACATACCGAGTGATTTTCAAAATACACGAATCGGGTCACCGGAAAATGTGAATTAATTCCATTGTGACATCAAACTGACAGTATTTTGAAGCTACCGGCCAGGCAACACACGTGACAGGCCGGACGTCGATCACTGCTCAAATATTAATTCGGGCTGTTAATTGAACGGAGTTTATCAATGTGTTGTACAACATTATGCGGTATGGCGACCCACGATGTTACTCGTATTTTAAATCCGCGTCACAGCTCGTATCTTGCAAACTAATTAAATTATTGATTTTCTCGACCTCTGTTTGGGTTCGGATTGGAGGACCGCGACCAGTGGCGTATCTACGCCAATGCATCCAATGCGGGTTAGGTAGGGACCCAGAATATTCACGCCCTACAATAACCTACTTTTGAAATTCACGATTACGTGTCAAATACGTCATCAATTTAAATAGAGTTTTTCAACGACTCTTTTTCTATCTGTCAGATTATTATGTTACGGTTGAATGTTATCACTAATAAATCCTAAACCAGAAGCTACTCCAAAATTTTTCATTATTAACTAACTCTATTACTTATGTATAAATACCGAAATATACTGTTGAAGAAATAAAAGCTTCGTTGTACAACTATGATATGAAATTAATTAAATTGCACTCTTTAAACAAAAATTAACACAGGTTCGCCTTTGAATAGAAGCTGGTGTGGTGTACCTAAGAATATTGCGGGCCAAATTTGTTACAGCCTGTAAGCATAATATTGGTTATGTTGCGAATTATGACAGAACCCAATAAAAATAAAGTGGGTCTGTTCAGTATTACTGGTTAATATTATACTTTTTTCAAAAGTCAAAGAGGAATCCCGTAATCTAATTGGCACAATTCCTCAATGAGACGAATTTAAACTGATTTTTGGTAATTAAAAAAACTCTCAATTCTAAATTCCGCGACGAGCTATTGTGACGTCACGCCTGCACAGCCACCTGTATCATGCGGCGACCATTAATCTGTCGGCCAGTGACGTCATTCAATTAGCTGCAACGTCATAAGCCCCGTTCGTCCGTCCTCGGCGCCCTCGCCGGCCCGCGCTGAAGGGCGATGTTGCATATCTGCAGCGCGCACGCTATCTCTCCCGCGGACGGAGGGTTGTGTCGTGATTTATGTCGTCCGTATCATTGAATTGCTTCGCAGTCGGGGAATTAATTCTCGAATACCATAACGTAACATAACGTCGAGGAACAAGTTTAAGATAAATAATTCATTCCAAATTCTGCATTTATATCTAATAACACCATCCATCCCATAAAGTGTACATATAGGAGAGGGGTTTGGAATATTAGCTGCGGGACGAAGGGCATTATATACACATTCTTAGTGGAAACATAAATCCGATAGTTTATGACACATTTATGCAACAGTAAAAGTATTTATTCTTCGAAAATTAAATCTTTGTGTAAACAGGTATATTTTTTACATTAATGCATATTATATTGTCAGCGTTTAAATTTTCATTCTAATAGTCATATTTTTAAAAAAAGTCGCGGAACTATTTGATTTCCTAAGTGGTTCCAAAGTGATCACGTGGGTGACACCAAAATGAAAATATTGGGATAAGAAATTTGCGTTAGTTCATGTCTATATCCATCCGTTGAATGTATATTTGGTGACCGATCTCATCTTTCATAGAAGCGCCTGTTATTTGAAAATATAGCTCATCTCGCCGTGGCATCTCACAATATATATAATATCGCCGCTGCGGATTTATCGCTCATCTCTAATTGATGCATACATTTTATATGAGTATCAAATGTCCAAATTTTGCAAAATCATTTTATGCAATATTAAAATTGTTAAGGAGATAATCATATAATATAATAATTAGCCTGATCTGATGCCGTGAAGCCGAAAATGAAACAAAACATGGTGTGCCTTCAAAGTTAAAATAAACCGAAACATATTTGTTTAGATTTATCTATTTCTAACATTATACATAGTACGATAAATCACAGTTCGATTATGATCAAATATTGTAAATTCTATTGATAGATAGACACTTTTTAAAAGATAAATTATGTATTGTGTTTAAAATAGGGGCATTGTCATTACAAATAACTGCTAATAGAAAATAAATAATAAGTTATTTAATAAATCAACCGGTTTCAGAAAACAACATTTCCTTCTTCAGGAAGTCGTATTAACTCACCAAAAAAATCTTTTTTTTTTAATTATTAGAAAAAAAATTTGAATAGGACTTGTGGTTAAATTTACTTATTTATAATATTTGGTTAATTTTACATGTTTTATTTTGCGTTCTTTGGTCATCAGTCATAATGTCTGACTACTTTGTTTTTAGCACTGTAAATAATTGATATCTATCCTGTCGATTATTTCGTTTTTTTATACTATTAATAAATTAATTAATTTGCTAAGTGTTTATAGAAAAAGTTGACAATTTGCTCTACAACAGGCTTGCCTATTTGGACTATGTAATTAACATTCAGTTATATTTTTATATGAGTGTAATTATGTAATGGTATATATATATATATGTATGTATATTTAAATGAATAAAAAAGAAGTAAGAAGTAACTATTGAAATATTGAAAGTCAAGTGAAAAGTATTAAAAATAGAAGTTGTAAGAGACGAACTAAGAAGCGAAGGATATCAAAACAATTAACAAGTATTTAGTCATTGGATGGGCTTTTCAGGTAGTATTACAGAAATGTTTAAATGAATGTATGTTTGAATGTAACTACTGTATGAAGTATTTAAATAAAAAACGTATCTGATATTCAAGTTATTGCTTGTTTACCGATACTTGTAATACGAAACCACATCGCAAATATTCGGAACGATCCTCTAGGGACGATTTAGTGCACTGACTCTTCCCACTCAGTGAAGAGTCAGACCACGGCTTCTTGGTATACGATTTCCACTATATATATATGTATAAATTTTTTCATTCAATATATGAATTGTTAAGGTTACATGTATGTATTGAAGTGGATAAGTGTTTAAGTAGATATCAAGCCTTACACACTTTGTCAAGTCCCACGTAATTGTTAACTAGTACTATTGATTATTGTTTTTAATATATTTGTAATAATATAAATATAATAAAAGTGTAATCTCTGCCGTACGACACTGTATTATATAGTATTATATGAAATATTTTCTCGGTGATAGATATCTCTAGTGAAATAGAAAGCCCGCCCGCTAAAAGAACAAACCCCGCGATCAAGCAGCCAACTCGGTTATCGACAAATCGCGACGCTTATCATATAAAATATATAATAATATGTACGGTGAATACAAATTGATCAATCACCCGTAATGTTCGGGAAAAGAACCCTTTAATACTTTCCGAACACCCCTCCAAGTGTCTAATATATTTTCCAATAATAATTTTGATACATCGTCTGACTGTAGTGCCCGGTGAGGCGTATTCTAAAGGATGAGTCGAGAAAATCTGCGCCCGCTGCTGATCAAAATATGTACACAGCTTCAGCTGGAGGGGTGGTCGGAATGTTTCCGAGTGGTCCAATTTTACTGTGTAATAGATAAATAAATAAATACATACGTACATACATCCAGTATTAATTAGCTCTGTGAAAATGAAGAAAATACTATGTACCAGATGAAAAGCGAAGTCACAAGTGAAAAAAATGAAATTTTGACTGTGACAATGTATAATATATTACGCCATGAGAACGTGTATAAATGGGTAATGATAGACGAGTGTATTAGGTATTTGAAACGATTAATAGTCTGTTATGGCCGTATTACTTTAACAATAATGATTTACTTGAGTGCTGGACAACTAGACCAATAGACCAATACACCAATTCCCCGACAAGCCAACATCCCAAAAGCCAAGTTCCGGTAAGACCAACTTCACGGAAAAAGGACTAGACGGAGTTAGAGACTTAATTAAAGTTAGTGATTATTGTAGAGTACAAAATTTAGATTTTTTTATTACTGGTTACACTTGTGTTACTACATTTACATGACCTTAATAATAATACTAATATTAAATAATATATATTTCGAAAAGCGACTCCGTCCGCGAGAGTTGATAGCTGACGCAGCACTCCCGCTGAGAGCACTCGTGTAGGTGTACACCTCTTCGCCACCTACCCTCGAGGGGGATGTGTCAGGAGTCCAGTGTCAAAAACACATATAGTTTAAAAAATCTAATAGTGTCGTGTTGTTTCGATTGCTTTCTTTTTTAAAGTATTTTTCAAATCATACAGCAGACCTCGTGAGCATTCTAGTCCCACTGTGTGCGAGATGATAGAATGATGTACGCAGAAGCATGGGGAAAATATTCTGGTTATTAAAATCTGATCACTACTGACACATCGGAGGAATATAAAAATAGCACTGAAATGCTTATTTCATTTCAATATAAATAAGTTTGTCTTTTTGGAAAACATGTTATAACTTATTTAATGTTTATTACCCTTGCAAACATTATTTTTTTCCAATTTATTATTTAAATTTAGTTTTACTTTTTCCACTTTAAATTTAAAATAAGTTTTAGTTTTACTATTATTTTTCGTCTGTATACGCAACAGATACTAAACCTTGTCAATGTTATTTTAATGTATTGACCGCTGGTTAGATTTACAGTTCTTCTGAGAATTCAGTATGCTAATTAACTTTGTTCTTATATACACAATGTGAATTAACTACTGTATTTTTTAAGTTCGTTTCATGTTTCATCTTCATCTGTTGACTCACCACATGCAACGTTAGAAACATTCACATAGTGCGGCCATCTTGTAGTGAGTGGTTGAAATGTTCAAGACAATAGATCAGCCCGCCGACTGTGAAATACGGTCCGTGATTCGTTTCTTGAATGCACGAAACACGAAACCAGCTGACAGTTCCTTGGTGACATGGTTTTCATCTCAGGCGACGTCGTTCTATAACCAAGGTACACAAAAATCGATGCCCCGTTATGAGAAGTGCCTTAATAACGATGACGACTGTGCCGAGAAGTAGTTTAATGTGTGTAGCGTTTCTTTAAAAACAAATCCGGTACTTACTTAAAAAACGCCCCTCGTATAATACATTTCTTTCCATTGACCATTAATTAGCTCAAAAATCTTTAAATTGTGTAATGTTTGACTTTAAGAATAATATTGTACATAAGTAGGTATATATTTTATTATTATACATAATATATGAAAGGAGAGTGACCGCGGGAAAAGTGAATAATGCTTCGAAAGCAGCGCAGCTATCGTTAATAGGAAATTGACACAATCAAGAAATACAGAGAATCCACAAGGGCACTTTCTGGGAGACGTACATTAATTAACACAGAATGTGGTGTTGATGTAATGAATGAATGAATTAACTCTCTTCTAGTCTCCGTGACACCTGTATAATATATATATATATATATTTTTTAAATATGTCTTAGGACGGGCCGTTCCATAAAGAGGTTAATAAAATCTTTAAAAATATTTTCTCCCTATAGAATGTATACGTAAAGAGTTTGTAATGTATATCTTATAATTATATGACAGATAGTTATGTCCTAAATAAACCTGAATGTATTTTTAAATAATATTATTCGTACATACATATTTGTAAACAAAAAAAATGATATATCGATTCTGCAATAAAAAATGTCAAAGAACGTAGAAAGGTTTAGTCGCGCATAAAAAAAAAGAAAAAGGCCTCCATCGAAGGGAAAAACAATCGGCAGGAGGCTGCCTGGCTGCCTGGCTGCTCGACTGCCTGGAGAACACCTTATATATTATTTAGTGGTGCGGAAGAAATCGAACCTATGTATGATAAGAGTATTAAATCTCTTTTTAACATACTCGAAGTAGGAATAATAACATCCCCGAATGTTCCGGAAATGTTTTGTATTTCCGTCAAAACAAACGGATATGTAATACATTATGAATAAGCATAATATATCGTGTAATTCTGACGAATTGACAAATAATGAGATAACAAAATGGTACAGACGAACTTTCGGAAGCTGGAAAATGTAAATTCAGTCCAATCATCATTTTCAGGTGATACAGGGTTAACATGAGAAGATGCTTCGCCTTTTTACAATTATTCTACGGATAACAAAAAATAAAAATCTTATTTTTATGTACTTGTATAATATACTGTACCTCACCAATCTTATTTTTATATTATGTATTATGTCATAAGTTATTATATATTTGTACTGTTTGTTTGTCATAAATATATAAATAAAAATTAATCAAAATACGGCCTTTTGCTATAAACACTATTATTAATTATGGTTACGTTTCCATTTACAACTCAAAATTTTTCGAAAATGGGAAATATATTTTGATGAATATGAATGAGATCTGAATGATATACTATAGAATACATATTTTGATACATTAACTCTCATTATAATAAACCTTCATAAAGACAACACGGCCAATCCGTCAGATGCGCTATATCTTAATGAACTTGATGACGTTAGGCTTACCATAGAGGTTACAAAGTATAATAATATATATAATATGTACACATTAATTCAATCTGCACTACAATATGCCATTATTAGCTGGGGATCAGCATATAATACTGGCCTGATTCCAGTAAAAATTGTACAAAAACTTATCATAAAAATAATATTAAAAAAACCAAAAGATTATTCGAGAAAATTACTTTTTGAAAAATTACAAGTACCGACATTTAGTGACATATTTAAAAGAAATTCTATTCTTTAAATATTAAAAGAAAAATATATGTATATCAATTTATTACTGAAAATCGTACTGGATTTAGATTAGTATTTTCATTGCTCTGAAATCAATACATACATCATTTGCACACCTAGGGAAAAAATTCTTCCTGAAAATATTGGGAAAATTAATAATACTAGAGAACTATCAAATTCTATTAAAAAAACACTTCAAAGTGAACTTAAAAAGAAACATACCCCTAAAACTTATGCATATCGCTAATGTTATCATTTTTATTATGTAACATTATTGTAAACAATCATTTTTATTCACATTCACTCCTCCGCTTCTATACACAATCATATCCTTCCGAGAGATATAATAAAATCATTGTACCTAAGAATATTGTATCATAATTTGAATAATAAAAATAATTTAAAAAACATGTTTCATAAATATGAACGTTTGTATTATATTATACATGCTATGCCTCAAGATGTTTCTTATAAAAGAGGTGTAAGTTAAGTCTAGTTGTTGCACTACTAGTGGACACGATTACCATATTTAAAATATTTTAAATGGATAGCACAAAACTAAAATGTTTGCAGATCTGTGTATAAAAATATCGACATATCTAACAATTATGTTTTGATTACCGTATACATAACATTGAACGTTTCATTAGAACGTTGAATATTCAATTACAATGGGGTAGTAAACTATTATTTTTAAATATTGACATAATATCCCAATCATGTAGTAGTAATGGTATGGTATATATAACGGTGGCCAGGTGGACAGATTATACATTCATTTCTCGGCGTTCCGTTCCAATGATGCGCACTTTACAATTGAGAATATAAATGAAGCACGAATCGGAGCCAAGCGATAAATAGCGTTGTCCGTCTCGTGAAATATGATGATTTATTTTGAAAGCGGCCAAAATGGGAGGCCGAAGAAATGTCGAACAGGGGAGAGGAACGATATTTAAGGCGTTTTAAATTTCAGTTCCGTCGGGAAACAGACGTGCACCGGAAGTAAAGCCATTTTTCAGCTTCGGAATTCAGCGGGAAAATAATGGCGGCAGATTCCGTTTCCGCTGATTTGTGAACCTTGGACAGGTACAGAATGGTGTCGAGGAAGACTTCTGTAGTAGATGTGCCCTAATACATTATGGAGCCTCTGCCGGAGCGCCGGCCGGGCTGGGCCGAGCGGGACGGGAACTGTCTGCCGAATCTGGATTGTTAAAATTGTTTTTAATACATTTTTATAAATAGAAAAAAAATATCTAAAAAAATACAAAATTTATACCATACTCCGAAAATATGTATGTAATGTAAATAAGACTCCCCACTGAAAACTGGTAAAAACGTTAAAAACAACGAGTAAGAAAATTTCGTGACATTTTTACTCTCAGTTTGTATTTGATTTTCATCTTTTATAAGCTTTTGTACACGCCGGATATCACTCGTACTCATCTATCATACCACATTACCTTCTTATCTATGCATCCTGTTATGTCCGAATTGATGGTGGTCCCTTTAGGCATAAACTCGGTCAGCAAGACGCCTTTTCGGTCCCAAAACACCGTAGCCATCACTTTCCCTGCGGAAAGCGTCTGCTTAAACTTTTTCGGCCTAGGCGATTCAGGATGGCGCCATTGTTTGGACTGTTCTTTTGTTTCTGGAGTGACGTAGTGACACCACGTTTCATCTCCCGTAATAATGGAGTCCAAGAATTCTTCGGTATTCTCGGCGCATTCTCGAAGAAACCCCTCGGCACACTTGACACGATTGTCTTTGTGGGTTTCTGAAAGCATGTGTGGGACCCACCGCGCGCACACCTTGCGATAACCAAGTTTATCGGTCAAAATGTTGTCGATGGTTTTTTCACGAACCTCAGGAACCTGGACAGCAAGCTCCCGAAGCGTTACTCTCCGATCTTCGAGGAGAATGCGCTCAATCTTCGCCACGACTTCGTCCGACACCGATGGCCTCCCACTCCTTTGCTCGTCGTGGACGTATTACATTAATTTATTATTTTGAATATACAATCCACAAGTATAAACTCAAACAGATTAATAAACAGATAAATTGTCCATGCTCCGTAATCATCTGACATTCAAAATGATTTATTTCTGAAGGTTTCATCATGCCTTTCAACTTGACGGCGACGTTGGAAAGAAAGGAATAAGTCCATCTGCCCTGCGTTGCCGTATCCCACCTCTCTTGCCACTTTTCAAGCTTTAACTGCCTCATTCTTAGAACCAGATCTTTCAACCTAAAAGTGACGCCTAGTGGTTCCTAAGGGCCCAAGTGTCCAGGATTTCCAGGCCGGCCGGGAGGACACCTGCTATAAGGGGCAGAGTTACCGTGGACACGATTCAACACGCTCCTGTTAAGGCTATCAGAGGAATCTGCTGGCCTCTATTGGCGGCTGCCGTTCGATTCACGATCCATTAGTGGCTGATTCAATTATCTTTTCATCTTACACGAAGCAGTCCTGGGCTGCGCCATGCGCTCTTGGTACCAGTGTTCTCTAGGTACACCCGGAGCTCCGCTACTATCTCGTGATCGAGTAACCTCAACCCCTTGGATGTCAAACCATTACGGCGGTTTGGTGTCTAGTGTCCGCGTTCCGGCACTATTCACGTAGATCGAATACCAGTAATTTCATTGGTCGCACTTTCGAGGTTTCATGTTTTGTATTCTTCTTCTTCATGTGTCATATCCGTTCAACGGGCATTGGCTTTCATGTTGGCTATCATCACTGCGGCCCGTAAAAGCTCTACTGGCCAAACCATCAGGCTCTTCAGCCATGATGTTCTTCTTCCATCTTTCCCTGCATTATGAGGTGCAAGATCTCGTAATTCTCCAGATGTTTCATTACTTTTCCGAGATATTAAAGTTTTCGGATTTGTATTATTTTAAATACTTCATCATCCGAACCATAACATCTTCATTCGTAACTCTATTCACCCAGCTTATTTTAAGCATTCTTCTGTACATCCACATCTCAAGTGCTTCAAGTCGCCTTATCATTTCTTCGGTAAGTGTCCATGCTTCCATTCCAAAAAATAAAATCGAGAACACATAGCATCTGACCATTTTCATTCGTAAACCAAGCTTGATATCATGACTGGCATATTTTTCATGCGGATAAAGATGTTTTAGATATGTATGTATATAAAATATTAAATGAAACATGTTTACGTCACTAACCATCATTATCATTAACCTGTTGTAAGTATATAAGCTTCTCCAAGAATCGCTACAGCACTTTTCATCCATCATTTTGTGTCAACATTTCTTCTACCAGTGCGATGCCTCCACTTCAGGATATTTTTGGGTTCTGTTACCTTGATTATCTGGCTAATTTGTACCCTAGGTACTCGATCTCAGCGATATTTCAAACATAGCTCTTTCCATTCCTCTTTGGACAACTTTTAATTTGTACATAACATTGGCAGTTAGGGTCCACGTCCGGCTTCTTAAGTAACTACTGGGACCATATCAACCATACATATGCGAAAGTATTCTTTAACATGGCAGAATTTGATCAAATTCAACGTTAAAATTAATTATTTCACAAATAGAACCTAAGTAGAGAACTTGGAGATGCTAGTGAAACAATTTATAAAATTGATTAATTCCATACCGGAAGGGGTAGGTACAATATATTATGTAAATAAATAAAAAATTTGTACTATTTATTGTACAAAAAAGCACGTTCTGTATAAGATGATAACATTTAAAAAAAAAATTATAGTGGTATCAAGGAGAACAAATTCTTATTGTGAAGTTGTAAATATTCAGAACGTGTAGATCTGTGATATTTTAAATACTAATTAAATGTATTAATTCTAAAGTTGATGTTGTGCTACCGGGATTCGAACCTGGCTCTCTTTCTAAACCGGGGAAGGTGCATTATCCAACTATGCTACAGCGACAGTACTTTTGACGACAAATTTTCGAACCCATATGTTACACTTTTCGAATTAATACATCTATCGTTCCATTATTTGAAAGCCATCTACTTTGTTTTCACGGAATCTCAAATACCTTTGAGTAAACCGATAGTAGACGCCAGAATTAATATTTTTTATTTTATTTATTAATTAAATATTGGACACATTGATACAACATATATATTATTAAGCACAACACATTCTTATTGTGAAGATGTAATTATTCAGAACTTTCGCTGTAGCATAGTTGGATAATGCACCTTGCCCGGTTTAAGAAGAGATCCAAGTTCGATTCCCGGTAGCGCAACAACAATATTATATCTTTCTAATTAATAAATTTAATTTATAGTGAAAATCCATAATTTACATCTTAGACTAATATTCTACGCAGGTGAGGTTTCTGTCCCTCATGCATACATATCCATGATAGGAAAAGTTCCGCGTTCGTATCCCGGTAACAAACAATATTTTTTTTTGTATATATTTATAATCGACTCATCTTTTAAATGTAATGTTCTAAAATTGAAACTTCACAACAAAAACGTGTTTTCATATTATCTCCTAGCACATTAGTGCTAGGATTAAGAATAAATGGTAGATCCTCGTCAAAGACGGCCGAGCAAATTATATTATATGAGTAGCTTGTTGGTGTAGTGGTCAAGACATTGGCCTAGTGATCTAGTGGTCGGGGGTTTGCGCCTCGTTCCAGGACGAAAATAGTAAGAATATTGATGTGACATATATTCCATATACGCATCTCTATTTTTTAAAAATTATTTAAAATCGAGAGGAATAGTGATATAAAGCTAGTCACTACCTACTACTACTAGTTAGACCACGATGGTCAAATAAGACTAAGACATCGACTAAGAAACAGACATTCATTAAAACAGCCCAGCAAGGTTTCAATATTCGTCCTAGCAAGGTTAGGGAACGTATATTTATTCAAATAATCCGCTCATTTATGTGAGTCAGTTAATAAGCAAGTACTGAAAGTGAGTTCTGCTTTGTTACCCAATATTATGAACGCCAAATACAAACTGTCAAATTGACAGACAAGCCAAACACGAGATTGTCAATATTTACGACAAAATAAAATCAATTTTACTCGGATACTAATCCTGAAGTCAACCTTTTGACAGCAGAACAGACACACCCATTATTTTGAATCCATAATTTTTCATAATAAAGTGAAGAGATTTAAATAGAAATAGATAGTTGTGCGCGCCACCCCCTCCCCTGTGGACGTGCGGAGGCTCTGGCGTGGGCCGAACCCATCGGTCCCTGTCAATTACGGGCCCCGCCCCTTCCTGGTCAGGTGATCCGCCACTGCCTTCCACATCTGCATCCCCCGTGTGCGAGGGCTGGGGCGATGGTTTAACCGCCGTGACTACCTTCACCATATCTGACTTCTATTCTCAGATTTGTTCACGAAACTTTTATTATTTCATCTTTTTTTTTACATCAACATCCCGGAGAACATATTTTAATGTCATTAGTTGACATGCTAGTTTATATTGCAACTTGATAACATTTTTTTTAAATAAACAAAAATTTGTTCTACATACATAGTTCTATTTTTATCACGACTGTAGTTTCGAGAAGTGTAGTGCAGTCCCTCTTGTGAACGGGTTGTCATTTATACTTATAGTATAATCGTAACAAAAATGTAGCTCCGGTGCGTGTGTAGTACAGAATTATTTCAAGCTGTAGTTCCAGTTTTTATGCTTACTTTAGGTCAGGTTAGGTTGTAATCTTGTGGAAAACTTACAATACCAGAATCGATCTGTAAGATTTATCACCCTCTTCAGCTACGATGGAGACCATCTAGCGACCGAGTCAGTATTGAAAAACTGGACCGTAACGGATTATTCCTTGTCAGGGCCTCCATTAAATAAATGTTATTTTTATTCAAAGCAAATGTTGTTGTTTTTCAAAAGGGTATTATCTAACGGATATTATTCATCGGAGGCGTCTATCGGGGCCCGGCTCAGGAGGAAGAACTATAATGGATGACGGACGGAAGGCGGTTATTAATTTGCCGAGGTAACTTTTATCGTACTAAATACATCTGCGACACATTTGCTGCTAAAAATAAAACCTTATTCGTCAATACTACATCCCTCTGGGGGCTTACTTTCTGATGCTCGCTAGTAGCAACCATTCCTGGTCAGAAGAAATGCAAAAAAATATTAATTAAATACTTGTGTCTTGCGGTACTTAAGAATATATCGAGGCTTTTCTCACCGATGTGAAGTATAATAGCACCTTCGGCCCCATCGCGATGGTCGACAGATCAAACAGAGCAGATAACGACATTTGAAATTGTAAAGTTGTACAATGGTATTTCCTTCTAAAATCTCTCATTACAAAAACGACAAGAAAACGGCTTCAGAAGATTCGAGCTTCTTATGAATTCATCTCTTACAAAATTTCCAATACTCTGGTATAGTGCTGACGTGATGACGTTTTCGATAGTCTATACCGGGGGTCGGCAAACTTTTTTGTAAAGGACCAAATCGTAAAATTTTTAGGCTCGGCGGGCCAGGTAACAAACTCGAACAAATTACTACTATTACTACTCGTAGAGCGACAAAACTAAAACCAGGTTCAAATTATTTTTATTAGAAAGTGATATTTCTACATATATTTATACACATGCTGACGTTTATAAAAAAAACTAATAAAATATTTCCATTTACTAATAAATGTATTATAGAACTGGTTAAATTTTGTACGTATGCGATGAATGTAATTGTTTTTTTCTGGGATAATATTTCATCATACTGTAATTCGAGGTTAGTACTTCCTATCATTAAAATGGTCACCTATAAATAATGATTTGTATTGCGATATATTTTATATACTTAATTTTCGAAAATATCCTTTCACAAACGACTCTGCCTTATGACCACGACTACTTTGTCAAAATTGAAACGACTGAAGGTGACTCGATATTACTAATTGCATTAATGCTTTGTACTGTGAACTCAGGATCATACTCCAAGTTAGAATAAACATGTACATCATTGTCAAGCGTGGTGGGTTGCTGACAAACAGGCCTGAGGTCGGACTAGGGCTAATGTAACATTATATTTTCATTTACTACATTACTTGTTATATATATATATATATATATATATATACATATGTGGAAATTAAATAAAAGAAAAATCAAATAGGTGTTATATAAACTGGATGTGTGTCTATGGTATACTTTTAATAATTAACGTGTTATTGTACCCCATACAGGCAATATATATATACTGTTGAATTCCGCTACAACTTTGTGCTAATTCATTATAAATACAATTAAAAACAATTCGCTTTGTTTAAACACCACTTTATTTTTGCTAACACCAACCGGTTTCGGTCCTACCGATCCTTCTTCAGGGTGTACATAATCAGGCCTATTCTCAAAATTGCAATATTGAAATGAAGGTGATTGTTACACCAACCCTCAAAAATAGACAGATAGTTTTGACAGATTATGGTACGTTTATCTCCCTCACTCCCCCACTCTCTCTCCCTCACTCTCATTCAAATATAACACTATTTTTGAGGGTTGGTGTAACAATCACCTTCATTTCAATATTGCAATTTTGAGAATAGGCTTGAATATATGATTCTAACATAGTGTTACAGAATATGGGCAATCATACATTAGTGTCAGGTGTTAAAGCGTTGGTGGGTGACTTGGGGGGGGAGGGAGGAAAAGAGACAAATGATATGGTAAAAGGGAACATACATATTTAAGATAGGACTGTAGGTTAAATTTTTTTGGTTGTTAATTATGCATTCATTATTATTTATGAACTTCTTGATTTCTAGGACCTCTGAGTTATCGAAGCGTTTACCTTGTGGAAAATATTGACTCCTGTATTCTTATCGAAGCTATGATTATATTCAATAGTGTGATTGGAAAATTCGGAAAAACTATTATTATTTAAGCATCTCATATGTTCCTTCTTAATCCTAGTATCAAAATTACGACTCGTTTTTCCTATAAAGGACAGCCCTTCATTTTATATAGGAAATTGAGTTGATTGTTTATGATTTCGAAGCCCAGGTTATTTTAGTTTAATTTATTTATGTATGGAATCGTATATCATAAAAAAAATCATACCTTATTTAAATAATTTGCCAAAGCAATTTTAATGTTATTTTTTGTAAAAATTTAAAGTCATAATATATTCGTTTTAGCTCGTGTGAGTAATTCAAAGAACAATATCCCAAGTAAATTAAACATTCACCCTGGTACCCTGGCAACATTATGTTTGAGGCGGTAACGTCATCAGTCATCTGATGATGTTACCGCCTCATTTGTGCGCCTGTTTTTTGATGTGAAACTGATATTTTATTTCTTCAATATTTGCAAAATTACTTCGTGGCAACATATTATATAAACAATAATAATAAACCACTATTTCGTGATAAATCAACGTGTTTCGATGCCTGTGGTATCTTCTTCTTATTTTATTAATGTAAAATGAACTATTGAATAGCCACAGATTCCTATCAATAAAGTTTTTTGTTCAATGACTGGACAATTTTCTCCTTCCTTCCCGTTCTCCCGATAGCTTCGTTAGTATTTTTTTTAAAGTTATTCAATTAATAACTTATTGATCTCAATTGTTTGTGAGGTGATACGCCCCTGACTAATCGAGCGAGAAGAGCTCTAAAAGCTTCGATTATATTCGCATACGGATCGAATGAAGCTGTACATGACACTGCAATTACTCGTCAACTGTTTGCCCCATTCTCTCAACGGACCTGCGGCAGCGCGCGGTGCGAGCCTCCGGGGGGGGCGGGAGGCTGATTCGGGATCAAAGCTGTGACGGGGGCCAATAGCTAAAAGATATGAAAATCGCACAGAATTTACGAATTCATTCAAATTCTTTTCAGTATCTATACTTCAGGTCGAGTATAACGAAAAATAATATATTGCTTCGTTGCAATGGCGAACAATTTGCAGAACTACGGCAATGGAATTGTTTTCATCATCTTCGATAGGTCAAATGCTGTGTAATATTTTTGAATTAATTGTACCTACTTATAATTTTTTCAAACGATACTTTTTCTTATTGCGTATTTGGTTGATATCATTTAAAAATGTTTTAAACATTAACAAAGTTTTGAGGAATTAAGTTCCATCTTAAAACTACACGGATTTTATTATTCTTATCGCGCAAATAACGTGGAATGTGACGCAGCCACGATGTGCCTCGCGAACGACGGCCTGGCTGTTAAATGGCATACCTTTGCTATTAAAACGTCGACAACAGATAGCATCTCATCACAATCGACCGATCGGATTAATATTCGATGATGTGTGTCGTATCATTTATTTATTTTTTATTATTACGATCCCTGAATTAATCTTCAATCCAAATTTCCCTAAAATATTCGTCTAAAATCTTACATCATCATACATGTGTGATGTGACTTTAGTTCACGTGCCAGGGTCCACGGTAGACCTACCAGCTGTCTAAATATTAGTGTTTTGATAACATCATACCACAGAAAAATAAAATCGTAACCTTGTATTTTTTTATAAATGTACAACCATATTTTATTACTAAGGCAATACGCCGCATATAAAAGATTTTTGTTACATCTATTTATGAGAGTAAAGAATGAAGAAATAAGGAAAGAATGCAATCTTAGTACAGTGAGTAAGATTAAGAAAGGATCACTTAGATGCTTTGGTCATATGGAACGGATGAGTGAGGACATAATGATAAAAAAGATATATGACGCAAGTGTTGATGGCGCCAGAAATAGAGGACAAGTAAGGTTAACATTTTAAATCGTCCATTTTTCCGACAATTTTCTTTACGATTTTCAAGGTAAAAATAAATATTTTCTAATGCCTTATTGACTGAAAATATATATATATCTAACCCAGAAAAGACGCCAGTTTCATATAATGGTACTCGCGGATTTTTCGTGAATATTTATCTCATACTTTTAAAATTAGCAATATTTACTTTGTAGTTAAAATTCATATTTTTATTTATTATCTTTGTTTTATTAACCACTAAATTGAGGTTAAATACATCTACCGGTTTCGAAAAATACCATTTTCTTCTTCAGGATGTCATAACTAACTAAAACATATATTATTGTTTCTTTGTCAGAATCTATTTTTAAAAAAATGTGTTGGAGATAAATAAAGCGTGTAAAACTAATCAAAAAATTATAAACAACCAACTAAATTTAACTACGAGTCCCATTCTAAAAATTTTTCCTAAAAATTATTCGAGTAAATTTGTATTAAGTAATGATTTGAGTTAGGTACTAACAAAATTATTTTTTTTTCTATCTCGTTAACAGTCACTTTTACAGAAGCTCATTGTCTAATTTCACTGGACTTTTATATACAGACTGACTTTTGCATATAAGATCACGGAATCATTAAAACAATAACAAAAGATTTCATCTTCTTGATTTTTTTTTGCTCACTTTTTACAGTTCTTTTCAGATATCTGCGCAATTTGTTTTGGTATTGATGATACATTTTTAATTTGTAAAGATTTTTACCAAATCAATTTAATTTGTGGGAATCATGGGGTCCACTGTTTAGCTCGTAATTTTTTATACTAATAATTGAATAACGTATTGGAGACTAGGTTCAAGTCAGTTCTATTGATTGCGCATCCTACGAATATGTAAAATGAAATTACAGAGTGCAATATTGCTGTGACGGTATCAAATCACAAATCACAATGTTTCGCGAATCCTTGGTGATCGGATAATTGCACGTAGCTCTATTTGAGATACTGATTTGATTATTTACAATTATAGTACTTCAAAAAATCACGAGGCAATCTGGAAACTAGACGGCTGACCAAAAATTACGAGGATTTAGGAAAAAACTGAAATTATCGTATGTTTATGAAGGGCTGATGATTTTTTTGTATGTGTTTTAAAGATTTCAAATTTGATTAAATAATGTCAAGGTGACCCCAATTAATTCAAGATGTTTCTTATATAGTTATCTTTTTTTGTTTTCACCATATATTACTGTTTTTACCGTGCCTTTTATTTATTGCAACAATCATTAAATTATTTATCTTACCTTGTATTTATTCTTTTTATCGGTATTTAATGTTTCATTTGTATAATATTACTATTATTTTACTTTTATCACATGCTTATTGCTTAAATTGAATTCTCAGTTCAGATCAAATTTGTATTCATTTTTTTTTAAATGCAGCGATAAATTATGACCAAACCAAACTGACTACAATAATTAAACCAGCTACGTTTTACTATACATATACGAAAGAATTCAAGCGAGGAGTCTAGATCTATCCACTTATATAGCAGATACTTCTACAGTCTTCTTGGAATCAAAGTGACGCGACCTCGTTTACCGTTTAAGGGTTGCGATGTGACGTGATGAATTTTTCCGCCATTGCTGGTTACCCCTTCGGCAATATTGCCCGCCAGTACCGCGTACCGCTGTACACAGAGTGTGCGATCTCAGTCCGCAATATTTCATAGCTATCTGATAAAAAAATTCGAGCGGTGTGAACAATTTAGAGATTACATTTTGGATTTTTTATTATAACACTTTTAGTATCTATCAGTGTTTGATGATTAAACCCCTTCCCCCTTCCCCCTTCCCGTCCAACTTTTGTTTCCTGTCGCTACTTTATGTATTCAATGCATCGTTTGAAAACACTTTTGATGTTTCCAGCGTTAATTTTGTGGCAAGGCATAATTATTAATTGAAAAATAATAATAATACAATTTCATAAACCACATTGATTAATTTAATAGTGACTCGTACAGTGGTGTCGTATCGTACCAAATCGTTTATACTAAAGGTTTTTTACTTTTTTAAACGTGAAAATCCATCCCTCGAAAAACTCCCGAATGTTAGCGGCACAAGTCGATATACATCAGCTGTCGAAATGAAGAAGACAGTATGTAAATAAATAATTGTCTAATTGTATAGTATAATTGCGCTCAAAACTGATTCTGTACTAAGTATATAATATACAAAGCTACTCTGCATGTGTTTCGAGAATAAAATTTCATCAACGTACCCTAATAAAATACTTGAATCTAATGTTTATAATAAGATTTTTCACATACAACTTGAATTTTATTACATTTTGGACATAAATTTTGAAAAAATTATCCAACCATAAAACGTGTTTGTCACATCCTGTATACTGCCTGGAGCAGCATGTTGAAGGGTGGCAATTTTCTGCATCATTTTTTTTATTATGAATAAATATGACAAGATTTGAAATAAATTCAGGCCTGATCCGAAGATTAAAAAAGAAAAATGTTAAGGTATTCTGTTCAATGTGTTTAAATAAAAAAGAAGGTTATTTAGACAGAATATGATATATACGTACACAATAGGTGTTATTACGAGCCGCTGATGTACCAGAAATATGAGAGGTCGATTATATAATATGTATGTATGAGCGATATTTCCCTCATCCGTATCACATAACAATCTAAAATTATACAATTTTCTGAAAATGGGCTCCTGTATTACTATTTTGATCAGAAGTTCAGATTAAATACAAATTTAAACAATCGATACTGATCGAAGCGCGCCACGGTAACCATGGCCATCGTTATAAATAACTAATAAGTTTAGAGATATGACATGACGACCATTTTCTGTCAAAAAAAATAAGTAATACATATACCGCAATGTGGTAAACAAATTTTCATATTGACTATAAAACAACTGGTGTGAATACGTAGTAAAAAAAAAGAGTAAATAATTATAATAGCGGTTGTGAATGTTAGATTAATTCGAATATCTGATTAATAAATACAGTAAGCGCGCGTCGAAAACGTGATCCATTGGACCTTGCACAAGAAAACAGGCACGGCACAGATTGCACTCTTCACTGGCTACAGTGGCCGCGCAGGGCAATTTTAGACATTTTCTGCTAGTAAAAAATATATACAACTAAATGTTTCTATGTTTGTTCCTTTTTTTTGATTTAAGGTAATAAAATTGTTTAGATATTTTTATTTAACCAATCTTTCTACAACATACTCGAATGAGTTATATCACGACTATAGTTTCGAGAAATGCATTCCCTCTCATGAAGAGGTATAAATAACAGTACACTAATAATATATTGATAATTAATTGTATTTGAACACAATTCATTTATCGGCGATGGACGACGATAACACTCTTTCAGGGTGAAGAATATTAATTGATCCTCGGGTCTTGAGAGGTACGTATCTTCACTTAGGATCGTGTTGCTTCTGATAGAATTTAGATATTTTTATTTAACCAAACTTTCTACAACATACTCGAATGAGTTATATCACGACTATAGTTTCGAGAAATGCATTCCCTCTCATGAAGAGGTATAAATAACAGTACACTAATAATATATTGATAATTAATTGTATTTGAACACAATTCATTTATCGGCGATGGACGACGATAACACTCTTTCAGGGTGAAGAATATTAATTGATCCTCGGGTCTTGAGAGGTACGTATCTTCACTTAGGATCGTGTTGCTTCTGATAGAATTTAGATATTTTTATTTAACCAAACTTTCTACAACATACTCGAATGAGTTATATTTGAATCACGACTATAGTTTCGAGAAATGCATTCCCTCTCATGAAGAGGTATAAATAACAGTACACTAATAATATATTGATAATTAATTGTATTTGAACACAATTCATTTATCGGCGATGGACGACGATAACACTCTTTCAGGGTGAAGAATATTAATTGATCCTCGGGTCTTGAGAGGTACTTATCTTCACTTAGGATCGTGTTGCTTCTGATAGAATTTAGGTATTTTTATTTAACCAAACTTTCTACAACATACTCGAATGAGTTATATCACGACTATAGTTTCGAGAAATGCATTCCCTCTCATGAAGAGGTATAAATAACAGTACACTAATAATATATTGATAATTAATTGTATTTGAACACAATTCATTTATCGGCGATGGACGACGATAACACTCTTTCAGGGTGAAGAATATTAATTGATCCTCGGGTCTTGAGAGGTACTTATCTTCACTTAGGATCGTGTTGCTTCTGATAGAATTTAGGTATTTTTATTTAACCAAACTTTCTACAACATACTCGAATGAGTTATATCACGACTATAGTTTCGAGAAATGCATTCCCTCTCATGAAGAGGTATAAATAACAGTACACTAATAATATATTGATAATTAATTGTATTTGAACACAATTCATTTATCGGCGATGGACGACGATAACACTCTTTCAGGGTGAAGAATATTAATTGATCCTCGGGTCTTGAGAGGTACTTATCTTCACTTAGGATCGTGTTGCTTCTGATAGAATTTAGGTATTTTTATTTAACCAAACTTTCTACAACATACTCGAATGAGTTATATCACGACTATAGTTTCGAGAAATGCATTCCCTCTCATGAAGAGGTATAAATAACAGTACACTAATAATATATTGATAATTAATTGTATTTGAACACAATTCATTTATCGGCGATGGACGACGATAACACTCTTTCAGGGTGAAGAATATTAATTGATCCTCGGGTCTTGAGAGGTACTTATCTTCACTTAGGATCGTGTTGCTTCTGATAGAATTTAGGTATTTTTATTTAACCAAACTTTCTACAACATACTCGAATGAGTTATATCACGACTATAGTTTCGAGAAATGCATTCCCTCTCATGAAGAGGTATAAATAACAGTACACTAATAATATATTGATAATTAATTGTATTTGAACACAATTCATTTATCGGCGATGGACGACGATAACACTCTTTCAGGGTGAAGAATATTAATTGATCCTCGGGTCTTGAGAGGTACTTATCTTCACTTAGGATCGTGTTGCTTCTGATAGAATTTAGGTATTTTTATTTAACCAATCTTTCTACAACATACTCGAATGAGTTATATCACGACTATAGTTTCGAGAAATGCATTCCCTCTCATGAAGAGGTATAAATAACAGTACACTAATAATATATTGATAATTAATTGTATTTGAACACAATTCATTTATCGGCGATGGACGACGATAACACTCTTTCAGGGTGAAGAATATTAATTGATCCTCGGGTCTTGAGAGGTACTTATCTTCACTTAGGATCGTGTTGCTTCTGATAGAATTTAGATATTTTTATTTAACCAAACTTTCTACAACATACTCGAATGAGTTATATTTGAATCACGACTATAGTTTCGAGAAATGCATTCCCTCTCATGAAGAGGTATAAATAACAGTACACTAATAATATATTGATAATTAATTGTATTTGAACACAATTCATTTATCGGCGATGGACGACGATAACACTCTTTCAGGGTGAAGAATATTAATTGATCCTCGGGTCTTGAGAGGTACTTATCTTCACTTAGGATCGTGTTGCTTCTGATAGAATTTAGATATTTTTATTTAACCAAACTTTCTACAACATACTCGAATGAGTTATATTTGAATCACGACTATAGTTTCGAGAAATGCATTCCCTCTCATGAAGAGGTATAAATAACAGTACACTAATAATATATTGATAATTAATTGTATTTGAACACAATTCATTTATCGGCGATGGACGACGATAACACTCTTTCAGGGTGAAGAATATTAATTGATCCTCGGGTCTTGAGAGGTACTTATCTTCACTTAGGATCGTGTTGCTTCTGATAGAATTTAGGTATTTTTATTTAACCAAACTTTCTACAACATACTCGAATGAGTTATATCACGACTATAGTTTCGAGAAATGCATTCCCTCTCATGAAGAGGTATAAATAACAGTACACTAATAATATATTGATAATTAATTGTATTTGAACACAATTCATTTATCGGCGATGGACGACGATAACACTCTTTCAGGGTGAAGAATATTAATTGATCCTCGGGTCTTGAGAGGTACTTATCTTCACTTAGGATCGTGTTGCTTCTGATAGAATTTAGGTATTTTTATTTAACCAAACTTTCTACAACATACTCGAATGAGTTATATCACGACTATAGTTTCGAGAAATGCATTCCCTCTCATGAAGAGGTATAAATAACAGTACACTAATAATATATTGATAATTAATTGTATTTGAACACAATTCATTTATCGGCGATGGACGACGATAACACTCTTTCAGGGTGAAGAATATTAATTGATCCTCGGGTCTTGAGAGGTACTTATCTTCACTTAGGATCGTGTTGCTTCTGATAGAATTTAGGTATTTTTATTTAACCAAACTTTCTACAACATACTCGAATGAGTTATATCACGACTATAGTTTCGAGAAATGCATTCCCTCTCATGAAGAGGTATAAATAACAGTACACTAATAATATATTGATAATTAATTGTATTTGAACACAATTCATTTATCGGCGATGG